>OW240915.1:15163220-15486171 GCA_933207985.1 Pelobates cultripes | reverse complement strand
TGGAAATAAATGTAAAAATTTGTGTATTTATTTTGTCTTTCAGGATATTTCCCCCCCCTTTGTAGGGGTTTAGAGTATTGTTGAAAGTTGTGGTTTAACTTTCCCCATAGTGTTCATAGTCATATAATCAGGGTTATCACTGAAGTTTGACTCTGTGGCTAGGGTCCATTACCCATATTACAAATCAGATGATTGAACATAATTACAGAAGGATTTGCAAACACAGTGCTATACTCACAAGTGCTCCGCTGCTCAGAAGGATCATGAAAATGATGAAAGTCTCAAACCAGTTGTGTTCAACTATCTTGTAGCATGTTTTCCTTACTTTCCACCAAACTTTACCAACTCCTCCCGTGGTGTCTATCTTACAGCAGGGGCAGTGCCGCAAGCAACCTGCAATGGGAAACAACGGGTATAACAAAAGGAAAACTTGTTAGCAACGTTTAAAATTTATACAAAGTATCCCTTGCAACTGGCAAATAGAACCTGGAACCTGCTCTTCGTTAAGTGATCTACTTCGTCTTAATGACCTACAAAAAAACAATATGGAAACATATGCCTCCCATATATCTTCATAAAATGATCACTATAGTCTCAGGAAAACAAACTCCTTTTCTTGATACCCCCACCCTCTAGGACCCCCACCCTAAGGATCCCCCTCCCTTGGTGCTTAAAAACCCCTTCAGCCACTTACCTTTATCCCTTTATCACCCTCGGCGCTGGTGACCTCTCCTCCCCTGCCGACGTCAGCTCCCGAGTGGTGCAGAATGATTTTCGCATCCAGCGTCGCAGAAGCGTCTCTAGCGGCTGTCCGGAAGACAGCCACTAGAGGTTGGATCTGAAGTGGTCTGGGTGACTATAGTGTCCATTTAAGATGATTTATTTTATTTTTTCAGAGTTTGTGAGATAGTGAATTCCAGAGATAGGGGCAGCTTAGGAAAAGGTTGTGTAAGAGGAAAAAGGGAACAGTTGATATAACTCCATAAATTATTTTAAAGGAACACTATAGTGTTGGGAATACAAACATATTCCTAAAACTTTAGTGTTAGATTATCTTTTAGGTTCCCCGGCCTCCCTCTCTGTGGAGAGACAGGGGATTAACTTACCTTTTCTCCCTTGCCGTGCCAGTCTTGCTGTGGCTGGCCCTGCGTGGCCCTGCCACCAGGGCTGAGAACAACAATATTGATGATCTCAGCCAATCCAATGCTTTACCATAGGAAAGCATCGGGAGGCTATTACGTAGGTACAGCAAAACGTTGCTGTAATGGTTGTGTTAAATTTAATGTCCCTTTAAGTATATTTAAGGATTACTAATATCTTAATACACAATCACCCAGTAAGTATGAAACAGTTGCAAATGAAGCAAGATGGCCTACCACCAAAGGCAACAAAGAGACATAAGATATTGGTAAAATAGGGGGGGCAGGATTTGGATGTGCCCCTCCCATCCCCCCAAAAATTACACCCTACTCCCTTCCTCAAAAACCCAGGCCAGTGTAATTGGTGCAGGGTCCCTATGACTAGGACTATAGCAAGGGGTTGTTTGTTTATATTTTCCTGGGCTGCTAGGGCTAATTCTTCCAATTTATGGATATTCTTTTATGTTTTTCTATCTATTCTCACGGTTTTGCTTTGCACTCATTTTTCCAATAGTTAGTATGAAGGATTTGGCTTTACTTAGTCAATGTATTAGAGCAAGTCATTTATATTTAGTGTAGAAATCTGTGTTGATGTGGGCTTGGCCATGAAATGATTCAATTTATTCCTTCTTAGAACTCATTTAGAAATAAACAACACAGCCAAATATTTTCTTTTGTTTTCCCGAATTAATATTAAGAATTTATCAGACAGATGCCCTTTGAAAAATATGATATCATTTCTGTGGATTGATCTCCTACCTAGACACCAGTGGCAGGCGTGGGAAGGAGCATAACTGCTCTTGTTTCCCCCCACCAGGAAACAAGAATCCATGTAGCACTGACCAAATCACTCCTCCCCCTATCAGTCATCAAATATTCTTCTCCCAATTAGCTAAAAAATGTAAGAAAAAAGTTACATGCACACTATCCCAAATCCCTATGCACATTTAAATAACTGGAGGTATTTTAGTATTACTCCACTGACTATTAAAGTGTAAGCTCAGCTGCCACATCAAAGCAATACCTCTAAGGTGAGCCCTACAATAACAATTCACCTAACTGTCTTCAGCCAAACGGTAAAATACTCTCTAATGAGACAGAGAAGGACATTTTTCTAAACCCCTACACAGTTTCCCTTGACGTGGCAGGTTAGCTAACACTTAATTGCCCATTGGAGGGATCCTAAAAAACTCCAGTTATTGAAATATTTGGGATTGTGCACAAGTAACTTGTTTCTTTGGAATTCATTTGTATGTATACAGGCTGATGTGTACTATGGTCATTGCTGCCACCCTGGGGGCTGGGGCACTGCTCACATACATTGTATAAGCCGAATAATGGCAAACATTTATATCCACATACCATCAGGAAACAGGTGTAAACACTAAACTGCATGTAACCAAAGATTGCTTGGTGAAATCCCACCACAAAGTCCACAAAGATATAGGAAACACTGAATAACTACTTACAAAACATTACAATACCAAAATTATTCACAGGGATATCCTATTTAAAAATGGAATGTTGGAAAGCGAAGATTGAAATGAATGTTACAATGTTTTTGTAATGGACCATTACCGCCTGGGCAAACTTGGGGCTCCGTGTTAATTTACCCGAAGAAAAATCTCAATGTTTTTTTATATTACAGTATTTTAATAGCAGTGATGCAATCAAAAAAAAAAAAACACTCAAACTTTTTCTCATTATATCGTTTGATTTCCATCACAGTGTCTACCACACAAAACTATAGTTCACTATACAGAAACAGCTCACAAGGTCAGGTATACAACTTCCTGTCGGGAATGTAAAACCATACAACCATTTTGACATTAGCTACCGGGACGTAGCCAGTTTATACAATATTAAACGAAGAAAAGGAAACTAGGAAAGAAGGAAGAAGGAAAGAAAGACAGGGAGGGGAGGAAGGAAAAGAAAATTAGAGGAAGGAAGGAAATTTTACCTCGGAGGATAATATACATCATGCAAACCATCCAGTTTCCTATTGTACGGTGCTTTTAGACCAAGAAAATGTAAGTGCCAGAAGGACACGGTGACGATGTAACATTAGATACTTTCGCAAAATCGCATCAGATGAGATATGTTAGAAAAAAGCATATATATGAGTACTTTAGAAGAAGCTGAATAATGGTTTTAGACAGATATTTTTAGTCTGCGTTCAAACCCTTAGTTCACTGCTCATGGGTGTTTTTATCTCAAATATTCTCTGTGACATATCGAGCCATTATTAGGTTACACATTCATCCAGTTCATGATAAACTAAATAGGTCTGACATTTCCTTTTGTGACTTTTTCCAGAACACCTGTGTTTGAATCAGTCAGAACAACGACAAACGATGATAGCAATGTGCAAAAGTGACTCCTTGTACGTTAGCTGTAAAAACTATTTTAAAATAGCCAACATGTATGGTTAATGTTGAAACTGCAAATTAGGATAAATGGGACATTTACTTGGTTACTTTTGGAAAGGTCAGACAGAAAACTGTTATTTACTTTCAAACTCGGTGAAATCTTGTTTTTTTTGTTTTTTTACCTGACTCAACTCGCAGTTTTGCATCTACAAAGATAATAATTGAATGTTTTAATTAAAGTCTATTTTAGTTTTGCAGTCAGTGAGAAAACGTACTTGAAAATAATAAAAAAAATTCTGTAATGTAAAATATTTCCCATTTAGAGTATAAAACTTATTTTTAATTAGTATTGAACAAATAAATAATGAGCATGGGGCATGATTTTTATGCAATAACCCATAGCAAACCTTTAAATAGATCTGTTTTTTTTTTTTTTTTTTAAATATGTCCTGTGAAAGCGCCTACTTATCCATAATGCCACAAGGTTTTGAGTATTCTAAGCGCAGATTAGTTCCATGTTTCAAGATGTTGCTTTGCATCCGATATATATGTTCACTTCATACATGACCATTGCCATATTCTTAAAAGTTACTTCAACCAACATATCCACTTATCCTTTTAGAAGTGGTCATGGTGGTAGGAATCTGTGCACATGGAAACTATACAAATGGTAATACACACTTGCTTATGGTGTAAGTTAAGCACCAGTCTCAGAGTGTTGTATCTAAGCACCTTAGTAGGCCTCCTTATTTGGTAATATTGTATTTAGGTGGTATAAATGGTGCACTAGGCTTCTCCCATAATAATGAAAATTAGTCCCATCGTATCTGCTGCGTGATCCACTGATGTACATTTACTTCAATAAACAATGTATTACCTATAAGGAAAGTGCAGACTAGAAGGGCTTTATTAACCTAACATAAAACCACAAATAATTGCACTCACCAAATCTACTCTTATCAAGCCTACAGTTAAAAAAAATCAATGAGTCCGCAGCATCCACTCCTAATATCAAGTGAAGGATTAGAGCGAATGAGCGATACAAATCTCCTCTCGAGCCCGTTACTGGGTCTGCTTATAACCACTCCCCCAATTGACACGTTTCGTGAGAAGATGTCCAACCCCTACTGTTAGCAGAGCCAATGGTCCAGTCTAACGTCTCTCTATGAGAAGCATTTCATTGGACCATAATCGGGCACCTATGACATAGCTGTTTATTAAGGTAAGTTAAACACTTTATTTTTAGCTTTTATAAGGCAGAGCCTAAGTATTTACTTTAAAGGACCACTATAGTGCCAGGAAAACATACTCGTTTTCCTGGCACTATAGTGCCCTGAGGGTGCCCCCACCCTCAGGGACCCCCTCCCGCCCGGCTCTGGAAAGGGGAAAGGGTTAAAAACTTACCTTTTTCCAGCGCTGGGCGGGGAGCTCTCTGCCTCCTCTCCTCCTCCTGGGCTGAATGCGCACGCGCGGCAAGAGCTGCGCGCGCATTCAGCCCGTCGCATAGGAAAGCATTTACAATGCTTTCCTATGGACGCTTGCGTGCTCTCACTGTGAAAATCACAGTGAGAAGCACGCAAGCGCCTCTAGTGGCTGTCAATGAGACAGCCACTAGAGGATTAGGGGGAAGGCTTAACCCATTCATAAACATAGCAGTTTCTCTGAAACTGCTATGTTTATAAAAAAATGGGTTAACCCTAGAAGGACCTGGCACCCAGACCACTTCATTAAGCTGAAGTGGTCTGGGTGCCTAGAGTGGTCCTTTAAGCTGGTCTTCTGATGGCATGGCCCCTGTTGTGTGCTGCAGTAATAGCCACACTGAATGCATACTTCCCAGGTGTCCTTATTTAGGAGGCACAGTCCCTATTTTGGCCTAAATTCCCCTGTCTATTTTTTCTATTCTAATGTCCCGCTTTTCTAGGAGCTGAATAACTATGCAGCCAATAATCCTGATTCAAAAAATTTATACAACAAAGGTATTAAGTCCATGCACCTGCAAATTTCGATTTCGACTGATGCCTTAAAATAATAAAATCAGAAGCCTAGAACTGTCAATATGTGAGACGGACATTGCACCATAATTATACAATTTTATACTGTAATAGATCTCTACTCTCATCTGTTCACTAAACACTGAATTCTAGTCAATTAAAAAAAAATTGCAAAAGTTGAGATTAAATAGCTAAACTACGACTATAGATGAGTTAAAGAACATTTCAAAATCAGCACTTTTTGTCTAAAATTTGTATTGCAGCTGGGAATTCTGAACAATTCATGAGAGGCTTGAATGTGACTGCCTGTGATTCCATCTCCAAGGAGACAATGTCTAATGTTTGTCGATGTGTTCTATGGCATTGCAGACAATGTATTGCTGCTGATGGGGGTCATTTTGAATACCTTTAACTTTAAGATATATGACATAAAATGATTTTTGCTATTTATGGTCGAGTTATTAACGTTCAAAAAGTGTAAACATTATTTTGGGACACTCTGTATATTGCATTTAGATTTGAACAAATAATAGTCAGGGCTCTTCACTATAGTGGGAATTCAAAGTTAATCCAAAGTGAATTTTAAATTTAGGGCCAGAGTGGCCAAACTGGATGCACAGCTGACTTAGATCAGTTTTCCAATTTGGCAATTTTGACCTTAAATTTTCAATTCACTTTGAATTGTCACTTTAGTGAAAAACCCTGTCTGATTGTCTGTGAGAGAAGACTCTTAGTTCAATGATGTGATGATTTGCTCGATCATATAAACTAATAGGCTGTGTCTTCCCATTGCCTGGCGTCCTTCAGACCTGGTTATTGAGCCTGATTAATATGACCATTTGTCCTGCTGTAAAACGTAATCTGGAAATCAAACTCCTTCGCGAAGGATTCCCTTTTGTTCTGTGTCCATGAACCAATTTAGCTGACATACGAACGACTAAGTGTCCCACATCGGGAGATTGTGTCCAATTTAAATTATTTCTCCAGGCTACTGCTTATTAGTGAAACCAGAGAAATTCACTTAAAAAATCAAGTAACTATGTTTGTAATGAGCTATATATGCCATATGCTTTCAGATGGTTATGTAGAAGTACAGACAAGATTTATTGGGACATAACGTGTCAGGTGAAAAACCCCAATGAATCACGATTACTAAACATACACTTCCTTCTCCTCCAAGTTTGGGACACATATCTTACGTATTGTTTGAATATATGGTTAGTCATGTCACTGTTTCATTTTGTATGTAGTGTAATAATAATAACTGGTATTTATATAGCGCCTTTCTTCCAGTGAGACTCAAAACACTGTTCAGACATGCTCTCGGAATTAACCGAATCGGCAGCTGAATAATAACAGATGTAATTATTACTCTGTTGATGGTACTCATTTTATTGACTGGGATTTGAATCCGTTACCTTACATTTTTGAACAGACTCTGTAGCCAGAGAATTAACCAACTGAGCTACCTCACCAGCTAATATTGCACTACATGTGATCGTTGTGTTATATTGTAGCATGGATAACAGGGGAAATTCAGGATATTCTAGATTTATACGAGATCTAAGAAGTTGGCTAGGTCTCTAATCCAGTGTGAACCCATGGAAAACAGTTCCCTTCCTATATCTGCAGAGGGAACAATAAGTCCTAGTTGCCAATAAATATTGTCTTTTTTTGTTAAATATGAGTAATATAATATAATTGGATTTTAAACATTTGCAGCTACATCCCTCTCTACCCAAAACACAGTGACATGAGATCAGACCTGGCTCTATGCTGTGGATCAGAACCAAAGATGTGATCGATGAGTATTCATATTTTCATGGTTTTACTATTAAAAATTTAAATGTTTTCCAAAATACATCTGCAGTACTAATACAATTCTCATTGCATTAGGTTTTTTAGTACATTTAAATATTCCATTATGAACACCGGTAGTTAGTTATATGTGGAAATTGTGTAAAGCCATCGTTTGCTTAGGGAGCCATAATTCTGACTAACTAAAGACTAACCCAGTCTGCATGTTGAACACTCTGCTCGGCAAAAGAAAAGAGTATTGACGGGCCATTGTCCGACCGGTATTATATGTTAGAACACCCTACGATAATAATACAGGCACGTTAACCTCAGCTCTGAATGAGCTGCTGGATGGACTAACTAAAAATTTTTTTTTTAAATATACTTTTTTATTTAACTTCGGAAATTTTGCTTTTCTGCTAATTATTTTGCAATTGTAATCTTTTCACAGTCTTATTTTAAGTCCCTTGACCTGTTGTTTCAATACCAAATCTATTTAAATGTCATGTAGTGCATAAAGGCATTGTGAATTAAAATGTACTCTCTCCAGGGAAAGATACTGAGTACAGATGTTAAGATCCTAGCGAGGCATAATTGTGTTACGTTCTTACATCGAGTCTTTCTCTAAATCTCTAAGACACTTATTTATTTGATCTGCTCTATTGGAATAAGATTAAAAATCATTGCATAAGGTAAGACAACTAAGTAAATGAGATTTCATATTTTGAAGAAGGTAAAGGAAGAGATAGCCCGCATGCGACGAGAGTTGATGTTTGCCCATTTTCTAACGCACGATTGAAGAGATTTTTCCCTCGAGTTCTCAGTGATGCATCAAATATCATCAAGCAACTAAAGTAAATCACATTACCGTCTGATGCGCGTATTTCCATTTGAAACATATAAACCTCACCAAATGATCTTATTACCGTGCAGTCATAAAAGGATGTGTGGCGCCAAAACGTTGTAAATTTAATTTGAATTGAACCTGATGCTTTTTATGGGGGAGGTGTAGGGTAAATGGTTAAAAAAAATTGAAACATTTCACCACAGAGTCAACATTGTTATAGTACGTTCCTGGACAACAAAAATATATGTGAGCGAAATGTAAAGTCCAAAATGGAGTTTTAAAGTTACAGTAACGCCTCATAGTAAATAAAGCCGCAGAAAAATATTTGAAAGAGAAAAGACTGAGTCCACGTGTGCTTAAAAAAATCTGTGAATACATTTTCAGGAATTCAATAGTATTCCTGTGATACAGCTCACCTCTTTTCTAACACAACGGAGAAAACTTGATTTAACTGTTGATTAATTAAGTCTATTACTTATTCTTTGAAAGTTGATTGAAATTTGTTTGAGATTCTTTGACACACTGTCTCTAACTATCAGAGTTTGCAACAGAAGCTTTGCATTCTCACACAGCAGTCCAAGTTACTCATTGACTGTTTAGCAATTTAAGTAATTGTCTATTTAAAACATTTCTTTACAGCTTTTTTTTATTTAGGGATATGTGGTTGCGTAGATGAATGCTTGACTTTTTTTGTGTGTGTGAAAAACGTTTTTCAAATTTGTATACTTAGGCCTGGACTTTGCAAGTTGGTAGTTAACTCATCAGAACCCCCAATTGTTTTTAATATTAATTGAAAATGAAATTATTTATTTATTTTTGTTTGTTTTGTGTGTTGTTGTTTTTTTGTTTCTAAAAAAATTAGATTTTTTTTTTTATTGTAACATTTTTCTAATAACTTTTACGGCAGGTAGGCCCTTTCAAATGGAGAGGGGAAATATGGAAAGGAAAGGTAATCTTTTGTATCTTACAATTTAAATTAATCATGTTCAGATATATTTTCTAAAATTGTAATGTTTTTGACGTATCATTCTGATGTATTTTTAAGATTTTCCTTTTTATATATATAAACCTTAATAAAATAATTTGAAAACAAAACTGTAAAAACTGGTTTAGTGAATAAACACCTGAATCATTCTTCCATAAGACCATTTGTAACTATACCAAATGGAAATGTGTTTGTTTTACTTGAATTTGGTGGCCCCTATTTATAAATGCACATTGCTAGTTTGAAAGAACACTATATGGTCAGAAATACAAACATATATTACTGATCCTATAGTGTTAAAACTACCATCTAGCCCTTCCCCTCCCTCCCCCTCCCCTCCCCCACTCCTCTAAAAATAGTAAAATTGTACTTGTATTCAAGTCTGCAGCTGCTGGCTCTGCCCCTGATCTGCCTGCTTCGCAGACATCATTGGAAATGATTCCCTGAGCCAGTCACAATGCTTCCCCATAGGATTGGTTGAGACTGTCAAGTAGGCAGATCAGGGGCAGAGCCAGCACAAGCCAAACACAGCTCTGGCCAATCACCATCTCCTCATAGATATGCATTGAATCAATGAATCTCTATAAGGAAAGTTCAGCGTCTCAATGCAGAGGGAGGAGACACTGAATGTCATTCACACTGTGCAGCACTGCCCCAGGAAGCACCTCTAGTAGCAATCTGAGGAGTGGCCAGTGGAGTTATCCCTAGGCTGTAATGTAAACACTGCATTTTCTCTGAAAAGACAGTGTTTACAGCAAAAAGCCTGAAGGGAATGATTCTACTCACCAGAACAAATATAATAAGCCCAAAGTCATGCTGGTGACTATAGTGTCCCTTTAGCATAGGCTGACCGGGTGTCGGGAGAAGTTACTGAAAAAAATTGTGACTTGGAAACCAAATTGCTACTTTTAGGCAAACAAATTTGATTTGGGGAAAAAAGCCTTGACTCCAGACTTCAAGATTTAGGTGTTTTAGTCTAAATTTTTCGATTCAAGATGGTTTTTAATTCCCAACAAATCGGTGTTTGTTTATTGAATAGTCTTCATTGGGTTGTTTTTCATGTACCATTCATCCAACTAAGAAGAGAAACCAAACAAACATTAAGAAGGTCAGGCGATTCCAACAAGCGGTCCAGAACTCCATTTCGTATGAAGAGACTTATCACGCTCCAAGCAGCAGCAATTTCAAGTCCTCCTAGGCTTATCAGCCATTAGAGATTCAAAAGCGAATGTTAACAGGTCGCTGCAGCTGATGGTGTATGTGTTTTGTCCTCTTATCTGTGAAGTGAAGTGTATCAGTGAAACAGAACCACACGTTGCCTGAGTGCCTCGGTGTTAATCTGGGGACATGTTCCCAAAGGGGGAGAGATTAAATGTGCTATACAGCTGGCCATACTACACATGGAAAAATCAATGCAACCTCTTGGCATGAGCATGGAAAGTTCCCCAGAATATGCTTTCTCCGAGCCTCGGATGCATTGTGGATGGAGCAAGGCTGGAGAGTTGGCAGTGTGTTTGGTTAATAACTTTATATTACAGAAGGAATAATTTCAAAATTAAATCATTCTTAAAGGGCACCAGTCATATAAAGACATAAAAAAGTGGCCAGTCATAGAAAATACATTTCGATCTCTACATTCTCCTAGTCAAATTGTTAGCAAACAAATTTATGATTTTTTTTGACAAATTCACTTCTCAGCTCTTTGGCATTTTACTCCCAACATCCCCCTTTCCTTCCTTGTGGGACGTTGCTTATATTATAAACATGTATTCCTGACCCTATAGTGCTAAACCCACCATTAAGGTGGCGTGCCCTCCACTTAGCACCCTTAAAAGCAATTAAAAAACTCACCTTATTTCCAGAACCGCGCCAGAGCTGCCCTGCCCCATTGGTGACATCATCAGAATTATCGTTTTTTAGCCAATCCAATGCTTTCCCCATGGGCAAGGGGGCGAATCCAAAAGCTGTTTTGGCCAATCAGTACCTCGTCATAGGTTGAATCAACGCATCTCTATGAGGAAAATTCGGCGTCCCCATGCAGAGTGTGGACAGCACACCTACTGTGCAGCACTGAGCCAGGAAGCACCTCCAGTGGCCATCTGAGGAGTGGCCACTTGGAGGTGTCCCTAGGTGTCCTTTTCTCTGAAAAGACAGTGTTTGCATTAAAATGCCTGCATATAATGATTAAACTCACCAGAACAGCTACATTAAGCTGTTGTTGTTCTGGTGACTATAGTGTCCCTTTATTTACGGAACAGAGAGCTGTATTTGTGTCTTCTCAGCACTACGTATAGACTAACTGTGAAACTACCTGAGAGTCAGACACTTATCCACACATTTTGTGGATAGCTGGTCCAGTTTAAAGAATATCTGTGCGATTCTGATTGTTTACACAGCTGTATTTTAACAGATCAAACTTTTCCTTCCCTGTTGCTCCCTGCATTGTGGAGATTGTGCTGGAAGCCTCGCTGTTCCTACTGTAGCTGAGTCTCATAGGCCATATCCGTTTTTCTATGTTGCACATCTCCCAGCAATATCTACAGCTCCACACGATGGTGAAAACAAAAGGACAGAACTGGTTTTATTTTCTAAACGAGGGGCTATTCGAAAGCTTGGCTACTTCAATACGGATTGTAGACAACTGCGATTGGAGAGTGATGCTTGGTCAGTGTTAATATTGTAACCTGTTTGACATGCCTGGCAATCACGGAGCTTTTAAACTGACGATTTCTATAAGGACACTTTGTAGCAATAAGAGTATGACGCACTCCTATCCATGTAAGCTCTGTCACAGGATGTAAGGATGTATTGTGTCTATCTATTATCCCTGTCTATTTCCTCTTATAGGAAGAGAGAGGCTGCTGGGTATATACTCACAAAGAACCTTACCTTACAGAACATCAAGTATCAAGCGTCCCCGAAGCCCACCATGATATTTAATTAAGATAACTGTTAACTTCTTGGTCAATATATTTTAAAGTGATCAATGCAATAGCAGCTCAATAAGTCTGATCTCTGATCCACTGCGTGGATATGTTAAATATTAGGATTAGGATATAATTAAAGGAACATTATAGCCCTCCAATGTAAAATATTGCTGTTCTGCAGGAAGTGCAATGTTTTCATTGCAGGGTTTCAATTTGCCTACTGGCTATCACTCTGACACTCACTAAAGGTGCTTCCAACAAAATAGTCTAGTAGTGAAACTCGCCATTTCAATCAGATGGTCTTATCTGGAGATCATCTGATTGACGCAGAGCAGCGTTTTCCGCACATGTGCTCTAGTCTCCCAATGCTTTCCTATGGAAAAGCACTGGATTGGCTGCAATCATCAAGCTTGATGATCTAAGCCACAGAGGCGGGACCAGCCACGGAGAGAGTACTGTGGCGTGGCATAAAAGGTAACTCATATCATTTTGACCCTTGGAGAGCACTATAATGTTAGTAATACACACTTGTATAGTGTTACTTTAAAATATATATATATATATATATATATATGTATTAAAATAAAGGTTTGTTGCTGATTTAGCTAGTTGAAGATGCAGCAAGGTAGAATTTGGCATTATGTCAAGATGGATGGTAAAACTGTCTGAAAAGTACATACTAAAATACCCCTTGTATCTAGGATCTCCTGAATGTAAGCCTGGATTACATCTTAAAAGGGACAACACAGTGGAATAATGTAATTCACAAAGATGTGCACTTTTTATAATTTGAGTTTAGAGCGCTGAGTATCTTTATATTCTGCTAAGAAAACCAATTAAAATGCCATCCTGCTGGTGAAATGCGAACACAGCCATGCCATGCCATTTTTCCAACCACTTACATCTATGAAAAAGTTCCCTAGAAGGTTTGCCTTGAGAGAAAAAAAGATAAAGCTGGTTGCATGGTACAAAACACATGGTTCAGGTCACATGATATAAGTCACATGGTGCAGATCGCATGGCACAAGTCACATGATAGAGGTCACATAGTCAAATATATAGTTTATTTTGTCAGATCAGGTACAATCGTATAAATTGTTTAGCCACCACGGCCTTAGCTACATTTTTGCACATCCCAAAGAATCTAAAATAGAAGATCCTGAGATCCGGATGATGTCATCAGCTTCATCTTACTCATTAACCTATTATTATTGTACAATACAATGTCTTCCTGATCCATTTTTGTAGCTATGCAATACGTCGTCAAACAAATTCCCCAAAAATAACAAACGTTTTTAGCAAAATGTCATTTTCTCCCGAGTTACTACACACTGACTGCATTTTATGTCCAGAATAGTACTTTTATTGTGTGAGTAACTGTATTAGACCAGTGCTAATGGAGCCAAATACAGGAGTATTGGAACATCTTGTAATACATTCTTTTTTACTGGTCTGACTGTATTTGTTAAATTCTGGAACAAGCTTTCATCCGTCGATTATTCCAATTGAGAGAACACTTTTTTGTCATTTGTAGATAAATCCTGTAGTTTCATGTGCAGTTTATTTTTGCTTGTTTTTATTTTTTTTGTCAGTAAAAAATATTTTCAATGTGCATTGCATTATCACATAACCAACACTGCTTTATGGCTGGTTTACTGGATTTTATGAATTGTAAGACACGGAGTATTTAATTATCGTCTGCGCAGAGCTCAAAGATGCACAAATGATTTTATCATATGAGCGAAAGCAATTAAGACATGGCAGAAAATATTATCCATATTTAATGAATAAATGACCACTTTACAGATACTTGCGCACAGTAAACACGAGAGCATTATATTATTTAACCTTTTTCGGTTTAAACAGACTCTTCATGAGAACAGCAGATGGCGCTGCAGATAGCATCATGCAATGTGAAACTGGATACCCCCAGCTCTAAATCCACACATTCTGTAGGAGAATGATAGATAACCTTGGCACTCCAGATGTGTGAACTACATTTCCCAACATGCTTAGCCAGCACAAAGGCTGTGGGTCTTAAGCAGAAATTCTGCAGTTCTCTGGCATTTAATAAAGTAGAATTCCTATCATCCTCTGCCTGCATTACAGGTCTTGCATAGATCCCACCAAGCCTATGAGGACCATTTTTATAAACTTCCCTTACACAAATTCAAACACACGCAGGGTTATTTACCAACGTGAGAATTCAAAGTGAATTTCAAATTTAAGGCAACAATAGCTGAACTAAAAATATAGCTGGCTTAGAAAATTATTCTATTCGACTATTTGACCTCAAATTTGAAATTCAGTTTTCATTCACTTTAAATTCTCACGTTAGTGAGTAACCCTGACTGTCTTAATATTATGGCCTGAAGTTTGTCTCATGTTTGGAAGATGAAGCGTAAATTGTATTATCATCCTGTGGCCATAAAATCATCCAAACGATCAGATCATACCATCACACTGCCAACAGGGATACATTGTATCCAAGTTACTACTTTGCCTCGATTCTGTATTTCTGCGTGTCCTGTCGTGTATTCGAAATGGTTGGAACTTCTGTATTATCTAGTTTACTAACGTTTATAACTAGTTTTATTGCAATTGTTCCTCAGGTAACTTTGATCACTGTCAGTAGGAACACCTAACTTTATACCTCCCAACAGTCCAGTATCCGACGAGACAGTCCTGAGTTGGGTCTCCTGTACTGCCGCACTGTGAGTTCTTAAAGCACTTACAGCTGCCTGAAGCTATCACAGGACATCTCTCTCCAAATGAGAAGAACTCAGCAGCATTGTGTGCATGAGTGTATCTGGCTTCCCAGCAGGACTGACTGTCTAGATCTTTATCATGAGCATTTGGATGACACACACCATTTATGGCCACATGTGTCAGTTCCACGAACACTCTATGATTCCAACCCGTTCCACTGGTGGCAGGTATGGCTCCTGTGATTCTTATACATGGCGCACGTTCTGAGCTCAGTTGTTGTGTTCTACATCTCCCCTGGTGTTTTGCCAGCATTATGGCTGTAAGAACTATGGGACATGTAGTACACAACTTCTGGAGTGTTGAATAATGCCTACCACTGTCCTAGGCAATAGGGATATCCTGTTAAGATATAAGTTTTGCCTCCAAACGTAATTTATTTCCATACCTTCTGTAAAACATTCCTCCGGTTCCAAAAAGTCGTCAGCTGAATCCGGAACCTGCTCGATCATTTCCTTGGATTTTCTTAGGTCCACTGTGCTACATTCCGAAATACTATCTTGCTTCTGTTAAATGGGGAAACAAATACAGTATTAGTTTTCTTTGTTATAAACACAACGGGTCTAAAGATTACAAAATATAGCATATCCATAACGGCAGGAAATGTAACGTGCATATGTTGCTTACAATTCTGAAATGCAATGTTAATTTAAAAAAAAATAGAAAATACTGGTTTCTGTAATAAACACACCGAAAATCACTATTTGTTGTTTCTTTGGTAAATTCACTAATTCCCAAGCTGAGATATAAAACAAGTTTATGATGACATTTTAAAAGCAGTGTTAGTACAATAAGAGCATAACATTCAAGCTCACTTGCAGATAATTAACAGGCTTATTCACTAAAAGAGAATCCAAGGTAAAATCAATGTTAATTTCAAATATAAGATTTGAAATGAATAGTCAAACTGGGAAAATCCTCTAAATCGGGTAGGCTTTCAGCTCGGCTACTTTAGCCTTAAATTTTAAATTCATGTTGAATTCACCTTGAATATTTTCTTTAATGAATTATGACCCTTTAAATGTTATACAGTATTTGAATGTATTTTATTGTGAATGATGCATTGTGTATTCTTATGGAATAAAATCAATGGATATATTTTAGTGTACGCTAACAATTTTTGCATAAATGGCACAATTTAAGTATGTTCCATGAAAGTATTAAATGTAATTAGAATAATTGATGCACCCAGTTCAACTAAGTATTCTCATAAAACAATGAGTGGTGAAATGAGAACTGCAAAATGTATACCAAAAGAGATACATTTAAAAAATAAAGTGTTTTATCTCGTCTATTTTAATCTGTTTAGTAAGTACTTTTCTAATTTTCTTTTAAATATAAATTATGATTGTTTTTTCTCTGAATATATTTACAAGCACCAAACAATTATTTTATGAATTATTATTTTTGTACTGATGTTTTTATTGGGATAACTTGTTAGTACAGAAAGTCGCGTTAATAAGATAAATAAAAATTAGGGTTGTTTAAGTGACTAATCCATTTACATGTAATGTGCATTTTGACTAAACATTTCATTTTTTTGCTTTTTTTTATCGTAAAGAAAATGTAGAATTTAATTCCTGCCATAAATTAATAAATGTAGAAATAGTGAAAATGTTTCAGATTTAGCCTTTTTTTTTTTTGCCTAATTTTATTAGCTGGAAAACTTCACGTGCAACAGCAAAACAGATCTCACACAGGTACATCAAACACTGAGATACATTGAATCAGTAGCTGCCAATAGACTATCCATTGAACTTGTTTAAATTTAACAAAGATTTTTTTACCAAAGACCTTGGTTGTGTTTGCAATAGTTTGATATTCATGAGAACTGAGTATTTTTGTGTATTCTTTTTTTACAAATGATCAAACAATTAAACAATAAAGACAATTTTTCACAATCTTCTTTGCTCATAATTACCAATGGTGCCAATATTAGCAGATGGCACAGTATATGTAGATGTGCTACAATTAACCTTTTTATATGTAAACATAAACCCACACACATGTAGAGAAACAGGAATGAATATGGGAATATGACCTCCATCCACCGTAGATCCTATCAGCTCAAATATAACTACTTCTTGCCTCCATTTGGAGAGGGAGGGAAATACCCCGGCAAAGGATAAACTATTACAGCAAGGATGTCATTGGGTATTTGACCGAATTAGACAAGGTTTAGAAGTAAATTCTGTAGTTACTTCTGAGTTCATGTAGTTATAGTGCAATATGGTTGTTCAATGCTGTCAGACTAAACTGGACTGTGTTTCCCAAAATACTAGTAGAGAATGATGGAATTTGTAGAACAGATGCTGGAGAGTCCAAGCAGGACTATATGTTCTATCGCTAAAGGGTTAACATTCTTCCTGTGTAAACTGTCACCCTGCTGACTTCACTCAAGCTGAGAGCCCTGTATTGTCAGTAAATGGGTTTTTAACACCGTTTAAGGCCAATATCATGTTTCAGTTGCAAGACATGTGGAGGTATGGCATCAATCCACTATTAATCTGATTAGATTCAGAGAAAAACGTTAATTCCAGTAACTTGCAGAGTTCACTTACCAGTGATCCGAAAACCTATTATTGAGATATATAATTACAAAATCAAAATTCTGCATGGAAAAAAAAAGACTTGTATATTTACTTTCGTGAAATCCTACACAGTGTTAGAGCAATTCAAGAACTAGCCAATGTTTATTCACTGATTTGGGATAGCTGGAACGTATGTAGTAAATTTAGCTGGAATTACCACTTGAAAATATGTCAGTGTATCTTGGGATTCCATTACAATGTATAAGCCATCAGTAACGGTTGCTGATTAAAAAGAAACATGGCTGAAGAGGGTAAGTGATGTCATCAGCCAATCAGATGCTGCTACCTGCAGATTAGCTCCCAGCATTCCATGGACAGGACATGCAGATAACCAGGCATGATACTTTGAATTCTCAGTTGATACTCTGTACACCAAATGGCCAAAGTAAGATAAAAAAATCTCTTATTTGTTTTTAATAACAAACTGTTGAACAGACATAAAACACAAGGTGTAGTCCATTTTTTTTTAAAACACTCTGTGCTTGGGCACTGAATTGCTGACACCATACCAATACATTATTCTGTATTTTATAATCCCCCCCTCTAAATGTTTTAGTGCGTCTCTTACTGCATGTGACTCTCTTATACTTTGTTCCCTGTACCATTTTCTCATAATTGAATATATGAAGACACAGTGATGTACACACAGTATGACAATTTCACTAAACTGGGACAAATGTAAATTTAAAATCAATATTTTGATACTGCAGGAGTTTAGAAAGTATCTAGAGGTGTTTCCTGGGTTAGTGATGCACAATGTACAACACTGACATTCAGCGTCTCCACAGTATGCTTCCCAAAGAGATGCATTGATTCAATGGTGTTTGCCGCGCATGCGATATAACCTCCCAATTTTTTCTTATGTGAAAGCATTAGATTGGCTGAGATCATCAAAGCAGGGGTGGGGCCGGCCATAAGGAAATCTCCTTTTTAATGGGGTGCTAAAAGACATGTTTAGACTTACAGTGTCAGGAATATGTTTGTATTCCTGGCAATATAGTGTTCCTTTAACATTAAAAAGTACAACATGCCCCAAGTGGTCAAAGGCAGTACTGCAGATAAACAACAAGTAAAGAGATTTATCAAGGTAAAAACACTTGCTATTCTAAGGCAATTCTGCTAAATAGGTGAAATCACAATGGAAATTAATAGAATGTGTTTGCACCCAGAACTGAGTCTTATTTGGAAAACAGAGAGAGGTTGGCGCACACAATGGATTGTTATATAGCAATCTGTAATAAATATAACAGAACCTTCATAGGGCAAACATATATATGAAAATATTCAAATATGCGTATAATTGTCTTATTTGCCTTGATAAATCTCACCTATAATCTTAACATCCTAAAATTCTTTACTTAAAGGGAAACTCCGCTGCTCAAAATAAGTAAATAAGTCACTGTTTAGTAGATATATAATCATGAAAACATATATGTATTTAATTATGTATTTTTCATTGGGGGTTTATCTAAAAACTTGTCTTTGTAGCATTTGCAAGCCCTCCCCTTCTAACCCCGCCCAGACTTTCTGTGGCTGTCCAATCACAAACTTCCCAATGCAGCTCAATGAGAAGTCTTTGCAAGGCAGGTGCTCTAGGCAATTGCTGCCTCTTGAGTTTAGCTCCACTGAGCTAACAAAACCAGGAAGTAACAGCATCGGTTGTCTGATTGAATTTATAAAATTTTAAATTTCGATTGAAAAAAAAAAAAAAAAGAGGACTCACTCCTCACACATAAAGACCTCAAGCAAGCTTAGGTACTTTAGGGGTTTGTAGAGAACAGCCAGATGGGGATTTACTATAATACCTTTGCATGCTACCACCACAATCGCACTCCTCAGTTTGTTGTGGATTTGAGGAATAAAAAGATGTATAGAATTCACTAAACAGTTGCCCAAATTCCAAACATTCGGTGGCATTTTGACCTCTTTGTATCTCTGTCATTCCAGCGACTCTATTGTCATGTAATTAATCCAATGTGCTTCCTGTTTTGTTGCATGCTCGGCTGCTTATTTAAAAGTGATGGAGGAAGTAAGGATTACAATGTCATTACTTAGTCACATAATCTTAGTACGGGAATGTTCCATTCCTTTCAAGGTTCATTTCAAAGCAAGTTCAATACAAACTCCACTCAGTAAATGGACTCTGTATCTATCTGGAACACCTGTATTGCTTTGTACGGATAGGATTTTCTTTCTATATTTTTCCAGTTTTCTCTACCTTAGTGCTGCAAATGTGGCCATTAGTATATTATCGTCAATTATCCTCCATCGATATAGAAAAAAAGGTGACATCTGTCAGCAACGAAAGATCACATCTTTCACTTACAGGGAAGTTCCTGCGAAATCAAATTACTGACATTTTCTGCATATGTAGAAAAAAAATAAAAATAAAAAACAGAATAAAAGCAAAAAGGAGAAGCAGTTTTGAGGAGTATGTTTTGTGTCTGATTTGGAAACGTGAATATTTTGTCTTCTGCTGGTAATCCCTCAAATAATAATGATTAAAGGAACGCTCATATCACCATAACCACAACAGCACACGGTAGTAGCTACGGTGCCTGTCTCCCTCCCCCCCATCCCATTGTAAGAAAGGTTTGACCCACAGTTTGGCCTGGAGATTATTTATACTCCTATTCTCACTCTCTTATGATTAACACCCAGTGGTATAATCTTTCTTACATCGTGAGCTATTTCATTGTGTTGTCAGTTAGCCCAACATACAGATCTTGTTATACTATTTTGCTTCTTACCTGACACACGCTTACTATAATAAAAAAAAAGGTGCAGCATTCTCGTTATTTCATGTTACGTACTATTGTCTACACCAGGGCTGCCCAATAGCTAGATCCCCAGATTTTGTAGAACTACAACTCCCACTATGCTAAAGGCATGCAAAGCATCATGGTATTTGTAGTTCTACCACATCTGGGGATGTACTTATTGGGCAGTCCTGGTCTATACTTTTAAAATGTTTGTTACAGGCCTGTATGCCTAACGCTGCACAGAAGCCCACATTTTCCTACCCAACAAATGTGTCTATATATTTCTAATCTGCAGACCTCAGTTATATAGGACGAACCAACAGTGTTTACGGCCATTAAATTGTCTCAGGACTGGAAGTCCTCTCAGGCACTGTGAAGGTAGGGTTGACACCAAACTGTGAACTCATTGTATACTTTAATAGCAATGTTCTCTTCCAGTTCTCAGTGCAGTAATGCATATATTAAATGTAACTAAATTACAAAAGTTATTAAAAAGAGTGATTTCAGGGTGTGAGGAGGATGTGGTTAATTCCAGGGTGTTTCTTCCATTTTACGAATTTTGCCCATTATCTGCACTTTTGATGTAACTCCTTAATTGTCACAGCAAGATGATCTAAACTGCGTTTACCTATGACCAAATGGTGCCGATAAGTTAATCACATCATTCCTTACACCTTGTTAGAGCTAGTTTATATTCCACAAAAACTGAAAGTTTAAGATGCGAAGCTTGCTTTATAAACGCACCTGGATAATGCACTCTTGTAGTCATTGTTTTCTCTGGCAGCACCTGTTTTATATTCCATAAATCAACATCCACGTATATTCATATAGAACGGAGAACATGTAAAAACAAAGCACCCATCTCTGGTTCTCACCTGCCTTTCCCTGTCTGAATACTGGCAGACACTGACTGCGCAGTCGTGGCTTATTTCAGCAGACAAATTGTGACTTATACGCGGGGGGGAGTTTTAATAAAAAATAAAAACAGGGAGGAATGTTGAGAACCAGATTGCACATGGAGATACAAAACTGTCTGGAAATGAATTGTGTTGTGAAAAATCCAAATGTAAAGGGTTAAAGGTGCAGAGTGTCTGATGGATTCATATAATAATTAATTACGAGTATAGTAGAGCTTGCATAGTGTGTTTGGTTGTATTTATTCATGTTTTGAGCTCGTAACGATGTTCATGTATATAGTTGCAGGGAATGATATATCATGTGTACCATCTGCCTGGAATTTCTAGGGCAATCCCAAACATTAGCTCCCAGCGGGATTAATCTGCTGACTTTGGGTTTGTCCCAAGATTTAGTGTATCTGTGCGGTAACGTGTCTGCTCTTCTCCAGGCAAACCTGTGATGTTAGCTGCTCTAATTGGACAATGAACGGGTTCCTGCATTTGTATTGTTTCTGTCATCATTGGGTGAATGATATATGAACAATAAGGCCTGGGGTATTGATTAAAAATGTTCGGATGCGGAAGTCTAGAAGATCTTGCACTGAAATCTGAATGGAAAGAATACATTAGACTTAGCTAGTTTAAAAAAAAACAATATCAAGCTCAGCTATAGCCAAGGCTTGCCTGTGTAAAACTATTTTTTTCCATTCAGATCTTAATTCTATACAATTCAGAGCTTAGAGAATAACCTTTAAAGTGACAGTAACAACTCTCATGAGTACTTTCTTGCAATACACAACACAATGAAATATATAACCAAGAAAGGTACAGTTAACTCTTTCTGGTCTCTAGGTACATATCCTTCAATGTCTGTGTCTGGATGCCGGTGGGAAGGGTAAAAATGGGCAGTGATTTACTGTGATTTTGTGTGTCCACAAAAAAGGGGGTTGGTCCATCCAATGATTTAGCGGGTCAGCCTTTAGTTAATGCACCCCAGACTGCCTGCCAAACCAGCAGGCCAGCCCACCACGAGTGGACCATGCAAGGTCTGCAAAGGTTTGGGGCCTTGAACATTGTCTATTGATGACACTTGCGATACTCTATCTGGGTTTTAGGGACACCAGGGGACAAAGTCGAGATTGTGGATCAGTATTATACAAAGAGGTGTAGGTATGTTCTAGAGCTGAGGTAGGCACTCCATATGTCATGGGCTGCATCTTCCCCGATGCTTTGCCAGGATTATGGCTGTAAGAGCATTATAGGAGATATAGTCCACAACATCCGGAGTGCTGAAGATTACTCCCCCCTGTTCTAGAGCCAAGATATTATTATTAACGAATTTAATGGTTCTCTAAATTACATGAATTAAACCTATAACTGTGAGATGCTGCAGCTATCATTCTACTAACAGACCAGCAAATTAACTCATCAGCAATTTGTGTCCTATGTGTCAGAATCTCTACAATACATTTACAATTTAGCTATGTTTGATTATATAACAAGCTATCAGTGATGTGATGGAATGATACAATCGATGTAAATCCGGATCTTTAAAAACTTTCACACCTCATACGAACTAACTCCCGATCAGGTCATATATTTTACTCTATACTACATTATCTCATTATCTACAGCATGTTTTTGTGATTTTTCCTCTTTAACGCTCAGTTCAGGAGACTGTGTTAGATTATAATTAAACATGTAAGATCTAAGACTCCATAATACTGTAATAATGTGATGGTCTATTCTTTTAATTGTTGAGTGAAAAATAAAAGGTTGTTTGCAGTCTAGGTATCTTAATTCTCGATATTGTAAAAACATTTATAATATAATATTTTTTTGATAATCTACTAAGAAAAAAAAATAATACTGTGAAACTGATAACAAGTAACTGAGAAAATGAATATTAATATATACACGAGTGTGTATAAATATAGGTTGTGTCTTCTTACAGCAAATGTTGGATGGTGGTTTGATGAAGTCATCATGAAGTGTAGACCATGAGTGACATGAAAAAGTAGGTGATGGAAGGGGATCTATCAACACTGCCAGGAGAGATCAGCACTGCACTCACATCCAACACTAACGTCTGTAATGGAACAGATAGCAAAGTGTTGGAATGGAGAAATACGAGCAGCTGTTAGGAAGTTGCCAGACAAGGTGCGTTGAAAGAATATTACAGTGTAGTTACAGGTAGGGAATTAATAATAACTTGTTTACGCAATGAAGCAATGCCCTGCGTTTCCTATGCTGCCTTAATTAGCTTCTCAGGGCATTTTAATTCTTTATAGATCTTTCGATCTTTCGATCTCTCCAATGATAAAGCAATATCAACTTTGAGGACTTTACACCAACCACTATTCAAGTTATTTTTTCACCGGCTAGTGGTGGCAGCTACATTCATGTGTCAATTTATTAAAAAAATATAGTGATAGACGCTCGCTGTCAGAAATAAAAAGCAGCAATTCAAGCCAAAAGGGAGTCCCACAACCTTATAACAAATAAACAGATATAAAAATAAGTGAACTGCGCTTAGTGACTAAAGGTTAAAAAATAAATACAGATAATAATAGTGTGACGTACAGATAATATCTTAACATAAAACAGAGACAAAAAAAACCAGAAAACAAATAACGGAGCAGTAAAAATAAAAGAACAATGAACATAGAAGTGCCAAAGGAGCACTCACACGTAGTAGAGTGATAACCGCTCTGCTGTTATGAGCATGAACGATATAATCCCTGTCTTTGGATACAGGAAGTGGTAGGTGATGGATAATGAATTAGTTTACCTATGCAATGCTTAGTGAATATTCCCCTAGACATACAGAGCTATATTTTTTTAATTATTATTATGATATTTATAGAGCGCCGTCAAATTCCGCAGCACTTTACAATGGGTGGACGAACAGACATGCAGTTGTAACCAGACAAGTTGGACACACAGGAACAGAGGGGTTGAGGGCCCCGCTCAATGAGCTTACATGCTAGAGGGAGTGGGGTAAAATGACACAAAAAGGTAAGGATAGTATTAGACTAGTGACAGTTGCAGAAGAGGAATCAGTCAGAAGCTATTAACAGTTTAATTGATACGCTTTTATGAAGAAGTGAGTTTTAAAGATTTTTTGAAGGAGTGGAGACTGGGTGAGCATCTAACGGAGGAGGGAAGCGAGTTCCACAGGAATGGTGCAGCCCTGGAAAAGTCTTGAAGGCGAGCATCAGAGGTGGGAGTACGGACAGAAGATAGACGTAAGTCTTCAGCAGATCGTAAGGGCCTAGACGGGACATACTTGTGTATAAGGGAGGATAGATAGGTGGGAGCAGCAATATGTAGAGATTTGAA
Source organism: Pelobates cultripes (assembly GCA_933207985.1). Classification (NCBI taxonomy): domain Eukaryota; kingdom Metazoa; phylum Chordata; class Amphibia; order Anura; family Pelobatidae; genus Pelobates; species Pelobates cultripes. The sequence continues at coordinate 15,461,759 of OW240915.1, read as the reverse complement.
AGCAAGAACCAGAATTTTAAATTGAGCTCTATATTTTATAGGAAGCCAATGTAGGGACTGACAGAAGGGTGAGGCATGGGAGGTGCAGGCGGACAGGAAGACGAGCCTCGCCGCCGCATTCATTATGGACTGTAACGGCACAAGTTGGGAGCACGCAAGACTACTGAGAAGCGGATTACAGTAGTCAAGGCCAGAGGGGACAGTGGAATGGACCAACACCTTAGTTGCATCTGGCCTTAAGTAGGGGCGGATGCAAAGAGAACACCTAGGCAGCGAGCCTGCGTGGTGGAGCTGATGGTAGCACCATTGACTTGGAGGGAGACAGACACAGGAGTAACAACACTTGAGGGAGGAAAGACCAGAATTTCAGTTTTGATCAAGTTTAGTTTAAGGAAGTGGGCAGCCATCCAGTTAGAAACAGCAGAGAGGCAGTAAGAGACACTAGTCAAGAGGGACGGGGAGAGATCAGGAGAGGACAGGTAGATTTGCGTGTCATCCGCATAGAAATGATATTGGAAGCCAAAGGAGCTAATGAGTTTACCAAGGGAGGCAGTATAGATGGAGAACAGTAGGGGACCAAGGACTGAATATAAACAGTAACCTATGGATGCATATGTTACTCTGTAGCAACAGATACCTGGACAAGCATACCTTTGGTGAGAAATGGAGAGGAAATCAAGGTGAAGAATTAATAAAAGACCCACAGGTGTAATTAGTACATCTGGAGATACCTTGCCTGGGGTGCCAGAAAACCTAGTGATCTGGAGCTTTAGGTGGAATAATCCCCACCTGAGGATATGCAGGATGTAAAGTACTTTATGTAAAATAAAGTAAAATAAAATAAAGAGTGACAAAAGATAAAAAGCATAACAAATAATAATAGTAAAAACTTAAGCCAGTCCACAAAGGAATCCAGACTTTTCACTAGACGCGTTTCGCCAAAGTTTTTTCAAACGTAATTCAGTCTTGCATATGTGTTAATTTTTCTTTTATTTTTAGTTACTGTGCCATTATTTGTTTTCTGTTTTATTGTCTCTGTTTTATGCTAAGATACTACCTGTACAATAGATCACGCTATTATCTACATGTATTCTTTAACTTTTAATTACTAAGCGCACTTCACTTATTTTATTATATGTGTCAATTTATAGATGCGACCATCTCTCGCAATTACATGGGTTAGGCATAACTTGTAAATCGTGTTTTATCGCTAGATCGAAAAAAATGATATCGTGTTATTGGGCAAGATTCCAATTTAAATTTCTAAATTACCAAACCACAGTATGTAATAAGTCCATAATTTGGACAAACTGTTACCTGTATGTTAACTGCACATTCAAATAGCTAAACAAAAGTTAAGTATGTATATATATAAAATCCAAAATAAAAACGGTGCACTCCAGGGCGATTTTGGTGAATAAACTAGTTATTTTTTATTGCATATTGGCAAAAAATACACAGTGTCCCGATCAACGTTTCGACCCCTATGCGGGTCTTTCTCAAGATCTTGAGAACAAGTGTATACAGGATTTAAAGGTAATATATCCTGGTAGGGTATGATGTAAGATTTATTTGTAGTAAATTGATAACTGAAATGCTAATCTTGGTTTGATCCTATACCAGACTTCTAAAGGGAAATCAGCTGTCAAACCGAAGAGTAAAGAGGGCACAAAGGACATGTTATCTTCTCCTTTTAATGAATGACTGTGTTATTTTATGAGTAGTATTTAATTCTATAGTTTTACTTAAATAACATATAACCTGTGCTATAGCTTTCTGCATGATGTAGAGCTAGTGATCATGGTAGGCACCATGGTAAATGTAGTTCACACACATCTGCAGTGTCAACTTTAGCTATCACTGCCATAGGACATAACACAGATAATGTATTGTAAATAATACTAATCTGGGTTTTATTGTGTGTGTGTGCAATGTCTAACATCACATTACGGATCTCTGTGTTTTGGTGGCTGATTAAAGAAAATGCTATGTATCATTATCCTGTTTTGTTCATGCTTCTTTGTATTGTAGTTGCAGAGCACAAATTTATGTCCTCAGTCAACCCAATATTTTACATGGTTTTCCCTGTGTTCTGCGTCTGATGTATCCCCAGACTAACATGCCTCCATATAGACATAGAGCTGCTACCATTTCTTGCCCACCCATGTCTCTCTCATCCTCCAAGTACCAGAAACAGGCAGAGCTGGATTGTACACTGAGTGAGGAAAAGCAGAATAGGAAGAGGATGCATGATGCTAAGGGTAACTTGCCAGGCTTTGAGACTGGTACCTGCGTGAGAGGACCATAGGCGTGCGCAGCCTATTGCATTAGGGTGTGCACGCTAAAGCACAAACACACGCCGCCTGTATATGTATGTATGTGTATATATATATATATATATATATATATACACACACACACATATATACACTGCTGTGTGTGTGTGTGCTGTTAGTGTGCAGTGTGAGGGTGCTGTGTGTGTGGGTGTGTAAGGGTGCCGTGTGCGAGGGTGCTGTTAGTGTGATGTGTGTGAGGGTGCTGGTAGTGTGCTATGTGGGTTAGGGTGTTTGTGTGTGTTCATGAGGGTACTGTTAGTGTGCTGTGTGTGAGGGTGCTGTTTGTGTGTGTGTGTTTTTAGGGTCCAGCTAGTGTGGTGTGTGAGGGTGCTGTTTGTGTGCTGTGTGTGGGTGTCGTGTGTTTGTGAGGGTGCTGTTAGTGTGCTGTGTGTGAGGGTGCTGTTAGTGTGCTGTGTGTGAGGGTGCTGTGTGTTTGTAAGGGTGCTGTTAGTGTACTGTGTGTGTGAGGGTGCTGTGTGTGTGAGGGTGCTGTATGTATGTGGGTGCTGTATGTGTGTGGGTGCTGTTTCTGTGCTGTATGTGTGTGTGTGCTGTGTGTGTGAGGGTGCTATTTGTGTGCTGTGTGTGTAAGGGTGCTGTATGTGTGTGTGCTGTGCGTGTGCTGTATGTTTGGGTGATTGTGGGGGTGGAGGTGGGGGCAGATTAATACCCCTTCCCTTCTTACCTTATGTAGGGAGGGGGACCATGCTGCTGTCATCCCTGGTGGTCCAGTGGAGAGTGAACTCTAGCCTGCGGGGCTAGAATTCACTCTCGCAAGATCTGAGCATTGCCGCGGCAACGGTCAGATTTCGCAAGAGCAACTCGGGGGAGCTGCTGGCTAGAGCTCCCCGGGTCCTCTTCTGCTTCCCATGCTGCTGTGGGCTGGTGAGGTAGATCTTTGATCTCCCCACCGGCCCATGGAGGCTTAGAGCAGAGCCGGCGCTCAGATAGCGTGGGCCCTGCATGAGCCGACAGGGTAGATCCTGAGATTTGTCTTGTGAATTTTTCCTACGCTAGATAAAACTTGACATGAGGCTGAACTACCACCATCAAGTTTTGTGATTTCCCCTAGCTAGTGATGGCTGTGAGGGAAAAGGCATTTTCTACCAGTGTCTGATGTGTGCTCCTGGCAAACCAAATGCCAGGAGCTGATGTAATAAACGCTGGGTGTATATGGCGGCGGTGTGAGGGACAACTTCGGCCAAGTATGGCCTATGCACCCATGGGCCCCTGCATACCAAGTGGTAATTTCACCATTGCAGGGTCTTTGAAAATTTAGCAAAGACTACAGAAGGTGACAAAAGCGTTTTAATAATCCCTTACATTACATATACCTGGAATATTTTAAGTCACCGATGAATAAAATGGGGTGATGTACAATATGAAACCTTTTATTAAATAAAATGTCTATTTAATGTTATATATATTACAATTACTGCTGATTTAAACCTATGAAATGATATCTTGATATCTAATATTAACAGAGAATAGGAAATATGAATGGAATTATCTAGTAAATACAATTTCCTTTCCTGCCAACCTCCCACACACGCCAGTTTCCTTGCACCCACCCACCATATCAAATTAGAAACAGCTCTCTACATGAGTTTCATACTGAAAAATGTACTAAGAGTAGACACCACTTCCGAAAAAAATCCAAGTGTTTAGACTGCCCCCCACCACACAGAAAATGCGCGCACACAGCAACAGGACAGGAATATTTTCAGCAATGAGTCATTGTAGCAATATTGTCTTCAGAAAAAGATAGCAAGGATAAGGACAGGGCAATAGGTAGAAGGTGTCACGCCAATCAAACAGTGGAGTTGTAAGGGGAGAACACAGTCTGATACTGCCATATTGACGTACACAGAAAAAAAAATTATGATGCTTATCATCAAAACATCAGTTTTCCAGTTTATTTTATCGCGGCTTACACATTTTTTTTAAAAAGCACGGTCAAGTTAAAAAACAAACAGAATTTTATTAAATACACATCTGAATTCAGGTTCATCGCTTTTTTTGTCAACACGGGAAAGATTGCAAGATTAAATTGCAGGTTGCACTGGGCTGCATTTTCTTTGAGAAACGTACTAGGAACAATTTGGGTAATTCATTATAATAGAGGCACATTCAGTCCCTCTGAAGGAGTGCTCAATAATCTGCTCAGTGCTAGACGGGGGTGCCGTTTAGTGCCAAGTGTCCTCTATCCATTTGAACAATCTTTCTATTATACTTCTGGAAACGTTGGTTTTGAAATGTTTTTTTATGTATCATGGGGTCAAACTATGTTTATTGGACAGGACGTTACCCACAAATCAGGAGTTATGGAATAGAACACAAGCCTAATATAATAATAACAGGCTTTCTTAGGAGAAGTTTTATCTACCATATACAACATATATAACATAACTAATCCATCATAGCTGGTTATAGAGACCCATAGGGATTAGTGTCAGTAGGTAATTAGACAGAATTAGACAGAATTCAATAGTATTAATACTCATGAGTACCAATCGCTCTCCCTCCTGGTCTATAACTCTCTGCACCTGTTCTCTCTCCTGGTCTATAACTCTCTGCACCTGCTCTCTCTCCTGGTCTATAACTCTCTGCACCTGATCTCTCTCTCCTTGTCTATAACTCTCTCCAACTGCTCTCTCTCCTGGTCTATAACTCTATCCACCTGCTCTCTCTCCTGGACTATAACTCTCTGCACCTGCTCTCTCTCTCCTGGTCTATAACTCTCTCCAACTGCTCTCTCTCCTGGTCTATAACTCTATCCACCTGCTCTCTCTCCTGGACTATAACTCTCTGCACCTGCTCTCTCTCCTAGTCTATAACTCTCTGCACCTGCTCTCTCTCCTGGTCTATAACTCTCTGCACCTGATCTCTCTCTCCTTGTCTATAACTCTCTCCAACTGCTCTCTCTCCTGGTCTATAACTCTATCCACCTGCTCTCTCTCCTGGTCTATAACTCTCTGCACCTTCTCTCCCTCCTGGTCTATAACTCTCTGCACCTACTCTCCCTCCTGGTCTATAACTCTCTGCACCTACTCTCCCTCTTGGTCTATAACTCTCTGCACATACTCTCACTCCTTGACTATAACTCTATCCACCTGATCTCCCTCCTGGTCTATAACTCTCTGCACCTACTCTCCCTCCTGGTCTATAACGCTCTCCATCTGCTCTCCATCCTGGTCTATAACTCTCTGCACCTACACTCCCTCCTGGTGTATAACTCTCTTCCACCTGCTCTCCCTCCTGGTGTATACGTCTCTCCCACCTGCTCTCCCTCCTAGTGTAAAAGTCTCTCCCACGTGCTCTCCCTCCTGGTGTATACGTCTCTCCCACCTGCTCTCCCTCCTGGTGTAAAAGTCTCTCCCACCTGCTCTCCCTTCAGGTCTACAACTCTCTACACCTGCTCTCCCTCCTGTTCTATATGTTTTTGCACCTGCCCTCGCTCCTAGTCTATAACTCTCTGCACCTGCTCTCCCTCCTAGTATTTACCTTTCTCCACCTGCTTTCATTCACACTTTAGGTTAAACACTTCGCTTATAGTCTGTCCCCTTTAGAACTATTCTCCAAACGTTCCTTACACTCACCCTCTCCGGTGAATACTGCTGTTCCACCACTTTCTTTCAGGCAAATAATGTAATAATTAACTGGTGCTTCCTTGTCCAAAGCCTTCATGACAAATATAAAGAATCCCTGTGTCCATAAATCTCAATAAAAGGGTGTAGATTCTTCTTTTAGGAGAATTAATCAGAATTCTTAGTCATGAAGATCGGTACCGTGTCAAGTACTCAGCATTATTATATGGATGGGTCGTGTCACTCTCAGTATAGTAACATGCTAGGGGATGAAGATTCTCTTTATTATTCTAAAATAAATCAATAGACGCCAGTACATTGAAAGCCAGACCAGTTGTGCAAATTTGCCTTAAAACAGAAAAGGCACAACCAGAATTAGATTGAAAAGACAATTTTAAGGAACAGTTCTACGTTCAAAAATAGCCTGTAATTATCTAATAATAACAGAGATTGATGTCAGAACCAGACTGTAACTACCTGCAGAACAAATCATATTGAAACTAGACTGAAGTCATTTTTAGATTATTTAAGGGTGATAATATGCTTTCAAGAATAATTGCCTAAGGTTAGCACCTGATTAAATTAAGTCACGCATCAAGCTTAGACTGCCTAATATTTCCTGCCAAGTCTACTGTGAGCCTTTTTATATCATACTATGTTCTTCTAGTATGTGATATATATTTTTATCCCTTTCATGCACATGGAGCCTATCTATAAGCCATCTACTCACGCCGTACCACATTGTTCTTATCCCATTCTGCATCATACACCTTACTGTCCACCCAAAGCCATTGAAAGACATTTCAAATGCGGCCCTCAAATACCATACTAAATGAAATTCTCAAATACCATACCAAATGCGATTCTCAAATACCATACCAAATGCAATTCTCAAATTCCATACCAAATACGATTATCAAATACCATACAAAATGAGATTCTCAAATTCCATACCAAATGCAATTCTCAAATACCATACCAAAAGCGATTCTCAAATACCATACCAAATGCGATTCTCAAATACCATACCAAATGTGATTCCCAAATTCCATACCAAATGCAATTCTCAAATACCATACCAAATGTAATTCTCAAATACCATACCAAATGCGATTCTCAAACACCATACCAAATGAAATTCTCAAATACCATATCAAATGCGATTTTCAAATATCGTTGATCAATAATTTGGAGTTCAATAACATCACATTTGGTTTGCTGTTTGAGGTAGAGGGGAGGAATTCCAGGAGACAGTGTATTTAATTTTCATAAAATTGAAGTGTTTTAAAAGGGGGAATAAATATAATTGACAGAGTGGAGGAATTGTGGACAGAGATGTTGGAATGAACTGAACCCTTTGCTGAGCTGAAGGAAAGAGTAGAACCTGACTTTCAGTTTTGTAGATAGAAGGAAAGAGGTGGGAGAAGATACATTGTAGACACATTAGTAGAGAGGAAGAATGAGTTGGGGGGAAGAGACTCCTCATTAGAGGTAAAGAAGGTCATAATAGAAGCCTCAGTAGCAGGGAGTGAAATGTGGTGGGGAGAGATGGTAAAGAAAGGTAGACGGGAAGGGGACAAGCAACTGAACCTGGGACTTCTGGTGTCTTGGATCTTGAACCTCCTAGACGTGTCTCAGACAGCTCAGTTCTGGGCAATGTGCTACTTGTTGGCCTAAATCTATAGTCTATCATTTGCTTCAAGCTAGTGAGTTTACTTACTGGGCTGTATAAATCAGCCTCTAATTATGATCAATGGTGTGATATCAGATCAATAACATTAAACATAATTCCATAACTTTTGCTAATACATATTTTTTTAAACACAAACATATCAAATGTCTGGTTCTTTAGCCACAGTAAAAAAATCTGCGCCTCTAGTGGAAGTCTGGTAGACTGCCGCTAAAGTCCGTCTTAACCTTTCGGTTTCTCTAAAACTGTAAGGTTTTCATCTGCAAGGTTAAAGGGACAAGGACAGAGGAGCTTTTAATGAGATGAAGTGGTCTGGGTGCCTATAGTGTCTATTTAAGAAGGTTTGCTGACCTCTGACAAAAACTCTCTGTAAGAAGACAAACTTGAAGCAATCATACTGCAGATAGCTTACCTCCTAATATTTCAAAAGGGACAGAAAAAAACACTCATTTTAGGAGAATTAGCGGGGCTGCACTAAGATTTTTTTAGGTGACTTAAAACATTTTTTGCAACTAAAATGTCATTTAGGACAAGAACAATGTATCTTATTTACACGGACTGATTTCAAAACACATTTATTGCAGTTTAAAACACATTACTGGGAGTATTATCGCTTTTCAAACATGTGGCTTCAATAATTAAACTCAAATTTTTACAATTCTGCCGACGTCTTGAATAGAAATACAGTTCTCAACGAATGCAGTAAAACCTCAATCTCAAGTTCATTTGAATGAGTGAAATCGTCCAGTTGATGTATTACTGTACTCAATACGCAAACAGGGTTCTAGCATGAAGAGGGTTAGGAACTGCAGGGCAAGTGTAAATGAATGGTCTATTTGTGGGGAGCATACAACATATGATAAAAAAGGATCAAGGTAGGATCAGCGCTGATAATGCCACAGAAGGTGTATAAACTATAAAAAGGCAGCACACCTAAAGGGGGTAACCCTTATATCCCCTAAAGCTAGAACAGAAATAGATAAATCAAAAGGAGTAGGGCGTGCCTTGATAAAAATATATAAAATGTAACAATAAAAACGTACGGTAAAAATGAAAATAAAAAGAGTCCAGATATTATAGTCCACAGAATGTTCTTGTAACGTGATGTGGTATCGTCCCAGATGATGATCATCTGGGACGATACCACATCATGTTACAAGAACAGACTCTTTTTCTTTTCATTTTTACCATACATTTTTATTGTATCATTTTATATATTTTTATCAAGGCGCGCCCTACTCCTTTTGATTTAGCATACAACATATGGCTATAAACAGATAGAGACTGATGGAATTACATTCACAGAGAAGTCAGACGAGGAAACCCAGACTCTGTTTCCCATGACTCCACTGCCACCAGTGGTAACCAGCATATGTTAAAAAAGGCATTCAGCACTGTGTCTTTACTTGTAGATATCATACATTCTCATTGAAGTCTGGCAGCCAAGTCAACCCCAGATAAGTCCACATGGAAATATCCCAGAGAGTTAGTACAGGCTTTGAGAATCTTGAGATACGAAACCACCAGTCTAAATCCTGCCCGATGCCTCCCTCCTGCAGTACTGTGCCAACAGAATAGTTCTATGAGGCTGAAACCCAGAATCCCTGCATGCTTGTAACTAGCACAGCCATTGACACCCAACCCCCTTTCCAGCTCTCCCATGGTTTGAGTTTTGTTACATCTACATGTTAATGTCATAGAACATAGAGAGGAACATTTAGGGTTTCCAGGTTTGCACAAAAATGTAGGCAATCCAGAACTCATAGACTGCCCAATCCGAAACCTATAGACTGCCCAATCCAAAACTCATAGAATGCCCAATCCAAAACTCATAGACTGCCAAAACCAAAACCTATAGACTGCCCAATCCAAAACTCATAGTCCACCCAATCCAAAACCCATAGACTGCCCAATCCAAAACTCATAGATTGTCCAATCCAAAACTCATAGATTGTCCAATCCAAAACTCATAGATTGCTCATAGATTGCCAATCCCAAACCTATAGACTGCCCAATCCAAAACTCATAGACTGCCCAATAAAAACATCATAGACTGCCCAATCCAAAACTCATAGATTGCCAAAACCAAAACTCAGACTGCCCAATCCAAAACTCATATATGGCCAATCCAAAACTCATAGATTGTCCAATCCAAAACTCATAGATTGCCCAATCCCAAACCTATAGACTGCCCAATCCAAAACGCATAGATTGTCCAATCCAAAACTCATAGATTGCCCAATCCCAAACCTATAGACAGCCCAATCCAAAACTCATAGACTGCTCAATAAAAAAATCATAGACTGCCCAATCCAAAACTCACAGATTGTCCAATCCAAAACTCATAGACTGCCAAAACCAAAACCTATAGACTGCCCAATCCAAAACTCATAGACTGCCAAATAAAAAAAACATAGACTGCCCAATCCAAAACTCATAGATTGCCAAATCCAAAACTCATAGACTGCCCAATCCAAAACTCATATATGGCCAATCCAAAACTCATAGACTGCCCAATCCAAAACTCATAGATTGTCCAATCCAAAACTCATAGATTGCCCAATCCCAAACCTATAGACAGCCCAATCCAAAACTCATAGACTGCTCAATAAAAAAATCATAGACTGCCCAATCCAAAACTCACAGATTGTCCAATCCAAAACTCATAGACTGCCAAAACCAAAACCTATAGACTGCCCAATCCAAAACTCATAGACTGCCAAATAAAAAAAACATAGACTGCCCAATCCAAAACTCATAGATTGCCAAATCCAAAACTCATAGACTGCCCAATCCAAAACTCATATATGGCCAATCCAAAACTCATAGACTGCCCAATCCAAAACTCATAGATTGCCAAATCCAAAACTCATAGACTGCCCAATCCAAAACTCATAGACTGCCCAATAAAAAAATCATAGACTGCCCAATCCAAAACTCATAGATTGCCAAAACCAAAACTCATAGACTGCCCAATCCAGAACTCATAAACTGCCAAAACAAAACTCATAAACTGCCCAATCCAAAACTCATAGACTGCCCAATCCAAAATTTATAGGCTGCCCAATCCAAAACCCATAGACTGCCCAATCCAAGCAGCACTAATGATACATTAGAGGAGACATTTACCAAGGCAGTCTTGTTTGGTGATGTCACACCGTAGTTTTGTCTTGCTATGAGTAGATTATGTAAGATCATGGCCAGCCCTACACGCAGAACACAAATAATCCCACCTGTTTGTGGATGAAAAGTGACAGATGTGCACTAGAACAGAATTTGAACTGTGAAAAAACGGAACATTGGTGTGGACAGCCGACAAACATAACTCAGTTATTAAAACTTGAATGCCAAGAATAAATTTGAATATATGTATCCAGTATTTAATGAAATTACAATGGGATACATCTTTAGAAACAGCATCCTTGCAAATAATCCTAAATCTGCCATCTCTGATATTTTTTCGAGTGTCCCTCTTCTAAGCACACCTGATAAAAGTGCAGTGCAGGTACATGTTAGAAAATAGTGGAAGATGATTAAGGGTGATTTCAGGGTGATTTTCTACCCATACAAATCCGCTTCAGCAGTGCTTGTCACATGTTGGAAGGAAACAATGCATTTCATCGAATCATAGATTCTACAAATTGGAAATAAACATGGGACCAACATAAATACAGCTTCTGATAATTGAAAAAACACAGCATTTTGCCTAAACACAATCTATATAAAATAAAAAAGAAGTGTTGCATTTGCCTAACCTTGTCAGTTCTATACAATATGGAATCACTGCTAACTTCCATTTAAAGATCACCACTAAATTCTGGAGCAAACTTGTTACCTTTCAAACCATCACAACGAAGACTTGTCCTTTGAATATATTGCAATTATCTACCATATCTGTGCTCTCTAGATAAGGGATCTCAAACTCTGGCCTACCAGATGTTTTTTGCCATTTCTCATCTAATTGTACAAAAACATATAAAATCTCCTACTGAGCATATCCATTATAATGTTTTGCAATTTTCGCATTTCTAAGATGTAACGGGTCTAACTTACATCTTTGCTGATTTCAACATCTGTGAAGATACTCTGTTCGTCCTCCTCATGATATTCCACATCAGATTCGCCCAAAGCAATTGGAACGCAGACGGAAAGTCGAGGGTTCATCATGTAATCATCGCTTTCGCTTACCACGTATTTTTCACCGTTTTTGGCAATCCCACCGTTTGTTCCATTCCCTTCTAGGTACTCATCTTTCTCCTTTACACTGTCACCCCTGCTAATGTGGTTATGCATATTGAAATTATTAATGTTCCTGTTCTTTCCAGAAAGGCTAGTGATAAATGTTTCCCCAGCTTTGTTCGGTTTGCTGAACAAGTTGCAAAATAAATCCAAGATGAAACGTTTGGCAAATGAAATCCCCTTTTGGATTCGAGCAATGGCAATCTGTAGGTTGTTCATCTCACCATCTTCGTCAGGGGCAGACAAATTATCGGAGCTAAAAGAGCTGAGCAGCAACGCCAGGAAAAGGTTCAGCACCTGTAGGAAAAGACGTAAGGTCAAGTCGTTTTATTTGACTTCAGTTACAAACAGTGATATGAGTTACGTATAATATTGCAGGATAAATAAATCTCGAAAGTAAAATAGCAATATTCCTCCCATGTGTCCTGCTTTTAGGATTCAAACCCCACTGCTTTACCATATCGTTATTCAGGAGCTTCATAATACTTTGTGCATAGCTTTTAAACGTAAAGGTTTATTTACTAAAATGGGATTTGTAGAATAGGCATGCTTTAAATTAGAATAACTGGGAAGAAATGGGTTAGGCCTATCAGAATATGAGACAGAGCCAATATTAAAAAGAAGTCACTTGGAGAGATACAGAAATCGGCACAACTGATGCATAATTGTGGGACAATCACCAAAGGAGCCAAATGAATCCTCAGGTACATTCTGACTACTTAAATCATATAAAGTTATGGCAAACTAAGATATACTTTCCTCTCTTCTTACTGTATCACTGTAAAAATAGAGAGGTACATAATAGTGCAGATATCTTAATACATAGTATGGCAAATCAGTTGTACTGAAACACACTCACAAAGATAGAGCCATATACTGGACCTGGCTCTGGTGTGAATCTCATTAGGATCTATTTTGGGTGATCCAAACCCCTTTGTTGATACTCTGGAGATATGAAGATGTTTCTTCCCAAGAATAGGCAGCAGAGGTTGAGTTATTTCTAAAATAATTCACAAAAGATTCACAAAAGAGATCCTAAGGAGATTCCAGGTCCAGTATATGGCTCTATCTTTGTGAGTGTGTTTCAGTACAACTGATTTGCCATACTATGTATTAAGATATCTGCACTATTACGTACCTCTCTATTTTTACAGTGAAAGAGTAAGAAGAGAGGAAAGTATATCTTAATTTGCCATAACTTGCTCCACCTATTTTTGTGTGTTATATATGATTTAAGGTGTAGGGGATACCTCACAGGTGTTAGCGCTTGTATTACATCTTAAGACTTACCACTTTGTGTTTTACATTCTGACTACTACTGACTCTCCCATGTTTGCAACCTTGTATCACACAGTTAATAAGTGTCAGAATGTCAAACATACTGTTTCCTGACCAAATCCACAGAGTTACTTGCCTAGGTATCTCTATGTCACAAACGTATCTGGAAAACTCCATCATATGACCAAATAGGCATACCCCCACATTGAGTTATTATTATAATGTTCAGAATTCTGGATTTAGTGTTGGTTCATTTTTTGTGAAAGCTTGCTTGCAAAATCAGACTAATTTGCAAGCAGTTATTGACTACCTAATTAATGCCTAAGTAGCCCAACTAACGGTTAAAGGACCACTATAGGCACCCAGACCACTTCAGCTCAATGAAGTGGTCTGGGTGCCAGGTCTCCCTAGTTTTAACCTTGCAGCTGAAAACATAGCATTTTCAGAGAAACTGCTATTTTTCACAGAGGGTTAATCCAGCCTCAAGCGGCTGTCTCCCTGACAGCCACTAGAGGCCGCTTGCGCGATTCTCACTGTGAAAATCAAGAAAAGCATTGAGTGCATGCACCGTGCATGCGCATTCGGATCCAACATTGGCACGGGGAGGAGAGTTCCCCAGTGCCGAGGGAGCCCAGCGCTGGAAAAAGGTAAGTGGCTTCAGTCCAGCGGGAGGGGGGCTCTGAGAGTGGGAGGGACCTAATGACCCTATAGTGCCAGGAAAACAAGTTTGTTTTCCTAGCACTATAGTGCTCCTTTAATCTCAAACACTGTCTGACACAAGGTGCATGCACAGTGATCAGCCACAACATTGAAGCGGCACTGTCACTGACTGGGGACTTTTCTGAATTCGAATTCGGGGTATGATGGCCTGGGGGGGAGGGTAGGTAAGGGTTAGATTTCGTTACCTCAGCATGTTCCTCATCGGCACAGACATCTTGTTCTGTACTCTCGCGTATGAAAGACTACAGCATTGAGGTCTATGGAGGATGCCATGATACCATGGGATTTTCCATAGACATAGACAATAACCTACAGCCGACCTTGGTGACGGCTGTCGGGATTGACACTTAGACTCTGCTCTGAGTCTAAGAAAGTCAGGTGGAGGAGAATACAGAGACAATGTAGTCCTTACGTTATTTCAGTGAAATTCCAACACAGTCAAAATGAATATTTGTATAAAGATTCTATCTTTATGAAATGCTCATTTTTCAGGGTGGGTGACAGTATCCCTTTAAAACCACCTGCCTGTGCATTATCGTGCATTATCGTGTAGTATCGTGTTCCAGCACATCTCACAGATGATGAATCTGATTGAGATCTGGAGGGTTTGGAGTCCGAGGTAACTCCTTGAACTTTGCCATGTTGCTCAAACCATTACTGAACAATGTTTGCAGTGCGGCAGGGTTCATTATCCTGCAGAAAAAGGCAGCTGCCGTCAGGGAACACCATTGCCATGAAGGGGTAAAGAAAAGGATAACAAATAAAGATAAGAGTGGAGTGTAATTATTAAGATACAAGGGGCATAAGGAAAGGAAAACTGAAAATATGACATTTAAAAAAAATACAGTTCCGCAATAATCCTTTATTTTGATCAAATTAACTTGGGACATATCAAAACTCTGGTAATTTGATGTAGATGGTGGGATAAACACTTTGAGGTGATAACATATAACCAGAACCAAGTTGGGTGTTATTGTGAAGCTTTGACAGATCAATAGCTCCATTTAAATTCACTGATGTGTTTATATATTTGGGGAACAACCAAATGACCATGTATCTGGTCACTAACGACTGACTTATCGGACTCCTATGATAGCAACTGCAAGATGGAAACATATTTTCTTTAACAAAAAAAAACATATTGATTGAACATGAACAGTACGCGAAATGGATAAAAATGAAATAACCGAAGGAAAAATTTTGTGATCACTTCAAACTGTTTTGACATTGCTAATAAAACTTTCACACAAAATGACTCTTTTGGTCTGCTCAGCACACAGTTAAAAAATTGATCACTTCATATGTTAAGACTTGTACGAATGTCGACAGACCTACCAACATTGACAAGTACTACATTCGCTCTTTCAAAATGAACAATACTAGCAAAATACACAGTATAATTGTGGGTACTAAAGATAACCTTTACTGCACAGCATAGCTGTAAAAAAATTAAAAATCCAATTGTGAGAAGATTGAATGTTACAGAATCCATTTTTTATTCCAATAGCATGTTTTTCCGAATAAAAAGCTGCAAAATACTTTTACCTATCCACAAGCTGTGATATGTGGCCAGGTAAACGGCTTGAATTCTATTCGAGAACATGAAGAACAAAGCCACCAGAAATAGATTGGCCAGAAATAGGACTGTAAGCAAAATATTTAATGCTACATATGTTCAAATTCTTTGCTCGGAATCAAGTAAGAAGTCTAAGAACATATTTTTGCGGTACCACTCTGAGTGAGTGGGAGTGAGCATTCAGAATGAAGAAATGGTAATAAGCGAACAGTTTCAAAATGGAGGACACATGCTGGCTTCTTTGATCCATAATGCATTCTACCCCATGAAGCCTTAATCTGCGGTATTGTGCAATAAATTGCTAGGGTGCCGCATGGGGCTCCTGACCAAACTGAAAGCACAACTATATTTTTTCAGCTTGATATTTATGGATTGAGTAGAAAATTTACATTGTAATTTTTATTAAATTTTTTTCACATACACACACACCAAAAAAAAGCAAATAAAAAATGAATTAGGTGAAAGGTTGGAGGAAGAGGCGTGGAATTAAAATCTCTTACAGTGAAATGTGATGAATAGGTTCATGTATGCTTTTTTTTATTTATCCAGAAAGAATATTTTTTTTCCACAGCTATAATTTCTAACATAAATGAAAGGTAATGTGTTCCTGTGTACAATAGGCACGTGTTTCTGTATAATTGTATGTATGCACGTGGCAAATATCTTACTGCATTTAAAATAACATTTTCTTAAAATGTGGTCTTATATTTCTGACAAGTATAGTGAAACAATTAAAGGGACACTATAGTCACCTAGACGAGTTAATCTCAGTGCCATGTCCCTTCCGTTCAACAGGAATGGCAATGTTTTCATTGCAAGTGCCGCTAATACCTGTGCCCTTTAGACAGCCATTAGAGGGGCATCAGAGGAGAATAAAACACGACTATTCCTATTAGAGTGCCCCAGGGGAACACATGTGCGTTGCTCTGATCCAGCGAAAGGAGGTGTGATGGAGCAGAATTAAAATTATAATTTTTTTTAATGCCATATAAGTGGAGGGAGGTAGGAGGGAATGCTGTTGGGAGGGAGGGGAAAGCGATCTTCTCCTTGTAGGCGCCCTGACAACAGATGTAATATATGCAAAGAATTGAAAAAGCTAAAGGGTATTCAGCGCTAAGCAATAACTGGAACAGTCCAAACGGCAGCTAAATCACCAGAGCCAGGGTCTCTCGTCCCATCCACAAACAGATGAAAGAACAAGGAGTGGTGCAGCGCCTAAAGTGTCCTTAAAAAATATATATAAAAGCAGGGAGAAAAAGAAAAAAAGGGAAAATATATAGTGTAGTTGGTCACTGTCCAAATAAATAGAATAAAACAAAAGAAATACACTCACAATTTCCTGGAGCTAAAATTGTAGCTCCAACTTGAATATCTGGGTGAAAAAATCCACGCTGAGAACCAAACTATATCCATAGGCGGGGATTGTTCCGCCCAGGCATTCAAGTTGGAGCTACAATTTTAGCTCCAGGAAATTGTGAGTGTATTTCTTTTGTTTTAATCTATTAATTTGGACAGTGACATACTACACTATATATTTTCCTTCTTTACTTCTTTCTCTTCTTGCTTTTATATATATATTTTTTTAAGGAAACTTTAGGCACTGCACCACTCCTTGTACTTTCATATGCAAAGAATTGGCATTTGGCAGGTCTAACTTGCCCCCAGCACACAAGTGCAAATATCTCTGATGTGGTCATGGTGGTTGGAGTAACCCGTTGATCCAATGCATTAGCATGTCTGTAAGCACAGAACCAGCTTTAAGCTCCCTTAGAATCCCTTGATAAAAGGGTTACTGTGTAGTAGTTATGATGCCAGGAGTACACTGGCCTGGTTCTCAGATAAAGGGGCAAATCATTTAGTAAAATTTCGCTCTCATACCTGGGTCGCTGCCTGACTCCTGGTCTCCAGTCAGAGCTGAAGAAGTTAGAATCCAATTCAACCGCCTTTCACCTGAAAGTGACAGCTGACCGCTCTCAGCCAATGAATGCAATTCTGTGTAGGACAATGTTCACAGAATTCAGCCTGGTCATGCTGTTTGGAGTAAACCTTTAAGGCCGATTAGCTCCACTTCCCTGTGCAGGACCTGATCTGTACTCTATAAACTCCCCTGGTGAGCATCCTGTAGGACATCCTAGGGCCTCCACATCTCAGGACCCGTTTGAGGGAATGTAAATATTTTGTCTTCCACCACCATACTGAGGTATACACATTTTTATTGGCAAATAGTATGAAAAATAATCAGAAAATGTTATAATTCCCAAGGAATATTCTTACGAACGTGGTTGATATACATATATCTATTTACTTTTTGCATATGTATATATATGGACAAGCAAACTAGAAACTTGTCTTCTTTACACAGAATTATCTGCAAAATATCAATTTAATTAACGTTTATTTACCTGACACGAACAAATTGACAAATGGAAATCTGAGGGTTCTAAAAGTGAAGCTGTCACCATGGAAACCAATTCAATCAGCAGAATTGGTTTCTAATTTCTAATTGGAATTGGTTTCTAATTTGATTGCTCAATTTTTATAATTTTGTCCCACTTTTTCTTTTTTAATAATTCTTTATTTTTTTTGTTGTGCATCAGATAACAAACAGGGTGACTATGCCACCACAGCATCAGTCTGCACAAAAATAAAACACAGTGATGTAATAACAATCAACTCCATATTAACTAGCCAGTTTTTCCATAACTGGGAAATGGCCATATTACAATCAAACAAGTGGCGGTGGACTGTTTATTGTAAGGATCGTTTTTAGTGTTTTCGTTCAATAAATTAGTTGGTGTTTTTCGTCACCTATATCCGGTATTCTGGATTTCTTTTGGTGCTTCACCTGAGAGGCAAATGCTGTGAACCCAGTATCTAGCTCTTTACCAAGTGGCCACCTATTTTCTTTATACTGAAGCTTTTCAGTATATGGTAGCATTGATGCTACTGGGTACTAGGCATTGTACAAAAAGGATTAGGGGAGAAACGAGAAAACAAAAATCAGAAACAGAGGAGAAAAACATAGGAACCCTTCTCTACAGGATGGTCGTTGTACAGGCTGAGTCTTCGCCATCAGAAGTTCATCTGATACCCTGAGTAGGCTGCTATATGCAGTCCACCTCTGGATCTGGCCATCATGGCCCATGCCTGTGATCTTTAGCAGATCCGCTGTTCCTGGGTACATCATCTGTGGGAGCTCTGTGCAGTGCAGGCTCGGTGGTTCGCTATCTCAACTTTCTTCACTGTCTTCGGTTGAGCCGTTGAAGCACGGGAGGAAGGTGGGAGATGCACCTCCAAAACCCCTGTCAGATTTGATCAATTCGAACCTCAAAGCTCTCTCTCTCCATCTCTGGATCTCAAAGATCTCCTGTGACTGTGAGGGTAGTGGTGCGACGGCCATCTTGGTTTTGCCATGAGGGCTTTGTTTCTGTGGGTGATTTTTGCGGTGGCAGACTGGTAAGCTTCCCCAATGGGGACCGGGATATCCTCCACTAATCCAATGGGGGGGAGGGGGTGGCTGTAGGGCATCAGGTGAGTAGTTGTGCAGAGTGTGTCCCGTGTCAGGGAACCAGCCACCTCCTCCGGTCTCCAGGCCGCAGCTCTTGCAAGGCCACATGTTCCGACAGCGATAACACGGCTAGCTGATTTGGAATGAGTTTCCTCAGGTTCCCACTCAGTTCAGCAGTTAACCACCTTTGTAAAAGGCTGCAAGTGACACGATTTTAGGTAATTAAATCCCAAGTTAAGCTCAGTTTTGCCAGCACTCTCAAAGAACATCTGGCCATCTTGGGTGTCAGCCCCCCCCCCTTTCTTCCCCTCCCTTGTCCTATTTTTTTAAAGCAGCTCTGTGACCTTCTGGGTTCTTTGCATAGTTTGTAAAGACTTTCGATGGTGACTTCACCACTTGCAATGCGGTGGCTCTGGGGTGCGGGTGAATCTAAGTTATGCTTATCTGAAGTTGTTCCTTATTGGCCCTGCCATGACTATCTGGTGAAGGCAATCTTTCTTTGTTTCTTTGTATTTAGGGACTTGGTGCTGGCCGTGGTACGGTTGCAGCCAAGTCTCTGTATATGGATGATTGCAGTTCCTGGTTTGGCTTTTGAATGACCATCCATTAGATCCCCTTCTCTTGGTGCTAAATCTGCTATGAGCCCATGTCACTGCTGTACTCTCGCACATTCTTGAGAGTACACCACTGATGTCTACGGAGGAACCAGTAAAAACACGGGAGCCTCCACAGACAATTCCATATTTCCCACAGCTGTCACTAGTGACTGCTTGGTGAAATGACTAAACTCCATGTAGAAGATCTGCATTTTGTGAAGTTTTAGCAGGTCACTACTTCACCTTGTGATATTTTTTACTTTTAGGGAAATTCTAATACCGTGAACTTTTATCTTATGATAAATTTTCACTTTCAGTGAAATATCAACCCAGGGAATGTGAGTATTTAAGATTTATTTAAGGATTTTATCTTGATAAAACACTCAGTTTTTGGGAGGTGACAGATCTCGTTAAATTAATTACTCTTTTGTAATATCATTGTTTCTTCTTTAAAGTCAACACAGGCTCAATTATATGCCATATTTAGTGGGCAAGCCAACTTCTTTATTGTAGAAACATAGAATGTGACGGCAGATAAGAACCATCTAGTCTTCCCAATTTTCTAAATACTTTCATTAGTCCCTGGTCTTATCTTATAGTTAGGATAGCTTTATGCCTATCCCATGCTTAAACTCCTTCACTATGTTAACCTCTACCACTTCAGCTGGGTCTTCCTATTACATGTTTAAAAGCTCTGAAAATTGACTTTACTTTGACCAGAAGAAAAATAATATTCATTAATAGAGAAATGGTTCAGGGTTCACTTAATTTAGACTTATGGAAGGAACTAGATTGGACACATGGAAGAAGTTATAATAGAATATATAGAAGAGTTCCAGAAACATGTCATCTTCATGTGAGTGTAAAAGCGAATTAAAGAGACACTATATGCACCCAAACCACTTCATCTCAATGAAGTAGTCCGGATTCCATGCCTCTGTTGTTTTAACTCTACAATGTAAAACATACACATTCTGCATAATGGTAATGTTTTCATTGCATGGTTTAAATGTCTATAGTGGCTGTAACAGCCATGGGAGGAGCTTATGCAGAAACAGACAAGTGAAACTTTATAGAAACCCTCTGATTTGCAGAGCGGGGTGCTTTGCATGCGCATTAGCCATGGCTTTTTTATGGGAAAGCACTAGATTGGCTGACATCATCACAAATGCATTAGTCACCTATACACCTAAACGCATTAGTCACCTATACACATTCATATTCCTAATGCTGTAACCTGTAGTGTTCCTTTAAGGGACATTCCAGAAAGGTGTTGACTATCATTCTGTGAAACATTGTATACCGGACAGGTAAAGCACAGGACATCAGCTGCTGCCCTGATCTCAAGTGGCTTAGGATTACCTAGTTGAACATCTCAATCATGAGTGAGAGGTGTCAGAGGTGGGTCACAGCATTATGACTGTGTGGAAGAGGAGGGTTTATGGTATTTATAAGCAATATCTTAAAAGGAAGCTGGGGACATCAAGCCACTCTTACCTATGCAACGAGTCTAGTGGTTATGGTGCATGGAATGTCCCTTTAAATGAAACATTGTAACTATTATAACATCTGTTCCTTTTCTGGAGTCACTGAACGCACAATACCTGCTCTTTTCACACACTCTGCTTCCCTGACATCTGTGCACAGTTCACTTAGCCGCGTGGAATATTGGTTGGCATGCAGAGCTCACCTATGTAATTAGTATATAATTACCCAATTGTTCATTGATTACATACAAGAAGGTTTCCAATAAGTTCAAAACTTTCACTTATACAAAATACTTTCCCTGAACATAATTGCATTTCAACAAAGTGCATTCAAATTGCTTCCGTTTAGCGTTTTTTTACTTTTCACATAGACACAATTAAGACAATCTCATTAATGTCACTAAATCTAGTATGCAGATGTATCTATTAATGAGTGACTCACTTGTTTTGTAAGAGGTGAAATAATTAGGGCAGACACTCATTAAATTCTATGGAAGCTCCTTGTTTTTAATCAGAAGAAATGCTTCTGATATTTTTATTTAGCAGAGAAAGTGTAAAACCATTTGCAAAAAACTGATTAGACGCAAAAGGGGAATATCACAGATACTAAGCGTAAGCTACGTTTCAAACTAAAGGGACACTATAGTCACCAAAACAACTTTAGATTAATGAAGCAGTTTTGGTGTATAGCTCATGCCCCTGGAGTTTTACTGCTTAATTCTCTGCCATTTAGGTGTTAAATCACTTTGTTTACAGCCCTAGCCACACCTCCCTGCACGTGACTTGCACAGCCTTCCTACACACTTCCTGTAAAGTAAGATCTAATGTTTACACTTCCTTTATTGTTCATGTTGTTTAATTTAGAGTTTCTTATCTCCTGCACTGTTAATAACTTGATAGACCTTGCAGGACCACAGTTCAATTTACAGTGCAGGAGATAAAACCCTTAAAGTAAGTTAACATATAATTTAAAATAAAACCATTGTTTTCATGCAGGCTGTGTGAGTCGCAGCCAGGGGAGGTGTGGCTAGGGCTACATAAACAGAAACAAAAGTGATTTCACTCCTAAATGGCAGAGAATTGAGCAGTGAGACTTTAGGGGCATGATCTATGCACCAAAACTGCTTCACCTAAACTATAGTTGTTTAGGTGACTATAGCGTCCCTTTAAAGGCTAATAGATATTCATTATAAAAAATAAAAAAAAACTCCTTTTTTTTTTCCTGCTGCCTATAGATACAATATAGACAGTCTTCTGCAGTCATTCAATGTGCACTCCTCCCTCTGCCTTTATAAACAGTATTTCTGCAGAGCAATCTGCCAAGCACGGTATTGACAGTAAGTTGGTTAGTAGGAACAATGTGGAAGGAACAATCGGGTGACAGGGGATTGTAAAAGACTGTCAGCTTGTTTGAGGAGGGCCTTCTTCACCTTACAAGTGTACATAAATTACATAAATTATAAAAAATTTACCTTATTTACATATTGCCGTTATTGTTAAATATTCTCATTGTATATTTGCAAAGCACTATTCAAAATGTTTGCATTATATAAATATTGGCTCTGTATAATTATCGGTGCTATATAAATGATCGCGATGATATTTATGATAATAAATCATATCAGGGATATCAAAAGATAGGACTAAGCATCAGGGCAGGTATCCCTTTCTGCACACGGGAAAGGTAATATTTGTGAAGCCATAGTAAAATGAGAATGAACGAAAGATAGGTGATTCAACTAACTAAAACAACTCAAGATTCCCCTGTGCGGATATCCTATATAGTATCATGAACAGGATTCGGATAAAAATCAGTTTTTTAGCGAAAAGGCATTAATGACTTGCATGTGAATTGAATTGCCTTTCAATATAGGACCAGTAACGTAAGAAATATAAGACTCCCTACTGGACTGTGATTCAATAAGTTTATTCCAGCTTTTAGAATAACCTCTTATTATTTAGTCTTCGTTGAAAGGGCAATTATAGCAAACTGCTACACATTTTAAATAAATGAATATGCATTTAAAAATTTTGGGAAGGTACGGGACAAAGTCAACTGAGAGGCAAAACAATTAGCCTCAAAATAGGGACATTAACAATACATATTGATTAAACCCACCCATACAAACAGAATGTTGAAAGGGCCAGTGCCCGCACTTATTGTGTAGATAGAGTAGGAGGTGGATTTTAGAGTAGTTAGGAGGGAACGTGCATGCCATAAGCTGATTTAAATACCCTGTATGTTTATAAGAGAGTTTTCTATCATTCTGTCATTCTGTGTTTCATTGTATGCTGTGTTTGTTGTTGAAAAAAACTATGTGGTAAAAGCAGCAATGTGTCTATATAAAAGTCCAATCAATGTGGAAAACCCCTCCGTACCCCCTTATCCACCACTGCTTTTTCTCCTCTCTGAGTTGACTGCAGGTTTCTATTCAAGAAATTTCGGCTGACTTTTAAAGGGTTAAACTAATCGCACAGTGATCATCATCCTGTGTTTATCACAAGTGTCTACAGCCTACTTGATCTTTATAAATTAACCCTGTGAAAATATGTTGACAACAATTTTGCGAGCAATTTTAAATTGCTATTCATTAGTCTAATTGGCCCACAATTATTCCATTGGAAAAGGTCGGAGTCTGGTTTCATGAGTAAGGAAACATGAGCCATTGTATTGTGCCTGCGTAGGATGATAGCTTTCTCTTTTAAATAAAGAAGATGCGGTATGATTAAGTTGGCAAACATCATATAAGAGATAACCCTGCGAAACGTGTCTGGTACTGGATACAGCCATTGTCTGCATTTCCAACCTGCTATCACTGACTGTACCAGCAGAGATCACACATTCTATTGTGGCTTATTTAAAAACAAAGTAAAGTGCGTCGGAAAAGTCTCCACTAACCAATTATTTGGTTATTTAAAAACCATTGTTATGTTCCTGCATCCCTGCATAATGAGAAGCAAATTATGCAAGTAATTGATGACAAAAAACTGTAGGTGGGCGATGCATTAGAGATCTTGTAGTCCAACAGCAAATTTGGGGCTAATTGTTGTAGTTTCAATGCAGGCGAGATGGGCTGTATAGTTCATATTTACATGTAAGCGCTTCCCTGTTACTATATGGAAGGAAACTTGACATGCTTTATGCCGATAAGTAAAAGCTGGAACATAACAGAAGACGCTGGTCTAAGCTTAATGCAGTGAAATGTATACTTGTGATGGGCAGCTACCTTTACAAGGTAGGTGCTCAGGTACTTGAAAGTGAAACTGCTCCAATAGAAGAAATTTTATGAGATACAGTAAATCTGCTAGGAAGTGAATATTATATTAATATACATCTATATATTTCACACCCACTAAATCAAGGCTATTGTTCAGCGCTCAAGATTTCCACTAACCACTAGCTACTGGCAAGTGAAAATGTAGGTAGAAATTCATCCCTAGTGAGTGTGCCATGGACTCCTTAGGTTTTTAGTGGCAAGTAATTTTTAAAGCTTGGCTAGTAGTGAAATACTTAAAATGTTAAACTCATTACATTTTATCATATTGCTGCATATGTAATTAGGGGTTCGCCTCTTTATTGTGGTTCGTTCCCAAACAATCTTTATACGACAGAGTCACTATTAAATTGATCAGGAAGCAAATTCTGATTTCTCCAAAAGAATGCATGTGACACAATAAGTGACCAGTAACACCCCTTCTAGGTTCAATGGGATAAATGAAAATTTGAAAAATTTCGTTTAACTATTTTAACCGTTTAAGAAAAGGTTAAACAAGGTCACACAACACATTGCCCTCTCTTAGAACTATGACATTTAAGTTGCTAAAGCAGTTAATAAAGATCCATCGTATATCTGAACATTTTTTTAATTGACCAAAGTGCACTTCATTGTGTTTGGAAGAAATCAGGATTACGTTATTAATTGGAAATTGTGTTTCGTTCTATCTGAAAAGAACAATTAATATTTCTTGCTTTGCATCCAATTTCAGGGAAAATGAAATACAGTAGAGAAGAGTGAGCAGGAATGTGAGGATTATGAGAATGTAAAATTAATGACATGTAAGACTGAGGGGGAAGCCTCTTTGAATGGTATGCGAGCATTAAATAAACTGCAGGTGTTCATTAAGGCCTCCTATAGCTTTTATCAATGGGGGGGGGGTTTTGTAAAACAATTTTAAAAATACTCTCATTGATTCCTGGTTTTCATAAATACAGAAGAACCATCTGTATAGACCGGTTGCCAAATGGTGTTCAACGTACACAAAGCCTTTGATAAAAGGAAGAAGCGCGTGATAAGCTTAACTTTTACTCATTTTTTTATATTTCTTTCTTTCTTTTTTTTTTTGCAATATGTTGTAGTATTTAACACCAATGACTGGCAGGTTTGCACATTTGAATTCTCTTTTGGAATGAACAAATCTAATGTTTCCTGAAGATAAATGAGAATGAACACGGTCTTTCTGTTGGTGGGAGACGATCACTCTTAGGGTGTAGATACAGGTCTCTTTTTTGACACTTTGTAACAAAATTAATTATTGCATGGTATAAATCTCATTATATCCAAAAAAACGTCAAGCTCTGCGATTATAAGTAACTTTCTGTATCCATCTCTTCAGTAATGTAAAGTGCAGTATATTCCATCATCTCATGTCACTGTATGCTTTTCAGTACCATCTCTCTACATCCACCAGATGTCCCATAACTTCAGCGAGGCCACATGGTTGGGACTCAGTATAAATAACTCATTGCCTCCACTGGGCATTTGCATCATTCTTACCGTATAAGGAGGTAAGCTGAGTATGTATACAGTTTACTCGAGAATGCTTCCTGAACTTCTCTCTGTGCCTCCATCTAGTGGGAGGACAGGGCTTTTCAACTGTGCCACAACACGGAAGTGTCCATTTTGGAGACCAGCTCATCCAATGGATTTATATATAATTATTCAGCTTAACTAATAAAATTATATTGATGCTTTACATCCTATTTAGAAATTGCATTTGATAATTTTAGACAAAAACTGAACACTTACCTAAGTCAAAAATGTAAACGGTAAATTCCCCTATTTTTCAGACACAAGCCACAAGTTTCAAACTGCATTTATTTCAGTTTTATTATTTATTGATATATTCATTGACATAGTTCTATAGACACAGTGAGATGTTGCTAAAACTAAGTCCCAAGTTCCAATGACTGCACTGTCTCTGCATCTATCAGTGTGCACTTTGGGAGCTAAAGGTCTGTGACTTAAAATGGTGCAGACCAAATTCTCACTTTTTCCTTTATAGCGTCCCTATTGATTAACACAGAGCATTAGAACCATTAATCTGTTATAATGTATCTTTCATACAGCCCTATGCTGGATTCAATAAGAAAAAAACATTTCCAAGAGTTTACAGATCACAGTAAAATTATTATTTTAAGGAACTTGTGCAAACAAAATTAACCAAGACATGGTTGAATTTATAAAAATGTCCTTCTCCTCTTTTTATGTGAAAATCCTTATCAGTTTATACATATTTGTCCTTCTGAAATTAATCAGTTTAGGGAGAGATTTTGGTGTAAGACGAGAGATCTAAAATGTATTTCTGACAAAAGTAACTCAAATAGCTTGTATAAAGTATTTGTGCAATTATGTTTTTTTTTTTAATTTTTTTTAATTATTTATAAAATCGATTTCTAAAATACCAAAAATGTTCTGTTATATTTTGGGAGTTGACCGTGAAATTAAATTTTTCACGTATCATCTCACTCTTCTGTTTGCTTGCTTATTTATGTTTTAATATATACTTATGGAGAAAACTCACTCACTATGCTCCAGCACTAGTGAGTATGCAGGTTCCTGCATGGAGATAGATATATGACCACTCATAGGTTGTGTAGTATTTTAGTCATCATCATTGTAACTGGGACATTTTGATCCATCAAAGGATTCAGGCATCACTTGGCAAAGATCCCACAAAGTGGGACAGAACTGGGGCTCCAAAAACATCATGTCACATTCTAGGTGAAACGAGTACAGATACAGTAGAACACTACAGTGTCAGTCACAATTATGAATAATAACACTATTTTAAGGGTATAGGAAACTACCATAAAAACAAACTAGTATGCTTTTTAAAATGTTTAACTCTCCTCTCCTCTCCTCGACATCTTATTCTATTTTACCGAGTATTTTCCTTTAAAGCATAATGGCGACTGGATGTGTTTTCTGAGTGCTTTTAATGAAATATACAATTTACTCCAGTTTCCTGCTTGAGGGTGCTTCTAGCGGTCAATTGCAGCTGTCCAGACTGAGTTCTCTGCTGCAAAGAGTGTGGACTATTAGGCGCTGTAGAACAAAGATACAGCCGACCTCCCGGTCCCACAGAAGCTGATTATTGGCACCTTCAAGCTGGCAACAAGCTACCCTCCCCCCCTCCCCCCATTAGACCAGCGGGGGTGTCCCTGTTTACACCCTGGAGACTCTCTAACGCCACAAGGGACATGTAATACTACTGCGATCAGCAATGGTTTCATGATCGGCACATTTAAAATGGCGGATGCCAAGTGTTCCCTTGATTCCAAAGGCGCGATGCCCAGGGCTCTGTCTAAGCTGGACAGAATCTTTGACAATTTCTGGCGGAAGCTGCAACTCAAGAAAGCTGTGCCTGTTACCAGTTCACTCATCGAAGAGTCCATCTCCATGTCCCAGGAGCCAGCCCGTGGTTTCGGGCTCTCCAAGGCGGCATAGACTGTATGGGCAAACATTGAAGAGGGCTCTACATAGGCCTACATCAGAGCTGTGCACACACATGGCATGGCATTTTGTGGGACTGTGTATTGCCTATGGTGGGCAGAGGCTAAATGGCGTGCTGGATGTCTTGCTCAATCTCTCCTCACACTAACCTGGCTGACTCACGGTGGACCTCTGGTTTGACTGTCTACTAATTTTTATTTTGTTGTTGCTTGTTCATTTCCACCATTTTAAGAGCATTCTTTTTATATTGTTATAGTAATCTATGTTGTATTGAGCTCTGGACGTTTGCATTTTCCTCTTGGAGCCATCTGGGGTGGAACACTCTGTTGTTTATATTTCCTTAATATAAATATTTGTGCAGATTTATCACAGCTTATGGTGATCTTCTTATGCTGCACATTTGTGCATACTGTTGTTTTGTAATGCAATTGCACAACAAAAAGAAAAAAAAACTCTTATTAAGTCTTAAACAATAACTGTTTCGTAATTTTACGTTTGTCTTCAGTTATTGAAAATTTTGGACCTCACATGAATACAAATCTGTTGCAAAGAATTTATTTTTGATTTTTTTACTTTCTTGAGCAAAGATAATTATATCAAATTTGCGGTATACATTTACCTGGCAAAACGTGCAGATACTAACATATAGATCTGTGGACATTTAGTTTTCTGACACTCTACTTGTTGACCTCATATATAGCCTTCAGGACATCTGACCTTTTTGACAGCATTGGGAAATGTATCTCCCATTAATTCCTAAACCTCAACATGTTTTCGACACACTTTACATTACATTTGCCAAAGATAATGCGTGTAATTATCATTCAACCACTCCAGCATTGACCTGGCAGTTTTTAGCTGTTGACTTCTTTGTGATGTTTCTGTTTGCTTTAAACTGCCAAGGCTCGATCAACAATTGTAAAAGAAAGTAACGGTAAGTGACAGTAGCAGCTGGTGATATTAACCCTTTGGAGAGTTATAGAAATTCAGCATTGTGCCTCAGCTGATGACTACGGTGCTAGTCCATGCCACTATCTTCTCACAGCTTGACTACTGTAATCTGCTTTTCACTGGTCTCACACACACTATAGTCTACCATGATTGCTGCAGCAAGGCTTATCTTCCTGTCCTCCCATGCCTCACCCTTCTGTCATTCCTTACATTGGCTTCACGTAATAATACTATGAACGCGCAGTGCCGTCATGGACTGCATGCAGTAATTCTCTTTGGCAGAATCGTAGGCACATGGTGTCGAGCACCGCACATGAGCCTACAATCCCCAACACTCCTCTACATCATGGAAGGAGGAGGCTGCGGTAGCTCAGAGGGAAACTCGGCTCTGGAAATAAGGTGAGTAGATAATTTATTTCCATTTTAATTCATTTTGGGTGTTTTTTGCTGGTTGGAATGAGCTAAAGCTAAGTAGGTACATGACTACTGTAGAGTTAGGAATATAGATATGATATTTTCTTAAAAAAAAAAAAAAAACATTAAAAGTTCATCCAAAACTATTAAATTATTTTAAAAGCGCTGCGCAAAATTATTTATTCGATTGCAAAATAATTATATCATAATGAAAATGTTTAAAACTATATACATATATGTAATTGTAGGTAAAAAGAAAAATACCATTTCATGTGAAATATTGCTACTATATTGTATTAATTTATACTTACATGAAACTATACCATAAATAAATATTAATTGAAGAAAACTGTAATAATCTAAGTCCGTTTCTGCAGACATCATAAGTGCTCGCAGTTGGCGCTGTTTGGTTCTGGGTCAGAGTCCCATGCCCTTCAGCTGCTCTCAAATGCTTGTAGCCACATTTTTACCCAGTGAACCCGCAAGGGGGGCATATTTTTTCATGAAGTACTCACATTCCTGCCATGGTGTATGCCAGGGTTGCCCAAAAAAGGTATACCTCCAGATGAACTACAACTTTCATGATGCTTTGTCATTCTACAAGTATTCTAAAGGCATGCAAAGCATCATGGGAGTTGTAGTTCTGCAACATATGGGGATCTACATTTCGTGCACCCCTGGTGTATGTTATGGGACTCCTTACAATGGTGGAATGGAGGGTGTAAGGGTACTTCTAGTACCATAACAAGTACAGTATTCTGTAGTGGTTATGGTACTAGGAGTTTTTTGCTTTAATCCTCTGCCCAATACAGAATTTAAATAGAAAAGATTTGTATCTCAACCACAAATCGGAAAATTGCTAGAACCCTTATTACCCCCTGCCAGCTATGGCTGCCCTTATAATTGATAATTAAAAAAATACAAACTTACCACAAGGTTTCCTATAACCATGACCAACATGAAGACAAGAATGCATAACGGTTGTCCAGCTACTTCCATACAATCCCACATGGTTTCAATCCACTCTCCACAAAGAACTCTAAATACGATGAGGAAGGAGTGGAAAAAATCGCTCATATGCCATCGCGGCAAAATACAATCATCATTGATTTTGCAGACGCAATCGAGATAGTTTTTGCCAAAAAGTTGCACTCCCACGACCGCAAAAATGAAGACGATGATCGCTAAGACGAGGGTGAGGTTACCGAGAGCCCCAACAGAATTCCCAATGATTTTAATGAGTGTATTTAATGTTGGCCAAGACTTTGCCAGTTTGAAGACTCGAAGCTGTAACAAATGAAAGTAAAATAAATAAAAATATGCCTTTAGTAATGTTATAGTATTTGCACAAGGCATGTCACCATAGCACAAGATAATTATACCTCGGTAGTGTTTGAAACAGAATGCCTATCATTGTCCAAAGTTAGAATTAAAATAATAATAATAATACATTTGTAAATATTCCAATAAAACTAATTATGCACTGTTACGTTTAAGATTAAATAAAATATAATATTTATTAACAGTGTAGATAGCCAAGCTATTACTAAAACACCTCCCTAGCTGTCAATCAGACAGTCGGTGAGGTATTTGTCCTCCTTCCATTAGTGCGACTGAGCTAATGTAAGTGACAGGCACACACTGCCTCCCCCCAAGTCAAAGAGTCTGTGAGCAGTCGCAGCTGAGAATCAGAGGCTTCTCTAATTGATCATTTCCCCGGAATTGGTAATTGGTAATTTGCACCTTTGTTAAATTTTCTACCACGGGCTGAGAAACTAGGTGTTATATATATTTTAGCAAATTGTTTAGTTTTATGTCTTTCCTGATTTTAACCTTGCTAATACAACATGCACTGTTTATGCTACGACACTACTGCACAACAAACAAACAAAATAAATATAAGATACTAGCCTGAAAAATGTATGTATGATTTTTATGCATCTTAGTAAATGATAAAATGATGAAAAATATTTTTCTTTTAGTTCCATTTCGCCCCCATTGTATCTACCCCTAACTTCCTGTAACTGCCTTCTGCGCTGCAAAATGATGAACTGTACGATTTCTGTGAAATAATAAAATAAGGTTTACCAGTCTGAATGAGCGAAGAACTGATAGGTTTCCCATGCTCGAAAGACATAACTCCATTAAACTCAACGATACAATGATGCTATCGAAAATGTTCCAGCCTTGCTGGAAGTAGTAATAGGGATCTAAGGCAATAATTTTGAAGACCATTTCAGCTGTAAAAATTCCTGTGAAAACCTGTAAATGATAAAAAACAATGTTAGTGAATGACTGCATGGGCTGTAATTATTATTTTATTATTTATATAGCGCCAACAAATTCCGTAGCGCTGTACAATGGGTGGACTAGCAGACACGTAATTGTAACCAGACAAATAGACACACAAGAACAAAGGGGTTGAGCGCCTGCTCAATGAGAGTACATGCTAGAGGGAGTGGGATAAAGTGACACAAAGGGTATAAGTAGGGGTAATGAAATAGATTGCTAGAAAAGTAATCACTGAGAACTTAGTAGGTTATTTTCGACAGTTGCAGAAGAGGAGTCATGGGGGGGTGACAGATGTGCGACTCACAGAATTGCTTCTGTCTTGAGGCAATAATATAGATGTTAAATATCTCAATGTTTAGTTTTCCTTAGGGTGAGTCTTTTTTTGGAAGACACTCTTTGACTGAGCCTTTTACATGTCTTCTCAAATACCACTGGAAATACAACAGGTATGCATCCCCATAGAACACAGACATACTCCAGTCCAATTATCATGAAGAAAATAAAACATATTAAAAATTCTCTCTGAGAGCCTCTCAGGAAGTGCCGGGAAGACACGAAAAGCGTCGGATTGATTAATTCCATCACCCTGTAAGCCGTAACTGTATTTTGCTTCAATAAATGTTCTTCATCTCTTGGGCTCAGTTATTATTTTTCTCCTGAGGAGGAATCCAGTATCTTGATTAAACTTATATAAAGGCTTATCTAGAATCACAAGGCTTTTGCATGTTTGCCCCAAAGGCTTTGAGTACCAACAGTAATTAAATAAATAAACCCCAGTGGAATACATGAATTCCAGGTCGCCAAAAGTCTAGCTTTGCCAGTTCCTTGCGTCTCTCTTCACTGTGTGGTCAGCCTCAATCCAATTTTAACCCAGACCAATCCAGAACTTCTCCTTTGTGCTTGACACAGGACAAGAATTTCTTTCTCTGGGTCAACTCGGGTCCAGTGTTTTTGCATATTGTTTTATATGTAACCATCAAGATGTTGTGATTTTCCCTTTTAAAATCTCAGGGCAACGTTGGACTAATGAACCCTGTGGTATATAGATTTTAACCGCAGGGCTCTGCGTCCTTTGACACAATGTTGCCTGGGGGATCGCCGCTCCTGTCAATATACTATCGATCCTCCCACTTTCAGTTGTGGGGGGCAGAGCGGCGTTCCCCCGTGGATTCACACATGCGCACATTGGGGCTTGGACGGAGGAGGTCTCTGCGCATGCACGGGCCCCTCTCGAAATTTATATAGAGAGGAGGGGCCACGCATGCGCGGGAAGCAGGATCTTTGGACGCACCTCCTAATCAGGTAATAGAGTCCTCACCTGGGGGATTGGAGGCTGCCCTTTCCATTCAGAGGGACAGATTCTATGGACAGTTTAATAATGGCCCGGGCAGAACACTTTTATCTTGTTGCCCTTGAGAAAGGCGGAACATACCCCCGAAACGCACGCCGGGCTTCCGATGCATTGCGCTTTGATGATTTTATTTTTTGCTAGATTATGACTCTGTTTCGCTATGCAGATAGGGGGATCCTTTGCCGGCTAAGTTCCCCCTGATACCATTATAGAGCAATGTGGATTAGGTGTTAGGAATTCATTTATCCTTATCTAACTCTCCTCTATTATTTTTCAAACCTTATTTTCAATTACCTCTAAACCTCCTGTCCTTTCGATTTACCTTCTGTTGCTACATATTTGTCTGGACTATTCCCTAACATACACTGTTTTATCTTTTGGGGTATTCCACCCTAGTAGCTCAGTTTAGGTCATTAGCCCTATATGCCTGACAGCTTTAATAGTTACAAGGTCACTGAGGGTCTACCTGACAGAGGGTGACACTCCAGTGACACATTTCTATGCTGCCATCTCAACAGGATTGAGATATTATTAGTCGGCCCATGGATAGGAGTTTGGTGGCTTTTTGGACCCTAAGTTTTCTAATTTGAGTCCTGTGTGTAAGGAGTTAATTGGACTGGTACGATATACTATTCTCATAATAGCAAAACATACGGGATAATTTACGTATTTCGCATGACAGAGAAATACTCAGTACCTGTATTTTTGAATAATTGAAGAGAGGATATGCTTCTATTCCTTTATACTTATTCCTTCCCCCTCTTTCTATTGCCCTATATATAGGTTCATGTTGGTCTATTGCTACAGTTACAATTCATGCTTCTGGTAACTTTCCAGGATTTGACATACAAGTTGTTACCATGTAGCAAGACACTTCACATATTATCTCATACCTAGTGAGTCGCAACATTGTCTAACTATTTACCATAGAAATTATCCTGGGTATATATGGTTAAATATATTTTCTTTGCCATAGCAGCAGGTCTAGCAGTCCTTTTCACTACTTTTCACACTTTAAGACCCACTAGATGGTCCCTTTAGATTTATATAGCAGTTTTAGTATTTTCTTTTTTCTGTTTTTTGATTACTAATAAAATTTAAGTTTGTTTATGTGCAAGTCTTAATAATTTATTACATATGAGGTAGTACTGGGGAGGGGGCTTTGTGGCGTTCTATCTCCTCATTTAGTCCTACTCTATAAATGTACTACTCAAGCCTGCATATCATCAAGAAAACTTCAAAGCTGTCCTATATCTCCATAATTCCAGTGAAGAAGCGATAGTGAATTTTATCACATAATTTTAAAATGTAAAATCTTTAACAGTTCTCTGATGCCCATCTCATTACATTGCATAACAATCAAATTGACCCAGGCAACAGTTTATCTATTGGATGTCCAATGCAGAGGGCTTAACATCTAAACCTGGAACATGGGTCACATGTCCATAATATTCTATGAGAAGGTTTGTAAAAGTATAGCTCAGGCCAGTAATAACCCTATGGAAGCAATTAGATAGTTATCATGTAATCACACAGAATGGACATTCAGCATTGATGATTGACTTATCGAAAATATGATGGTTGCACAATGTAGTTTAATTGTACATCAATGATGAACAATTGTTTATTTTTTTCTAAGATCGCACACTCTCTGAGATCCGGCAGTGTTTCATGGCCTCAGCCAGCTCTACTAGAAACACAAATGGACTACGAGGCTGATGGAGCTCTTATGGAAGTATCCAGCAAGAAGGAGTGATACTAACTGTCTAGATCCTAATGGATTTAACATGTAGTAAAAACTGTTCATTAAAAATGACTACGGCCGTTTCCATTCCTTTCTCTCTCTATTCCCATCGGATGTTTCATGTTCTACGTCCTTCACAGTATCTCTACATACATTTTTTTATAATGACCCCAAAATAAGGTTACATGGTATGTCTTATGAGGCATTGATTATTTAAGCAGGGGCATAAATGGGTTCAAATATTGGTTTTGCTCCCTCCTCTCCCCGATGTATTAGCCTGAAACTTCTTCTGCCTGGATGTGATGTAATTGCTGGCAACTACATTGAGATGTGACATTTCCCAGAGGAATGCTATAGATGCTTGCAGTGGCTAAATATAGTCGCAGAAGACCATTCTGCTGCCTAAGAGCCACTACTTGTTGTATGAACTTCTGAAATATTGCTTGGAACAAGTTAAGTGAAATGTTCTTATAAGCATCTAAATTCTCTTTCATCTAGATAATGCATTATCAATAACAAGTCTGCCCTTCGATCTCCTTACGTTTTAAATGCAGTTTACGATTACTGTAAACAAGCAAGAACCTTTGGGAATAAGCCATGTCCTGACTACCTTAACTTCTCTGCAACTCTGATTGTACTATAAGCCTTTCTCGCTCGGCCATTTCTTATTTTCTCTTAGAGACCTAGAAATTGAAAGCCCTAAATGCTACTTAGCCAGGATGTACAGCTGCTGCCTGCAAATAGCCTTGATTATTTGTATTTTATTTGCGATAGTCTAGGATTTGACTAATGCGAATTGTCTGAGCTGCCAATCATGTGGAAAGGAGGAGAGAGAGTTGGTATAGACACGGAGAGTAAGGACTATTTTAATTATCGGTATCTCACCATACTTTCTCCAATCGGGGATAATACAGTTCAAGGTCATATCAGACATGTATTTAAACCACTGATGGCTAGAATGAATACAATGTTTTATTGTGAATTAACATAGCGTCACAGCAATACTGTTGTTTTAAACAGAGCTAACCAGTGAAAATGTGTACATGCATTAAGCAACAAAGGGGGTTAAAATTAGCACAATTGGACAAGAGCTCTTTTTGTTTGCACCTATCTAAATATGTGTCTATGCCAATTTAAGAAAGAATGAAAAAAAAAACAGATTACTCGCTAAAATGGAAATTGGAAGGAAATGCTGAATTTTACAGCAAAATAGCCAGTATCTAAAAAATTATATTGACTTGAAGAATGTTTCTAGTTTAGATTTTCTGAAATTTTAATTCTTTGTGAATTCTCAGCATTCCACACTCCAATGAATTTCCTGATGATAACATAATTTATTAATTATTTAGCAGGTCATAGCTGGGCAAATGTTTTTTACAATTTAATACTATTTTAGCATGTTGTCTGACAGTAAATTAAAATACATAGTAATTGCTCCTGCTATCACTCGATATATACTATACGATATGTCTCCTATACCACAGAGATGTTTAAAGCTGGTTAGTGAATAGCCGTACCTCAATTAAAGCAATTTAAGTCTATGGGAAAACTGCAACTCAATAAGCAGTGTAAAACGCTAACGGAATCTGCCCGATTTTGTGATTATTTGTATGCACGCTTTCTTTACTATTTATTAACATAGTGGAATTATATTCAATAAATAGTTTTTTTTGCTGCAAAAGCACTAATAAAATATAATGCAAGGATCATTCATTAAATTTTTTCACACACCATACAAATTTACCATTGTTTATTAGTAGTGACCCCTGCAATTATTCTGCCAACAACATATTGCCCTTGCTCTACTTGTCTTCTGTGTAGCTATACTAACATGGTACCAATACACACAGTCTTACATCTACACCAGTCATTCTGCTATTAATACCTCATTAGTTCGTGTACAGCCAGTACGATCCCCTTGTCTCATTAATTCCACAAATTGTGAAAGGTCTGTTGATGATACTTACATAGTTCCCGATGGAAAGCATACTATCAAATTCCTCTGTCATCTTGTAATGCTCCAGAGCCATGAATATTGTGTTCAGAACAATGCAGATGGTGATGGTAAGATCGATAAAAGGGTCCATCACTACAAATCTCACCCCGTCCTTGAATTGTACCCACAGTTCACAACAATCCCAAATGAGGTATCTCTGCGCAAAATGCGTCCAACATGGAGGGCATCTCTGGTGCGCTTCTTCAAGTTCTAAATAAAATAAAGAATATAGAAAATCATCATAATACAACTACTGACCTACACGTGTAGAACATCCTAGACAGCAGCTAACTAGAATCCACACACAATGCTAGCCCACCCACTGGACACTCTGAGCATATCTCAAATTCCTGCCCAGCAGAAGTCTATTGGACATGTTCAGGGCAACTGTTTCAATTTATGTACAGAAATTAATGAAACCACCACACAAGGTATTATAAATTGTGGTGTTTAGATTAAGTAGGGCTAATTGTTGGGGATGCCTACAGTTTTTAGGGACTTGGGTTTACCTGTCTCACCTGGTGAGAATTATGGGAGATGTAGTTTGCACCAATCTGAATGCTAACCTGGCAAAGCAGCCATAAAACATCTCATTGTCGCTATAATAGTAGTTACCATTGCAATCGTGAGGACATTTGGGAATAAAAGGTCAATGTAGATATTTTAATATTATACCTTCCATGGCATTCGTGAGCACACTGACGGCGCTGACCGCACGCTGTCTCTGGAATGGCTGGTCTGTATATTCTACCGAAAGACGGTGCGGCATTAGTAACTGCATCTTGCTCACTTCAAGGTCTTGCTGAGAAGCCTGTTAAATAGAAACAAATGCATTTGATGATTATACAAGATCTATGATGAAAATGGATAAAAATACAAAATTCCAAAAAGTATTTTTTTTAACTGAAGAGTTAATTTTCAATGGATTGAACTATCTATGCCATCAGTTTAGCTGATTGGTGATATTTGGTCTACATTTTGCATATTGGTTGTCAACTCACCACTAAAAAAAAATAAAGAAATCCCAAGATAAATTGTCTGTCTATTCCTACACCATAATAGCTGAGCCAATAAGAACACGGCAGCGATGCCCACTCTGCGATTTAAATGACTAAAATGCAATTGCAACCAGTAATCCATGTAGATTATTTCTAAACCATCACAACATCCTGTGATAAATGATTTGGAGTCCCTGGAAGCTGTACTGTGACATTCAGTGGTATTGCATGGGTACCCGGCACTGGGGCAAGAGGTGGCAAGGTGGATATTGTGGGTCACATCAATTCTCCAATTTGGATCTGTCAAACCTTTACCCAGAGCAGTTTAAAAAGGTAGTCCATTTCAAGCAATCAGGCAAACTTTGAGAATCTGACATGTACTAATCACATTAAAGCTATATCTCTAAATATGAAAATGTATATTGACTTGAAGGGCCTCTATACTTCAAAGGTGACATACCTAGTGTAGCTAAGACTGGATCTAATATATCAGAACTCACTAGATTTGAACTGGAGACTCTTTGTTTCCTAACTCATTGCTTGGCATATAGGAGAGTGGTTTAATCTCCCAGTGTCATCCAATGGTAAGTAGACAAACCATTTCAGACACTTACCTCAGATAAAATGTCATGCACATGCTAGTGGTTTCAGCCAATCTGTTCCATACAAAGATGAACAAAACTGATATAAAGACTAAAGGTTTAATGATATCTGAAGAGGGGTTGACCAGAGGAGCCCGGTGGTTATGGTGCTTACACGACCGCTGTAATTTTGTTTTGCAAACCTCCCAAACACATATGTATTGAATATATTGGCTAATATTAAAATGCTTGCAAAACTAACAGGTCCCAATTAAGCTATGCCCACCCAAGATCCATAAACAAATGTTAAAAAAAAAAAAAAAAAACTATCCTGAATCTGTAATATTATCTGCGTGACCAAATCTATAATTGTCATTTTATATATAATAAATGAGACATGCAAACATCTTTCTTAGACTTTTCCTAGGTCAGATGGGTCCCCACTGAAAGGGCTGAAGACAGGTTGTCACAGTGAATTATTTATCGTGAGCAGTTGTCTGGAACAAGACAAACAGAATGTGCCGTATACATTTAATGGGAATCTACTAAAATTATCAGGAGATACAGTTTCAGGTCCCAGCACTGGGATTAGGAATGATACTGAAATTATACAATAATCTCAATAGTAAGCGTTCCTTAAAAACTCACATTTTGAAGCATACCGGAAAATAAAAACACTAAGTTTTTACAAAAAGTTTAAAAAAAACCCTGATTTTCTCTAAAGTAATAGTCTCAGTGTACTTCATGCCATTGGTAAGTGTTGCAGTTGCTATGCTAATACCGAATTGTTCCAACAAACGTTCTCTTTTCTTAAAAAATCGGAATTCTCTAGCGAAGTGATCAGCCGTCTCACGAGCAGAAACATATTTACAGAGATTCTGCTTTTATTTATCCAAATAAAAAAAAATCTTTATGACAAACAAATTCTTAAAACACAATTGTTTTTCCACGAATAAACCACAGGTATCCTCAAAACAGAAGACAGGCTTGTAAAATAAAATTACTGCATTTTGTAAGGAAAGCCCACACTTTTAAAATCTTTTGTTTTTCTGTTTTGTTTTCCGATCACAGAACACCTCTTTGCCTGTTCAACATTTGTAGTGCAATGGATGCGAAGTTGGATACATTGTGGGTGAGTTTACAATACACATGTTTAAGTGTGCATGGTATTTTCGGCAGTATACCCCGGAGTATTAAAGCACTAGAATGAGTATTAATTACTGCAGTATTAGATAGTGTATTAAACCAGGAATTGTAAAATGATTTTCTTACCGGAATTTCAAGTTTTAGACAAAAACAGCTCAGTTGGAGAATTGTGGCTTAATATATACACAATGCTCCTTAATTTGGAACCCTTAGGAGGGGTTGCCATATTTAGGGGGACATAACTAGGTAGCTATCTACTAAACACAACAGCTCCCTAGCTAGGTAGTGACAACCTTAAATATGGTGATTCCACATGGATATTATTATTTTATAAAGGGCCAACAAGTTCCGTAGCGCTCTACAATGGATGGACTAACAGACACGTATTTGTAACCAGACGAGTTGAACGCACAGGAGGATTGAGCTTACATGCTAGTGGGAGTGGGGTATAGTGACACAGTAACAGAGGGATTGAGGCCCTGCTCAGTGAGTTTACATGTTAGAGGGAGTGGGGTATAGTGACACAGTAACAGAGGGATTGAGGGCCTGCTCAGTGAGTTTACATGTTAGAGGGAGTGGGGTATAGTGACACAGTAACAGAGGGATTGAGGGCCCGCTCAGTGAGTTTACATGTTAGAGGGAGTGGGGTATAGTGACACAGTAACAGAGGGATTGAGGGCCTGCTCAGTGAGTTTACATGTTAGAGGGAGTGGGGTATAGTGACACAGTAACAGAGGGATTGAGGGCCTGCTCAGTGAGTTTACATGTTAGAGGGAGTGGGGTATAGTAACACAGTAATAGAGGGATTGAGGCCCTGCTCAGTGAGTTTACATGCTAGTGGGAGTGGGATATAGTGACACAGTAACAGAGGGATTGAGGGCCCTGCTCAGTGAGTTTACATGTTAGAGGGAGTGGGGTATAGTGACACAGTAACAGAGGGATTGAGGGCCCTGCTCAGTGAGTTACATGCTAGAGGGAGTGGGGTATAGTGACACAGTAACAGAG
Organism: Pelobates cultripes; assembly: GCA_933207985.1. Lineage (NCBI taxonomy): Eukaryota > Metazoa > Chordata > Amphibia > Anura > Pelobatidae > Pelobates > Pelobates cultripes. The sequence goes on along the minus strand of OW240915.1, from coordinate 15,421,530 downwards.
GGATTGAGGCCCTGCTCAGTGAGTTTACATGTTAGAGGGAGCGGGGTATAGTGACAGTAACAGAGGGATTGAGGGCCCTGCTCAGTGAGTTTACATGTTAGAGGGAGTGGGGTATAGTGACACAGTAACAGAGGGATTGAGGGCCCTGCTCAGTGAGTTTACATGTTAGAGGGAGGGGGGTATAGTGACACAGTAACAGAGGGATTGAGGGCCTGCTCAGTGAGTTTACATGTTAGAGGGAGTGGGGTATAGTGACACAGTAACAGAGGGATTGAGGGCCCTGCTCAGTGAGTTTACATGTTAGAGGGAGTGGGGTATAGTGACACAGTAACAGAGGGATTGAGGGCCCTGCTCAGTGAGTTTACATGCTAGAGGGAGTGGGGTATAGTGACACAAAAGGTAAGGGCAGGGTAGAAAAGTAGGTTGCTTGGATAGTGTTCACTATATCAATTTAATGAACTAATGAATGAACTTATTGAACACGGAAGAATTTAGTTCATCGCTCAATCAGTTAATTAGTTCATTCTTCCAAAATGTCATTTGGATATTTCTTATTTGGACGAATGGATAAATGAGACGGTTTTCGTCAGAACTGCGTTTCTTCCGAAAACGAATGCCCAAATCTACTTAACATGCAGTGTGTGTCCAACTACAACTGTACAGTGTAGTTTATTTAATAAATTTTACATTTAAGAGAATTTGTAAGGGAATTCAAGCAAATCAAAGCTGGAGACATTCTCCAACTTTACTAATTTTGGTCTAAAACTTATTCTTTGTGTCAATATATATAGATAATATTTCTATAACAGTTTTTATTTAGTGTAGTGACAGGAACTGGTGGATGTAATGTGCCCTCTCTACCGTAATTTTTAGAAAAGCAGCACAGCATGAAACTCACAGTGTAAGCGTTTACTAAGCCCATACAGAGTTCCACTGAAAGTAAATGGGTCACTGGGTCACACAATCCTCTTGTATTCTCTCAGTGATTGATAACACCCATTGTGTTTAATAAATCTGAGCTGATGGCTGGATTTGGATTACTATCTGCATTGAATAATGAGCTGCTTTTCTGAGTAATAAGTAACTCTAGGTTACACGCAGGGTAATAAGTCAATTTCTGAGCACGTGTCATTCTATAGATATAAGTAAAGAGAATGCTCTGTAACAGCTGTTTTCATGTGAATGCACGGCCATAAACCAAACAAACAATATCTACATATTGTTCGTATGGAACTGCAATCAAAGTCATCGAGCTGTGTTATTAATGATGGCTGTCGTACAGTACTGTAGCCCATGATGTAATGGCGGTGGATGCAGCAAGGTACACAATGCTATATATTTAAGAGTTGATAGGGGAGGACAGAGGGTTAGGGGGCACCTACAGTCACAGCCAGGTTTCATTATGAACAGAAAGTTATAACACACATACCTGCTGCATTTCTCCCCCATCTGCCATGTAAGTGCTTACTGACATTATTTACACATACAAAATTAAACCCTGAACGCGGTAGTTCTATATCACTGGCAGTAATTCTATATCACTGTCGGTAGTTCTATATCACTGGAGGCAGTCCTATATCACTGGCAGTAGTCCTATATCACTGGCGGTAGTCCTATATCACTAGCAGTAGTCCTATATCACTGGTGGTAGTCCTATATCACTAGCAGTAGTCCTATATCACTGGCGGTAGTCCTATATCACTAGCAGTAGTCCTATATCACTGGTGGTAGTCCTATATCACTGGCAATAATCCTATATCACTGGCAGTAGTCCTATATCACTGGCGGTAATTCTATATCACTGGCGGTAATTCTATATCACTGGCGGTAATCCTATATTACTGGCTGTAATCCTATACCACTGGCGGTAGTCCTATATCACTGGAAGGAATCCTATATCACTGGCAGTAATCACTGGAAAGAATCCTATATCGCTGGCAGCAATCATATATCACTGGCGGTAATCCTATATCACTGGAAGGAATCCTATATCACTGGCAGCAATCCTATATCACTGGAAGGAATCCTATATCACTGGCAGTAATCACTGGAAAGAATCCTATATCGCTGGCAGCAATCATATATCACTGGCGGTAATCCTATATCACTGGAAGGAATCCTATATCACTGGCAGCAATCCTATATCACTGGAAGGAATCCTATATCACTGGCAGTAATCCTATATCACTGAGAGGGATCCTATATCACTGGCAGCAATCCTATATCACTGGAAGGAATCCTATATCACTGGCAGTAATCCTATATCACAGAGAGGGATCCTATAGCACTGGCAGGAATCCTATATCACTGGCAGTAATCCTATATCACTGAGAGGGATCCTATATCACTGGCAGGAATCCTATATCACTGGCAGCAATCCTATATCACTGGCAGCAATCCTATATCACTGGAAGGAATCCTATATCACTGGCAGTAATCCTATATCACTGAGAGGGATCCTATATCACTGGCAGCAATCCTATATCACTGGAAGGAATCCTATATCACTGGCAGCAATCCTATATCACTGGAAGGAATCCTATATCACTGGCAGTAATCCTATATCACGGAGAGGGATCCTATAGCACTGGAAGGAATCCTATATCACTGGCGGCAGTCCTATTTCACTAGCAGTAGTCCTATATCACTGGCGGTAGTCCTATATCACTGGTAGTAATCCTATATTACTGGTGGTAGTTCTATATCACTGGCGGTAGTCCTATATCACTGGCAGTAATCCTATATCACCGGCGGTAGTCCTATAATACATCATAGTAAAGATTAGGGTGTACTTGTAAAATGTTTTATAATTATATTTTAATTTAATAAATGATGCCCTAATAATATTAATTACACCAGAGATGTGGTTCCTTGTCGACTACTGCAATCTGCTTCTCAGTGGTCATATACGCATTTCCAGCTTGTCCTGTTACGGTCCATAGTGAATTCATCGGCAAGACTCATCTTCCTGTCCGCCTGCACCTCCTACGCCTCCCCTTCTGCCAGTTCTTACACTGGTTTCCCGTAAGATACAGGGCTCAATTTAAAAGTCTGGTGCTTGCTTACAAATATATACACAATGCTGCTACAACCTACATATCCTCACCGATACACAAGTGAATTCCGTCCAGGCCCCTGCACTCTGCCACAGACCTGCGCCTTTTCTCTGTTCCTACTCACACCTCTGACGCCCACCTCAAAGGCTTCTCTAGGGCTGTACAGTCCCTATGGAACTCCCTTCCCTGCTCTGTTCCACTCTCACCCAATCTCAGGTCCTTCAGAATTTGTTGGCGCTTTTAAAAGTATAATAAGAATAATAATGATGATAATAACATTGAAGCACTTGGAAAGAATAAACTTTGTAAACAACAGGATTCACAGTTTTACAAACACGTCCCATCCATGATCCACGCCAAGTACCACAAAACATCACATATTAAAACAAGGCATGCGTGAAAATAATGATAATTAGGAAAATATTTGCTTTTTGCTTTGGTTAAATGCAGCTCTGCAAATGTTTATGGACTACATTTCCCATGATTCTCAGCTATCCTAAATAATACCTTTCATAAAGGTTTGTGAATTTTCCTTGCTTTGCATTATGGGAATAATATATATATATACTCGAGTATAAGTCGACCCGAATATAAGTCGAGACCCCTAATTTTACCCCAAAAAACTGGGAAAACTTATTGACTCGAGTATAAGACTGGGGTGGGAAATGCAGCAGCTACTGGTAAATTTCTAAATAAAATTATATCCCCAAAAAATTATATTAATTGAATATTTATTTACAGTGTGTGTATATAATGAATGCAGTGTGTGTGTGTGTATGAATGCATTGTGTGTGTATGAGTGCAGTGTGTGTCTGCAGGGGCGTATTAGCCGCGAGGCTTGCGGCTAACTGACATGCTGGGCGGCACTGGCTGATGGTGGTGAGCTGTGGGGAAGCTCTTCACTCTGAGCTGTCTGCTCATCCCTCATGTGCCCGCCAGAGTGAGGGCGCTGGGGCGGGCTGTGGCGTCATCTTCCAGGCTCCCAGCCTCACTTTCAGTCTGTGAGAACTGGGCACTGGGCTGCGCTAAAGAAAGGAAAGACTCCTCATGTTTCCTCCATCATGTCCTGTAACCCTGCACCCCAGGGAGAGAGGGAACCCCCCCTCCCCCAGCATTCCCAAAGGTAAGGAGGCTTGGGGGGGTTAAATAATTTAAAAAAATATGTTAATGTAAGTGTGTGTGTATATGTCTGTTAGTGTGTGTGTGTGTGTGTGTGTGTGTGTGTGTGTGTGTGTGTGTGTGTGTGTGTGTGTGTGTGTGTGTGTGTGTGTGTCTGTTAATGAGTGTGTGTGTGTCTGTTGGTGTGTGTGTCTGTTAGTGAGTGAGTGTGTGTTAGTGAGTGTGTGTCTGTTGGGTGTGTGTGTGTCTGTTACTGTTTGTGTCTGTTGGTGTGTGTGTGTGTGTGTGTCTGTTGGTGTGTGTCTGTCTGTGTTAGTGTGTGTGTGTGGTGTGTGTCTGTTACTGTGTTTGTCTGTTAGTGTATGTGTGTGTTTCTGTTACTGTGTGTCTGTCTGTTGCTGTGTGTGTCTGTTGGTGTGTGTCTGTTGGTGTGTGTCTGTTACTGTGTGTGTCTGTTGGTGTATGTGTGTGTGTCTGTTGCTGTGTGTGTGTCTGTTGGTGTGTGTGTGTGTGTTGGTTGTGTGTGTCTGTTAGTGTGTGTGTGTGTCTGTTACTGTGTGTGTCTGTTACTGTGTGTCTGTTAGTGTGTGTCTGTTAGTGTGTGTGTGTGTGTCTGTTAGTGTGTGTCAGTGTGTGTGTGTGTCTGTTAGTGTGTGTGCCTATTAGTGTGTGTGTGTGCGTGTGTCTGTTAGTGTGTGTCTGTTAGTGTGTTTGTCTGTTAGTGAGTGAGTGTTTCTGTTAGCTAGTGTATGCGTATCTGTCAGTGAATGTGTGTGTGTGTGTATTTAGAAGGCGGGGCGGGGGGAAGGGTTGGGTGGGGGTGACACGGGGGGAGGGGGCGCCTGAGTTTTGTCCTACCTAGGGCAGCACAAAACCAAGATACACCACTGTGTGTGTGTATGAATGCAGTGTGTGTGTATGAGTGCAGTGTGTGTGTATGAGTGCAGTTTGTGTGTGTGTATGAGTGCAGTGTGTGTATGTGTGTATGAATGCAGTGTGTGTGTGTGCATGAGTGCAGTGTGTGTATGAATGCAGTGTGTGTGTGTATGAATGCAGTGTGTGTGTGTATATGAATGCAGTGTGTGTGTATGAGTGCAGTGTGTGTGTATGAGTGCAGTGTGTGTATGTGATGCAGAGTGTGTTTGTGTATGTGATGCAGAGCCTTGGTGGGGGGTGGGCATTTTTTTTTAAATTATTATTATTTTGATTTTTGTTTAATAGTATTAATATTTTTATTTTATTTTGTATTATTTTTGTCCCCCCTCCCTGCTTGATACATGTAAGCTCCCACTGCAAGTCTCGTGGTGTGAGTGCCGAGCGGAGCATTGCCACGGTAATCCGTGGCAACGCTCTTACCCCGCGGCTCTCGCGAGACTTGCAGGGGAGCTGACCGGAACGAGGGAGAGAGAAGGGAGCTGACAGGAGCTGCAGGAAAGGTAAGTAAACGCTTCCTGCCAGCCCCCAACAGGACCGCCGGGCTTGTAATGTAAGTTGCCATAATACAGACAGTAACTCGGGTATAAGACGAGTGGGGAGTTTTCAGCGCAAAAAATGTGCCGAAAAACTCGTCTTATACTCGAGTATATATCCCCAATCTAGGGTGCTAATAGCTGGTTGAATATTGTTTGAAATCTGAATCCCAAAACGTTTGGGTACCACTGGCTGCCTGACTGTCATAGTAAATGCAGTACTCAAACATCTGGGTTAACTTTGGCTGTCTGAGCGTCATGGGAAATGCAGTTCATACATAATCTTGCACTGTGTTTTTGGTTCATGTTCTAATTTGTTTCTAAAACATTTGTTATTGTTCAGTTATTCCTCCCATTCTATTCTCTGATCCCCCTTCAGGGGGCGACAATATACCTGTCATGTAAGCAGTTTGAGGCTGACTGGATTCACAGCCATCAAGATTTGTGGGTCCCAGATTTATATCACACTCCACCCTCATCCTACCTACTCCTGCTTTAGAAAGAAATCTTTAAAATCTTTAAATCCAAAGATTATCCAGACACAGAAAGGGTTACCAATATGTCAAAGGGAAATAATGAGCAGAAGTCCACAAAAAAAAAATTAAAAAAAGATCACTTACAGCTAAAAATAAATCTAATGACAATATTGTGAAGCCTTAGTCTGCAATCTTTAATTTGTTTGTTTATCATAGGCTCCTTTGCTTCAAGAGACGACCAAAAATAGCACAAGTGCAGTCTTAGCATAATGGTCACAACCCCTGAGAGATATCTGAGCTCCGAAACTCTCGGAGGACAATGTTTGAGATGGCATTCTGTAATGCAACATGGTTTTATGTTAAATAAAAGACCGTGACACGCTATAGTACGGTCCGGCTGGAGACCTGAAAGAACTTTTATTCTGTTTGTGTTTTACCGGAGAGCCTTCTGTTGTCAGGGAGGTGTTTTGGTATTTGATAAAACGTAGCCCTGACGTGGATTGTCTGTCATTCACAGCACGATATGTTTGCTTTGGTGATTATAAAGTTTTGATTTCTATATTACATTTATCAATAGTAAGAAAATATTGGAGTAAACACCTACTATAACATTAGCTAAAATGGATTTAAAAATACTAATTTAAAAAACTCGGTAGTGAGGGGCGGGGCCGGACCGCCATGCGAGCTGGCTGCATGTCAGCACATCTCCTGCAATATTTGGGGTTTATGCAAACATAACTTCTGCAAACATTCACCCAAAACCATGAAATTAATGGATGACTGGGGCTACAGATTTCCCATAAACTTAGTGTTTTAAAGGTCTTAAGAAGAAATACAGATTTTGCGTCCTACTCGGGTCAAGGAGCGCAGTGGATGGCCGCTGCTTCGTTCTCGTGCTTGAATGCAGAGCAAGGGCTCCCTGAATACCATCTCTCTGGCCCCATGGCCCCCCTATGGAATGGTGGGTGTTATCCCGGACCCCGCTGGAGGACTCCTAAGCTGTCCTCAAAGGGGCCTGTGCGGAGCTCGCCGAAGCTTGTTTTCTAAGATGGCCGACGGTGTAGCCCTTACAGCACCGGCTTCACCAATTAGGGCACCATGAAGAGGGCTAATTGCAAAGCCTGCTACATACTCTGACCCAAGCTGTCCCAATGCTGAACAACCAAGGCCTGTGTCTAGGTCCTGCATACACCTACTTGGACCATGAGCCTTGTGGAGTGGAACTCCCCATCACAGCCCTGCTCCCAGGAAAGTGGCTCACCAAGGAGAGATGAGTCTCTTTGGGAATACCGATCGCGACTTCTTAGAGGACCGTATCCAAGGGCATTGGATGCTGGCTTGAATAGAGCTCTGGGGCTGGTGGAGCAGTCTGAGCTGGACATACCTCTAAGCTGGGACTTTACCAACTTACACGTCAGAGGTACCGGAGGTCGGAGTGGGAAGTGAGAATCTCCTAAGAGGCTATTATCATGATCAATTCATCAAGCTATTCCTCTGCACATACACTGTAGTCTTTCTGCTCAAACTGACTATACTAAGCAAGATCGAGGCTCTAAGCTTCCTGAAGCTCCAGTCGTTTCTGACTATTTTGTTATTCTGATTGCTCACTGCTAAGATTTAACATGTTTTTTTTCTTATTAGTTTTCATTATCAACTAACAATTTTTGCATATCCTCCAGTCTAATTGATAGGTACCTGCCCAGCAACTCAGTCTTAGCATAAGTCACGTAGCCTATGCCTGTGAATATCTGTTTTTATATCTGTGATGATATGCTTGCTATCAATGCTTGCTTACCTTGTTTGTACTCTTGTTCCCTTTACAAAAAAAAAAGTACAGTCTGTCGTATGTGGCTTCAAATCTTGTAACTGTGATATCCATGCTGTATCGATGCACAACAAAAATAAAGAATTATAAAAAATAAAAAAAAACTCGGTAGTAAAAATTCTGATTTACTCTAGTGATGGTGTGTACACAGTCGTGATTTTTTTTCTTAAAAAACACAACAAGCTAACTAACCCATAATAATGAAAAACTGCCCAGAGTAAGCTAAACAGGGGCCTTATTAGGTCCACCTTGATTGGCAGTGATTTGCGCAAGCATGTAACCCAATGCAGCGAGTGCAGTTTAGTGAAAGGGTGACTTGACATGGCTAGGAGACAGGCATAGTTAGATAATTCTTAGGATTGGATGGTTGGTTTGTAGGTGGGGGTTTGCCATAAATAGGGTGGCCATTTTAGATCAGTTAATTTAATTATTTACCAGCTTGGGTTTGTCCCAACCTACTTAGACTGGGTTTGCCGTTTTTGGTTCTGTTTGTTCAGAGCGGCGGAGCTGGTGAGGTAAAGTTAAAAGGGGGAAAGGGTCTTTAGTTATCAAAATGAGCAGGGGCAGTTAAGGCGGTTGGTTAAACATGTTTAGTTATATGGTTAGTTATCGTGTTGGTGGGTTTCGAGTCAGTTTATGGCTAAGAACTTCTGGGGTGTAGGGGTATCTGAGTATACCTCTACCATGGTTATGTTATAAAAATGTATGTATAAGACGTTATTGCACTATTATTTTCCCTATCTATTGTTTACCTAGATTTGTACCAATAGTGTACCTTCAGTACTCTACCAATTGTATGTATATATACGTTTTACTTGCGTGGAAAGGTGGTTGGGGGCTCCACTGACGTATTTTGATGTATTGAGGCACTTGGACATCACCTACTGTGTATATTATATTATATTTTTTTATGTTATGAAAATGTGTTTACGTTTTACTTGTTGTTTATGTGTTCTATAAATGTTATTGTCATGTATGTGGGTCATTGCCTGTTTTGTGAAGTGGGTTCTGTTCAGACCTAATAGGACTGCTGATTAGAGCAATGACTTAATATATTAAGTTCATATTTTATCATTTATATATATTAATTAAAGCTGATGGGAATACAAATATCTCCATATACATGTGTATATATATATATGTCAGTGCTGATGTGTCTTATTTGGGGGGTTACATTGAGGAGTTCACCTCTACCTGCTTATATGGTGACAACGCACCTGTCATGAATATGGATCCCCATGACATTCAATCTTCTTACATTACTTTAATCAGAGAAATGATAAATGGCATCTCGTCACTAAACCGTGTATGGGGTGATTTTACAAATGATTTTATAGAACAAAACAGCAGATTTTGATATAGTTCTCCAGGATGTCATTAAACTAAAATGCACTGTTTAATAAATAGCTCCCCTTGGATTGTTAGTATTTTGTGCATAGCAACTATTATTAATGCTTTATTCATCTTTTGTACTCGTTCCCAATCTGACCCTCCCACTTGCACTTTGGATACGCAGAGCAGTAATTATATATCATCAATTAAACAAACCAATTCTGTAAACACACTCACTGGCAGATACAAAGCCAGCACCAGAGAACATGTGACATCTAACAGGAAACCCAACATACTTCTTAAAGGGGAACCGTCGCTTCTCTGGAAATTACACCATGAAATTAAACAATGAAAATTACCTAGAACCCGCGTAAATGTTTTTCCAGGAGATGCTTAATTTTCTTTTAAATGTATATTAAAGATATAGCAAATAACATCACAATCTAGTTCAGCCCTGGCACAGCTGTATAATGGGGGTCCTAGTTAGCAATGAGCACTAGGGAATTACAAAGTAAATGGAACTGTGAACCAGGAAGGGTTGGAGTAACCCTTAACACTTAAAAAATAAAATACCTCACAAAGTACAGAAAGCATGTTCAAGCCTGAAGGCTGGCCTCCCAACTGTTCCGATTTTGGAGGGACAGTCACTACTTTAGGGAGTGCGAGTGCATAAATAGACATGCTCCTACAGGGACCAGGTCAGTGGTTAGCAACCTATGGCCCATGTGCCATGCATGGCACTAGAGGTGTCTTTGCACGACACTCAAGGTTGCCAGAGCCAAACAGACTGGCCCATGAGAAGTCCCAGTGGGACATCAGATATCTGCTAGTGCAGGGGTAGGCAACCTATGGCGCTAGTGCCATGCACGGCACTCGGGGTGTCTTTGCATGGCACTCAAGGCTACAAGAGCCAAACAGGTTCTGGCCTGTCAGGAGTCCCAGTGAAACTTCAGATATCTGCTAATACGAAAAGGTGGTGAAGGACAATCCTCCATTTATGCATTGCAGCACGTAGAGGAAGTGATCTCAAATCACTTCCTCCCAGCACTTGTGAATGGGAATCCACACTGGAGTAGAGCGGCCCACAGCTTCCTGTTGCAGCTTCTGTCCTTGAGCTGTACCTGGCCAGCCTGGTCCCCACTAAAACCCAGGGAAGGCTTAGAGCTGCAGAATAACCCTCCCCTCATACAAATAATACAAACACACACACAGTCCGCACAAACACAACACCACCAACCCCACATGCAGCCTCTCACATGCAGCCTCTCACATGCAATACCCCAAACAGCACCACACATACACACACTACCAAACACACAATGTGACATATCCATCCACACACAATTCCACAAGCAACCCCCATACACAGCCTACATTCATATGTATCATACACGATACCACAAACTACTTGTAAACATATACAATATAATAGCTCATATACGCACAAATACAACGATACAAACCAACTGCAGTATAAATAACACAGTCAGAATACGGCAGCATACACACCTCAATTTAAAGAAATCGGACTGACGCTACGGGACATCACAATCATATTTCGGCACAGTGCTGCTAAAAGGTTGCCTACCCCTGTGCTAGTGCAACACGAACAGTGATTACAGGTAAAAAGGGACAATCCTCATTTTAAGCATTGCAGAACTTAGAGGAAGTGACCAGCACTTGGGAATCCACACTGGAGTAGAGCAGCCAACACCAGCTATCGCAGGCTCCTTTACCTCTAATACAATTATACTGGTTGACAAATAATTCTTTTTTGGGGAAATACACGATTTTGTCATTATTATTTTTTTATTACTTTTATAGCGCCACAAAATTCCATAGTGCTGTACAATGGAGTCATACCATTTCAGTTTCTGAAAAACTGATCCATCCAAGGGTAAAGCACTGATAAAACATTTATATAAAGGATAAGAAAACGGATTCTGTTTCCAAGATTCTGCAAAAAAATTTCATAAATTGTTTAAAATTCTATGTAAATTGTGTAAAAATCAATACAGATTATCTTGTTTAGTACAATTTAAATATTTTTCAATAAATACATAACAATAATAATATTTTTATCGCATCATGTTCTGTTTGTAACAACAGTGCTTGGGAGAGATAAAATTAGCACGCAGAGCAATGTTTGATTCCCAAGATGCAGATGGAACACATGAAAGTGTTTCACCGCAAGTTTTATTTTTGTTTGTTTTGTTTTTTTGTTTTTTTTTTAAGATGAAGAGGAGAAAGAAGGAGCCCAGTGGACAGGCTGCCAATTTACCAAGCAGATGGCAGGTGGATTCTGAGACGGATCTGGTATTCCCACAGTTAGGAGCTTTGAATAAGATATGAAGGGGAATTATGCTACAAAGTATCATCAATGGAGTTGAAAATGATACGACGGGGCACTTTACGTGATACTTAAAAGACTTTCTGTGCTGTCAATTTCCAACGAAAGGGACAGTCCGTCCTGTGTTATTTCCTGTGAGCTATTGGCCAAACTCTCAAGCAGCTGATCATTCAGGGTGTCACTGTACAATCAGGCTGATTAATTGCTACTGTAATTTAACTATTACTCTCAGCTAAGACAGCTATTAATATACAGATTGCATTAAAAATGTATGAATAATTTTGTACCTTACATGTAACCTGAAAGTCAGACTGATTAGGCAGTGGCTGAGTGTACTCCTGGCACCAAAACTACAACAACACAGTAGTGGTTATGGTCAGGGCCGGACTGGGAGAAAAATTTGGCCCGGGCATTTTTTTAACACAGCGGCCCACTAAAAAGGGGGCGGGGCAGAGGAGGTGTGTTTTGTCATCACAAATGACAAACACGCCTCCTCTCAAAGTGAGCATGTTGGTTCAATGCTCTTCCAGGGCAGACCATGCGCAGAGCTCTGCTGAAGAGCTCTAGCATGAGAAAAAAGTCCTGTATTTGTTCTGCACAGTGCAAGCAAATTTAATAACATGCTTGCACTGTGTTTCCTTGCAACTTGTCTCTGGTGTCTATAAATGGATACCAGGAGACAAAAGGGCCAGGAAAGAGTATTGTGCATTTGTTTGGAGCCTGCTTGTGGTATTGCGTGTGTGTAGAGTGAGCTGGTCGTGGTGTGGTATTGTGTAATAAGGTCGGTTTTAGTCGTGTTGTGTTTGTGGTGTAATGTGATGCATATGTGGCTATGGGCTGTAGAGAATGTGTGTATTGGGGATATAGCAAGTGTGTGCATACAGGCTATAGTGTGTGTGTGTGTTTAGGGGTGTAGTATGTGCTTGCTTACAAGGAATCTAGTGTGTGTATAGGGGATCCAGAGTGTGTATGTTAAAGGACCACTATAGTGCCAGGAAAACATACTCGTTTTCCTTGCACTATAGTGCCCTGAGGGTGCCCCCACCCTCAGGGACCCCCTCCCGTCCGGCTCTGGAAAGGGGAAAGGGGTTAAAACTTACCTTTTTTCAGCGCCGGGCGGGGAGCTCTCCTCCTCCGATCGGCTAAATGCGCACGTGCGGCAAGAGCTGCGTGCGCATTCAGCCGATCGCATAGGAAAGCATTTATAATGCTTTCCTATGGACGCTTGCGTGCTCTCACTGTGATTTTTCACAGGGAAAAGCACGCAAGCGCCTCTAGCGGCTGTCAATGAGACAGCTGCTAGAGGCTTTGGGGGAAGGCTTAACCCATTGATAAACATAGCAGTTTCTCTGAAACTGCTATGTTTATAAAACAATGGGTTAACCCTAGAAGGACCTGGCACCAAGACCACTTCATTAAGCTGAAGTGGTCTGGGTGGCTAGAGTCGTCCTTTAAGAGTGTGTGTGTGTGTGTGTGTGTGTGTGTATATATATATATATATATATATATTTGGAAGTATTGTGTATGTGTGTGGTGCAGTGTGTTGGGGGGATTCTGTGTGTATGTGAGGGGTGCAGTATGTGTGTGTGTGAAGGGTGCGGTGTGTGTGTGAGAGTGCCGTGTGTGTGTGATGTGTGTGAGAGTGCCGTGTGTGAGTGATGGGTGTGAGAGTGATGGATGTGAGAATGGTGTGTGAGATGGGTGTGTGAGAGTTGTGAGAGAGTGCTGTGTGTGTGAAAGTGCTGTGTGTGAAAGTGCTGTGTGTGAGAGTGCTCTGTGAGAGTGCTGTGAGAGAGTGCTGTGAGAGAGTGCTGTGAGTGTGATGGGTGTGAGAGTGCTGTGTGTTAGAGTGCTGTGTGTGATGGGTGTGAGAGTGCTGTGAGAGAGTGCTGTGTGTGTGAAAGTGCTGTGTGAGAGAGTGCTGTGTGTGAGAGTGCTCTGTGAGAGTGCTGTGAGAGAGTGCTGTGAGTGTGATGGGTGTGAGAGTGCTGTGTGAGAGAGTGCTGTGTGTGATGTGTGTGAGAGTGCTGTGTGTGAGAGTGTTGTGTGAGAGTGCTGTGTGTGATGGGTGTGAGAGTGCTGTGTGTGATGGGTGTGAGAGTGCTGTGGGAGAGAGTGCTGTGTGTGATGGGTGTGAGAGTGCTGTGGGAGAGAGTGTTGTGTGTGATGGGTGTTAGAGTGCTGTATAAATGTTATTGTGTGTGTGTAGGGGGGGTAAAAAAAAAAAAAAAAACAGGCATTATGTCCCCCCCTCCCTTCTTACCTTTAGCCTGGGAGGGGGGGGCCCGGCACGCTGGGACTGGGAGACGAGGAGGCAGTGTTCCCTGGTGGTCCTCGTGGGTGAGTGAACTCTAGCCTGTGAGGCTAGAGTTCACTCTCGCGAGATCTGGCACGTTGCCATGGCAACGCGCCAGATCTCGCGAGAGGAACCCGGCGGAGCTGCAAATTAGAGCTCCGCCGGGTCCTCTCTCCAGCCTGGCTGGCTCCCTCCCTCTCTCCCCACCGGCCCGTCATGGCAAACAGCGGGGCCGGTGCAAGGATAGTGCCGGCCCTGCATAGACCGGCAGGGGAGATCCTGGGACCTCCCCTGCCGGCCTCGGCCCATGGACATCGCGGCCCACCGGGCATTTGCCCGGTGTGCCCGATGGCCAGTCCGGGCCTGGTTATGGTGTTCCTTTAACCCCTTAAGGACACATGACATGTGTGACATGTCATGATTCCATTTTATTCCAGAAGTTTGGTCCTAAACGGGTTAAAGCAGTGGGGAGATTTTTAGAATTTTTAGCAATGATTAGTAGGTACATAAGGTTAGTAATGAGTGGAACAATATCACAGATAAACAGAGTTAGTAATTAACTGATTTATTGAACACATTGGTTAAGAGCAAAAAAAAAAATCTGACACTTTTAAAGGGACACTATAGGCACACAGACCACTTCATCTCATTGAAGTGGTCAGAATGGAGCTTCTTCCAAAGAGCCGTTAGAGGCTCTTTCTGGTCCATAAAACCGGACGTCATCACCCTTTGCATGAGGACATCTAATGTCTTCCAATTCCCCAGAGTAAAGCATTGATTGAACGCTTTTCTATTAGGAAGCTTCAATGAGCACGCATCAAGCACTGCGTATGTGCATTAGGTCCCACAATTGCTGTGACAACGTGGGAGGATGAGATCTAGACAGCTTCGGAAGCAGGGTAGTGTTCCTTTACCTAATAAGTTCGGGAAATGGACACTACAGCGTTAGGAATACAGGTTATAGAATAGAGTCTCTTTAATTAATCCAATAACTCCCAGAAGGCTCAGCTGAACGCGCCCAATGGATAATGATCTGTCTTGCTAATTTCCCATTCAGAACTCAATGATGCCAATGAAGGATCTCTAAATAGTAGGTTTTAAACAAAACAATCCAAACATTTGCATATCAAACACGTTTGGATGAAGATTATCAGTTATATTTGTAAATGGTGTTTATCAGTACATCAGAAAACTTTTGTTTTATTTTCTGAAGTTTGTATTATAACATTGAATTCAGAATATACTGTACATTAAAAAATATTTCTAGTTCCTAGTCCTGGTTTTTTGACAAATGGAAGTAACTTTTACGATGACTAGGTGTTCAATAAACGTCCTCCTTTTAGTTAGAAGAAATATCCCCGTTGTATGTCCTAATGAAATGTGCTGTGCACGCCCAGGTACATGTTATATACACAGGCTAAGCTAAGTGCCCACTGAGGATTGCTATATTTGCTTTGCATTCTTTATGAAACCTGTGCTTCGCTAGTCTGTCATTGTGTGGCATCTTCCGACTGTGATAAACAACTCTCTGCCATTTGGCTTTAGAATCTTGCACACATTTTCGGGATACATTAGATAGCAGACCTGGTTCACAGTGCATCCTTGTCATTGCATCACCAAATGAACATATGTTGCCATGGCGCTGTGGATATATTTCCTAGACAACGGTAATGCTGCCATCAGACCCATACATCCCCCCCTCCTCCTCTCCCTCTGACCAAGTTGATTCATGTAAACTATCCATTACATTAAGCTGTTAAAGCAGGATGCAAAGACAGAGGTAAAAGTTTGTGCGTTCCACCCAGCTCTCAAATTAAAGATTTCAATCTGTATTTCGTTTTTTCTTATAAGCTTGAAAACATTTTTAACAAAGCATAAATGAATGCTATAACTTTATTTTCTTCCTCGCTTCACATGTGCATTTCTGTGTTGACAAAAGGATCGTGTTGTGCAAGGAAAAATCTATATAAGCAATAATTATTTCACCTTCTGCCACTACTAATCCATGCTTAAGAAATACAATAACAAAGGCACATTAGCCCGGCTCTAAGCAGTTCCCAAGTTCAATGGCTGTATTTCTCCGTTCTGTCTCGATTCAGGTTATCTTAGCAGGAGTCAAAATCTCAAAGTGTTTCCTTTCTTCCAAACAGTGCCTGATAATAAGTAAACACCGCTTTATAGAGCTGTTCAAACAATTACAGGTGAGAGACTTGACTTTATTTGAAACCACTTCTGCTTGCATCTATTTACCCCATACAAAGCTTGACGATTAGTCCCCAACTCTGCCGTACAATAGTCCGCATTCTGGCACACTAACGAGAATAAAGTAGTTGCACAGTGATTTAGCTGGATGGATCGCTGGGGAGCATAGTACAATAAAATTCAATGTTTTACCAAATACACAACAACTTTAACACTTTATTGCTTTGAGTACAATGCAATGTTCCTGCTCTTGGCTCTCAGATGTTAAGGAACACTCCAATGTAAAAATTTATTTTATTATTTTTTTTTTAACAATTTAGTACATATACCCCGAATAAAAACTTGCATGCATTTATTATGCATTTTATTTTATTGCGGGAATATATAAAAACATCTTACAAAAGCTGCATGTCTCTTGTCTGCAGCCTTTCAACCCTCCCCCTAAACCAGGTTAGAATTTCTGTGGCTGTCTAATCACTGACTCCCAATGCAGCTCAATGAGAAGTCTCTGCAAGGCAGGTGCTCTGAGCAATTGCTGCCTCTTGAATTTAGTTCCACTGAGTTAAGCAACCAGGAAGTAACCGGATCGGTTATCTGATTAACAGCCAGGGAGGTGTAACAAGGTTAATTTATAGCAGTGTCAATTTCAATTGAAGTCTGCATTTTTTGTAAAATGTAATAAAAAGGACACACTCGTCACACATAAAGATTTTCAGCAAGCTAAAGTACTTTAGGTGTGTGGAGTTTCTACTTAAGAGCCAAAATGCTGTATATATTAATTCGATTCAGTGAATTATGAGGGAGACCTCTCCAACATTGCACGCTAACATTTTGAATGGTCCCAGAGAATTATATGCCGTCCTGGCATCTATCACGAAACTGCTCCCCAAAGTAGGACATAGCATGCTTTAAAATTCAATAGAAGTCTTTGTCTGGATCTCCTGCTCTTGTCTTCTCTGGTGACCTAGACTAATGTTTTTGCAGTTTTATCAAACTGAGATGGTCCCGTAATATTTGAACAACTGGGAAATAGGAGAAAATGCACTTCAAACTATTGTGGTTCGAGCAGAATACAAAGGATGAGAGGTGGAGAAGAGAGTGGGAGCAGGTAAGGGTTAATAGGAAGAAAGGGTAAGAGAGACATAGAGCAAGTAATTGAAGAGAGACTGGACGCTGGAGGAGGACATATAGGAGACGGTCACAGGGGCGTAAAGATGTAATATTGAAGTCCAGAAGGAAAGACAGTAGGAGGTCGGAGGATGATAGCTTGGATGGATGGGAGAGGAAGCAGGGCATACCACAAAAACAATGAGGAATCTGAAGAACAACAAAAAGTTCCTGAGTTCATCTATACTTGATAGGCAGAACTTGCCCAATTGTTTGTAACTTGGGTAAGTTGTATTTCTTTACGGAACCAAAGTGTCTGGCTTCCATGTGTTAAAATTGTAAGATATGTTTTCTTTTGATTCTGTGTAATACTTTGTATCTGACTTTGAGAAGCTCAATAAAGAAAACCAAAAAGATGGCTGACATGCTAAAATTTGCAAAAGACTGCGGACGATTTCATTTCTAAGATATAAAAGAGGCAGTAAGTGAATAACCCGCGTGGGGTGGTACTGTACATGGGCTTCATTTCTCCTCCATCCCCAAATGTGAAACACAAGTTAGCTGTTTAGAAGCAGCAAGCATGTAAGCCCTCAAAAATGAATCATAAAAGAACACGAGGAGGGTGTACAGCATGCAATCCTGCAAAAAGCCTTAATTTGCACTCCTAAGGGATAATCACACAGAGCCGGTTTAAACGTGTTGCTATTTCCGTACAATGGCTATCTCTGCTCAATAAATTGGAAGCCTCTGGTATTTCACACAGAAATACTGACCAGCGGCACAATGTAACACTTTTATTCCTCCATGTTTCTTATAATTTGTCATTCGATTGAAATCATTTTATATATTCTGCCATTTCAGAAGAGAACTAAATTGCATAGGTACATAGCTGGAAAAACAGAATATAATAAACAGTATGGTGAGAGCAGTATTGTGTGTGATGGGTGTGAGAGTGCTGTGTGAGAGTACAATATTGTTCATTATCCTCTGTTTGTTGGAGTGACACACACTTGGTGATTCTGAGCAATCTCTTCAATTCTTCCCCCCCTTTTTTTTTTTACTGTTTTCTACATAGCTGAAAAAAGACTTACGTCCATCAAGTTCAGCCTTTCTCTCATATGTTTTTGCTGAAGCACTTCCAATTTTGCAACAAACTAAGAAATTCCTTGCTTAGTGAGTTTAACCTCCAACCTACCTGGATCCACCCATTTCCTACGACTGATCTACATGTAGCAAGCTGCGTGTAGTATTTGCGTCTAGGGGGATATGCTAACTGTTTCTTCTCAGTATGCCACACAGTTCACGCGAGCCATGAACAAGTGCACGCTTGGGTGCTCCCTTATTGTCTTATTGTATCATTCTTGTCTTCTGAGTAATCTTTTTTTGCAAAAAGTAATACGTGGAAATAAATAAAAGCATTCAAACTACTTAAATGTTGATGAACTGCAACTCCCATGAATATTTGAACAATTGAAGGCTTGGCTTGACAACCCTGATGGTCTGCATTTATATGGAGGAGAGAAAGAGTTAAAGAAGGCAGACACTTGGTATCCTGGTATGATTCTAAGCAACGCCTACTCATTTTTCCCTAGTTGATAACACGAGTACCATTAAGTTGGGTAATGAGAACACCTAGGTCCCAGGACATGCTTGTAGACTAGTGACAAGCTAAATGTACATTTCCTTCTTAAAAGGTTACTACAAGCATTATAACAATTACAGCCTGCTGTAGTGGTTAAGATATGAGCAGTACCATGGCCTGGTTCCTCGGTAATGGGGCAAACCGTTTAGCAATAATTTGCCCCCTAACCTGGATCCGAGGTGGACTGTGATGCTCCCTGGTGGTCCTGTGACGCACTTCTGCATTGTGCAGAAGGTACAACCATCGCCTTTCACTGTCCGAGAGCATCAGCCTACCGCTCTCACCTATTAGATAAAATTCTGTTAAACGAAAGTTGCACAGAATTGACATGAGCCAGCCTGGACTGGAACTTTAGTGCTTGGGTGGCTGATGACACCCCAATGATGCTGCCTGAAGCTTCACTTCCAGCAGCAAAGGGAACTGCATGTGCAGTGATTTAAAGTGAAATGCTGCTCATACAGACCATGACCACTACAAAACACTCTTTCAAAGCATTGCTATTGTTATTATAATCATTCAGGTTTCCATGATGACCCCACTGTGACTTTACAACTGATCTCTTTCATTGAATACCTAATGCTTCGAATTGATGATCTGGACATTTCAAGGGACTCTCCAGTGCCAGAAAACATATCCGTTTTCCTGGCACTGCAGGATCCTGCAGTGCCCCTCCTCTCCCACCCACCCCCCCCCCATCCCATGTTGCTGAAGGGGTTAAAACCCCTTCAGTGACTTACCTGAATCCAGCGCCGATGTCCCTCTGCACTGGGTCAGCCTCTGCCCATGCTCCTCCTCCTCCGTGCCGCACATTAGACTACCCCATAGGAAAGCATTATTCAGTGCTTTCCTATGGGGATTCCGGCATAGCGTGAGGACGTCCAGCGTTGTTTAAAACACTTTTCGTGTTCTAAGAAGCCTGAAGTCCCTCTAGTGGCTGTCTGGTAGACAGCCACTAGAGGAGGAGTTAACCCTGCAAGGTAATTATTGCAGTTTGTAAAAACTGCAATAATTACACTTGCAGGGTTAAGGGTGATGGGAGTTGGCACCCAGACCAGTCCAATGGGCAGAAGTAGTCTGGGTGCCTGGAGTGTCCCTTAAATTAGACATTTATCTGGGGTAGGTAAAAAAAAAAAGTCAGCAATCCAGGCTAAATTTAGTTATCTCTACGGTTTGCAAATTCATTACTTCAGTCACTGTTTCATATCAGTCACTGATATATATTGTACATCACTCTAAATTTTACATATTTACATCCAAATTGCACATTACTGTGACTTTTATTGCACTGGATCTAGTTCCCTTGCACCTGTTTTGCTAGGACAATTCCTCAAAATGCAGGATTGTCCCAGCAAATTTGTGACTGTTGCCATCTATGTTGGGCTCTGTGATAGACTAATACACACGTCACGTTACTGTGAGTTTTATTGCTGTGGAGCTCTGAGATTCACTCAAACATACTGCACATAACAGGGGATTTTATTATTGTGGAGCTCTGTCATAAATTCACACACCCCATTTAATTGTGAGTTTGTTTGCTGTGGAGCTCTGTGATACACTCGGGGCCGGACTGAGGATTCCAAAGCAGCCCTGGAAAAAAATCTATGCCAGCCCCATAAGTCATTGCGCCATATATTGTCGCATGTAATATGTAAGGCTATGTCTTGCAACCCTAGATGATTGAGATATATATATATATATTGCTTTTTCCAATATAAAATATTGGTCCTTTCAGAGTATAATTTTTAGTTATACAGTAAGCATACTCACATGCAGACACAGACAATCTCACTGACACAAGCTGATTGATACACAGCCTCATAGACAAACAATCTCACTGATATACATAAGGTCATTGACATAAAAACACAAGCTCACTCAGTGGCAGGCACACACACACACAACCAAGCCCACTCACTAGCAGGCGCGCACACACACACAGCTTAATGTAGTGGTTCTGGTGTTTATAGCCTGTCCCTGCAGGCTTTTCAATGTAAACACTGACTTTTTAGAGAAAAGGCAGTGTTTACATTGCTTCCTAGTGACAGACACTCAGACGGTCACTAGAGGTGCTTCCTGTGTCAGTGCGGATTGGCTGAGATCATCAAGCTTAATGATCTCAGCCATAGAGGCAGGGCCAGTCAAGGGGAGACCAGCACGACGTGAGGGGAAAAAAGGTGAGTAAAAACATACACACACACACGCACATACCATGACAGACATACACCATGACACAGACAGAGCATGACATAGACACACACACACCGTGACACACCATGACAGACAGACACACACACACACCATGACACAGACAAACACAGATACCATGACACACATACCATGACACACACACATACCATGACAGACACACACCATAACACAGACAGACCGTGACACAGACACACATTACATGATGCAGACACACACCATAACAGAGAGACCGTGACATAGACACACACACACCGTGACACACCATGACAGACAGACACACACACACACCATGACACAGACAAACACAGATACCATGACACACATACCATGACACACACACATACCATGACAGACACACACCATAACACAGACAGACCGTGACACAGACACACATTACATGATGCAGACACACACCATAACACAGAGAGACCGTGACATAGACACACACACACCGTGACACAAACAGACACACATTACATGACACAGACAGACACACACACACAATGACATACAGACACACACACACACCATGACAAACAGACACACACACACCATGACAAACACACACACACCATGAAACAGAGAGACCATGACACAGACAGACACACATTACATGACAGACACACACACACAATGACACAGACACACATTGCATGACACAGACAGACACACACACCATGACAGACAGAGACACATCACACCATGACACAGACACACACAATGACACAGACACACATTGCATGACACAGACACACACACCATGACACAGACAGAGACACACACACACCATGACACAGACAGACACACCATGACAGACAAAGACACACACACCATGACAGACAAAGACACACACACACAATGACACAGACACACACAATGACACAGACAGACACACACAATGAAACAGACAGACACACACTATGACACAGACAGATACACACACCATGACAGAGACACACACCATGACAGACACAGACAGACACACACAATGACACAGACAGACACACACACACCATGACACAGACACACACACACATACACTCACACTGACACACATAATTGATACCTGTGTGCTGGTGGCCACATGGGGGAGCTGGCTCTTCTGGCGGCCGCAGAGGGAGCTCTTTTGGCGGCCGCGGGGGGAGCTGGCTGTTCTGTCTCTGCTCCCCCGCCCCAGCGCGCAGCTTAATGAGACCGGGGCCGGAATATGATGTCATTAAGCAGCGCAAGGGCGGGGGAGCAGAGACAGAACAGCCAGCTCCCCCTGCGGCCGCCAAAAGAGCTGCCTCTGCGGCCGCAGGTCAGCCAGCTGCCTGCCTGGCTCCCGGTGCCGACGGCCCACCGGGAAATTTCCCGGTATCCCAGTGGGCCAGTCCAGCCCTGCATACACTGCACATTACTGTGAGTTGTATTGCTGTGGAGCTCTGTGATACACTCATACACTGCACATTACTGTCAGTTGTATTGCTTGGGAGCTCTGTGATACATTTCAACTCACCACACATGATTTTACAACTTTATTACTAAATTTATGGAGTACGCGCCACAAAACTCTGAGATTTAATTCTTGAAATTGCTAGTTAATTTTTTGCGTAGCTCATTTTTATATATTGAATTTCCACTTTATGCTTTATAAAGAAATCATACAATATTTGTCTGTATGTTGGAAAATTATTGATTACTTTTGACAAAGCTTCTAAAACTGAATTCCGCTGTGATTTAAAAAAAAAAACCAGCACTTAAAGCTAAGCTTCAAAACCGTGTCTGCATTTCTTCTTAAGATAAATATATGATTTTGCCAGTAGCTATCATAGCAGTACTATGGGACACACTGTGCTATGTACCTGCTATTTTATCCTCTCTGTTCCTTTCTTATATTTGTTTTGTTAGAACATTTTAAACTATAAATGCATCCGCTAATATTAATGTAACAAGACAACCTTATATCTTGCAAATCAGTTTTCAATTCACTACAATTTGTTGTTGATTGAAGAAACCGCAAAGATGGTTATTTTGGGGAGTTTTAAATATAAAATATTTAGCCAATGATAGCATCTGTCAAATATCCAATATAGAGTTTTGCTAACCTCAAAGAAAAAAAGAAAACTACACTTCCCATGAAGCAACGTTCAGGCTGCCGCTGGAACTGCCCAAATGTTCATGGGATATGCAATGTGCCACTCCCATTTTAAAGTTAAAGGGACACTATAGGCACCCAGATTACTTCAGATCATTGAATGGTCTGGGTGCAATGTCCCTGCCCAATTTAGTCCTGTATTGTAAAACACTGCAGCTTTAGAGAAACTTCATAAATTACAGGACTAAGACTGCCTCTAGTGGCTGTCAATCAGACAATTGTAAAATAAATCCTTGTTTAAAAGGTTATATAAACACATTAAAATCAGGTAAATGAAACTGAGTTTAAGTTGAGAATATATAGATATGTCTTAAGAAGGACTCAATTATCCCCACTGACTTTCCTTAGGTCACTGCCTGCATTTATTAAAGGGGCAACAAAGTCACCCAGACAATTAAGTGGTAAGAGTGCACTGCCCCCTGTCCTTGTAACCCAGCAATCTAAAACATTGTTATTTTTTTTTCAAAATAGCAATGTGTACATTTCAGGTTAAATTTACCTCAAGCGGTTATCTCCATGACAGCCACTAGAGTCACTTTCGCTGCAATGACCATGTAAAACTCAGTTAAGTAGTGTGGAAGCTCATAGGAAAGTATCAAATACAATGGTTTTCTACGTGGAAGCTTGGATGCGTGCGGCACTCACTGCGCATCAGTTCCCCAACGTTTCCCAACAAGGAGCATTGAACTGGATCATCGCCAGAGAGGCCATGCCTCCTCAATGACTTTGCAGGAGGTGGAGATGTGAGTAGCACCAAAGAAGCCTATATATAATTAGTAAAAGGAGACTATAGTTTTTTTTTTACAGGTTTGAATTGCTAATGTTATAGTGTTCCTTTAAATAATTCATTATTTGAATGAAGATACAGATTATCACTTATCTTTATAAATTGGGTTTTCAGTAGGTAAAACATTTTTTTTTTCATCCATTCTTGAAATTTGTATTGTAAGTATAAGAGTTTAGCTAGTAATAAAAAACAAAAAAATGTTAAACTATGTTTTTCGTTTCCTAGATGAATATAAATTACAACTGGTTAAAGGGACACTATAGTCACCAAAACAACTTTAGCTTAATTATGCAGTTTTGGTGTATAGATCATGCCCCTGCAGTCTCATAGCCCAATTATCTGCCATTTTGTAGTTAAATCACTTTGTTTATGCAGCCAAAGTCACACCTCTGCATGAGACTTACACAGCCTTCCTAAACACTCCCTGTAAAAAGAGATCTAAAGTTTATACTTCCTTTATTATAAATTCTGTTTAATTTAGAATTTTTTTTATCTCCTGCTCTTTTATTAGATTGCTAAA
This sequence comes from Pelobates cultripes, assembly GCA_933207985.1. NCBI lineage: Eukaryota > Metazoa > Chordata > Amphibia > Anura > Pelobatidae > Pelobates > Pelobates cultripes. Next base: position 15,397,004 of record OW240915.1, on the reverse strand, counting down.
AACATCAGAGGCAAAATCTATACACAAAAAACTACTTCATTAAGCTAAAGTTGTTTTGTTGACTATAATGTCCCTTTAAGGTTTAACAAATAGAATACTTTTATAAAAAATAAATTAAATCCCGACATGCACACCCTAACGAAGTCTGCTGCACGTGCCAGGAGTTGTATATGTGATGTAACTATTCCACTTCTTCCAAATCAGATCTATTTCTAACAGGAAATCATTATTAATTATTCATGGTTTACTATAATATTTATTGTGGGCACTATGTAGAACATATTAATGGCCAGGTGCATAATGTGACATTAAAGTAGGATGACAATGAGATTAATCTGTCGCCATGAATGACCACTGTCTCCAACCCATATGCACATTCCCGGATACCTACATCCTGGATGCTGATGAGGTATGTGTATGAATAAATAGAACCTGGATCTTAAAAGGGACACACCACACAAAAATGCACATTTGTCTCGCAAACATTTTTTCTGCAGACTTAAATCTTTTTTAATACAGTTACAATCGGTAATGAAGCCTACCTGTAAAATAAACAATTCAAGTACCATAGCCATTACAGATAGTGATTATAATATAAGGAGTGCCCGGGCACTACTCTACTGTAAGTAGTGACACTGTTTTAGAATGTTTCGATTTCTAATCTGGGCTCTCCACAACTTCTGTCAGAGAGCAAGGAGCTACTGCAGTAACGAGCTCACTCAGAAGAGTTTCAGAAGAAGTCAAATTGTTCTTAAATGATTTGACTACTTACAATGGAAGAGCACCAAAGTACTTAAGGTACCATAAGCACTGTAGCTCTCTGTAGTGGTTATGGTGTTTGGATTATTCCTTTAATTTAGAGTGCGCTTGTGTTTAGGAAGGGGGTGTTTAATTACACACAGCTATTCACTAAGACATACAGGCTCACTAACACGGCCAGCAAATTGCATCGTTACTTTCAGTCACATAGTTATAGGAAATAAAGCCATTGAAAGCATGGTATTAAAGACAGATTAACACACAGGCTGCCTATCAGATACACGGAAACATTGCACTATCTTACAGTGGTTATGGTGCAAAGACTCCTGGAGTGCCAGGCCTCTGGTTTTTGTCAACAGTTTTCAAGCACAAATTCAAACTGAAATCATTTTCCCTAGAATACAAAATTCGGTTTTAATTAACAACCAGTTTTAGTGAATAGCCCTGTAATGTATATTAATCTACTTATTCCCAAACTGGGAACGAAAGAATTTACTGTAGCCTTTTGTTAGCAGTAAATGAAATGAATATCTTCTGTCTAAATGCAGAACTTAAGTTTGTTGCAAAATTTCTTATTGTCAGTACATTGCACAACGTGCACATTGCACACAGCGTTTTATTAATCGAGCAGACAGTGATATAGTGTTGCTGAGCAGACAGTGATATAGTGTTGAAGAGCAGATAATAATACAGTGTTGCCCAGACAGTGATATAGTGTTGCTGAGCAGTGATACAGTGTTGCAGAGCAGACAGTGATACAGTGTTGCAGAGCAGACAGTGATACAGTGTTGCTGAGCAGACAGTGATATAGTGTTGAAGAGCAGATAATAATACAGTGTTGCCGAGCAGACAGTGATATAGTGTTGCTGAGCAGTGATACAGTGTTGCCGAGCAGACAGTGATACAGTGTTGCTGAGCAGTGATACAGTGTTGCCGAGCAGACAGTGATACAGTGTTGCCGAGCAGACAGTGATACAGTGTTGCCGAGCAGACAGTGAAACAGTGTTGCTGAGCAGACAGTGGTACAGTGTTGCTGAGCAGACAGTGGTACAGTGTTGCCGAGCAGATAGTGATACAGTGTTGAAGAGCAGATAATAATACAGTGTTGCCACAGGACACAATTCTTGCCACAAGACACCCCCAGGGATGTACTCACACACTTGCACTACTTCCATATTAAGGAAGCTATCCTACAAGCAACGAAGAATGCCAGTAACATACCCCAGAAATATAAATCTATTAAGCTGTTTGCAGACCTCTCTACCACTACGCTCCAAAAGCGCAAGGAATTCAAAGAAGCCACCGAAACGCTGCAAAAGAACAACATTCCATACAGATGGGGTTACCGGATTCAGCTGCTGATCCAGAGAAACGGAATCGAGTTTGCTAAACATGCAGAATAGCCGGATAACTGACCGAGCTTTGAACACCAGTCCATCAAATAGATAGATACGCACACATATTAGGCTCATCTTGATAATATAACTTCTAGCCTCTCATGTATAGCTCCCACGCCTACCGTATGTACCACCCTGCTGGTGCACAGCCTGCTACTGGGCATTGTATATCATTACTGTCTTTGTTGTTTATACTGAAAATTGCGTTTTATGCATTGTACACCCTGCTCATCCGCAGTTTATCCTTTCCTTTACCCCTTCCAAGTACAGGGGCACATCACTTAAAGACATACCACGTCAAGCTCTTATAGCCTCCCTGCTAGATGTCACGATAGGAACCCTAACGCGATCACTCTGGGCCACCTGGGACTTACCCCTGAGGGGTAGACACTTGCGCTTGAGAGCAGGGTATCACACTACTCCCGCAGATAACTATAATATTGGGCGGATGTTAGTTGAAGTTCTGGTGAAATGCACAATCTGGTATAATTACTCCAACTATGAAAATATACAGCCATAATGTTAAGGGACTGAATACCCCAGTTAAGAGATATTGCCTAACCAGAGACCTTTGCAAAGCCCATTCCGACATAGTGTGCCTGCAGGAAACACATTTTAAACAGGAAAGACCGCTGGCGCAAACATTGTACCCGTTGAAATATTACAGTACATCCAATTCTAAAACAATAGGGGTATCCATCCTGATTAGTCGAGACATATCCTACAAACCAAGCTATGACCTCATTGATGACCAGGAAAGGTTTATTATTTTATTTTGCAAAATCAATAATCTTGAATATACCATCGTAAACCTTTATGCTCCCAATACTGACCAAAGGAATTTTAAACACAAAGTCATTGCTAAACTTTTGCCAGTCCAGAGGGGAATAACTATCCTATGCGGTGACTTTAACCATATTCTTGACCCAACAATGGACTCCACCACACCGTCCAAAACACCTCGCTTTGCTACACTCGCTGCTGTGCCTATTGCGTGACCATGACCTTTATGACGATGGAGGGTTCTCCATCCTGAATAAAATGACTTCACCTTCTTTTCCCCTTTCCACAACACCTACTCACGCACTGACAGGTTCCTCATTCCAGGTACGCACCTCAACCAACTAGCCTCATGCACCATTGGTACCATCTCCTGGTCGGACCATGCATCGCTGTCATTAGATCTAAAAGACGCTTACGATTATAAGAATCGAAGTCTGTGGAGACTAAATGAAACTCTGTTGCACAATGCGTTGTTCTGCCCGGACCTCACTAAAGACATATCTAATTACTTAATTCAAAACCAACAACAGAGATCACCCCTGAAGCACTGTGGCTGGCTAACAAACCAGTCATTAGAGGGCTTATGATGCAGAAAGCCAGCACATTAAAACAAAAATCACAGGCCAAAATGCAGGACCTGCTGGGACAGTTATACTGCCTTAATAAACAAAACCAATTATCCCCATCCCAGTCGCTGAAAGCTCAAATCATGGAGCACTTAACCACTATCAGAGAACACGATCTCGCAAAGGTAGGTTATGGCCTTCGTAAGCTCAAAGACACCCACTGTATCCAGGGAAATAGAGCTGGCAAGTTGCTAGCCAGGTGATTAGCACATAGGCAAACAAACACCAAACTCCCCTACATTTTAACGCAAACAGGAGAGAAGAGGGTAACCCCCAGAGACAGCAGTGATATCTTTGCAGACTATTACGAGTCTCTCTACAATTTAAGTAAAGAACCAACAACACCCCAGCCTTCAATTGAAGAGTTGAGGGGTGTACCTGCTGGCCCAATCACTAGAGCAATTTGATGCTCTGCAAGCCCCTATAACTGGATGGGAGGTGTTACAAGCTATCTCTCACCTCCCGGCAAATAAAGCTCCAGGATCAGACGGGTTTTCTAATACATACTACAAGACATTTGCACGCACTCTGGCGCCTCACCTCGCCTAAAGACATGTTGACGGGCCACATTGTCACACTGCCCAAACCAGGGAAACCGCCCACAAGTAGCCAAAACGTCCGACCCATATCACTCCTAAACACGGACACAAAACTATACACTAAAATACAGGCAACATGGCTGAACAAAATTCTCCCCTCCCTGATACATGTCAACCAAGTGGGATTCACTCAGGGCAGGCAAGGGACCGACAATATGCGAAAGGTCATTAGTCTGATGCACAGTTTACACAAAATGAAACAAGGAGGCCTATTGATTTCTTTAGATGTTGAAAAAGCATTCGACCGACTCAACTTTTACTTGGTTGACAACCTAAGTACACTGCTAGACCCTGCAAAACCAAAGCACATGTCTAAATTTGAGGAAATATGTGTCAGTCCCTCTCCCTCAAAGAAAACCATGTCCCCGGGATACAATCTGCTGAATAAAGCTGTAACACAACCGATGGAAACAACCAAGAGGGCCTGGCATGGAGAGTTGGGATACACCATAGAAAACCGTGATTGGGAAAGGGCATGTACGGAACATAAGGGATTCACGGCATGCATTTCCCACCTAGGACTTCAGGGCACGATACTATACCGCTGATACTTAGTACCAGGCAAAATACAGAATGTGGCCGACATCCAGTAGCATGTGCGGGAGGTGTGGGTGCCCAGTAGACACTATGCTACACGTTTAGTGGTCATGCCATGCGCTCCAACCCTGGGCCAACACAGTAAATTAATTGCAAAAGGTACTGGCTACACCCCGACTAGATACCCCACAAGTATGTCTCTTATTCATATTCCCAGAGTGCCTCATGAAGTGCACAAGGATCATCATCTCCCATACATTAATACCTGCAAGCTTACTAATATCCAGATTATGAAAAAAAAAAAATACATCAGCAGAAGACCTCATTAGACAGGTAGATCTAAACTGGTCATATGAACTCATGGCCGTTAAACAGTTCAGTACACGCAAGACAAACCAAGATGCACATACAGAATGGGTAGAGAAAATAAAAGATGCACCATAAGATTGGGGTGGGAATAAATAAATGTAAAAAAAAATAACAACAGAGTTATTTGTAATATCCACCTAGTCAGCCACTTAGAAATATAGTCTCTGTATCCGCAAAGGTTCCACACACACAGGGACACTTCCTCTACTGACATAACAATTAGGCCGACGAAACTTTGATGTCTAATTGGTGCTATGTATGTAAAATTGTTGACCAAGCTGGTGTAAGTGATTTAACATATTGTGATGTACTGATGTAACTTATTACACTTGGAATGTAAGAGCGATGTAAGTGTCCCCCATACCCTTCCTGCACCCCTTCTTGCTTTCTGTATTCCCCTCTCCCCCCTATTTTTTGACGCACATAAGTCCAATAAACTTCAAATTGGAAAAAAGACACTGAATTAAAAAATCCTGAAATATTTGCAAATCTGCAACTGTAGCAGCTCACGTGCCTTTTAACACAGTGTGCTCATAAAACTCAAAAACTGTGATTGTCACCCAGTAAAACTGCTAGAAAGAAAATTTACGTTATCATCGATGAATTCGTTTATGTGTCTAGGAACCTTCGGTAACATGGCGTCCCAACTGAAGTGACCAACCTAGCAGCATAAAGTGACATCTTGAGTTCATGCTACTGTACGGAATGCTGTGTCACAGCCAGTCCAAATATGACTGGAAGACAAATTTGTCCCTCACAAGCACTGAGTAAGTCTGAAGCAATTTTAATTTGTTTCCTAGTTCTAAAAAGAGAATGTATTTGATTCTCTCCAATGTTGCAGTACATCATTAATTAATAAAGTAGAATTTTCTCTAATGGAACACTTCAAGCACTATAACCACTATCGCAAACTTCATTACACTTCTCTTCCACCTCCCAGTGTAGGAAGTCAAATTGTTTGCTATCCGTTTGACACATTACATGTGGTGCACACGGTGATGGTCATTTCCTCCCGCAAGGAGCATCCGTTTGCTCCCCCAAGCTGAGCCTTGGCAACTGGTCTATGTTAGCTAATGAGATAAGCCCTGCACTGCCAGGCTAGCTCAGCGAACCCCAAGTAAGTTGTCATGCCAATAGCAGATGGTTTGACTAACTACACTGGATGGTGTCACCAGGGTCAGGAGCTGAATACAGAGACCAGGAGCTGAATACATTGGATACAGAGCGACAGCAGCTGAATACGGACCTCAGAATGAAGATGGCACCTCGCACAATGGAGAGCTTCAGGTAAGTAAATCTCCCTTTAGCTTCCTCCCAGCCCCCGCAATAAACTAGGCATAATGAGGTTTTTGCTAAATATGCCAATCAGGGCCGCCATCAGGGGTGACAACTATGATGGTTGTCACTGGCCCAGTGGTCCTGGGGGGTCAGGACTGCACTGTTAATGCTCTGCATGTCCGGGCCCCAGGCCCTTAAAGGTGCATACATATATAGAAACATAGAATGTGACGGCAGATAAGAACCATTCGGCCCATCTAGTCTGCCCAACATGCAAGTACTGTTATATATATATATATATATATATATATGCCTCTGTGGGCCCTGCTGGCTACACTCTCACCTCCCGCTCCGGCACTCTCGCGAGCCGTGACTATAAGGCGTTGCTCCGGTTTGCCATGACAATGCTCTGCGGCACACAATGCATGCCGGGCTTGCGACAGAAGTAGGGCCTAGAGAGGGAAGATGAAAACTGCAGGGCCCCTTTTGCTGGCCCAACCAGCTGAGCCACCGACCGGACCACTAGGGAATCCAGTGTCCCCCCTCCCTGGCTACAGGTAAGAGGCAAGGAGGGGGTAATATTCTTTTTTTTTTTTTAATTAATAGATTATAAAAAAAAAATTTTACAAAGTAAAAGAAAAAAAAATACCCTCACTGCATTTAGAAACATAGAAACATAGAATGTGACAGCAGATAAGAACCATTCAGCCCATGTGGGTAGGCTCAGGGGTGGGCGTGATGGGCCCCAAAAGTTCCAATGGCTATCCTGATGCCAATATCTGAAAAGGACAGTCAATCTAACATGGACTTTACAATAAAAACCTTTTTTTATTTTACTTTTGTTTTGAGACCATGTCAGACTTTTCCGGTGCAAGCGAGTTCTAGTGGGTTTTTTTCAGGGGTTTAAAATATGACTCACTTGTTTCTTTTTACAGTTTTGAGCAGAAATATTGACTTTTAGCATTTTCAAGGCAGTCATTTGCAAGATCTCCTGCAGAGAGTGGGATGGGGGTTTAGAAAATGAAAAGAAGCACATAATAAACACTTGGACAATGGTGACAGTTTTACAATTTCAAATAGAAATGGGAAAAAAAAAACAGTAACAAAACAAAAAGAACTCTTCCGAGTAGAAATGGTCAGTATGCTTTGGACATACTGCCGGTCACTGATGGCTACCACTGGACACCTTGAGGCTCTTTACATTCCATGACACTCAGAAAGACTGAGATACCCAGAAAGGCAGGCTGGCATCATGAAAGATGCCACTCACTGGGTGCCAACGCAGGACCCACTGCTAGACGGAGACTCTGGAACAGTTGTTACAAGACGTAAGATTATTCACAAAAATTTGAATAGCGGAGAAATCAAAGCAAAAAGAATAACAGAGCTGTCTTGGAGAATTTTTTCAATTTGACTATTGTTGATTACGACTATAATCTCCAAATAAAAAAGTGAATATTGTGCTGACATATTATCGCACCCAATAAGCAGCAATCCTATTAAGAACAGTAGCCCAATACACTATTAAATCAAACACTACATATAAGAGGTGCGCTGTGCTTTAAATTTCAGTACTTAATGTTTGTGGTAATCCAATACAAAAATATTTCCAAACATAAAATTATTCATAGCAAAGTGCTTTTCAATCACGAATCAAACTGTGCTGTGACTTTAAATCCACACTTGACTGTGTTATAGATTTCACCAGACAGAGGAGATATATTTACAGACACTCACAACAAATAATGAATCCACTCAGATGGTACATAAATGGGAAAAAGAGAAGAGACACAAAATATATAGTGCAATAATAAATCGATTCACTCACAAACATCGAGCAGGTGAAGACTGCTCAGGCTATTAAGCCTCCAAACATCCAGCTCACATGCAATGTCGCAACTTAATATCCCTGATGTCAAATGATCGGTGGGCAGCAGTGAAGATCGCTAAATGTATTCGACACAAAGAAATAAATTCAAATAGTGAACAATAAACCCAATTGGCTCTGCACAGTTTGTCAGCAATGTATCCGATACCAAGGCTCTTGACTCCAGCTTGCCAGCAGTTGGAGTCACTATTTGAATTTATTTCTTTGTGTCCAATAAATATATCTATCCTCATTGCTGCCCACCGATCATTTGACATTTGGGATATTAAGTTACGAAATCGCATGGGAGCTGGATGTTTGGAGTCTATTAGGCTGAGCGGTCTTCACTTGCACGATGTTTGTGAGTGAATTGATTTATTATAAGAATTTCTTTATATTAATACAAAACAATATTACACTTTATATCGTTTTTTTTTTCTTTTTTACCCATTTATGCACCATCTGTGTGGACTCATTGTTTATTGTGAGTGTCTGTAAGTTATTTCATTTGACAGTAGAAACTTATAACACACTTAAAGCGGTATTGTCACTGTTTGCGGACTTTGCCGAATTTGTAAAATCACCTATGGTGACATCGCTGCTGGTGGGGGGGATGGGGGTGTAGGTAAAGATGAGTTTACTATTTGGCTCATAATATACTCCAACCTCACCACCAAGAGGTAATTGTCAGGATATATGCAGCCCTCACGGGACTGATAGAGCCTAAACTAGCTCTAGAAACGGAAACTATGTGCATGTAAATGCTAATAACACATGGGTTAGATTTATAATGTATATATAGCATACAGGGCTTAAATACATAGTGTCTCTGTGACACAAATAGTGTGTTTCACATCAACATTTACATAACCATTAATATTATAAATATTAATATTTAATATCACATTATAAAGTGCTGCAGAATTTGTTGGCGCTATATAAAAACAACAATGATGACCAAAACCAAAAAATGGCATTTTAAACAAAATAAATCTGCAACATTTTTTAGTTCACCTGAATCTGTTACAATTCTCCACCAGGCATTAGCATTAAGCTTAATGTGAAATAAAGTCACGTGGAGGGTGGGGGGGGCATCATTATTATCTATTATTTTTCACGTTTATAAAACCCACTCAGGCACCTTTATACAATCACGCATTGAGCCATAAATAAAAATAAAGGAGTAATAAGACCATGATTTTCGGTTTGTTCTGGTTTTCATTTTCCATTCTGATTGTTATCAGGCTTTTTATGCTTTCATCTAAATATATAAACATTTTCTTTGATGTCTCTGCTGATATCTCAACAGCTCTATAACAACTGAGCAAAATTGCATCACCGGACCATGGTCATCACATCAACAAATCGGCAGCAGTTTTGTAGTATTTCAACATCTTTTATTGTGTTTCCATGGAAAAAATAACCTCCATTATACGAATCGCGGGTTTCAACATATATCCTGGAACCATACCTAGAATGGAAGATCTCCTGCTTAGCTTTGTATTTCATGTGCTGGATTTACTCTGGAATATAGCCGCACACAGTGACAATAGGGTAAATGAGATTGGTGTGTTGCTTGTAATTGTGGCACATCAAGTGTGTTTCAAATTTAAGGCCAGAGTAGCCAAAATGAAAGAATATCTGACTTTGAGAAATTTTCCATTTTAGCTGTAAATGTATTTTAGCTGAATTTTAAATGTAAAATTCACTTTTAGCTGAATTTGAAATGTAAAATTCACTTTGCATTCCATGCATCCCAACTGTCCTGAATTCAGCTTGACAGTCCCAATTTTCGGGTCCTGTCCTGCCTTAGTCCCCTGATGACACCAGGGGACTGCCTCTTCAAGGGGAACAATAGACCTGCTTACTCTATGATTATGGCACTAGGAATTAGCAAAATCTCAGCCACATCATCTGAGTCATTAAACCCATTGTTTGAGTGATACACTTGTAGATTGAATCAGTATTGGAAACCTACTTTACATAACAGAAGTCAAGCATAGTACACAGTACATAGTACCAATTGACCTGGTTATTATTCCACTTCTCTGTATTCGGATTTGGAAGAAAATACTCAACTCGCAAGTACATTGTGCAATACTGTATCTCCGTTATCACCTCCATTATCTAGGTTCGACTTAAATCGTGTCCATTCGTCTTGACACTGCAGAGAGACCATTGGCCACTATGCAGGCATAAAGAGGATGCTATGAGAATTATGTGCATTAAATTTAATGTGTTTATGCAAAATCAATAAAAAGAAATTACAGGTACTACCGGCCAGTTGCTTTGTTTGATGGCGCCATTGTTAATTCAATACCAAACTTCAGGTTCCAGAAAGCATTAGTTGCCATCCTAGCAGAGCACACTATTGTACATTGCACCTACCTGGGCTACTTGGTAAGATGTATACGTTCAACTTGGTAAGATGTATAAGTTGAGCTTGGTAAGATGTATAAGTTGAGCTTGGTAATATGTTTAAGTTGGACTTGGTAAGATGTATAAGTTGAGCTTGGTAAGATGTATGAGCTGAACTTGGTAAGATGTTTTAGCTGAACTTGGTAAGATGTATAAGTTGAGCTTGGTAAGATGTATAAGTTGAGCTTGGTAAGATGTATGAGCTGAACTTGGTAAGATGTATAAGTTAAGCTTGGTAAGATGTATGAGCTGAGCTTGGTAAGATGTTTTAGCTGAACTTGGTAAGATGTATAAGTTGAGCTTGGTAAGATGTATAAGTTAAGCTTGGTAAGAAGTATGAGCTGAACTTGGTAAGATGTTTTAGCTGAACTTGGTAAGATGTATAAGTTGAACTTGGTAAGATGTATAAGTTGAACTTGGTAAGATGTATAAGTTGAACTTGGTAATATGTATAAGTTAAGCTTGGTAAGATGTATAAGTTGAGCTTGGTAAGATGTATGAGCTGAACTTGGTAAGATGTATAAGTTAAGCTTGGTAATATGTATGAGCTGAACTTGGTAAGATGTATACGTTGAACTTGGTAAGATGTATGAGCTGAGCTTGGTAAGATGTATAAGTTAAGCTTGGTAAGATGTATGAGCTGAACTTGGTAAGATGTTTTAGCTGAACTTGGTAAGATGTATAAGTTGAGCTTGGTAAGATGTATAAGTTAAGCTTGGTAAGAAGTATGAGCTGAACTTGGTAAGATGTTTTAGCTGAACTTGGTAAGATGTATAAGTTGAACTTGGTAAGATGTATAAGTTGAACTTGGTAAGATGTATAAGTTGAACTTGGTAATATGTATGAGCTGAACTTGGTAAGATGTATACGTTGAACTTGGTAAGATGTATGAGCTGAACTTGGTAAGATGTATAAATTGAGCTTGGTAAAATGTATAAGCTTAACTTGGTAAGATGTATATGGTGAACTTGGTAAGATGTATAAGTTGAGCTTGGTAAGATGTATACGTTGAACTTAGTAAGATGTATAAGTTGGACTTGGTAAGATGTATAAGTTGAGCTAGGTAAGATGTATGAGCTGAGCTTGGTAAGATGTTTTAGCTGAACTTGGTAAGATGTATAAGATGAGGTCATACTCTGTCTATGAGAGATTAGTGTTTTTTTCTCAGTAAAAATGTGAGTTCTGTATAAAAGCATTTTTTTGGGAAAACATCTACCGGAGCAATAATCAAAGAAACAAATTAAATGTCCCTATTGCTGCACTTTTACAGTTTTTCCCCAAATGTCTCTTTACACGGTACCCAACATACCACAGATAATAATACACAGAGTGCTGGCAGTTAATACTGGGACATTGCATAGAACGTGGTATTTACGATTTGGGTTTGTCCATAATTCCCTTTTAAATTTCTTTTTGCACTAATAACCTTAAAGTTCTCTGGCAACATCAGAATTATCAAAGAGGCCAGGAGTTATGGTCTAACAACTAACAAAAGGCCAATTTGAAATACAAGCAACAAAGAAATATGAAAAGCCTACCTTTCAGTATAGAAGTTATATAGTAACAGCTAGTAGCTGGTTGAGAATTATGGGAAATGTAGTCCAACACCAGAAGCAGGTCTTTGTATATACATATATGCAATCACTTGCTGCTCAATATAGATTAAGATAGATTAAGCATCACATTGTTAAAATCTACAGAGACACAGCTTTGACTCTATTGGCTTTCTAAGTTTGTATTGAGTAGTCTTACAATCCATGTCCGTAATATCTTCATCAGTAACAATCTTGCAGGAGTATAAAGAGAAATACATGTAAACCACTCAATAATGCCTAAAATAGACAGCCGCAAAAACCTCAGGGAGCGAAGTATAGCCAAAATCAAACATGAGACTTGAAATGTGGCATGAGAAATTGGATGGAGTTGGATTTTGTTACATTAAACAAACAAGTGATTCCTGTTACTCTGTGTGTTTCTTTGACAATTGCATTGTTTTGTTCCATGGGTGTTTAAGAAGTGTCCCCAAAGTCAGGATGCAAATATTTGATTGATGCATTCACTTACAAGGACATGTTTCTACATAACAGACTTATTTAATCGAAACAGACACAGAAGACGACCTGCTCTGAAAATGAAACTATTTGTTCCTGTAGAGTTGTAACAATGTTTTATACTGAGAGGTACTAAATTGGCAATAGGGGGAGCTCTAACGACTACAATTAGATGCCATCTTAACTCATTGATAGCACAGTTGCCAAGTCATGCCAATATTAGACTTTATTATACACTGTAAGAAATGGTCACAGGGCAGACATTATCAAAAGTGCTACAGATGCCAGGTCACTCTGTGTGGTTTTCCTGCTGATAATTTTTCAGATGACGTATTGCATGTAATCAACACTTCTCACACTTACTGCGATGGTGGTAAAGTAAATGAAGTCACTGCCCACATCTCAATCATAAACTGTATTAAAGTGCATTACATGTGCACAAAACACAGGGAGTGAGAGTTCTCTCTACAAGTAAACGGCAAATACTTTGTGAAGACGATAATAACTAAAGGCATTTGTTTTTAACCAGTATTTCTACACAATGGTGTTATGAATTGCTAAAATAAAAAAAAAACAGAAAATAGATAATTTATTTATTTCACATGTACACACCACTACTAAAGAGTTTGACAGTCCCGGGGAGGTGAAAGAACTAAAATATCACAGCTCTTGCCTCTCATGGATGTACCATAAATCCCTATGGATGGACCTGAAAACCCTGAGAAGTTTTAAGTAACTTGCTGATAATTTTTAAAACAAAAGTGTAATTTATAACAAGAACAATGTATCCGTGAAACTGTATGTTGTAGAGCTCTGTTATACACTCAGACACATTACTGGGAGTATTATTGCTGTGGAGCTCTGTTATACACTCAGACACATTACTGGGAGTATTATTGCTGTGGAGCTCTGTTATACACTCAGACACATTACTGGGAGTATTATTGCTGTGGTGCTCTGTTATACACTCAGAAACATTACTGGGAGTATTATTGCTGTGGAGCTCCGTTATACACTCAGACACATTACTGTGAGTATTATTGCTGTGGAGCTCTGTTATACACTCAGACACATTACTGGGAGTATTATTGCTGTGGAGCTCTGTTATACACTCAGACACATTACTGGGAGTATTATTGATATGGAGCTATGTTATACACTCAGACAGAGGGATTTGGGCCCAAAATAGTGACTGTCCTTCCGCAATATGGACACTTGGGGGGGGGATCGATAATACCTTGTACACCATTAACTAACAGTCATATATGCATTTATCCGGTTAATGTTCAATTTGTTATACTTTCCCTGTTACAATGTTCTGTGTCACATTTTATATATTCAGTCTCTTTGCTTAGTTTAAATCATGTGCGCCAACACTGACCACCTCAACCTGGAGGAAAAAAAGTTAAAAATTCCTGTTCTAAATCATTCTGAATTACTGCTCTCTCCCATACAATAGTTAATCTTATGCTTACCTCATTAATTCACATGCATTTCCATCTTCTCAACGTACATCTATTCTCTTACTTAGTGATCGATTCATTTTCACTACTAATGTCATTCTTCTAACCCAACTCTACTCTTCCCAAATCCTGACTCTCTTTAAAACTACAGCACACGTTACAATAATTAACCTCAACTTTACTGCCATATTGATTTATCTACTAATATCCATTACACCTAAAACACTTCCTTTTGTTCAGAATTCAGCATTGCTTCACATTTTGCCTTCTGAAAATCATCCAGTCACCATCTACCCAATATCTGTTCTTCATCTCACACATTGTTAATATTATGGGCATTCATGTAGCAATGACATATTCCATAGCACTTTACATGGTTAATGTGGTGATATAACAAAATAAAGAAAACAAGGAACCAATTATTTCAAGTGCTAACAAGAAACAATATGTTAGTGTCTACTCTGTGTCAGTTTCAATCTAGAGGAGGTAAGGTATAAATACACAAGAGGAAGCAAAAGGAGCAACATGGGGGATACGATTAAAGAAGTACAGTTTAAAGGTTAGTGACGTGGTCACTAGAGCCACTGATTATGGCTTTGATTTTACATTTTTGGATATGCTTTTCAAAAGACGTAATATTTTTGGATTAGCTTTTAAAATGATTTCATTTTTGAAAAATATTTTTATAGAGTGATATTCTTTTTTATGTATGTTTTAAAAAATATATATTTTTAACAATTTTGACAAAAATCATTTTAAAAGTCTATCCAAAAATATCAAACCGAAGAGTTAGAGCGTGAGCGAATCAGTGGAGGATATGGTTTTGAACATCTATTGTCTCAACTACAATTCATCTGCTGTGCGTGAAAGCCTGCAACGCAAAACAATACTCAAAGACTACAAATCAGCTGCTATGTATTATTAATATCATGTAAAAATATCTAATTATAGATATTAAAAAAGTCTATTATTAACCCATTGATAATGGTCTTGTTTGTTTTGTATACAACACCTGCTCTTGCAACGTAAACTCACCCACTGCCACCATGTATCAGAGTAAGTCAAGCCGTGTTCTAACAATAGAAGGCTAGTCAAGGTTGTTTGTTTACAATTGTTCTTTGTAGAAGTTAACAGAATTTTTTTTTTAAAAATGGTACTTACATTTTCTTCAGCTCCAGTTTTTTCCAAAATAACAGACGGCAACAGTAATCCACCAGGGGATGACGGGTTAGAAAATGTCCCAGTTCCACCAACCAGTGACACAACTCCGTTACAATCCACGGAACTATTCCTTTTACCATTCTGAGTATAACCAGGTGTGTTAGGATAAGAAATTGGACTAGTTTGACTCTGAGTGCTTTGTCGTCTTCCTGTACGGGGAACCAACAGGGATCCTCTATGGGGATCACTTGCATTGCTCACTTCATCATCGGCAAAATCAGTCTCTGAGCAAATATCCCTTCCTCGGAAGCGGAAATTAAATATGCTCCCTTGGCTTATCCTCCGTTTTCCAGAACTTGGGCCAAACCCAATGCCAAGCAGAGACTGCAAGTAAAATCATGGATAAAGTCATAATAAAATGGAGAGAAAAATATTGCCTAGATTTGACTATATTTGCCAATATCTAAAGATACTTTAAACTGACACAATTATTGTACAGTTACTTAATAAAACTACTGCTTGAAACGAGGTAAAATGTTTCGGGATATCTGTAAATCTTAACCTATATGGAAATCGTAAAATTGCTCTATGAACAACTGAAATTAAAATAAAAAGTTGCCATGTTTCAGATCGAAGCTATTTTTACACAAACACCCATCATTTAATTACTTTTATAGTTTTTTTATTTTTTTTATTTTTATAATGTTGAAGCTATTGCCCTCAGACATGATATAAAAAGACAAATAATAATATTTCTGTGCAGAAAGTACTGTCATTAACAAAATATAATATCTGTACTTCCCTGTTGCTGTTAGGCTCACAATTGAGAAGTATATCATTAGCACTGTTTGTTAGTGACGGTACTGTTTTAAGAAACAGACTCCATGATAGTGCTGAGACAGCTGCTAAAATCTGAGAATGTTCTATTTAATCTGATCCAAATTAGTTCCAACATATAGGTGCAGAAAGAAATGGGATTTGTTTCTCTTGAGTCACTAGAGCAGTGGCTACTTCCTGTCGAACAGGTGCTACACAAAGTATCATTTGCTCAGATGAGTGATTTATAGACTAAAGTGGACACCAAACAGACATTTCAGTGCTGATGGTTTTGAGTGCCAGGTGAGTGGGTAACGCATTTCTCTCCACTTATAAAGGAAAAATGTCAAATAACTATAGGTGGCACATCTTTAGGAGAATATTTATCACGTAACAATGAAGCCCCATAACATACCACTAGCGTTCAAAGAATGTAGAAACAAATATATGGCTTAATATTTATGAGTTCACATTCCACAACATTCCACAACACATTTATAAAGTCTGTACATTTAGGACTCAATTGAATATTTTTTAATAAGCTTTTCAAATGATTTAATGTTTTTGAATAACATTTAAAAATTTTTTTACAAATATTAAAATATTATATATATATATATATATATATATATATATATATATATATATATATATATATATATATATATATATATATATATAATGCAATAAAAATGTGAATATATTAAAATATTTTGTATAATAGGAAATAACTTTAAAAGTTTATCCAAAAATATTAAATCATTCAAACAGTGCTTGCGTTTAAATTAACAAACAGTTATCAGCAGTCAGTACACCGAGCAATATTATATAAATAAATGAAAAAAAAAAAGTGGGGTATTTTTATATAGAGAAGTATATATTTGTTTTGAATGTATTACCTTGTCTTAAAAAAATGCTCAGAATTATTTAATATATGTATAATAATTTTTGTCAATTTTTTATATTTATCCCAGTGAATTCCTAGAAAACAAAATATATTAATACCCATGTGGCTAAGGCTTTGGCACGTAGTTTTAACAGTGAGTAAAAGTAAATATATCAATGTTTTTTTTAAACTTGTAAAGCATTCAAGACTGGTGTTTATTCACACATCAGAAAGCTTTTCATGCTGAATGTGTACCTGCTGTGTTTTAACCAAGAAGGTTGGAAGTACAATTGAGAGGCAGGGGGTGATTTACATGAAAAGCCTTTTGGAGCATGAAGAAGCATCAGTCTTTGATGTCTGGATTTTATTCCAGTCTATATAAATTGTTTATTCCTCCACGAAATGCTGATGGGGTTACTTTAGACTTTAGAAATTAAGTTGTCCACTACACTGCCCATAAATGGCCAGTTAGTGGTGGTCAACACTGACACCACCGTATTAAAAAGAGATAAAACGAATGTACTGTTTAGTAAAACAGTAACATATTAAATTATGATCAGTGATCTTACCATCTTTCTCATACTTTCTTCATCCGACTCCCCTCTGTTAGTTTTTGTATCTTCACAATATTCTTCCACTTCCGATGATTTCTTTTTCTTCCGTCGGTTCCGCCTCTCTTTGGCAAATTTGGAGCTAAAAGGTGACATCTCGCAGGAACTGTGAGATGCTGCGTCAGGTCCTCGGGCAGCCATGGCCTGAATTTAAACCAATGAAACAGATTACATTTAGAAGAATGTAAAAAGGATAGAAGCGCACCTCACCACGCTCAAGCAAAAATAAAGCCAGCAAGGAAAATTTTATAACGTGCAGATCGATCAAGGTTCAATAAGAAAAAAATATTTTATTTTCACAATGTTTTTTTTAAGAAATACAAGTTTCTGAAAGGAAGTAAAGTGAAAGATCCAAAGTCCTTTATATATATATATATATATATATATATATATATATATATATACCCCTTCTTAAAGGGACTCTATAGTCACCTGAACAACTTTAGCTTAATGAAGCAGTTTTGGTGTATAGAACATGCCCCTGCAGCCTCACTGCTCAATCATCTGCAATTTAGGAGTTAAATCCCTTTGTTTATGAACCCTAGTCACACCTCCCTGCATGTGACTTGCACAGCCTTCCATAAACACTTCCTGTAAAGAGAGCCCTATTTAGGCTTTCTTTATTGCAAGTTCTGTTTAATTAAGATTTTCTTATCCCCTGCTATGTTAATAGCTTGCTAGACCCTGCAAGAGCCTCCTGTATGTGATTAAAGTTTTTAGAGATTGAGATACAATTATTTAAGGTAAATTACATCTGTTTGAAAGTGAAACCAGTTTTTTTTTCCATGCAGGCTCTGTCAATCATAGCCAGGGGAGGTGTGGCTAGGGCTGCATAAACAGAAACAAAGTGATTTAACTCCTAAATGACATGAATCGAGCAGTGAAATTGCAGGGGAATGATCTATACACTAAAACTGCTTTATTTAGCTAAAGTAATTTAGGTGACCATAGTGTTCCTTTAAGTTACATTGTCTTTTGTCGAAACAACAACATAATTTATGTAACGCTGTTTATTGTGTTGACGTTACCCCCTATAGCTATGCCTGTTAAAAGAAAGATGCATTGGTTCTGCTTTAAATTAAGGTTACATTCAGGAGATGTTTTAAAAATAATACAAAGCCCAGACCTGCAATGAAATTAAGAGTTCAAAAGTGCTGGGGAACAATACTTAGACACAAAGGGACAATGGCTTTCTTACCTCCTGTTCCTTTTTAAGTTGCTCCATGGCCTGCTGGAATTCTTTCTCCTTTGCCTCTGCCTCGGCAATGGTGGCCTGGTTCTGCTCTTCGTAGGCCATTGCAACCACTGCTAGAATCAGGTTGACCAGGTAAAAAGAACCCAAGAAAATGACGAACACAAAGAATATCATGTAGGTCTTTCCAGCAGCTCTGAGAGTCTGAAAATAGACAACAGTAAAAAAAGAGAAGAAATATTGAATGTGCAAATAAGAGAAGGGGACATTCTAATCACATTAATAGTTTTTTCTTGAAATATCTTTTGTGAGATTCTGTCCTTCAGGTCATGGACTTTCCATAACATGTAGTTTAGACAGTAAAATGAAAAAAATATTTCAAAGTATTCTCTTTTCTAACTAAAACCAAAACACTCCTTTTTCTCGAAAATACATGCTTGCACATTAGAATCCTTAGACATTCCCACTTCTGTCCTCTAAAAGCAGATTGCAGATATGACGCCCTTGTTGACTACATAGTCATTGATTTAAAGTATTGGGGGTTCTCAAAATGTCACAAAGTGTCGCTATTAAGGAAGGGCAGTCCCTATTTCGGACCCAAATCCATCTGCCCGCTTTTCTATCCTAATGTCCCTCTTTTCTAGGAGCTCCATATTGTTGGTGTGTCTGAGTGTATAACAGAGCTCCACAGCAATAATACTCCCAGTAATGTGTCTGAGTGTATAACAGAGCTCCACAGCAATAATACTCCCAGTAATGTGTCTGAGTGTATAACAGAGCTCCACAGCAATAATACTCCCAGTAATGTATCTGAGTGTATAACAGAGCTCCACAGCAATAATACTCCCAGTAATGTGTCTGAGTGTATAACAGAGCTCCACAGCAATACTACTCCCAGTAATGTATCTGAGTGTATAACAGAGCTCCACTGCAATAATACTCCCAGTAATGTGTCTGAGTGTATAATAGAGCTCCACATCAATAATACTCCCAGTAATGTGTCTGAGTGTATAACAGAGCTCCACAGCAATAATACTCCCAGTAATGTGTCTGAGTGTATAACAGAGCTTCACAGCAATAATACTCCCAGTAATGTGTCTGAGTGTATAACAGAGCTCCACAGCAATAATACTCCCAGTAATGTGTCTGAGTGTATAACTCCACAGCAGCTCCACGGCAATAATACTCCCAGTAATGTGTCTGAGTGTATAACAGAGCTCCACAGCAATAATACTCCCAGTAATGTGTCTGAGTGTATAACAGAGCTCACACAGCAATAATACTCCCAGTAATGTGTCTGAGTGTATAACAGAGCTCCACAGCAATAATACTCCCAGTAATGTGTCTGAGTGTATAACAGAGCCCCACAGTAATAATACTCCCAGTAATGTGTCTGAGTGTATAACAGAGCTCCACAGCAATAATACTCCCAGTAATGTGTCTTTACACTGCAATAAATGTATTTAGAAAATAGTCTGTGTAAGATACATTGTTTTGCTCTAAATTTAGTTACATAAACGTATCACCAAGTGACCTAAAATGTCTACAAATCGCCCTACCCAAAAAGTGCACTTCTTTGTCCATTTGAGAAGTTGGGAGGTATGGAAAATGTATGCACTTTTCTTGAGAAATAAGCAATTTATATATTTTTTTTATTTTATTTTGTTACTGGAAGCATCTTCTGCCATAAAAGTGCCACCACACATGGAGGAGCTGGACCTACCCTACATATGAAAACATTTTAAAATTTTCAGCTGGTGTAAAAAAAAACTACTAATCTCATGAATCTCAGAAGTCTTGTCTGGTGATACCAAAACATTCTTTGCAGATATCATATTGATTAAAATCAGCACTCCGGTGATTAGTAAATGACCTGTTGATATAGGTTCTCCCAGTAGTCTTGTGTCATGAGACGGAAGAGGGAAAGAAACGCCCATCCAAAAGTATCGAAGCTTGTATAATTATAATCAGGGTTCTTCCCAATCTTCACACATATAAAGCCTTCAGGGCATTTCCTGGAGAAATTGGATAAGAACACAGTTACAGAATGGATCACTACAGAAGAAAGAGACTTTGAAAAGGCTTAGCTAAGCTGTCTGCTCCAGGTTAGTGGATGGAAAACCAATGGGGGAAATTGCAAAGAATGAAAATAAAACAGGTGAGCTGAAAAAAAATTTGAACACTACTTTTCCAATTTGGTTATTTTGGTGGACATTCCCTTCCCTAATTCCCCTTAATTCCTGATTTAATGAGTAAACCCTAAAAGCTATATACAGAGAAACCCTTCCAGTCTCGTATTGCTTGCTCCATTAAAGGCACTTTGCTCCTGACACCATTCTATTTCTCCTGTTCATGATACTCTTTCTACTCCTTGGAACAACACACAATGAAGGTGCAATCAAACTTCAAATAATGAATTAAATATACAGATACTATACCAATTAGTACTCCCTCCGGTACTAGCAATACAGATATCAGTGCACCAACTTTTTTTTTCTTCCTGGTGTTTCTGAAATCCTTGCGTGTCTGGACCTGTCTCTGCTTGTAGCTATATGCCTGAGCCTGTCACTGCTTGTGTTGTAGCTATGTGTCGGAGCCTGTCACTGCTTGTATTGTAGCAATGTGATTCGGCCTGTCTCTGCTTGTAGCTATGTGTCAGAGCCTGTCTCTGCTTGTAGCTATATGCCTGAGCCTGTCACTGCTTGTATTGTAGCTATGTGATTCGGCCTGTCTCTGCTTGTAGCTACGTGTCGGAGCCTGTCTCTGCTTGTAGCTATATGCCTGGGCCTGTCACTGCTTGTGTTGTAGCTATGTGTCGGAGCCTGTCACTGCTTGTATTGTAGCTATGTGTTTCGGCCTGTCTCTGCTTGTAGCTATGTGTCGGAGCCTGTCTCTGCATGTAGCTATATGCCTGAGCCTGTCACTGCTTGTATTGTAGCTATGTGTTTCGGCCTGTCTCTGCTTGTAGCTATGTGTCGGAGCCTGTCTCTGCTTGTAGCTATATGCCTGAGCCTGTCACTGCTTGTAATGTAGCTATGTGTTTTTGCCTGTCTCTGCTTGTAGCTATGTGTCGGAGCCTGTCTCTATTTGTAGCTATGTGCCTGAGCCTGTCACTGCTTGTATTGTAGCTATGTGTTTTGGCCTGTCTCTGCTTGTAGCAATGTGTCGGAGCCTGTCTCTATTTGTAGCTATGTGCCTGAGCCGGTCTCTGCTTATAGCTATGTGTCGGAGCCTGTCTCTGCTTGTAGCTATGTGTCTGAGCCGGTCTCTACTTGTAGCTTTGTGTCTGAGCCAGTCACTGCTTGTAGCTATGTGTTTAGGCCTGTCTCTGCATGTAGCTTTGTGTCTGAGCCTGTCTCTACTTGTAGCTTTGTGTCTGAACCAGTCACTGCTTGTAGCTATGTGTTTAGGCCTGTCTCTGCATGTAGCTTTGTGTCTGAGCCTGTCTCTGCTTGTAACTGTGTGTCTGAGCCTGTCTCTGCTTGTAGTTATGTGTTTGGGCCTGTCTCTGCATGTAGCTTTGTGTCTGAGCCTGTCTCTACTTGTAGCTTTGTGTCTGAGACTGTCACTGCTTGTAGCTATGTGTTTAGGCCTGTCTCTGCATGTAGCTTTGTGTCTGAGCCTGTCTCTGTTTGTAACTTTGTGTCTGAGCCTGTCTCTGCTTGTAACTGTGTGTCTGAGCCTGTCACTGCTTGTAGCTATGTGTTTAGGCCTGTCTCTGCTTGTAGCTATGTGTTTGGGCCTGTCTCTGCTTGTAGCTTTGTGTCTGAGCCTGTCTCTGCTTGTATCTATGTGTTTAGGCCTGTCTCTGCATGTAGCTTTGTGTTTGTGCCTGTCTCTGCTTGTAGCTATGTGTTTGGGCCTGTCTCTGCTTTTAGCTATGTGTTTGGGCCTGTCTCTGCTTGTAGCTATGTGTTTGTGCCTGTCTCTGCTTTTAGCTATGTGTTTGGGCCTGTCTCTGCTTGTAGCTGTATGTCTGGAATTGCCTATTCCTGTAACTATGCATCTGAGCCTATTTCAGCATGTAGCTGTGTGTCTGAGCCTTTCTCCATGTGTATTGAGCGTCTGGGCTTGTCTCTTCCTGTCACTGTGTATCGGAGCCTTGTCAGCGTTGTTTCTTCTTGTAGCTTTGTGTCTGAGTGTGACTTTGCCAGAATTTAGGGATTGAACATACTGTTCTTGCTTGTATATTTCTGATAAGGCCTGCCTCTGCTTGTCAAGGAGAATAATTTGACAAACTTGACCAAGAAGAAGAGGGACACATGCAAGTTAAAATGTGGATGCTACCATTTTCACATTTTATAATACGACGATTAATTTGTATCTCTTCATCAGAGTCCATAAGGATAATGTAGGTTGCCCAATACCTAGCTAACCACTAAGATAAGGCTGGGTGAGTTTGAAAAGAAAAAAAAAATCTACGAAATATGGATATTCCAAAAGGCTGTTTTTTATTTTATTTCTAAAAGATGACACAGTAAAGCCTTTGTCAATATCACTTTTATAGTTACCTATTAATTTACAGCAGGAATTACTGAAAGTTTGGCATTTGTGTTAATTTGATTTATTTGGGTTAATGAAGACACCAGCTACTAATGGGAACTCAACTCAGAAACCAACTCAATCAAAAACGGGCACATCTATAGCACAGAGCCATGCGCAGGAATTATTCAGGACCAAAACTCTTACACTAAATCTACCTCTCGTCTCCTATTAAATATCCTGCACTGCCAACGAGATCTGGACTCTTGATAACGCATACTACAGCCTGGACTGATACGACCATAACTACACCAAGAACAAAGGTGTAACTGATCTAGATATTTAAGTCTGGATGGTTAGTGTTTACAAAATGTATATCGATATGAATTTTTAAGGAATATTTTGGTTTTATCATGGTTGAATATTTTACTAGGTTCCCTTTTCCCTCTCTCGTTATATCTGAGTATGTTCACTGCAACCAGAGATAATTGTATTGGAATAAAGTATTTCTAAATGTAACCTTTGTCTTTTCTGGTCTCTGTGCCACTATCTCCTCTCAACGTTTACCTGTGACCTAAATGTCTCTCGCAATAATAGGATCAAAAGAACACAAGATGGAGGGGTAAAATTAAAATATCCAAATATTTTAATAAAATTGTCTCACTAATCTAAAAAATATTTACAATTTAGAATCACGCCTTGCCAATAATCAATCTAGAACCCATTAGAACTATGTATTAATTAAAGGACCACTATAGTGCCAGGAAAACATACTCGTTTTCCTGGCACTATAGTGCCCTGAGGGTGCCCCCACCCTCAGGGACCCCCTCCCGCCCAGCTCTGGAAAGGGGAAAGGGTTAAACACTTACCTTTTTCCAGCGCTGGGCGGAGAGCTCTCCACCTTCTCTCCTCCTCCGATCCTCCTCCTGGGCTGAATGCGCACGCGTGGCAAGAGCTGCGCACGCATTCAGCCCGTCACATAGGAAAGCATTTACAATGCTTTCCTATGGACGCTTGCGTGCTCTCACTGTGAAAATCACAGTGAGAAGCACGCAAGCGCCTCTAGTGGCTGTCAATGAGACAGCCACTAGAGGGAATAGGGGGAAGGCTTAACCCATTGATAAACATATTCATGAAAAAATGGGTTAACCCTAGAAGGACCTGGCACCCAGACCACTTCATTAAGCTGAAGTGGTCTGGGTGCCTAGAGTGGTCCTTTAAAAGGATTTTTACAAACATATATTTTTTAAGCACAAAGGGTAAAACCTTTAACACAAAAAGTATATCGAATTGATTTGTTATAAAAAGTATTCAGCAGATTGTGGAAAGATGGCACATTAGATATAGATTTACATTGACTGACATCACTAAGGTTCTATTAAATATACATTTGTGTTGACGCAGAACTGTGAAGTTCGCGTATCAAACGTCATCAACTCTGACAATCACAATATTCGATATTGATCTATACATTTAAGAGCCTTAAAGTCTGCTTTACAATGCTCTGCCTGTCAGGCAAATTAAAAAAAAAACATTCACTCAAACATGGCCGTCCACATGATAACATTGGATTATAAATGGTTTGTTTGGGGTCCGTTGGTTTGTGAAAAGTTGGGATTTTTTTTTTTTTATCAGGTTTGCCTTACACATACGCCAAAAAATGTCTATTTTATTAAATCCAAGAATTAATTTTACTAAAATTTCAATTCAAAGTGAATTTGATGCAAATTTAAAATGTTTGGCCAAAATACCCAACACTTGATTTCAGTTTATCTATTTTTGCTTAAGTTCTTTATTAATTCACTGTTCCAACAATTCATATTTTAGTGAAAAATCCTGTGTTTTCTTTAGTTCAGCAACATCTGGAGGGCTGGAGTTTGGGGAAGCCTGGTCTAGATTCAAACTGACTGACCACTTAACTTGGAACACTTAGCTTGGTGCATCGAGTGTAAGGAGCAATCCTGGAGTTCTAAACATTGAGCAATCACCACGGCAACCAATGGTATGTCCAAACTCATTGTTCCATTTTTAGAGATCTGTTCAGTATAACTTCAACATGTACACAGTTTTCACGTGTAATAGTCTAATTTATCATGTGTAAAGCTTTTATTTGAATACTTTGCAAAGCCTTATATAAGTGATATATTGAACAGGCACAAAAATGACATTAAAAGCACACTCCAGATTTTAGTTTGCTGAAACGCTTTATCTGGGAAGAGTGTGTCCTCTTTTTTTGCACTATACAAAAAGTGCAGATTTCAACAGAAATTGACACATTTATAAATTAACCTTGTTACACCCCCTGGCTGTCAAGCAGATAACCAGTCCTGTTACTTCCTGGTTTGGTTTGCTCAGTAAAGCTAAACTCAAGAGGCAGCAATTGCCCAGAGCACCTGCCTTGCAAAGACTTCTCATTGAGCTGCACTGAGAAGTCTGTGATTGGACAGACACAGAAAGTCTGGGCGGGGTTAGAACGGGAGGGACTGCAAAGACACAGATAACTGTAGGTTTTACAAGCTGTTTTTAGATGTAATTCCAATAAAATAAATTATAATTTATTGTGTGCATGTTTTCATTTGGGGTATATATACTAAACAGTGATTTTTATTTATTTTGAAATCACATACCTAACATGAGGCTGAGGCTACCTAGGTGCCAACAAACATTTTACACAATGCAATAATCAAAAGAGTATCTGAGGTGCTGCTATGCCCCACACTGCGGCTCTATCAGTGGGTACACACTCCAGTATGCTGTGCAACAAGTGCTACAACATTTATTGAAGATATTTAGCAAATGTTTCAGGCAACAAGCCTTTTCTCAGTGCATCTTGTTCTATCATTTGTTGCACAGCATGTCTGATTTTATTTATTTTTTATTCGGGCAGTGGAGTATCTCTTTAATATAATCATGACTGTCACGTCTGAGTTTCACTGTCACAATTTGGTTTGTTTCCGCATAACTAACTGTTTAGTGAAAAAACAAGTGATTTATTAAGATATGTATATTATCTGGAATCCCTGTGCAATGACGGAAATATAAATATAAACATAAATGAACGTACCCAGCGTCGCTGCTGTTCCCACATAGTAAGGGTTGTTTTGTACCAATCTTATGAAAGACGTTTGCTTTAAAGAAACAAAAGAAGAAGAGAAACAAAGAATCAGTTATACATTTTGTTAGCAGAAAATCTTAATAAAAGACAAACCTCTGGCATTACACTCTATGCTAAACATAACATAAAGCACAGTCAGATTTATACTGTATTCATGTATTTATACATTTAGGTCAGTTTTCCTCAAGGGTTAATGGTGGACTAACAATGTACATTTATTTCCCTCCATTTATAATGTCCTATAACATTAACCTTTGTTATTACACAAAAAAAAAAAAAAAAAAAATTATAAAAAAAAACATGTTTGTAGCGGCTCTAATAGATCATTTGGCGCATTTTAACTCTTCCAAAGCCATGAGGCTGTACGTGATTGAACAGATTTTAGATCTTTTTTCACACGTACTCAACCACATCCTGCCAATCTTTGGCTCTCGTGCTGTAATCCAGAGTTTTAGCATTTCTCTAATTAAGAGGTCATTAAATAGTTAACACTATATAGGACTGATTAATGCGCTAGGTATTATCAGAATATCCCGGTACGTCTGAGACCCTCTACCACTGGCATTTGACATTCCTAAATTACGCTCTCTGTTCCAAAATGCTTTTGGAACGAGCTGGCGTTCTCTGTAACACTTAACGAGTTAACATGCAATGTGAAGACAGCGATGGATAATAATTGCTGTTTATTGTATTCCTGGATTTGCTGCTATAAGTCTCTGCCAGACTGAGAGCGATCTGTAATGTGATACTATGGTAAGCCATGGCTCTTTTACTTGTGATAAATCGGAAGTGATGCTCCCTGGAGAGCGTAATACTTTAATCCGAACTGGAAAAACAGGACGGTCACAATTGCCAGCAGGCCATCTCTGTGCGAGGCACGACTTCATCATCAGCATTGCCTGGTTACCTCACAGAGGCAATCACCAGTCAATGGCAATGATGTGCAATCACACGGTCCTATTTGTTTAGCAATGCAAACATGCGTTAGCGAGCAAAGGCTAAGAAAATAGATGTATGTTAAAAAGCAGCACGAGCTGTCGAAAAATCAATTTTAAGATAGCACTGGTGCATTTTACAGCATGAGTGCCGTTGCAAGAAAATTCAAAGAGCGTCCACCTGTTGCTGGATTAGAAGTGCCACCCATCACCTTCAGCAAGCCAAAGAATAATTCTAAAGCAATCATTGTTTTAAGCTGGGAAAGGTACATTTAGCATTCACTAGTTTTCATGAAGGTCCCGAGGCCAAGATTTACTGTTACTGTTATCATGGCGTTTATTTCATTGACCTAGGAAGGATGATAGGATTCATCAGAAAGGAGAAGTCTGAGATTAAGCAGAAGGATCATTAACCACCGAGCTATCACACTAGAAAATTGGAAAAACAAATCTCAGATGTATTTATTTATTAATTTTATTATTTATGCATTTATTATTTATTTATTTTACTCTGCTGTGCAATTTCTCCATCATTTGTTGCCTCTTAGGTCCCTAAGGTACCTGGAGTTATTTACAAAATCAAGATTTTTGAAGAAATGACAAGTAAATTGCAAATTTCAGGCCAATACAATTTCCATTTTGGCATCTGATCAATTTCCAGTTCCATCGCTTATTATTATTAAATGTAGCAGATTGAAGTTAGGTTCTTACATTAACATACAATTTCCTAGTGTACACAAACTATTTATTTCAGCGACTTTAACAAATCTTTGCATTGCATTTGCATGGGAGACTGCATAGAGTCAAAAATATAGCGTGAAATAAAAAACGCCCAAATAGATATGATTGGTGAATCTTCCTTCTGGTCTGGTGGATTGGTCCTGAAGCTGCAGTCAGACTCTGTTATGGTCAGCTTCAAAGTCAGTGAAGAAATCTTTTCAAATGACGCCCTGTTTTAATATATTATATCATAAGCAATGCATTAAAATAATTAAAATGTTCACGTTCTTTTTTATTTCCACAGTTTAGCTAATAAACCCCTTCGTATGTCTGAATGTATTTCTCACTCCTCCACATTCCTACAGCTAATCCAGAATTAATTCCTATTGCATCCTACTAACCAGACTGGGATAAGACACGGCCGGATATGAGTGGACTATGTGTCATACCATTATTAAATAAAATGTCTACCTCCTAGTCTGTCCCAGCCAGTCATCTAAAGCAATTCGCAATAAACCGTAGCGAGGTATTAGCAGAGAG
Organism: Pelobates cultripes; assembly: GCA_933207985.1. NCBI lineage: Eukaryota > Metazoa > Chordata > Amphibia > Anura > Pelobatidae > Pelobates > Pelobates cultripes. Next base: position 15,368,399 of record OW240915.1, on the reverse strand, counting down.
AGATAATGTTTATTAGAAACCGACAAATATACTGTATATTCACATAAATATATATATTATGGAAAATAATGCCTTTAAAGGTTCGGGAAACATCACAAAACATGAGACTGGAAATCAGATAGTTTATCGATGTCTCCAGAACCCTAAAAATATAATTATTTACCCAAAAGCATTTTTTTTTAAATCTTACGTAATTTTTATACAATTTTTTATGTAAAATGTGACTTTTGGTTTTTTTTTTAAACTATAATTATTGAATGTGATAAACAGCTGGAAAGCCAGATATGTTTCTTTGCATCTTAATGTGGAAAGCAACACGAGACACATGCACACAATGACGTGAACATATACAGACACACACAGGTACAAATAAGGACACACACACCTATTTAATAGTCAGATTTCCTTCCTTCCTAGTGCAGTACCAGGACATGTTTGGAAGTGCCTAAAATTGGTAGGGGTTCTCATAGTCTGTGATTTGCAGGTTCTGTTTGGGAGTGTAATTCCCATCAACACGCTAGGCCAGGCATAGGCAACCTTGGGCACTCCAGATGTTGTGGACTACATCCCCCATAATGCTCTTACACCCATAATGCTGGCAAAGCATCATGGGAGGTGTAGTCCAAAACATCTGCAGTGCCGAAGGTTGCCTATGCCTGCGCTAGGCCCACATTTCACAGTGTTCTGTTATATATCCTTACCTTTTTGTGTCACTTTACCCCACTCCCTCTAGCATCTAAGCTCATTGAGCAGGGCCCTCAACCCCTCTGTTCCTGTGTGTCCAACTTGTCTGGTTAAAACTACATGTCTGTTCGTCCACCCATTGTAAAGCGATGCGGAATTTGATGGCGCTATATAATAATAGTAATAATATAAGGTGTCATTTAATTGCCCAGTGTTACGTCACCCTGTGACATACAGTATTTGGTAATATTATCTGCCCATTGACATCGCTGGCAAATCATGTAATATACACACAGAAAGGCACCCTAGGGCTAAGCTGATCGGATTTTATGCTATATTTTGAGGTGTCTCTTTCTGACCACGAAAGAGACACCATAGTTTTTTTTTTACTAGTCTTTCCTAGTATCTCCTCCCAGTCAGACCGGCTATTAAAAGGGAGTTCTGGCCATCACTGTTCTCAGAAGAGTCATACTGACAGTCATAACCTGCTGGGTCAGGAGTATGTGTCACCTACAAGTTCAGGCTGGAGCACCTTCCTGGAGTAGTGAGGGCTTCACAGGGTCCCACAAAGGTTACCAGTTTGGGGCCCCGCCTCTACATTTACTATAGGGGTAGTGAATTTAACAAGTCTCTTTATGGCTGGTGACTAATAGATCAATGTGGGACTTGGATGCTTTCTGCTGTATCCTATTAGGAGAGGCTGGAGGCTGTATTACTTTGTGAGAGAGGCTGGAGGCTGTATCCCACTGGGAGAGAGGCTGGAGGCTGTATCCCACTGGGAGAGAGGCTGGAAGTTTTATCTTACTGGTAGAGAGGCTAGAGGCTGTATCCCATTGGGACAAAGGTTGTTTCCCTTTGGGTGAGATGCTGAAGATTGTACCACTTGGAGAGGCCAGTCTGCTGTATGTAGTATGTACAATTGCTGCATCTGCCACAGCACCACACAGGCCCTTTATTATTCCACATGGAGTGAGGATAGAGGTTGTATTCCACGGGAAAGTGACTGGAGGCTGTATCCCATTTGGGAGAGAGGCTGTATCCCATTGGGAGAGAGGCTGCAAGCTGTATCTCTTTGGAGAGGCTGGAGGTTGTATCCCACTGGGAGAGAGGCCAGTCTGCTGTATGTAGTATGTACAATGGTGGCCACTGCCACAGAAACAAACAGGCCCTTTAATATTGTATCCTGGTTTTACTGTATAACACAGAGAGAGGGCACACTGTATGGCAGCAATTAACCATCAGTCAGCTGCTGAGAGTAGTGAATAAGGGTGGGGACACAGCTAGTTGGCCCAGGCCCCTGTCTAACCCCTGGGCCCTAGCTGGCTACCTAAGGGCACACGCACATTATGGCTTCATTCCCTCTTGTAATAAGGGAAGAACACCCCAGACGTACTCCATCACCGGGCTAGGAGTGGCAGTCAATCGTCACCTCTAGTAGTGACTATCCCTGCTCTATAAAACCAAGATTTCCAAGTTACCCTGTTTGAGACACACAAGTTTCACTTTAATGAAAAACCAGCATCGTGAATCATCGTTTTTTGGGGGGGTTTTATCACCAAAGCTCCTGGCATTCACTACAATGTCCGTGCCAGACAGGAGCTCCCAAACCTTTTGAGTCAACCACATCTTAACCACGGCTTATGGAGGCAGCGCCACGTTAGTCTTAGTGAGGCAGAGCCACGTTAGGCTTAGTGGGGCAGCGCCACATTAGGCTTAGTGAGATAGCGCCACTTTAGGCTAACTGAGGCAGTGCCATGTAAGGCTTAGTGAGGCAGCGCCACGTTAGGCTTAGTGAGGCAGAGCCACGTTAGGCTTCGTGAGATAGCGCCACTTTAGGCCTAGTGAGGCAGTGCCACGTAAGGCTTAGTGAGGCAGGCCACATTAGGCTTAGTGAGATAGCGCCACTTTAGGCTTAGTGAGGCAGTGCCATGTAAGGCTTAGTGAGGCAGCACCACGTTAGCCTTAGTGAGGCAGTGCCACGTTAGGCTTTGTGAGATAGCGCCACGTTAGGCTTAGTGAGGCAGTGCCACGTTAGGCTTAGTGGAGGCAGTGTCATGTTAGGGGTTAGTGAGGCAGCGCCACGTTAGGCTTAGTGAGGCAGAGCCATGTTAGGCTTAGTGAGGCAGAGCCATGTTGGGCTTAGTAAGGCAGCGCCACGTTAGGTTTAGTGAGGCAGAGCCATGTTAGGCTTAGGGAGGCAGCGCCACGTTAGGCTTAGTGAGGCAGAGCCATGTTGGGCTTAGTGAGGCAGTGCCACGTTAGGTTTAGTGAGGCAGAGCCACGTTAAGCTTAGTGAGGCAGTGCCACGTTAGGTTTAGTGAGACAGAGCCACATTAGGCTTAGTGAGGCAGATCCACGTTAACCTTAGTGGGGCAGCGCCACATAAGGCTTAGTGAGGCAGTGCCACGTTAGGCTTAGTGAAGAAGCAGCGCCACGTTTGGCTTAGTAAAGTCAGCATCACATTACAGTTAGTGAGGCAGCGCCACGTTAGGCTTAGAGAGGCAGCGTAAGCACTGGCTTTTCTGGGACTCAAACACGCCAGAGGCCCCTGTGTCAAAACATACATGGCTGTGGCTGGGATGGGACTTCTGAACACATGATTTTCTCACCCTGTTGTTTCCAGATAGGATGAGCGCGCGTATAGCTGGGCTCCTACAGGGTGTCAGTATGTTGACAGGATCAAAATGTAACACAGCACAGGGCTTTATCGCTGCCGAGGAATTTTCTGACAGAGACGGGTCAGCAGTCAGCGAGGGTGCGATAATGGAAAAGGCAGATATTTCTGTGGCTGTGTGTTCTCTATTTAGGCACGGATCACAGTGTACAGAATCTGTTTTGCTTCCAACTTACTAATCAACCATAGTGCTGCTGTATCTGAGTCAAGCGTCACACACGGGTGAAGACCATGAGCAAATGTCAAATGTCAAGTGGTGTATGAAGCTCTCAAAACAATGTGCCAAGACAAGTCCTGCCTGCATCACTACTCTGAATTCCTCAGTTCAAGAAAGTAGCACGCATGACAACAAAATGGAGGAAATGGGGGATTTTTTCTTTTTAAGAGGATCTACTGACGCCTACATAAATTGACTCTCTGTATCTACAATCAAACCAAAGCTGTAACAACTGATGCCATTTTTTTTTCTAGTTTAATAATGTAACGCTACATACACGAGTATAAAAAAAAGGCGCATGCAAGTGTATAAGTGACTACGTTCAAGAGGCAATTCAAGTCGTGGGTGAATAAATGGAGCGGGCTGAACCGGCAGAGTTCAGTATATTCTATAAGGATATCACAGCATTCCGAACTTAAAAATAAAAAAACTTTATTGGGAATATGCAGCCTTAATTAACGAACAGTTGTGTAACAATGAAAATGGGATTTATGTAATTTAAGTTCTGTAACAAGGAAAATTAGCATCAAGAAAGAATTGAATTAACACGCGTCAAAAAGATGTTGATTTTCAGTTATGTATCTTTTATGTTATCTTTATTAAAGTTAGCGATTGAGCGATGGACTGAGGTAGCTTTCTGTTGACCATGCCGTGCTCTCCCCGAAGTGCAGACAACATTTACACAAAGAAGCATCAGGACATACATATTCCAGGCTGCAACTTCAGTTTGCAGTTGTCTTCTTTGAGGAAATGCTGCACTGCCCAAATATAAACAAAATACGCAAAAACATCCATGTATTAACCCCTTCAGGACGGAGTCAATAGTACGCGTTCTGAACAAAACAAAATGTAAACAAAAACTGGAATTTGCGCTATATGTCTGTCCAACCGTAATTCACCTCTTTCATATTAAATGCACTCACACTTATTATATATTATTTTGTTCAGGAGAAACAAGGCTTTAATTTCTCATGAACTATTCATATATGGAACATAACTTATTATGAATAAAATTTAAAAAAAACTGTGAGAAATTAAGATTTAAGAAGAAAATTGTAGTTACGTCTGACATTTTAGCAGTAAATGTCATGATACTGTTTGCTTTTACTGCAATAAAATGCACATATTTGTATTCAGCAATGTCTCACGAGTAAAACAGTACCCCCTATGGTATTTTTGAAAGTTACATGGTCAAATATAGCACATTCCATTTTGCTTTTTTTTTTTCACATAAAAATTTGCCAGATTATTGTGGTAGCCCAGGAATAAGAATTACCCCCATGATGTACAAAAGTACACAACCCAAGGTATTGCAAGTGGGGTATGTCCAGTCTTTTTTAGTAGCCACTTAGTCACAAACACTGGCCAAAGTTAGCGTTCATAGTTTGTTTTGAGTGAAAAAAGCAAAAAACTAATATTTGGCCACTGTTTGTGACTAAGTGGCTACTAAAAATGACTGGACACACCCCATTTGCAACACCTTTGGTTGTCTACTTTTGCAAATGGTATGCAATCATGTGGGTAATTCTCATTCCTGGGCTACCATGCGGTCTCAAAGGCAACATAACCAATCTGGCAAATTTCAATGTGAAAAAAGGAAATGCAAGCCTTATATGTGACTCTAACTTTCCAAAACACCATAAAACCTGTACATGGGGGGTACTGTTATACTTGGGAGACTTCACTGAACACAAACATAAGTGTTTAAAAACCGTAAAACATATTCCAATAATAATATCGTCAGTAAAAGTGTTGTGTTCAGCGAAGTCTCCTGAGTAAAACAGTACCCCCCATGTACAGGTTTTATGGTGTCTTGGAAAGTTACAGGGTTAAATATAGTGCTTGCCAATTAAATTCTCTGCACTTTCTGCCTGGGTTGTCAGGTATGTCAATCAAATTTTAATTAATTAAATCACATAATTATGTTAAAATATTAATTAAATATACACGTAGAATTTTAATATATATATATATATATATACATATATATGTATTTAAATTCTCCGTGTATACTTATGTAATCATTTATGTAATTATATATATGTATCTATATATATATTTGCAGTTATTTTTATTTTATATATATAGATAGATTCATATAATATGTCATTCTAAGTGTATTTTGTTACCAATATATATATAACATAATACAGTTAGAATGAAATTACATATGAATATATCATTTATTTTACTTTTTTTTAAAATATTTTATTTATTTATTTTATTATTGTATTTATTTATTCTTGTAATTATACGTATATATAAATATAAAATATAAATATATGTATTATATATAATATATATATATATATCTTATATATATGTAACTTGCTTCTAAGTGTATTTTAATATTAATATATGTACTTATATTAACATTAAAATACACTACGTATACGTGTTACATATATATAAAATGCATATATATTATATATATATATATATAATACATATATATATATATATATATATATATATATATATAAATACTTTTAATTTATTTTAAACATGTCTAATAATATTTTTTTTTTCATTTCCCACCAGCATGGGGACTGTCTGACAGCTCAGAAAGTCTCCCTGCTGGCAGATCTACAGCCAGCTATAAAGCGATCACATGGCCCCCGGGGGCCTGATTTTCCGGGGGAGGGCTGCCTGGGCTGTCAGGCAGTCCTCCCGAAGAGGATCACAGCGGAGGTGAGTAAATTTTAGCTCCTGGAGCGGCAAGCCGTTACGGCATTCTATGCCGCCGCAACGGCTTTAAAGCCCATTTAAATGGGGACGGCATAGAACGCCGTAACGGTGTTAAGGAGTTAAACAATGTGTTTTGTTTTGAATGGGGTATATATAAAACAGCTACAGATCTCGTCTGCAGGCTTTACAAGCCCTTCCCTTCTAATCCCCGCCCAGACTTTCCGTGGCTGTCCAATCACAGCTCAATGAGAAGCAGGTGCTCTGGGCAATTGCTGCTTCTTGAGTTTGGTGCAACATAGCTAACCAAACCAGGAAGTAACAGACCGGTTGTCTGACTGACAACTGGGGGGGGTGTCACCTTGTTATTTCAGAAAAATGCCAATTTCTATTGAAATCTGCACTTTTTGTAACTTGCAAAAAAAGAGAACACACTCTACACACATAAAGCACTTTAGCAAACTAAAGTGGTTTAGGGGTCTGGATGGTCCCTTTAATTCCACGATATTCTTAGTGTTGTGATTTTGAAACATAGATGCTGGGTCTGCAATACTAAAGATGAGAAAGCTTACTTTTTACATTTAGTAATCCCTGTGCCTTTGTCAGACAAACAGTCACTTGGGGCCTCACACTAAAACAGATTCAATAATTGTTTCTCTGTGAGAAGCATTCGATTGAACAAAAGTCATCAATCATAACAAACAGCTACTAGATGCATACTTGCAAAAACAGAATATTCAAGGATATAATCTTACAACTACTTGATCCAAGGATAAATCTGACTGCCATTCTGGGCTCAAGAAGGAATTTTGTTCCTAGTTTGTTGCAAAATTTTACCTTCTTTTGGATCAACAGCAAAAATGTGGACACATGTTTCTTTTCAGCCTATGTAACCATGTAACTATGTGATAACAACATTAGTGAGAAATTTGTCCTTGAACTGGATTACTTTATTATTATTTAACCCCTTAAGGACACATGACATGTGTGACATGTCATAATTTCCTTTTATTCCAGAAGTTTGGTCCTTAAGGGGTTAAGGATGACTTATTTCTTCTTCTTTTTTTTTTTTTTTTTTTTAAATAGGGGTCATGACATTGGGGAGGACACTCAGAGCACCATAACCACTGCAACGTATCATAGGGGATGGGACAGGGACAGCCTCTGCAGTTTTTTGTTAAACCATGTTTCCCAAAACTGTAAACCTAAGCTCTCCGCTTGGGATTTAATAGCCTGAAGTTCACTTCCTCCATTATCCTTCCAAAATGTTTCAATAGCAATGAATTTCTGCTTTATGATATCCCAAGCAGAGAGTCGTTTTCAGGGAAGGATTTATAAAAATCCAACTGATTCCAGCCATAGCTTTAATAAACAATAACCACAACCTGACGTTGCTGTTGTTATGGTGATTGAAGTGTCCCTTTGATTTCCACTGAACCAGAACAAAGGAAGGGGGTTAGGAAATGCCTCTTTAAATAAAGCAGTATATTTAAAGAATATTTAAAGCAGATGGGAAAAAGGGCAGACAAGATGTGCCAATTGGCCCTTATCTGTCGTCAAATTCTACGTTTCTATGTTACATAGCAAAGACATCAACAACCCTGGAGCAGCAATACACTTTTTAGACAGCAGACACACTGTCCCCTGTAAAAACTCAACAGGTTGACTTTTCCAAGAAATGAATTGCTTGAAGCTACCAGTCCGCAGTTACCCATTCACTGAACTATTATACGTTATCCTGGAGAGCAGATGGGAGCCTGTAACACCGAGATGTCTATAAAAGACGCAGGCTGAAAGACATGTGCGAGAAATGATTTAGGATAAGTCTTATCTCTGTGTTACAAATCCCAGGATGCTATGCTGCGGGCACAGCCATTAGGTCCTTATTTATTGGATTGAGATATATTAGCATTTTACATGTGATTTTGTTTTAGGCTTCGAAAACCCTGTATTTAGCAGCGGGGTGGGGGAGTGACAGGAGTGCCTGCTGGAGGTGCCTGTACTCACATATCTCGACTCTATTTACTCTGCATGATGGGGGTGCGTAAAAAACTCACTATACCTGCTTAATCACTTTACTAACAGTCTGTCATATCATATCAGATGCAGGTTCTCACTACAAGGCAGCTGATGAGAGCAGGGAAGACGATTGCCATACCTTGCTACTTTCCAGAAATAACCTGAAGGCTCCGGTTTTTGCACCTGATTGCCTGACCTCTGGGCAATATTCCTCCTTTACAGCCACAGGAGTGGGTCACTGTAGGTACTATAGCCATGTAATCTTATTGAAATCGTTAGAGAGTCTGGAGTCCCCTGGCAATGCCCATTCATTTTCCAGCAGTTTAACATTGAATGAGGGTCCCTGACAACCCACAACCCAGCTCCCACTTGAGGTCTGGCTAAGGCAGAGATTACACACTTCCTTCTGGCCGCACCAATTCATACCAGCAACGGTCGGCTGTGATAGGCTAAACCAGGTCAGCTGACACTCTCATCCAATCACAGCCACCCATTGCTGCTCGGACTAATACTTCTGTAACGACACCCCCAGGCATAAAAGGGTTAAACCGTCGTTTAGTAGATCTTCCCTTCCAGAGACACAGGCACAGCTACTACAGAACACCAAACTCCCGAACTGGATACAAGGGAATGCTCCAAACTCCCAAATTGGAACCATACGAATAGCTGCTAGCAGACGAACAGGAAAAGCACCCAAGCGGCTTACATTCCTGGCAATCAGTCTCTAACAGCATACAGTAAATCTCCCCAAAAACGAGACAAGGCTCCGTGTTGAGGGTCAAGCAGTGGTCTGATTTATTGAGGGCTACCTGCCCAGTATTTATGCAGGTCTCCCACCTGGTGGACACTCCCAAATGGGAGACTGTGACAAAGGACAGACATGAACCAATGACAGACACACAGAGGTAAAACATTCCCACAATGCATCCTAATTCCCTCCCCTTTATCCTGGAGATAATTGGGAAGTAATCCAATTATCTCCCAGGACAGAGGCAAAACACCATTACACACGTGGGGACACTAAAACAATAAAATACAATAAAATATACAAAGTTACAATTATTGCATAAAATACAGACATGTAACCTATTCCCAGATAGCTGGGATCTGAGTGCACAATTGTACAGAATAGCGCTCAGATCCTATACACACAGTTCAATTGCCATGGAGCCAAAGTCTTTTATTACACGAATAGGCTGCATGGCTGGGCTATCTGGGTTAAAGCATGCACATAAAACAAAGTACCGAATGATCAGGTGTTCGATTGAACAGCCGAAAGTGGAAGCTGGAGGCTCAGCGGTGCCTGCACATAAAAGTGTCCACTTTTAGTGCACTGATTCCGGGCTGAGCACCGCTGGATGTCCGGGGAGCTCCCGTCCGTGTGGCGGCTATGTGTAACCGCGACCACCCAGTAACAGTCAATTAAGCTGCGGTTAACCGCAGCTACTGGGTGGTCAATTGACGGCAAACGCTAGCTTCAGGGAGGTGAATTGAAGGCACACGCCAGCTTCCCGGTGGTCGCGCCTTCGGCATTTTGTTCGGTAGATAAAGGCATGAATAAGCCTCTCTGCAGGGAAAATAAAGTATTTTAAAAGTCCGGGCCATAGTCTAAAGGGAGCAGGCGGGCAACCAGGCTCCTCCAATGCACAGTGGCGAGGTTGGTCTCGTCACAACTTCATTATTAGCCCAAGCAGCACAGAGGGGATGGGCTACTGGGAGTTCTTGTTAAGCATTAAAACATTAAAAGCGGTTTAATGCTAAATGGAAAGATGGTACTAGGGGACTCCAGACACAGTAGCCGATTTATAGAATTATATTTTTTAAAAATATTTACATATGAGACTTATTTATTATGAATTAGAAGCATAAATCTGGATAAAATGTGATCGACTCCACAACGTGAGGGTCCCAAAAAGCTTGAATTTTTTCCATATTTCTGCTTAAACTCATGTATGTTCACCAGTTTCCATCATTAAGACTGAGCTACCTGTGGTTAGTCATTTATATCCGAGCAAAGCTCAATGCCTGCGGCACGATTTGTCAGATCCACCAAAATTCCCTGAGCATTTATCCATTCATCAAGTACAGAGGGCATTACATGTAAAGTGCTGACTTAGTATAAAATCCATTAATTAATTAATATTGTGTCTTTTGGTTTCCTAAACGCCCATACAACATGCTGGCTCTTACAATTCTACCTGGACATGAGCATCCCTAATTTAGACCAAAATAGCCATTAGAGTCAAAATAATCAAATTTAACTAAGATTCATTAATTTTTTTACCTCTGCTATTTTAATATAAATGCTGTCAGTTCATAACTCAGTACACAATTCCCTCATTCTTTATAAAGAGACATAGAACATTCTGATCGTTTTCCATGCTCTGTCGATCTATCTAAACTTATTTTAAAGTGCCAGTCCTCCTTAATCCGGTCATTGTAGACATGTCTTGTCAGGCGGTTTCATTTCATTGTTTAATAGCGTTAGTTAGATACAAGCACAGTCTATTTATTAAGGATTTCTGGGGGAGAGAAAGCTTAGGAACTGCAAATAAACTGACTCACAGATTTAAATAGGAAACAGACTTGTAGTGGGAACACAAGTCACTGGCACCCCCAGAGGACGTGGTGCTATGCTTCCTTTATTAAATTGCAGTGAAGAGAACACAGTTCTGCCTGTTTAGGAGTGCAGACAATCTGTCATGCAAGGCAGATCAGGAAAACTGTTCAGCTGCTAACACGTAGCAGAATGCACTCTGCAGGGACCAACGTTAAAGATTCAACTGACACTAATATGCAAGGCGCTGTCACTCTCGCCAAAGAGAGTGAGCAAGACATAGCCCATAACAAAGGGACTGGAAATCAGAGATTTTAAACTGGGCCAAGGAATGATACAAACAGGAGACCCTTCACGCATTACTCATTTGCTTACTTATTGAGCAGTAACTTGTGACAATTTCACAATAAAGTAGCACATTTTAACCCAGAATTTGAGAATAAATTAAAAAAAAAAAAAAAAAAAATTAAAAAGTGGATTTAAAAAAATTTTTTTTATAAATATTAACATAGTCTGAGCATTAAATTGCAAGAGTTAACGTAAAATTGGTGTTTTAAAAAAATCATTAATAAAGTCATTATTAATTTTATTTTTTAAGTGTCTGCATTGTGTTGAAAAATTGAGAATACAATTGTTGAATTAATAATGTACTATAATAATTATTATGAGTACAAAAAAAACAGATTTAGTTTTCTTTACAGGGTGCCAGCATCAAGAAGAAAACATTATGACAAAATTCTAAGTTTGTTTATTTTTATTTTTTTCAATGTTTATTTTATTTTTTTGATTTACTGCTCTTTCCACAAGACTTTTACAGTGATCCTTAAATAACAGTTGTTTCAATTTCTATACATGTATAGCATTGATAAATCACTAGAAAATACATTACAACCATATTGCAAGAAGTATACACGCAGACAAACTACAAAACTAACACAGGACATTCGTGACACCACAAGACGACCAAGCTGTATCATCTGTTTCATCTGATATTGGGCAAGGCCCTATTCAGGGAGGGAAAATCCTGGAAAACTTTAACAGTCTTGCCTTCACTACAAGCTAAACACATGCACTAGACAATGTTTTCATAATTGGGAGAGAGAATCTTTAAGTATCCTCTAAACCTGTTCTATTTGTGCTAACCATACATTCATCATGTCGTATGAATCTCTCATAATGCCCCCTTCCATCTTGAGTTGGTATTTAATTAGCTCCTTCGCCATAAGCCAGATAGGGGTAACCAGTACTTACCAATATCTAGCTATCATCATTTTTGCCGCTATCAGTAAATGAGTAACTAAAAGTATAGCTACCAAAGATTTGTTTTACATTAAGCTGTAATAAAACAAGGTTAGCACCGGAAGAAAGTCTCCTATATGGTGATTGCATCTCCAACATCTGTTTTCTTTATCTGGGGCGTATATAGATATAATTCTAAGTTTTGTTTTGTTATTTAGAAAGAAATTGTTAACAAAAAAAAATGAATAATATAGTAAAATGTCTGACATGTCCTAATGTCACAGTCAGTGTGAATCGCAATCACAATAGGGGGAGATATAGATAAATGCAATGTCATGCATTTTGGAATAAAGAACCCTGACATCTCTTATACATTAAATGGGTTTGAGTTAGGGATAACATTAAATGAAAAGGACTTGGGAACAATTATAAGGAAAAACTAGGCAACAGTATGCAATGCCAATCTGCTGTTGTAAAAGCTAATAAGGTGTTTTTGTGTATAAAAAGTGGTATTGCTTCACGTGATCAAAATACAATTTTGACTCTTTATACATTAATGTTAAGACCCTAAATTTGCAGGGGTTTATTTAATTTTTAAAAAGTATAGAAACAAGCTACAAAATTAATAGGGGGGATGGAAAACATTAGTTATAACGTAAGACTAGAAAAACTGCATTTGTTTTCTTTAGAGTGGATACAATACCACAAATATATACAGGGTCAGTACAAACTGCTATGTGCTAACCTGTTCATTAGAAGTAATATACAACAGACAAAAGGTCATCCGTGGAGACTGGAAGAAAGACATTTTCGCTTACAGAAGAGGAAAGGGTTCTTTACAGTAAGAACAATAAAGATGTGAAATGTTATACGGAAAGATTCTGTAGGTAAAAAAAAAAAAAAAAAAAGACATATCAAGGCAAAACAGGTATTATTCCGAGGAAATGTGCTAATTAAGCAGCAATTACCTTGGAAACCAGCAGAATGTCTCTCAACAATTAGTACTTTGCACCCTAAATAACACCTGTTTTGCTTTGATAAATAATAAAATAAGTAAAATATTAAAAATAAACAAGGCAAAGTAAATAATGAAAGCCTTAGCTTGTACATAACAATCTCCACTGAAATTGCCTCGTAGAGATTAAACATTTTACTTGTAAATTGAAACTGTAGGTTCCACAAATAATTGAGTATGTTCTTCCTAAATGTGCTTTATTTAATTTGTTTTTGGAAGCAAAAGCTGGTATAGAAATGCTTGTGTGGTTCCTAAAAAAGTGTAAAAAATGTACGTTTGAGACACTTTATAGAAAATATTTCTCTGTATACTTATACTAGGCAAACTGAAGGTCAAAACTGTACAGTGAAATAACGTTTAAGCAATACATTTACTAGAAACGTCTTTGTTGCTATGGAGGTCAGACGTGAGTTGTATAGAACCGATGAACTAAACTGCAAACATTTTGGTCAAAATAGCTGATTTTGCAATTCAGTTGTTAGTTCACTGCAGAATGTTTGTGAGAGATTTGAAAGACACAGCAGATGCACCATGTTTTACTGGGAAGATTTGGCTAGCCCATGATGGATGGAAGGTGTCACACGCAACTCTACCGTATGTAGGAATCATATGCTGAGAGCCCCCTGGATCCACTTTGGTATAAAAATAAATAAATTAAAATTAGTGTCCTCCCTGTTGCGTATGAATTCTGCACATACTGGCCACCAGTTTACAAAAGCTCTCAGTGTCCAAGAATTCCAGGGAACCCGAGATTGGGGTAATGCCTGTACTAAGGCAGGAGGCTTTGCAGACTGACAGTGGTTACTGCATGCCTCGATCCATCATGTGCAAGAACCAACTGACTGATGTATCAGACCAAGCAGCAGCAATGTGATTACATATACAGTAGCTGATAGAACAGCTTGATAAGTAATAGAGATCTCATCTGTATACCTTGCCCTCTATTATACTGTGCTTGTAAAGCAATCTCTGTTGGGACATGCAGTGCTGTCTGGAGGGAGATTTAGCCGAGACAGAAGTACAGCTCACAATGAGAAGCAATCAGAGAGAAAGACAAAGGCCAAATCAAACGGATACAAAGTATTCCTCAAAGCTTGCTCCCTTCTATCGATCCTGAGCCTTGCAGCTCTCTGTTTGGATATCACACACATTGGGAAACACAAACACAATGCTGCACTGTGTAAATAGAACTCTCTCAAAGGGTTAATAGGCTATCTTAACCAAATGGTTCGCTATCAAACGCGATACATAATCTACTGGTTATTAAAAGATCTGGGGCTGCAGAACATGGAACTTGGGAGCCATTAGTAATTACTCTGCCAGTGTTTTAGAATCTCAATAATTACAATATAATTAAGCAATTAGCTTGTTTATTGCTAAGCACTAAGCGAGGAACGGCCTGTGTGTTTGTCTTCCTCCGTGTGCTTGATTTGCACAAATGTACTCATTATGCACATAAAACAGATCTACTGGGCCATTTAAGAGTTAGCCAAAGACAGAGCTGTCAAAATTCGGTCTCTGCGGGCCACAGTTCAAACTTGGCAAAGACTTTGGGGTTCTGAATTGAAAACTGACTTGTAAAATTCAGGCTAAATAGAAAAACAAGCTGTGACTAAATCAGAGTTGGAGAATTTTTCCAAGACCGCTATTTTTGCTTTGATTTTGCTATTTTTGCCTTGATTTCGCTTTTCAGGTTTTACTTCAATACAATCAGTTGATCGGAGAATATTGATACCATAAAATGGTTAGTAAATAAGGAGCCCTTGGTTGTAATAGCACCAACCCCATTCTACTCCCTGCTCAACTCCTTTTCCTTCGATTGACCCCATTCCTTTTTCAATAACCCAAAATCTTGTTACTTAATTCTACACATTCGTATCTCTCTTCACGTCTCTCAACTTGGATGAATCCTGCTTTCTCCTGTGTCTCTCTACCCTAGTTAATCCACCCCCTCCCTATTTCGAATTGTCCTTTCTGTTTTTACTGTTTTGTCTTTGTGCTGTCATTGGCAGAGCAGGATTAATCGTGGCTTATATTGAACACATCTTATTTTCATCATATTGTGACGATGTTGATAACGTAAATTCTCAATGAACTTTGAATATTAAAAAAGTACATTATCACAACAAATTCTGGAACATTTAGCTCATTAAGTAAAAGAAATCCAAAATTCGGTTTGACGTGCTAATGCCATCGATTTCTCGAAGACTGCCCACAGGCTTATAATAGAAAGGGAGTTGGGATGGATGAGGGTTATTCACTAAAGCATAACTTGTCAGAAACTCACAGTGATTTCAAAAAGAATACCAAATATTAGGAGGAATGGTTAAATTGGAAAATTTCTCAAAGCCAACTATATTTGTAGTTTGAATTCCCAACAATTCACATTTTAGTAAATAAATTTGATAATGTACAACTAAGGGATGTAAAGTGTACGCTACAATATGAATAGTGTAAAGTTACGAGTCTCTTAACATACATGGACATTAAGAAACCGTTTGCAAGAGTAGGAAGGAACAAGTCAGACTTCCTGAAATAAGTCTTTGTAAGCAGAGAGTTTATTCTCACTAACACTATTCACTAGTTTAGGGGTTCCCAACTCAGTCCTCAAGTACCGCAACCAGTCCAGGATTTAGGGATTACTCTGTTGTGTTTAACCCCTTAAGGACCGAACTTCTGGAATAAAAGGGAATCATGACATGTTAAAGTGTCTGGGGTATTTTTTGTGGGGGGGGGTTTAAAAAAAAAAAAAACACCTTAGACACAATTTGGTAATCCCTAAATCCTGGATTGGCAGGGGGTACTTGAGTACTGGGTTGGGAACCACTGCACTAGTTAGTTGTTCACATTATTTAGTGTATGTGTGTTACTTCCACTTTATGATTAAATTACATTATTTACTTTTTTTAAAAGGCATGTCTAAATAAGAGTTGATATTTTATAGTTCTTTTTTTGGTAGGTAACTGTCAGGTTACCTCTGGTGTCTACCTCGGAGGAGGTTAGACACCTAGACGTCCATCCTCCTAGGGGGGCTG
This sequence comes from Pelobates cultripes, assembly GCA_933207985.1. Taxonomy (NCBI): domain Eukaryota; kingdom Metazoa; phylum Chordata; class Amphibia; order Anura; family Pelobatidae; genus Pelobates; species Pelobates cultripes. Next base: position 15,352,274 of record OW240915.1, on the reverse strand, counting down.
ACTCACCCGATCCTCGCAGTCCTCCCGGCCGTTTACACGCCGGCCGCGATAGCTCCGCCTCCTTTTATGACGCGGCGCTCAGTAGCCGACGTCATGACGGCAATCACGTTCCGACCCGTCAATCACGGCAACCAAGTGCCGAACAACGAATCAGGACTCGTTGGGGGCGGGGCCAACAGTTAAAGAGCCAAGGTATAAAAGAGGGGTTTGTGGAATGATTCATTGCCCTGTCGTGGTTCTAGCTAGTCTGGTCACTCAGTGCTCTTACCTCTATTGTCTTTTGGTTCCTGACTCGGCTTGTATTTTTGACCCTGCTTTCCTCTCTTGTCCTTTTGACTCGGCTTGTCTCTCGCTTACCTGATCTCTCGTTCCCTCGACCTCGGCTTGTCTCTGACCATTCTTTTGCTTTCTCCTTACGTTAGTCCGGCCATTCTAAGGTCCGGTATACGTACCTATCTCCTGTTTGTATTCTGCGTGTTGGATCCCTGTCACGATCCTGACATTACGACAGGGCCAATGGATCCTGCAGGTACAAACTCTCAGGTCGGTTCTCCTGACTCTAGATTTGAGGCCATGGATCATAGAATGGACCAGATGGCTCTAGCTCTGCAAGCATTGCTATCTCGTCCTAGTAATCACTCAGAGGAGATGCGTACCCCATCTATCTCCCCTGTAAGTACAGGCCTAGAGGTAGCCACAGTGGCTGCTTCTTCCCGTGTTACTTCCCCTTCACGCTATGGCGGCTCTCCTGACACTTGTCGAGGTTTTTTAAACCAGATAGGTATTCATTTTGAGTTACAACCCCACGCCTACCCTACTGACAGGGCGAAGGTTGGATTTATAATCACGTTGCTCATTGACAAGGCACTTAGATGGGCTAACCCCCTGTGGGAAAATGATAACCCGTTAGTTTACAATTATAATGCTTTTGTCGCTGCATTTAGGAGAACTTTTGACCCCCCAGGAAGAAAGGCCAATGCAGCTAGACTACTGTTACGTCTTAGACAGTATAACCGAACCCTCGTGGATTATGCGTTAGAGTTCAGATCCTTGGCGGCAGAAGTCAAGTGGAATGAACAGGCTTATATGGACGTATTTATAAACGGGTTATCTGATGAGATTCTAGATGAGGTTGCCACAAGAGAACTTCCTGAAAATTTGGAGGATTTGATTTCATTTATTTCCCGAATAGATGAACGTATGAGACAGAGGCAGAATACTCGGGATAGAACCCGCAGATCCTCCATAAGACTAGCTCCCTCATTTCAGAGTTCTGATTCTACTACTTTAGCTCTCCCAGAACCTATGCAAATAGGTAACACTCGACTCTCAGAAGAGGAGAGACAGTACAGGAGAAGGGAGGGGCTTTGTATGTATTGCGGAATAAGAGGTCACCCACGCCTAAATTGCCCTAACCGGCCGGGAAACGCTCGCACCTAAGTTTCTCAAGAGGACAGGCCTTGGGTGTTTCTATCTTGTCCTCTATATATGATTATAAAGATCATAGGCTTCTGATTCCTGTTTCTTTAGCTTGGGAAAAGGGAGTACTTAATGCTATGGCTTTGGTAGATTCCGGAGCAGCTGAAAGCTTTATTGACCAAGCCTTTGTCACTAACCACTCTATCCCATCTCAGCTAAGGGATACACCCTTGGCCGTTGAGGCCATAGATGGTAGACCATTATCTGAACCTGTTATTTTTCGTGAAACCATACCAATTAAGTTAACCACTGGTATCCTACACGAGGAAAGAATATCCCTCATGCTGATCTCATCTCCTTCAGTTCCAATAGTCTTGGGGTATCCCTGGCTTAAGAAGCATAACCCTACTATTGACTGGGAACTGGGTGAGATAGTCTCCTGGGGTCAGGGTTGCCAGAGAGGATGTTTACAGAAAGTCTCACCGGTTTGCATGGTTGACGCCCCGGTTAACTCTTCCCAATCTACAGATTTACAGATACCGTCTCAGTACCTGGATTTAAAGGCAGTCTTTGACAAAAAGAAGGCTGATACTTTACCTCCACATAGGTCCTTCGACTGTAAAATTAGACTCCTGCCTGGTACTATGCCTCCGAGGGGTACGGTATATCCTTTATCCACTAAGGAGAACTTAGTCCTAGAGGAATACATACGTGAAAACCTAGACAAAGGATTTATTAGGAGATCTTCTTCTCCGGCCGGGGCCGGTTTCTTTTTTGTGGATAAAAAAGACGGCACTCTACGGCCTTGCATTGATTATCGGGGCTTGAATAAGATAACTATTAGAAATGCTTATCCTATTCCTTTGATTACTGAGCTCTTTGATCGACTGAAAGGCTCCAAGATTTTTACCAAGTTAGATCTGAGGGGAGCTTATAACTTGGTGAGAATTCAGCAGGGAGACGAATGGAAAACAGCTTTCAATACCCGTTATGGCCACTATGAATACACGGTAATGCCCTTCGGGCTTTGCAATGCACCTGCAGTATTCCAGGACCTAATTAATGAGGTTCTTAGGGAATTTCAGCATGAATGCGTTATAGTATATTTGGATGATATACTAATACACTCTAGAGAGATTGAGACTCACCACAGACAAGTCAGAAGGGTATTGCGCAAACTGTTACAACATGGATTGTACTGCAAATTGGAAAAGTGTAGCTTCGACCAATCTCAGATAAACTTTCTTGGCTACGTTATTTCTGGAGACGGATTTAGGATGGACCCCATTAAACTCCAATCGATTTTAGATTGGCCATTGCCCAGGGGACTCAAGGCCATTCAGAGGTTTATCGGATTCTCCAATTATTATAGGCGCTTCATTAAAGGTTACTCTTCTATTATTGCTCCTATTACCAATATGACTAGACAGGGTGCTGATACCAAGACTTGGTCTACAGAGGCTCTCTCTGCTTTCAAAACACTCAAAGAACATTTTGCCTCAGCACCGATATTAGTTCATCCTGACACCTCTTTGCCTTTTCTACTCGAGGTAGACGCCTCGGAGACAGGTATAGGCGCTATCTTGTCCCAAAGGCTAGGTTTGGATAAACCGTTACATCCATGTGGTTTTTTTTCCAAGAAATTATCTGGGCCTGAAAGTAGATATGACATTGGTGACAGGGAACTGTTAGCGGTCATTATGGCTTTAAAGGAATGGAGACATTTGTTGGAAGGGACTTTATACCCGGTTACTATTTTGACGGATCACAAGAATTTGTCCTATATAGGGGAGGCCAAGCGCTTGTCCGCCAGGCAAGCTCGTTGGTCCTTGTTCCTTACACATTTCAATTACGTGCTCACTTATAGACCTGGTTCTAAGAACTCTAAGGCAGATGCATTGTCCCGCCAACATGAACCTTCTACAGTGTCTGAAGCAGCTTTGTCTTCTATCGTTCCCAAGTGTAATATTATTGCCAACACGTGTGTCAGGATACACTCGCCGTTACTTGCTGAGATCAAGAAAGTACAACATCTAGCTCCCAAACCTGTTCCTGGGGCTCGGTACTTCGTTCCTCCTGAGCTCCAAGTGGAACTGCTGCATTGCTTTCATGACAGTAAAGTTGCTGGGCACCCCGGCATACGCAAAACGTGTTCCCTGATTTCTAAAGATTTCTGGTGGCCTTCTTTTCGTAAGGATATAAGGGATTTCGTAGGGGCATGTGCTGTCTGTATGAAGACTAAGCAACCTCATGCGCTCCCATGTGGGCTTTTGCACCCCTTAGAAATTCCCGAGAGACCATGGTCCTGTTTGGCTATGGACTTCATTGTCGATTTGCCTGTTTCTAAAAAACATACTGTTATTCTCACGGTGATTGACAGGTTTACTAAAATGGCTCATTTCGTGCCCTTGCCTAAACTGCCCTCGTCTCCCGAATTAGCTGAGATATTCGCGAGGGAGATTTTTCGTTTACATGGTATTCCCTCTGAAATTGTTTCTGATAGAGGTTCCCAATTTGTTTCCCGCTTTTGGAAGTCTTTCTGTTCTCACTTAGGCATCAAGTTGAATTTCTCATCTGCCTATCATCCCCAGTCCAACGGAGCTGCCGAACGCACCAACCAAAAGATTGAACAATATTTGCGTTGTTTTGTTTCTGAACACCAGGACGATTGGGTTGGTCTGATTCCTTGGGCAGAGTTTGCGCACAACAATCTCGTTTGTGATTCTACTCGTTCTAGCCCCTTTTTCTTGAATTATGGCTTTCATCCTTCCATTCTTCCGTCGGTTTCCCCTTCCCAAGGGGTACCGTCGGTTGATGTTCATGTCGCCAATCTGAGAAAGTTGTGGGATCAGACTCGACGAATTCTTCTTCAGAATTCCACGGTGTTCAAACGACACGCTGACAAACGGAGACGGGTGGCTCCGGTTTTTGCCCCGGGTGATAAGGTGTGGTTGAGTACCAGAAACATCCGCTTGAAGGTTCCTTCCATGAAATTTGCCCCTCGTTACATAGGCCCTTACAAGGTTCTGTGTCGGATTAACCCGGTTGCGTATCGTCTTGCCCTTCCGCCTGCCCTGCGCATCCCTAACTCTTTTCATGTTTCTTTGTTGAAGCCTTTGGTTTGTAACAGATTTTCCTCCGCTGAGTCCTCCCCTCTCTCTGTCCAGGTTGAGGGTCAGGAGGAATATGAAATCAAATCCATTCTCGATTCTCGTATTTCTCGGGGGAAGTTGCAATATCTTGTTGACTGGAAGGGGTATGGGCCTGAAGAAAGGTCTTGGGTGGGCCGTGAAAATGTGCATGCCCCTCGTCTCCTCCGGGCATTTCATGCTCGTTTTCCGTCTCGCCCCGGTTCCTTCCGCCCGGTGGGCGTTTCTGAGAGGGGGGGTACTGTCAGGTTACCTCTGGTGTCTACCTCGGAGGAGGTTAGACACCTAGACGTCCATCCTCCTAGGGGGGCTGACTCACCCGATCCTCGCAGTCCTCCCGGCCGTTTACACGCCGGCCGCGATAGCTCCGCCTCCTTTTATGACGCGGCGCTCAGTAGCCGACGTCATGACGGCAATCACGTTCCGACCCGTCAATCACGGCAACCAAGTGCCGAACAACGAATCAGGACTCGTTGGGGGCGGGGCCAACAGTTAAAGAGCCAAGGTATAAAAGAGGGTTTTGTGGAATGATTCATTGCCCTGTCGTGGTTCTAGCTAGTCTGGTCACTCAGTGCTCTTTCCTCTATTGTCTTTTGGTTCCTGACTCGGCTTGTATTTTTTGACCCTGCTTTCCTCTCTTGTCCTTTTGACTCGGCTTGTCTCTCGCTTACCTACTCTCTCGTTCCCTCGACCTCGGCTTGTCTCTGACCATTCTTTGCTTTCTCCTTACGTTAGTCCTGCCATTCTAAGGTCCGGTATACGTACCTATCTCCTGTTTGTATTCTGCGTGTTGGATCCCTGTCACGATCCTGACAGTAACCCCGGTATTGATGTTCCCTTTGTTTAGGGAACACTTTTAGTATATATTTTTGAGTGTTTACAATAAAACTGTGTTATTCCTTTACAAACACAGAGAGAAAAAATTATCATCAACCCTGTGGTACAAAGCTTCGGAACCTGCGGCCTAATTGGAAGAGGAGCGGGGTGGACGGCCGCTGCCCTGCCCGTAAATCTCTAAACCACACTGCAGCCCTGTGAAACACCTCACAGGCCCCAGTCCTCCCCCCACGCCAGAGGCCCTGGGGGCTATCCCGGCCCCCACCGGAGGGGACTGAAGATCAGCCACTCACCCCCTACAGGGCACGCTCGGCGCCTGGGCACTTGTTGTGCTCCACTGCCAACATGGCGGCTCCAAGACCCACATCAGGCATGAACTCACGCTATACGCAATCAGCAGCGTATGTAGAGACACCCAACCTCGACTTCGGGGACTCCTGCAGGAGCTTCTTCAACTTCCGCCTGCATTGTTCAGCCACCGCACCTAACATTTGGGCCTGGTCGCCACAACAGCCTTCCTGGGCCTTGAGCCCTTAGAGGACATCCCTCGAACCGCAGCTCACCCCCTGGAGGGAACATACTTACAGGGAATCCCGTTGCCGGCCATATAAGGTACTGGAACCTAGGGTGCAAGCGGTCAGCTCATGCAGAGCCTGGGGCTGGCGGTGTGATACGCACCAGACTCTTCCTCCTATCGAGACTCAGCTCTTATCAAATCCAGGTCGGAGGCACAAGCAACTGAGAGATCCAGCAGGCTGGAAAGCATGCCGCCACTAGCAGCCCGCAGACGCTGGACCCGTGGGACAGCGATACTTCCCCAAAGTAAACTCCAGAGGACATTAAGCCTGTTATATTATATGCATAGCCCCACATGTGACCAGCATTTCTTTTCTTCAAGCTACCAAAGCTACTAAGTCGGTCTACACTCTGTTTTATGACGAAAAGCACTTACTCATACACCGACATCCTGACCTTAAGCAAGTTTAATTAACCCTTGACGTTTTGAGATATGCATGTGACTATCACTTGAATGTACCATTAAGTACCTCCTGTAGTAAGTAATAGACAGGTCTCCTAACTACCCAACTTACTTACACAGGTTATTGCATAGCAATCCATAAAAGATGACTGCCATCCATGCGAGTCTAGCATGTTTAATCCCGACACAATCTTGTTTTATTTTCTGATATTTGAGTACATATGCCTGCACCTAGCCTGTATCCTGATTTCAAGCTATATAGACCTACCTGGGAATGGTACTACCCTGTTTATCTCCTGTTCATAATATAAAAACTGTGCATGCCTTAACTAATATTCTGCGAAGCCTGAGGATTGCCGTTGGGGTACCTCAGGCTTGTTTGTACTACTCATATGCCCTGCAAAAATAAAAAAATTAAAATTATCATCAAGTGGCTATTGGGGTTGTTTGAATGAGCAGACCTCCCCCCCACTTTTCTCAATACTGAAAGTTTGGAAGGTGTAATTTTTTTTTTTTAATAAAAATTTCATGAGTTTAACCTTGCAGCCTCTATTAATGTTAAATAGCGTTTACAAGGACACCATAAAGTAAAAAGAGGTTATTTTAGGCATTCTAATCAATAAACAGAGTTAGAGCGAGTTGTGTAGAGAGTACACCCCACTGGTTGTGGTAAGTTGCAGTCTAAGGCACATGGGAGTTTGGGGTAAAACACAGCTCTTGGCCTAGTACGATACGTACATCTGAATAGTTAGTTGCTGAGCATTCTGTGAATTTTAGTAGAAATTCTATCAGCCAGTCTTGAATTAGCGGGAAGCCCAGTTTGGCAGGAAGTGTGATTACAGAGATTGTGTAAGTAAGGTGGACATGCTTGGGATATTTGTAAGGAATAACATTGGAATCTAAGGGCTTTCAACACATTGAGATTGTATTCTTTGAAACGCAACAACATACAAGGAATGCACAACACACTCAATCTCCAAACGGACGTCGGCAGTAACTGGACAAGTTACTAATAAAATAAATAATAAAATAAATATAATATAGTAATAAAATAAAGCCATCTGCATATATCATTTGGTAAACGCGTTGTTCATTTCATCTAAACTCCAGATTTATGTAAGATTGCTAGCTCAACCTAACACGGCCATGTTGTACCTGATAACAGCAAACAATGATATAGTTAAGAGTAAATAGGAGGAATGAGACAGCGCTAAAATAACTTATGGCAGCAACCTTTAAAAAGGGAATCCCTCAAACCCTTCTAAAACAGGATAAAGTAAAAACAATAAAAGGCTGCGCACATGAATAAAGTCCAATAAAAGGAAGAAAAGAGAGAAAGTCCAACTGGTATATTCTTACAGGTGTCTTTGGTTGATGGGGTCTTCTATTTATGTGGTGGCTTCACTCGTTATGAAAAATAAAAAGAGGGAGAAGGGACATCCAATGGTGTAGTATATAAAATTCAGGTATAGACGTAAAAATAATAGTATAAAACTCACATTTACCAGAGCTAATGTCCAGCTCTGGAGTAAAGCGCGTACAGCGGTTTAATCCCCGCTTGTGGGATGTAAGCAGGTTCTTTTCCGTGAATGGTATCCAATTCTCGGGATAAAACAAACAGCCAATAGTGCTCACTGTATGGCAAATAATAATAAAATAATAAAAGAAATGTACTTACAAAATAAGAGCAGACCCACTGCTCTTTGATGATAGCTTGGGTGGATTGATCCCAACCTACGGATTTCTTTGGGTACAGGAAACTTCCAGGAATTTTTAGGTTTGTTTTAAAACTAGTAAAAATAATAAAATTAACAGTAAAAAGGCCAGGGTAAAAAAGAAAGATATGTGTCTATAAAAAAGATAATTGGCACAACCAAATGTCCAAAAATACTTTAATATATATAAAAAACATTTTGAATATTGTGTTTTTTATATATATTAAAGTATTTTTGGACATTTGGTTGTGCCAATTATCTTTTTTATAGACACATATCTTTCTTTTTTACCCTGGCCTTTTTACTGTTAATTTTATTATTTTTACTAGTTTTAAAACAAACCTAAAAATTCCTGGAAGTTTCCTGTACCCAAAGAAATCCGTAGGTTGGGATCAATCCACCCAAGCTATCATCAAAGAGCAGTGGGTCTGCTCTTATTTTGTAAGTACATTTCTTTTATTATTTTATTATTATTTGCCATACAGTGAGCACTATTGGCTGTTTGTTTTATCCCGAGAATTGGATACCATTCACGGAAAAGAACCTGCTTACATCCCACAAGCGGGGATTAAACCGCTGTACGCGCTTTACTCCAGAGCTGGACATTAGCTCTGGTAAATGTGAGTTTTATACTATTATTTTTACGTCTATACCTGAATTTTATATACTACACCATTGGATGTCCCTTCTCCCTCTTTTTATTTTTCATAACGAGTGAAGCCACCACATAAATAGAAGACCCCATCAACCAAAGACACCTGTAATGATATAGTTAAGCCCTGAAGACAGATGGCTTGTTGGTGGGGCAGAATTGGAAATTGCCCCATTGTCCTTTGTGGTGGAAGGCATACATTTGGGGTTTTGGGGTGGGGGGCATGTCATTACTTTTTAGACCCACTGCCCCACCAGCCTCTAGTTCTGACCCTGCTCAGACACACAGAAGATAAATACACTTATAAAAGTCTAATAAGATGATAAACGAACATCAGGGCTACAATGGGAGATTATCCTGAAAACATAGTTTCATTCTTAGATGAATTTTAATAGATTTCATTTTACTACATAGTAATTACATTTTCTTTTAGTGCAGAGGGAGGGAGAACAGATTTCCTGAATATCTAGTCTGTCCTCCAAATCATGAAACAAGTAACCTAAAACTGGATTTTGGGGGAGGCTGGTACACCTGAGAATTCTGTGAGTACAAGCAGTTGGGATGCAAAACCAGACTTGCCTGATATACAGCTAAGGGGATTTAGCTGCAAATGCCTTATGTCTCAGCCTGGTACTCTAGATGGGATGATGACTGATGTATAACATGATTATGATGATAATCATGTGATCATTAAAACTAGGTTTTTTTTTTTGGGGGGGGGGGAGTTGTTTGCTTGGTTTTTGTGCCCCTTGAGCAAACACAGACAAGGTATGAGTCTTCATATAATGCATTACTTTAATATTTAACCCCTTAAGGACCAAACTTCTGGAATAAAAGGGAATCATGACATGTCACACATGGGGTTAAAAGGGGTTAAAAAAATGTTTTTACAAAAAAAAAAAAGAAATTCCACTGCAAGAATATAGAAAAGATAAATAATATTATTTTAAATAAACTTACTTTCATCTGCGATGAACGTTTCATAGGATTCCCATGTATCATTGCCCCATTCCAAAGTTCCCGACATGGAATTGTTAAAGAATTCAAAGTCTCGAACACACTTCTGCTTTAAATGTCCCATAAAAAGCTGGAGCCCGATGAGAGCAAAGACGCTCAGGCAGAAAACGGTCAGGATCATTACATCGGCAAGTTTCCTCACAGACTGTATAAGTGCACCGACAATGGTTTTCAGTCCTAAGAGAAATGAAATCCATGATTAATGTGTCTGATAATAGTGCCTCATATCCTCAACCAAGGGTGGCATTAACAAAGAAACTACAATTCCCATGATGCAGAGAACGCTAACTTCTAAATGTGACATAATATAGATACGTTTGACAGCTAGAGAACGTTTTAAACATTGCCTCAATGTACACCAAATTGTAGTAAATTGAACATTAACGTGAAATAGGCAACTGCACCGGAGAATTGTCAGTATTTTGCTTACATTTTGCAATATGTTTTTTAATTCACTATAATTCATTGTTTAGAAAATAACCAGCACAATTATTATCCATTCATCCAGTCCAGCAAACGGTAGCTACCGAATTACAATAAAATCAATAAAAGAACATTTGGGTCTACTTGTAGCCCTCAAGTTTTCTGAATGTCTCTATATTTACTGTCAGGTGAATTTGAATAGAAAAGAATTAGCTCTGATTTGATATGAATTTTCCTTATATATGATTTGTGAAAAATTAGGGCTTTCTTGGGGATTCATTTAAGATAAATTCCAACAACTATCCCCAAAGTAAATAAATAGCTGGGTAAGAGGTGAACAGGAAAAATTAGAGTTTGAGAGGAGAATGGATCTCCTCCAGACCCAGAAAATATTTATACGTAGAGGGTTAATTGTTGAAAAGGAAGCAATGTCATTCCCAAATGTAAAGTAATGGTCATGTCATTTAATGTGCTCCTTTTCTGATGGTACATACATTCTGGGAAGCCAAAGAATCCCCTGGGGGTCTTACTTTTCGAGCTGCAGCTCACAGAGAAGAACCATAGAGTTTATAATGCCCTACTTAGGTCAACCATAATTCATTATGATTTTTAAATGATGTTTTTAGTTAGGACAGAAAGACAGTATTTCATCACGACCTCCAGGTCTTAGAACAAATATTATGCAGCAAGTTTAACCCCTTATGGACCAAACATCTGGAATAAAAGGGAATCATGACATGTCACACATGTCATGTGTCTTTAAGGGGTTAAACTACCAAAGAATTACCTGAATACAACTGTAATTTATTGAATAAGGTGTGGGGCAGTTGTTCAACTAGAATAAACACATATAAGAAAGCAACAGGCAAGATTAATTCATATTATTACTGGTATTGATAAAGGGTCAACATATTCCGCAGCGCTGTACAATCAATGAATAGGAGAAAGTACTGTGTAGACAAAACAATACAAAAGGAATCGAGGACTCTGCCTGTGAGCTCAGATCTAGCACTTACAGTCCTTTAATATTAATACATTACTTATTATATCTTCTAGTAACCAAAAGCGTAACATTATTTATTATTTTGTATACGAGGATATTGCTCTGCATCTGTGGATAAACCCAAACCAAACACACCACTGACAGAGGTTCACATATTAGTGCAAGCTGTCTCATTTATACACATTTAAATTTCAATAAACATCTCACTTATTTGATTTACAAATACGAACAGAGGGATTTTATTTAAGGCAAATTTGTAACTTTAATGTCATAATGTGTACAAGTAGGATAAATATATGAAATAATTTTTTGTGTTGGTGATTCCTTGTGCTGTGCGTTTACACCATTTATTTTTTTTCATCTCTTTTTAGTGTTTTCTATCCTCTGGAGAGGGTCTTTGTTTTATGATGTTTGTCCAATATTTTAAAACACTTTTACCATCATCTGCAAATCAATACTGACATTCTTTTAAGTAGCGTTACTGCAAATCAGGGATAAAGAAACAGCTGAGAAATATTCACAACAGGACATATAGAGCCATTTAACATGCAACATTCAACTCTGCACCGAATGCCTCATGTGGTTATGATTCCATTTTGTTCCCCTCGCTAAACTAGAGGGGACCATGACACTATAAAAATCACTCAACTATAAACCACAATTTTGTACACAGCGGAACTACTTTAAGGGTTGACAGAGTGTCTCACTTTATAAAAAATGTTCATGTCTATAAATGACAACGTTACACCCTCCTGGCTGTCAATCAGACAGATAGGTGGGTGCTCTTCCTGGTTGCAAGTAAGCATTGTATTGTTATTATTTTAGTGTTGTGGTGCTTTGATCATTTTTATAAATAATGTCAACATGTCAAACGATCTCAGAAGGAATTTAAAGGATGACTGACGTTATTTTTTTATTATCTTAATATAATCTTCTTGTTATAATATACTATCTCTTGAACTTTTAAATTCACAAATATTTTTTTTAATTAATCACCTTTCCCATTTCCCCTATCTGACAGCCATCTTTTTACACCTTCATTGGGGTCGTCAGTTATGATAGACAATACTCATTCACCTACAGTAAGTCAATTTCTTTAAAAAAAATTCAATGGTCATGTGTTAAAAACAAGTGATTACATAACATAAACATTACATTAAGCTAGTAAGCTACATTTTTCAATGAGCTCACCTTTAATATCTGGTAATTTTGTTGCAAGAAGGTCTATCTGAATGGAGTGAAATGTATAGACTATGCCTTTAAACGAACAGTTTAAAACTAAAGTGATCATTTCAGAGGCAATGTTGATAGTTACAGAAGTTTGTGCACACTACCCATGTCACTTTTTCTTCCAGAACTTATTATTAATGCTTGGATCGCAGATCCGTGACATTGTATAATCTCAATGGGCTATCAATACCACAACCTACCAGTAAGCCTTTTAACGCCAAGTCTACGGAACTCAATTACCGGTGCAATCTGCAATTATTCTGTGTGTATGAGTGCTTACTTACTATGGGTATGTTGACTAGATCGCATCTATAAATTTGCAAGTATAGCATTTTTTCTATTTTTATATTTCTATGTCAAAACATATTTTCCCCAGAGACAGCACAAACATGCAAAATCAATTTTGCTGTCAAACAGCAGGTAACAGGAGGGAATCTAGGCTGTTTTTTTAGACCTACGCTGAGCTTAATAGTGATTGTTTGTTTTATATATGTTATATAAAATGACATAGCTTTATTTTTTTTTCTAGAGACAGTTTACAGTTTGGCACAAAACTCTAATTATATTAATGATTTAACTTTATTCTCAAAAACAAAATAATTTAAGTTTTTGGGAACTCACTGATGTTAACACATTTCTGGATACCTGCTTGATCAATATATCAGAGTGATACATTCTAATAAAAAATTATATTTTTTAATATTTTTGAGACTTGTAGGTTGGTACTATCAGAAAGAATGGTGTCAAATAATGACAATGTCGATGTTTTGTCTAAGCACCTTTTGTGAGCAGTCCAGTAGTGAAAGAGTTAATAAATCTTTATGACAACCATACCATGCAGGTTGCAAAGATACAAAAGGCAGTGATTACAAACTGCAGCGTGTGGTTAAAGAGTAATTTATTTTAGCTGTCATTTCTAATTATCATTAGAGTAGGACCATACTTTGGGTCCTGTTTTAAAATTATTGTTGCGTAAATATTTAACCTAATGATCTTTATTTCAGAAAAACATCAAAGGGCCGGTGAAAATGTAAAATTGTCTTCAGTGCTAACATCAGACCTGCAGCAAACAATGCACAATGTAATAGGTTTAACAGAAAGGGTAGCCAATGATTTTAAGTTGATCTGACATTTATACAATCTGCACTGGACTCATCCCTACTTTAAGTGCGTGGCTTTGACTATAAAGTGTTATAATTACTACTGTGTTTGAAGGACCCAAAATTCAAGATGCAACAAATACACAGGGCTTTATTTGCTAAACAGAAAATTGCGGTGAATTGAAAAAATAGTTCATTTTAAAATAATCTCAAACTTAGCTCATAACTTGTCTATTTTAAGATATATTTTACAACTCAAATTCCCTACAATTCGGTATCTAGTGGATGTTAACCCCAGAATATTTGCTGTACGCAGACTTTTTTTAACTATCTTGTTGGCAGTATGCAAGAGTATTTAGATATTTTTTTCCAATGGTTAAATCATATAATAGTTTTGATAACGCTATAACCATTGAAAATACTAGTTTATGTTAACAGTATGTGGGTGGTTTGTTAAGAAACACTTAAAGGACTATTTATCTTTCATTCAGCAATAAACCATTTTTCAGAAATTTCAGAAATGCACATTTTCAAGACATCAAAACTGTTTTTTAATTGCTGGTAGGAATTTACATGCACATTTCTCGGTGTTAGGCAAACCTCTGGCATTTAAAGGGTTAAAAGTCACCATGGTGTTTCTGTGGATCCTCACCTGGAATGACTGAGATAGTTTTCAATGCCCGAAGCACTCTGAATGTTCTAAGTGCAGAGACGTTCCCCAGGTCCACAAACTCCGTTGCATATCTGTAATAACACACAGAGAAAATTGTGAATCCCTATCAGATAACAAACAGGGGGTACTGGGGTCAGACAAGAGCGGTGGAATCTTCTGAGATACTGAAATGGTTTTCCCAGCTCACAGCATTCTGAAGGCTCAAAAAATTGAGAGTTACACTGCGTTACTGGCCTACAACTCCCATGATTCTCTTCATTTTAATGACTGTCAGAGAGTTATGAGAGTTGTAGTCTAACACCAACTGGACAGCTGCAGCTTTATACTCCCACCTAGTGTTTTTACACAAAAATGTTTCAGATTATTTGGAATTAGACAAAGCAGCCAAACACTGCATAAATGACCAGTCACAATGCCATCTAGTTGCTATGAAACAAGAAAAAGTGTTCTTTAAAAAAGTCTAAAAATATACTTTCTTACAGTTCTGTTTTTTTTTTATTTTCTTCTCTAAACGATGAATGTTCAAACAGCTTGTAGATTTAATGATTAAATTCTGAGGGTTATTTCACTTTATTGGAGAGGTTGTAATTCTCTGGGGAAGAATGATCCATGCAGGAATCCCATAAATCCCTTCAACCTGTGGGTCTGTACAGGTCAACTAGTGGGTTCAAACCAGCAGCTAAGCCTGATAAAAGGGGCATTGATGTAGGCAAACTGTACTGAAAACAAAATATGACAGATTAGGGGAAAGTCCCCATAAACTGAGCTGCAGTAATGAAGGGACCATGGACTGTTTGCTAAATATGAAATTGACCCCCCTTCATCCCTCCCAAACAGAAGAAGTGTCTTTTTACTGTACTCAAGTTGCACAAGACTGCTCCAGGGACTTGTGGTTTACTGAATAAAGTCAGTGAGGGAGATTAATCAAAGTCTTGCTGACGCTTTAGGATCTAATTTTCTGCTAATTTCTGGTGTGTTATATTAGATCTATGGCTTTCTTTGCGCCTTAACCGTCATTGTCACATATGGAGATTATTTCATCAACACAGCAGATTTATCAAATATTTTTGCATCTTTTTTTAACAGAAAAGTGTTCTTTTTCAATTCTCTTTTTATTTTCACTCTAAATGGTGGAATGAAGAAAATTTACATTTTTTAAATCACTTTAATAAATATCCTTCAATATATTCAATATATTTTATACTTATATAATCTCAAGGTACTTATTGTTCCCTTAATACTGGCTGCAGAATGACACGTTATGTCAGTGTTTTTATTTTTAAATACCAATGTTCCCTTATATATGATTGAGGAGGAAAGCTAAATTTTTCTCTGTTCCATTCTTTAGAAATTAGACACTTCTTTATAAAAATGGGAATGCACCTTAACAAGTTGAAGACTTCCCGGCCAACTTCGCCTTCCTTTCAGAACACACAGTTGCAATCATGATATATGTATCAGAGATAAAGCCAAATTGCCATAGCACATAGAGAAATCACTCTGCCTCTCTCGGAAGATGCACTGCGGGTGGCTTTTGTAGAAACATGACGTATAAGCTAGCATAGAATGCATATAATTTAGATTCTAGTTTATAGAGCATGCGAAAAGCCAGGTAATCAAGTTCATTCTTTCGGAGTATATCGCCACTTTAAATATACATTTTTGGTGAATTATTGACATGAACTCTAATGACAAGTGTTAGAGCCTAATCTGTGGCTACGGGTACTACAGGGTACCTAATTTTGGAACGCATTATCCCTTCTCACTTTCTGGACAATCTAGAGGGGTAGCAGGGAGATTTGGACCCCGGCAAGTGAATTCAGAAAAGGTTTAAATCCTGGACTGCTGATCTGCTTGCACAAGCACTGCAACAGACATCAGATCTACAGCAATTAAAGGTACACATCGCACGGATCTCAAATCCCACATGTATACCAACGTGATATCAGAAGGGAATAAAAAGATCAGTAACAAAGACTCCAATTTAGCTAGAACTGCCTTACAGTTACTCTGCTGAATCCAGTGACTGAATAAAGGCATATATTACTGCATTACTGCATTGACAAACTACTTACGCTTGAATTTTAGATCATCTCTCTTCTCCTTTAAAGGCAGAGACCAGTCCTGTACCACTTTCCCAGGTTAGTTAATCAGTGTATTGAATAATAGAGGCTGTCTACATGTAACCATAGTTCCTATATTAACCCTTTATTTTATCAAGGGATAAGCAATGCTTTGCAGAACATCACTTGGCTTTCTGGAAAATAAACTGCTAAAGACAAACTCTGTGCTGGTACCTCCCTTGGCAGAATTAATCATTTGCAGGAGGGACCTTGTATCGGTTTTATCTGATTATCTAACAATAGCACTGTCTGGTAGTCCATGGTTTCATAAGGGGTTCCTCCTGGAACTCAAATAGAACTCAGGGACATAGGAGGAAAACTCCTTAGGAAACCATGGACTACCAGACAGTGCCCCCCATATCCCCCTCATAAAAAAAACAAAAAACTCAGCCACCATTTCTAATCCAGCTCCTACACAACTAACTCCCCAAGTAAACCACACATAACAACAAGGTGGAGGGAAAAGCCACAGCAGATTATATTTATTTGCAATTAAGACAGCATCCAGGAAAAAACGTTTGTAAAGAACGTCGGTAAAATAAATAGCTTAATTAACTAGGGTGGCAGAGCTAAGTTACTAACTAAGAAGCCCTTCTCAAGTCAAACCCTGTAACACCCATTGTGTTCGCCCAAGCAGGGGCACAAAGGACAGAAAGGGAGATCTTCTGCCAAAACAGCTCCACCAAAGAGTTGCCCCAATTGTGCCCAAGAGGAGGTAAAGCCCAGCCACCTTACTACCATCCCTCTTGTCCACCATCTCTACTACCGTGTGCAAAGCCACACCCTCCCAAGGTCAGGGCTGCCTTTAATACCAATTGAACTCTAAACAAGCATTTGCTTGAGCCCACTGGGCACTGCCTCCCTCCCACTTCCAAGTCAATCACGCCCTTCACCCTAACCCAGTGGTGGAATTAATGTAGGGAGGGTCCTGGTGCAAGAACATTTTTGAGTCCCCCTCTAGCGCAAGAGTGGCGAAAAGATAGATCCACATCTATTGTATAACTCCCAAAATGCAATGCCAACTGGGAATCAACAAATTGCCAATCCTTGCAGGGTTGTATTTGTGAGTGTTTGTGTGCTTATATGTAAGAATATTTTTGTATAGAATATGTGTGTGCATGTAGGTGTGTATTTGTATGTACTGTTACCATTGGAATGCAATGGTGTACTTGTGTGTAGAGTTGCTGTTTTTATATAATCTTAGTGTTATATGTGTTGCGGCCCCGGCCAGTGTGGTGTAACTGCCGGTTAAAGTATTACCGGGGGCCCGGTCAGTGATACGGCCCTTTAACAGTGCTGCTGGGCCCCCTGTGATGACATCACAGTGCAGGGAGAAATTGACTGCCCTTGTCACTTCCTCCCAGCAACCACCGGGAGTCGCATGGGAGGAAGAGTGGAGGGAGTCAGAGTGGGAACTATGACTCCCATCAGGCTGAGTCACTACTGAACCCCAGGGAAAGTTACCCTCCTGCATCTAAAAGGTTGGAAACAGGAGGGTGACTTAAACATTTTGCATGTGTGTGTGTGTGTTAGTGTATGTGTGTCTGTATGTATGTCTCTGTATGTGTGTGTGTGTGTTTGTGTGTGTATGTGTGTGTCTGTCTGTCTGTCTATATATATGTATGTCTGTGTGTGTGTGTGTGTCTGTATGTATGTATGTATGTGTGTATTTGTGTATGTGTCTCTGTGTGTATGTGTGTGTGTGTGTGTCTGAATGTATGTCTGTGTGTGTGTCTGTGTGTATGTATTTATGTGTGTGTGTGTGTCTGTCTGTGTGTATCTGTATGTATGTGTCTCTGTGTGTATGTGTGTGCCTGTATGTATGTGTGTGTGTTTGTATGTATGTGTGTGTCTGTATGCATATATGTGTGTGTCTACATGTCTGTGTGTATTTATTTGTGTCTGTATGTATGTGTGTCTGTATGTATGTGTGTGTTTGTGTGTATTTGTTTCTGTGTATGTGTGTGTGTTTCTATGTATATGTGTGTGTGTCTGTATGTATGTATGTGCCTATGTGTATGTGTCTGTGTGTGTCTGTATGTATTTTTCTATGTGGCCTGTGTGTATGTATTTATGTGTGTGTGTGTGTCTGTCTGTGTGTGTGTATCTGTATGTATGTGTCTCTGTGTGTATGTGTGTGCCTGTATGTATGTGTGTGTGTTTGTATGTATGTGTGTGTCTGTATGCATATATGTGTGTGTCTACATGTCTGTGTGTATTTATTTGTGTCTGTATGTATGTGTGTCTGTATGTATGTGTGTGTTTGTGTGTCTGTATGTGTATGTGTGTGTGTGTTTGTATGTATGTGTTCCTCTATGTGTGTGTGTCTATGTGTGCGTCTGCATGAGTGGGTGGAGTAGGGGACATATAAGGGGGGGCAGACGTATGGGGGGCCCCAGGGCAATTTTCACACCGAGGCCCCATGGTTTCTAGTTATGCCACTGATACAGGGGTGTGTTTGTATGTAATGTTTGCATTTGAGAGCAGGGGTGTGTTTGGATGTAGTGTTGTCTTTAAAATGCGGATGTACATTTGTGTGTAGTATTGGTGTTTGAGTGAAGGAGTGTGTTTGTATATAATATTGGAGTTTGTATTCAGGGGTATGTTTGTATGTAATGTTTGTGTTTTGCAGGGGTGTGTTTGCTTGTTGTGTTTGATTGCTGAGATGTATGCAGATACATACTTTTACAGATATACATACACATTAACACACAGACATATAAACACACTGACACATGTACACACATGGACACATGCACACACCTTAATACCTACATACACCTTGACCCACAGATACACACACACTCTGATACACACACTGATACACACAGATCCACACTGGCAAATCAACACACATAGATACACACATTGACACACAGTTACTGGCAGCTCAGTAGCTCAGGGGAACTGCAATTAATTGCAAAGACCTGATAATTGCAGCCTTAACCCTTAACCGTTCACACGCCAGAGTGTATTGCAAAGCATCCGCTAACATCTACTGCAATCACTTGAATCAATCAGCTGACACTGAAAAGATTAAATAAATAAATCTATAGCAAGCAAAAAAAAAAAAATTCATGATTACAAAAAAGAAAAATACCAAAGAAAGCTTCACAATGACAGCCAAATGAAAGTCACAAACACAGAGTAATCAATGGAAATTATACTCACGCCATAACGATAACACTGAAATCCAGCCAGTTCCATGGGTCCCGGAGAAAGGTAAATTCTTTGAGGCAGAAACCTCGCGCCAGTATTTTTATCAGTGATTCAAACGTGTAAATACCGGTGAAAGTGTACCTGGGGGAAATGGGGGGGGAAAGGTCCATTCGTTACTGGTTAGTATTTGTTCCATATCCAATATATTAAATTTGTGTGTACCTTCAAACAGGACAGCAGTACAAGACAAAACAACCACGGGAGATGTCCGCTACCCACAAATTGTAGGAGAAAGGTTTTCATCCAAATAGTGAGAGTTGGGTTAATCTCGGGTGGGTAGTGGGGAGTGAACGTACTAACAATGCACTTTGACCTCAGGATTTGTTTAGTTAATACCACGTTTATTATATAATATAAAGTAACAATCTTCTCTCAGTTCCATTAGGTTCCATTAGGTCCAGCTAGGAGTTCAGTACATATTGTTAGTCCATAATTTAGACATTTCCTTATTTTTAGTGGACATAGGGTCTGCATCGGGAACAATCGGAATAGGCCAAAAAGAATAATCCGGACTTCAAAAGATATTACGTCAGATTAAATTAGGACACCGCCATATTAAGTTAAAAAAAAAAAACCACATTAACCTTATAATATAATATATTGTAAATAAGAGACTTTCCAAAATGTCAATAATAGATTTGCAACATCAAGAAAACTTTTCTTTTTTTTTTTTTTTTTAGTTAAAATGCTTCCTTAGCATATCACAGTAGCAGGATTATTCACTGAAGTGAGAATTCAAAGTGATTTTAAAGTGAATTTAACCTTTTAGGCCGAAGTAGCCGAATTGGAAGCATGGCTGATTTAGAGAATTTTTCTAATTTGGCTACTTTGGCCTTAAACTTGAAATTCTGTGGGATTGTGACATTATACATTATATGCCTAAATAGCCATGCTGGGATTGTGGCAGTTGGACGTGTTTTCCAGTTTGCCTGGTTTTAGTGTAATTCTGTATAATACTCAGTTAAGTGAATAAACCTCAGAGTTTTACCCATGTGACGTTTGCTAATAAAGTAATAAATACATCGGTGGCAAGGCACTGGATAAGTCGCACAGTGTTTATTAAGGAGGTTCCTCAGCCCCATGCAGAGTGTAGCTCAGTCAAACATGCACATGCTACGTAGGGTTAACGTGCATCTGTTTGGTACTTAGTATCTGTTGAGTTTGCTAATTTCCAAATAAATAGAAGCTTCGATGCAGCATGTCAGTATTGGCTGACAATAATTAGATCAAGCACGAGCACTGCATCCTGTAAATCAATTAATTAATGAGCATAACCTACACTGGAAAATGAGGCCTGGAGGCAATACAGCGGACGTTTATCTCACAATGCAATATGGAGGACACCCATCATATCTCTCAGCTCTTCCTGGAATATCGAATTAATAAGGTGCAGAATAATCTATCTACATTTTGGAATACAAAGCCCTCTCTCTCTGAGAGTGTCTGTGTGATAGCTAAATGTCTTAGTTAGGTCCTTAGTTATAACCCCCGTTTAGAATGTGTGGGAGTGTATCACAGAGCTCTAAAACGAAAACAGATTCACAATGTGTGCTATACCGACTGTATCAAAGAGCTCCACATCAGTAAAACTCACAGTAATGTGCAGTGTGTATCACAAAACTGCACAGCAAAAATACTCAGTAAAGACTAGTAAAACCAAGATTTATTCACTAAAGTGAGAATAAAGTAATGTACACCTCCTAACATTTTAAACAGACAAAGAGGGACCCTTTCATTCTAGGGTGTGAGAGCTTACTAAAGATGTATACAACTAAAATGTAGTTTATAACAAGACCAAGGTATCTTGTTTACATGTCTGTGATTGTGTGTGTGTGTGTGTGTCTGTCTGTCTGTGTTTTTGTGTGTCTCTGATTATGTGTGTGTGGGTATTTTGTGATTTTGTGTGTGTGTCTGTGATTGTGTGTGTGTGTGTGTCTGTGTTTTTGTGTGTCTCTGATTATGTGTGTGTGGGTATTTTGTGATTGTGTGTGTGTGTCTATGATTATGTGTGTGTATATTTGCTGTTATGTGCGAATGTGATTGTGTGTTTGCATGAAAATTAAATGTTTATGTATTTAGAAGAAAACTCCCTAATTTAATATATTTTAACATGGCAATCCCACACAGGGGTAACAAATAAGGGAATTAAGTACTAAACAACTGAAAGATCAAAAAAGACTTTCAATTGGTACCCTTATGTGGGATTGCCATATTTAAGGATACCAAATTAGGTGGTGACACCCATAATGGGCAGATTTTCCCACGCCAAATGACTAGCTGTCTGGCCGACCCCCAGCCAACGGCTAAAGCCCTTCGTCGATGGGCCTAGTGCCACTACACACTGCAAATACACCTGATGGTATGCCAGCACTGTGGTGTCTCTGGACAGTCCCCTGCTGTCTCTAGATATGGGATATCAGGAAATGAAGCTGGGCAGCACCCCTAAAACTGGACTGTCCTGCTGACAGAGGAACCTGTGGTGGATCTAATTATGTCACACTCAGTCACACATGTAAGCTCAATGTATGTTTCCTGCACAGGTCTGATCTAATATCTCAATGTTATAGATAAACCTATCACGGCTTTATCTTACTGCACGGTGCTGATTGTATCAAATATAAGCAAACCAAAATATAGCAAAAATACATTAACAGAAAAAGGAAAATAATTCAAAACGTGAGAGAGAAAAAAACTATGTAAAAATAGTAAATAAAATTAGTGTAAGAGAGGCAGAGACATTTGCTCCTCTTAAGATTTAATTCACTAAACACCGACCTGTAATGAATTGAAATAAAGTGTGTCACTAGCGGATTTGGAAAGATTTTTACACTAAATGCTGCAGTTGGATATTTAGTGAATAAACTCCTCATCATTTTCTGTTAAAAATTCCTGGCTAACGATGGCCCTTTAACTGTTGACAGACTACATTTCCCATAGTTCCTTACCAATCAACAGCAGTCCTACAAACCATTCTTCCAAATCAATCATAATTAGAATTGATTAACTAGAGTTTCTACAACAAGTACAAGTGTCCAATGTGTCAATATTAACCCTATCAATACCAACAGGACATTGGAAGAGCTGTGTGGAGTCTATTACAACCTATCAGAAGACATCAGAGAGGATGCTGGTTAATGAGCATATATTGAAATGTAACACGTGTTGCTGAATACATTGTAACTAAATGACCTCCATTTGTCTAAATATACATAGGGATTAAGGAGAGACCGCAGGTAACCTTTTTTTTCTTTTGTTTTTAACTATATATTGGGGCTGATGTGTATTGAAGTCATTGCTGCCGCCCAGGAGTCATGGGAGTGAGCGCAGGACTTATCTTTTTGTAGCTGAATACATTGTACACATGGCTCCAGCATCTTCTTACTGCACTGAATCACTTAGACCAAGTGTAGCGACTGCGGAATTTTCTCTCTGTCTTTTTAAAGTCAAAATGAAGTAAAATGAATTTAGAGAATCGTGTGGGTGGAAAATGTTTCTGAAATGCTTCCCGACTGGTCCTTCTCCCCAGCGTCTCCCTGTATGTGTCCCTCAAATATACATCCAAACAAATAATCAAGCCCAAAGCATGCGCACAAAGCCGCATTGACAAAGTTCCGCTTATTTAATCTGAGCAGAACCATTTCTGCAAAATCACACAACTGCCTTCATTGATTTTCAGAAAAGATTAAATAAAATGAATATTTTAATTCTGGGAATAAACAGGGCACAAAAACTGGAGCTGTTCTGCTCCAAACAGCTCGAGCAGCAAGTATACAATCCCTAATATGTGGGTGCATACATGCTATTAGTAGTTCCTGTGTACTCCGTAACATATGTAAGTTTTACAACTATAATACAAAGCCCAAGAAAAATAACAGCTATACATTCGTAAAGAATTTGGCTACCATAATGTATAGCTAACGCTGTTTTTAACTCACTTATCTTTTGAAGTGTCGTTGCACATAAGTAAGAGAGAGGAACTTGCACACGATCTCTCTCCCCCACACCCGTGTTTAAACCCTGTCTTAGCAGTTGTGTGCCCATAATACGGTGCAGCTTTAAAACAGCACAGAGTGTAGAGGGGTTTATGACACTCCAAAGGGCTACATATCCAGTCATCAGGTTTACATTTCCACTGGCCAGTGGCTAGTGGGAGAGTAGAAATGTTGAGCCTTGAACTAAACCACACAAACTGCGAATTGTTTACATTGTGGTAATACATATATCATGTACATGATATAAACCTAGACGATTCCACACAATATGTATGCTACATGCAAACATGGCAGAGAAATGATCACATAAACGCCGTGATGTTTCACAGACAATATAATGTATAGACACAAACTACAAGTCAGATACACAATGTTAAACATAAAATATAGTATATCAACTATACTATTCAGTGACAATAACACACAAACCATGGTGCATAAATTGCTACACTTGAGAGATATTAGAATATTATTTTAAAAGAGGTTTTCTGCAATCAAATGAGATATAGCATTTCCTGCACCCCTTCCTACTCGATATAAATAATCAGACAAAGGAACACATTCTAATTTCCTGTCCTTTCTTAGCTAAGAGCATGAGAGATATTATGATTGCCTCAGTCTCACTTGACAGTGAAATGACAGAGTTAGTTACATGCCTAATGATTACGAATTCACAGTCTTGACAGATTACTGATGCCGACATGAGAATTATTTACTTTCTGGAAATGATTCCAACATTAAAGGGACAATATAGTCACCAAAACCACTACAGCTTATTGTAGTTGTTCTGGTGTCTATAGCCTGTCACTGCAGGATTTTTTATGTAAATATTGCCTTTTCAGAGAAAAGGCAGTGATTACATTGATGCCTAGTAACACCTCTAGATGCAATTACTCAGACGGCCACTAGAGGTGCTTCCTGGATCGGACAGGCCTTCAGCATCTCCACATTCTGCATGGAAAAACTGAACTTTCCCCATAGAGATGCATTGATTCAATACATCTCTATGAGGAGATTATTATTATTGCTGCAGCGTGGTGTTTTGCGCATGTGCAATAATCTTTCAATGCTTTCCTGTGGGAACGTTTTGGATTGTCTGAGATCATCAAGATTGATGATCTCAGCCATTCAGGCAGAGTTAGGCAAGCCCAGCCACTGTGAGGCTGGTGCGGCGTAGTAGAAAAGGTGAGTAAAATTAACTTTTCAGCAAACTCGGAGTGAGTCTTGTCTTGTCAGGACTATAGTGTCAGGAATACATGTTTATTTTCCTGATACTATAGTGTCCCTTTAAGCATTTCTTTATCTCATCCCCCACCCACCACCGCTACCAATCAAAGGAAGTGGATGATTTCTGGGGATGGTTCTTGGTTATACAATACATTTATAAAAATGCACTAAGACCTGCTCTGACAGTCTGTATGCTGGACGGACATCACAACAAAAGCAATTCCTAAACAAGTACAGTGCCAAGGCTCTGATTCCGGATATAGGATGGATCACTATTTCGAATACACATCGTTTAATAGCACAGGAATGCCAGTTGGGTCGCCATATCTGGCTGTGATTTCGATATTTAATGCTCAGTAAAACCTAGGGCAGTTTCCTTTCTGTCTGTTGACAATATAAGTCAACGTGCTTCAAAGCACCAGATGTTTTCCATAATGATATAGACGCTCCTCAACAAACCTTTGTTGCAACTGCTAAAACAAGTCAAATGTGTTTGGGGTTTTGTTTTTGTTTTGAATGGCATGTCGCACTTCTGTTCAGGTCTCAGAATTAACAAAATATAAACTGTAAACATAGTTCTTCATTGCAGAGAGACAATAGATAAATCCAGAATGTCTAGAAGAGGATAAGCAGGGTTATTTACGGATGTGAGAATTCAACGTGAATTTCAAGTTTAAGACCACAGCAGCCGAAATGAAAGCGTAGTTCGGCTATTTCCATCCCGGCTACTTTGACCTTAGACTTGAAATTCTGTTTGAATTTACCTTGAATCCTCCCTTTAGTAAATAACACTGAATATATTTACGCACAAGCCCAGGGAGAAAGGGTTAAATCAAACAACGGGTTAAATATACTCCAGATATTAATTTTGCTTAAGCTAATGCATTTATATTATATTAACAATGAGTTTATATTATTTATGCAAGCTTTTTCTTTAATTAATTTATTAATTATTGTAAATATTTGATAAATGGCTGCTCGCTCTCCCAGCAGACAAAGATAGCAGAATATAGGTGAATTGCGTGCGGGAATTATTGACCTTAAAGAACACACGGGATGGTACCAGGCAAACAAAATGCCAAAATTACAGATTTTAAGACGGATTTGTCTTTAGTAAATATGAATTTCATATTTTAGATTTGGTTGTTGAGGCCACATTTTTATTGATCTGCAATAAATTCGGTATGTATGTAAATGTCAGTTGTGATATTGTATCTGTTTTAATTCTATTGCTGCCATATGTGTGTTCATAATTCCATTTCCTGGTGACTGACTATATTTTGTCATATTTTGTTTGGATGAAAAAAAAACTAGCCAATCAGAATAGAGATCTGATTTCAATGAAAGCATTGTAGCCTTTCCAATAGGTCATAATTACACAGAATAGCTCTCCCCCGACCCCCACCCAGTCCCCCGAAAGGGTTAGCACCCCCCAGACACAGCACCCCCCAGACACACACAGCACCCAGACACACACAGCACCCTCACTCACACACACAGCACACTCCCACACATATACAGCACACACACATATATATATAAAATAACCCTCAGTGAGTTAACAGACAAAGAAAATTAGAAACCTAGAATGTGACAGCAGATAAAAACACCCTCACACACAGCACCCCTCTTACATACACACACTGCGCCCCTCACACATACAATAAGTCCAAATATATATATATATATATACATACACACACACACACACACACACACACTACAGCACCCCTCACACTGCACCACTACACACATTACGCTCCAGATACACACTAGATCCCTTACCCTATATGCACTCTTAATCCTCTACACACACACACACACACACACACACACACACGGTCCTTTACACAGTAGATCTCCTACCCACACACACTACATTCCTTGTCACCAAACACATACAACATTCTCTAAACACACCCTCTCTGCAACCCCTACACACACTGCGTCACCTATACACATACACTTCAGCCCGTATGCACACACTCGCTGCATCCCCTATAAAACTATGCCCCCCATACACACACTCTCTACAACCCCTAGCCACACATATTACACCACAAACACAAATTAAATTGACCTATTTATACAATACCACACCACACTCTACACACACGCAATCCCACAAGCAGGCTCCAAACATATGCACCATGCACTTTCCTGGCCCCTTTGTCCTCTGGTTTCCCACTTGTGGAGACACCAGAGACAATTTAAAAGCAAACACAGCGCAAGCATGTTATTAAATTTGCTTGCGCTGCGCAGAACAAATTCAGGGCCTTTTTCTAATGCCAGAGCTCTTCAGCAGTGCTCTGGGCATTGAACCAACATACTCACTTTGAGAGGGGGCGTGCTTGTCATTAGTGATGACAAAACACAGCCTCTCTGACCCCACCCCCTTCTTAGGGGGCCGCTCTGATTGAAAAATGCCCGGGCCAAATTTTTTTCCCAGTCCGGCCCTGCTCCAAGCCTAACATCAAACTCTAACTCTTAATCCCCCTAACGACTAATTCTAACCTTTACGCAATATTGTAACTCTTGCCAATCTCTTATATATCACTGAGATCGACAGGATAAAAGGAGAAAGGAGCCCTGTCACAGTTACCCGTTGAATGCCAAAATATCTCACTTCATTTACCACTCAAAAATTCAAGTTAAGACAAAAACAAAGCAATGATTATGAATCTTTTAGGACTTGGTATTAGGAAATCTCAGGCATTTTAAGCATTGTACGCCTGGAATGATGGTAGTTTAGGTCCTGGATGTGGTTAGCTTGTGATGTAGCATGACCTGTGAGTTCAGCAACAGCATGGGTGTACAGTGCGAGAGTTAAGGCTACTTACGTGATACGTGTAGCTCACAAGACAAGAACACCCTGGCAAAGCATTTCATTAGAACACAGTTTAAAAGTCACAATTCAAAGTAGGAATTAAGTAAAACATAGCACACTCTTTGGCATTCCAGTTCCATTTTAGTATAACACATCTAGAGGGTTGCTGGAAACTGTGAAATAGTATCACATATGCAATTATATAAGCAGTGAAATCATTCAGTCATACGTCTACAAACTTAGGAAGTGTAAAAAAAAAAATCACCCATTTTCAAGAAATGGACATTAATAACAGTAGTACGTAATATAGATAATAGTAAAACGATACCCTTTCATTGTTCCTACAATGAAAGCCAAGATTTATAACAAGAAATAATAACAAAAATATGATTTAAAGTATATTAAGGTGATATATATATATATATATATATAGTGTAATTCCCATATACAAAATTGGTAAGTTAATGTTCTCAAATTTTTAAAGTTTATTCTATTCTGCATAATGCGTTTGATATAATGAATCATCAAGGTGTTTTTTTTTAAGAAATTCATTGTTTTATTATAGAACACAGGGCACTAACTTTTCATAGAACTTATCAATATTACATTTCTTGAGACTGCTTCTCATAGAATTCTTCATGGAACTACTGAAGACGGGCCTTAATGGATGACTTTAATATTGGTCTTCATGGCACTTGTGCTATTGTGCTCCCAATTAATTTATCACCACAGGTGTTCTTCAGACTTTTGGTGTTAGGTCCTCAGAGAACCCACCCAACAAGTATTTAAGGAACTCCTGGAGCTATCTCCTCGTTAAAATCAAGAACAAAGGTTTGCGTTGCATTCAGGAAGGGCTCTTTGAAAATGTAACGGAAGATCCGGATAGAGGTGGAACCTTAAGAAACCTCTGAAGGTTTACTCCTCATTAAAT
This sequence comes from Pelobates cultripes, assembly GCA_933207985.1. Classification (NCBI taxonomy): domain Eukaryota; kingdom Metazoa; phylum Chordata; class Amphibia; order Anura; family Pelobatidae; genus Pelobates; species Pelobates cultripes. The sequence goes on along the minus strand of OW240915.1, from coordinate 15,323,758 downwards.
ATTTATTTCAAAGAGATCATTTTAAAAGCTGGATTCATAGAGGCATTTACAAGAGCATTAACTAAGTCATATGTACAGTCTTTTGACAACATTATTAAACAATATTTTTCTCTTCACTTCCAGTTTCCTGCGACAAGGTAATATCATCAATGATATCATTAAATACAAATTTTCAAAGTTTAGTGTCATATTTAACAACCCACAATAAAAACAGCATCATGGAATTCTGGGGCATCTTTGAACAACATTGTAATGGAAGTTTGATATTATATTGATGGGGCAATAAACAAACTGAATTTTAAAAAAAACCATAATATAGAAAAAGGTATGATACTTACTCAACATACTTGCCCCATGGTCCTGGGTCAGACATGGCCATAAACACACAGTTTGTTAAAATAGTGCACATTATAAACATACTGAACAATGTATGGATAACATGTTAAGGAAAATACATTAAAGTTTGTTCATTCTAAACATTTTATATATACATAAAAATAAATACATTCTGCTGTTTTAGATTTTGTTTTTAGCTAAATAACATTGCTGTGCTATTAAACAATGGAGCAGTCTACTAACATGCCGGTTCGCAGGGAGTATTGAAAATGTATTATCATTAGGATAGGCAACTTGGATAGACAAGATAGTTTCTGCTCCATCACCCATGTTTTGCATTCCTTCCTGTTGGTAGTCTTTGTTGAGCCAGACAAATCACCAATGAGAACCTTACTGTGGTTTATGTAATGAAGTGGTGGGCAGATTGATAGCTGAGATCAAATGGCTTCTTCAATTGTTATAAAGCAAGAGTCTCACCCTCTCTTAAATAATGACTGAATTATGATTTGGGGAAGAAAAGTAATTAGCGCCTGAGACGTGCTTTAACATAGTAATGGTACAACTTACCCCTTTCGACAGTCTGCATTAAACCTTCCACCCATCTTCACTTGTGCCAGAGAATCTGGATTGTTATCAGAAACCTCCATCCCAAACCCTGATGTGATAGAGCTTCATCATATTAGTTCATTTGAGAATATGTCAACAGGAGGTGCAGATACTCCGGACCATCGTAGACCCCACCAATGGTTTGAGTAGGAATAGGCTGGATAAATGTCCATGGTTACTCTTGTCGCAGTCTGTCCTATCACTTGTAATGGGTTTATGGATTAAATAAACAGTTTTATATGCGTATTAAAAACTAACTGATAAGTACTAAATCCTACATAGAAGGCGAAGCCAGACTAGTCCTGACACTCCTTTTGGTTTTTTAAGTGTATTTTAAGACGACGGAAAGAGTTGTGTATTCACAATATTGAAACAAATCATTCCATCGACTGCAATAGAAGCTCTTGCTGAGATACTGACCATTCAACTACTAAACTAATAAAAGTGTTCCTTATGCTTTTAACAGAGCATATCACTTTTGGTCATATATAAGCAAGTTCAGTTTCTAATTTATCTTGACTTATTTTTTATCGAATCAACCCTTTTAGATTTAAATGACTCAAAGAAATAAAACAAAATGGATTTAGAAAACATGGAAAAAATTTAAATGAATGTGAAATACGCACAAAAGATATCTTCATTCGTGGATTTCACTCGGTAGTTCTATCTTCATTTAAAGTGCGTTCAAACGTTTTTTTGTTCTTACTTTACAGGTGTTGATGTATTTTATTTTATAAAGTGATTACAGTTGCTTAGAAGTACTTGGATCACTGAACCCTGAATACTGGGTAATGAGGCTGGATTTTCAGTCCTTATCTGTCTAGGAGTAAACTGCCTTAATGTTTGGTGGGCAGTGATCCGAAGCCCACCTCGGAACTGCTTGGGTGAGTCCAATAAAGGAAAACAAACTCCTTTCCTGTTTTCCCTTTCTAATAATGTATTCTAGAAACGAGAGCTAAAAAGCTTCCGAAAGCTTTGTACAATATTGAAATATATATGTATAATCATTTAATTCTTTGAATACACTTCAAAGAAATCTGAGAAAATGTTTCTCTTTGTTTAAATAAAGCACAAGACAGATGAAGCAGAAATGTTTGACAAGTTTGTAAGCCATTATAATAACATATATTTCTTTAAGAAAAATCCTGAAGATGCAGGATAATATGAATACATACAGCAGCACAGCCAGAAGTGCCCTACATATTAGAGCTCCATGGCTTAAGTCAGGTATTAGTACTTACTGTATGTGGGTATCTGTAATTACTGTAGTAATTTTTTATGAGTTTGCGTTGCTCAAAATTTTATGGTATTTGACCAATTGTTTATACATTTTAAAATTTTGTGCCACAAATACACTCATGGAACCGCATGCATCATTTTAGACGTAAAAAAGATTCTGTAATTATTTATCTCATTTAATATTTATTTATTTTTTCAAAGATTCTGCTTTTTAGGAAGAATAGGTCTTCATTGCGTTTCTTTTGTGTCATTGGGAATGAAATGACAACACAGACAGATTGCAGCCTGTATTTATGTGTTGGCTGCGTGTGTGCAAGTACTGATTATGTCATTTGTAGTCAGATGGTAGAACAGGTAATTTCTTAATTTTATGTGAACTGTATAAACATTTTAAAACCTCATTTGGGGATTTTATTGACTTGCAAACTTGGTGGCATTCTGCCTCTGCACATATCAAAATTTTAAATGTGACTTTGCTTACTTTCAAATGTGATTCAAACAGGATTATCCACCAAAGTGAGATTTGTCAGAAATTCTGAGAGAATTCATGCAGAGTTATTCACTAAATGCCAACTTTTAATTAATTAAGGCCTTGATTTAGTAAGCTTTCCAAATGATCCAATAATGATTCAAATTTTCCATTTTACCAAATTATTTATGTACCAAAAAATCCCAAGACTTTAATATTGACTTCTGTAGATAAATAATTCTGAAAGTTTTGCTAACAATATTTAATCATTTGAAAAGCTTATTAATTCAAGGCCCAAATAGAAAAATAGAAAATACAAAAATGTAAAAACACTATTTAATAGACATATCCCCAATGGAAACATACATGCATGTAATTGTGTGTGTGGGGGGGGGAGGGGGGGGTGCATTGGAGTATATCTAAAAACAGCTTGCAAAAGCTGCAGATTTCTTGTCTGCAGCCTTTGCAAACCCTCCCCTTCTAGACTTTCTGTGGCTGTCCAATCACAGACTTCCCAAGCTCAATGAGAAGTCTTTGGAAGGCAGGTGCTCTGGGTAGTTGCTGCCTCTTGAGCTAACCAAACCAGGAAGTAACAGAATCGGTTGTCTGATTGACAGCCAGGGGGGTGTAACAAGGTTCATATATAAAAGTGCCAATTTCTATTAAAATCTGCACTTTTTGTAAACTGAAAAAAAGAGGACCCACTCCTCACACATAAAACACTTCAAGCTGAAGTGATCTAGGTGTCTGGAGTGTCCCTTTAACTGTCTAAAACATGTGAATTCAGAGTGAATTTCAAAGTTTAGCTAAACTGAAAATATTGCAGTCTTGGGGATTTTGTTTCCAGTTCAAATTCACATTGAATTCCCCAGTTCACACTTTAAAAAATAACAATGGAAGCTTTGAAATGGCTACAGACAATTTGCCAGAAATGTACAATTAAGAGTACTTGGATATTGTATTTATTTATTTATTTATTTATTTATTAAATCTTGGATATTTTTCTAAACTTAGCAAGATCACAGTTAGTTTATCTCAACATATTGATTGCTGAATGTTCACTAAACTAAGATTCATTTCTGCACTGGGGTCTTCTCTGTATCCTGCAAACAAGTCTTACATAGAGAGCCCTGCCCCTCCCTCCACTCTCCCTGTCTGATACAATGCAGATCTGTATTTAAGGTAACTTTGGAAGGATGCAGGTTTTTATTTAGGGCCCTGAATGGAGAAAGAGGCAAAGAGATGCCCTGGTGGTGTGGGGGTGAATAACTACGAAGAACTTAACGTTCTACATTTTATTTAGTCAAAGATTAGAAGAGGAGTTAAAAAACAACTTGCCTTTTAATTACTGCAGGACAAATGATTGTGCAGAAGTACACCTTCTGTGGTCCTTTAGACTGGCAAAATATCTTGTAAATTGTAGTTTTACAGCTGCTGGGGGTAAATTTTAATTTTCAATCTTGTCTTTGATTCTTTGTATACAAGATCTGCACACATAATGGGCCATCCTAGTCTCCAACACAATTTCACTAATAATGCTCACACACAAATAAGAACTCTCTCGTGTAAACGAAGATCTGCTTAATTAATTGCAAAGGGAATAAAATACTTCATAACTTAGAAACATGTTCCATTCACGGTCCGTGCCTCAAAACACGCCATAGAGTTATTCAATATATGTATGTTTATATGGCTTTAGTATTGCCAGGGCTTGGTAAAAAAAAAGAATTATAAAGTCATTAAATTAACACAAACTGGGATGCGGGATAACACTGTAGCATGTTTTGTGTGCATTTACTAACTCCTCCTTTTTTCTCTAGGCCATTTCAATCTTCTCCTACCCGCCTTTTACATTTCCATTCAGTGATCCCATGACACCAGGAGGAGTTAGATGGGAAATACTGATTAAAAAAACTGCAAAATACACAAAATGGACAAAGGGAACATAGACGTTCCCAATTAATGCTAAGTGAAAATGAAAACGGACCCTCTATGAAAATGTAATTTTCAACCTGAGATTGATGTCCCAAGTGACATACTCCTGATCTAGACTGACGGTGCATCAGAGCTTGTTTTAATTTAATTAACAGATAATCAGACCCGTCTTAATATTGTCCATGCAAAACTATTCGGGAAAACGATTTGGACAAACCGAAATGGAGTGCAAATGGGTCAACGGGTGTACTGCAAACAACATATACAATATAAGTATTTGGTATATATACACTACAGGCCCATTTGGTTCACAGATCAAGTAAACTAAAGTGAATATATATATAGTGTATAAATATAGATTTCTTTTTTTTCATGGTCCTCATTTTTTCTCTATTGGTCACTTCTTGCTTGATCTAATGGCTGCCCTCTAGCCATCAATTAATCCTTTTTCCCATTAATTATCTCTTTTTTGGGGGTGCCATGGATAGAACTCTAAATTGCGAATCAAACGGACATGTTCGTCCATGGAGCGAATACTTTGTTTCGTGATATGTCCGTATGGTGCTTGCTATTAGATGTACTTTAGATAATAATCTCTTTCATATGGGCTATGCTTTGGAAAACAATAGAAAGTGATTTTTTAAATTTAAATATTTTCATAAAGTATGTGATAATAAGCATTATTAGGCAAGGTCTAGCAGCCCAGTAAAGTCCTCTTGCAACCAGATTTACTGGACAGACTAGTAAAATGTGAATGGCAAACTCCAATCCTTCATCAATAAATAATGTAAAAGTGATAAGAAAAGTTTGTCAAGTTGCCCTTATTTAGAACAAAGGTAGAGAATGAATCTGAATTTAGTTAAAAAATGCCCACGGTACATCTTGAATCTTACCACTTCTCTCCCTCAAATGTGCGCAATTCTGAAAATGTGCGACCATTGATTAGGTTCGTTGTTTGTAATCTCCAAAAAACACCCAATAAAAACTATACTTTAATACAATGCCCACGGTAATATGTTAACCAAAACATTTATGAAAGTGATTCCTAAGATGTCCATTTTGAAGTTCAATCCCAATACTATTTATAGATAGATAGCTTGTCGCAAATAGACTCTTTTTTATAATATATCGCTAAATAACAGGTGGAAACGCCGCTAATTTTGATGCCTTCCGTACGTTTCAGAGCTGAGATTATAGCAAAGACAGCATTATACGCTTAAGCACAATTCAACATAAAAGGATATGAATGTACCAAAACTTTGATTGAAGCTCTTCGAATAGGATTGAAAGGACTAATTATATACAAAGCAGGTGTGGCACTAAATCGGAAGATTGTCTTTCCTTTGTTTAGCACTATGAAGGTCTAGAAAAAAACAACAGAAAACATTGCAGTGAATTAATTAGGCCAGGTAGGGGGATTTTTTAAAATTGTAATTCCAAACAAAATATATCAATCATGTCTTTAATCCCTGACACATTGTTGCTATGGTATTTATTGTGGGTGAATCAGGACTGGATTATCTATAAGGCCCAGGTGGCTGCCTAAGGCCCGGGCTCACACATCCCCTGGCTGAGCCTGATGCTCCAGCTCTGCCGGGTGCAGATCACTTTGTGACCTCATCATAGCCCTCCAATGTTTCTTCAATCATCCAGAGTGCCGCATCCAGCAGTCTGGGTCATTGACTGAGGGCCGAGACAGAGAGGGAGCTCCTAAAGTGATCTACCTTGATATTGGTGCAGACAACAATACTTCCCCACCAGACCATCAGGAGGAGGGCAAAACATACACAAGCACTACACATGCAAAACACTATGGCACACTCAGACGCCTCTAGACACACATACACAACCCTTAGACACCTCCACACGCAACAATCAACCAGCATATACAGGCACACTCAGACTCCCCTCACATACAGCTCTCAGCCTCCTCTACACACAACATTCAGCCACTACACATGCGTTCACACACAAACAACACTCCCCCCAACACAAACATACACAACACTCACAGAACAATCTGGCATTCTACTTAAGGCCATGGCAAACTCAATGCAGCTCTGAGAAAAATCGTATATAATGGGACATTGCAACTCAACGCCCCTGCTATGGCCCATCCCACCCTGCACTGACAGTTGTATTGTACCTTCTTATTTCTGTAGAAAGGGTCGATATCCTCAAGGGGTTGTCCAATGAGGTTTGAAGGAAAGTCCCCGTAGATACGAGGCAGCTGTTTGCCGGCCTCCAGATCAGGATGCGGCGTTGGTTTTGGTTCTTCGTTGTTGTCATCTTCTCTGTACTCCTGTTTGGCACTTCTGGCCTGCTCCTCGGCAATGCGCTTCTCGATGGCAGCCAAGGATTCGGGGGTGAACCGGCGGAAGCTATCAGGACCTGGTGGTAACAACAGGACTGCCATATTTTCATCCTGCTCCTTCTGTACTAATTCTTACTTATAGCATTTGAAACTGCTGGAAAACAAGAAGAGAATAGGCTTTTAATTAAGAAAAAATTGCAAGTCAGGTGTTTTCTTTATAATTCATGACTCAGACTATTTAATACAATTTAACATGCATGTTACTGGAAATCTTACAAATGATCAATGTCCAATGAGATTTTATTTACAAACAGTATGTTAAAGGATCACTATAGGCACCCAGACCACTTCAGCTTAATGAAGTGGTCTGGGTGCCAGGTCCATCTAGGATTAACCCTTTCTGCTGTAAACATAGCAGTTTCAGAGACACTGCTATGTTTACATTTGGGTTAATCCAGCCTCTAGTGGCTGTCTCATTGAGGGGCTTCCGCACTTCTCACTGTGATTTTCGTGCCGCACATGCGCATTCAGCCGATGACGGGGAAAGGAGGAGGAGAGTCCCCAGCGCCGAGGGAGCCCGGCGCTGGGAAAAAGTAAGGGACTAACCCCTTCCTCACCCTAGAGCCCGGCGGGAGGGGGTCCCTGAGGGTGAGGTGGACCCAAGGACCCTATAGAGCCAGGAAAACGAGTATGTTTTCCTGGCACTATAGTGGTCCTTTGACCCCTTAAGGACACATGACATGTGTGACATGTCATGATTCCCTTTTATTTCAGAAGTTTGGTCCTTAAGGGGTTAAGGTGAGTTGGAGATAACATTCCAACATATCTCAAATTAGCTGAATCTAAATTAAAAAAATCTGTAAAAACATTTTCAAACCTTTTAGCCTACATTTTGAAAATTAGCCATCAACTCATTACAATGTATTTTGGGTTATTCATTTAAACTGGGTATGTTTTAGGACAGTGATGGCGAACCTTTTTGAGCCCGAGTGCCCAAACCGTAATACATGCCAATTTTTTTCCCTCAAAGTGCCAAAACGGCAATTAAACCTGAATACTGAGGTTTAAGTTTAGAAAAAACAACTCATACAGCTGTCCGAACTAATTAACATCTCTGTGTGTGTATTAAGCAGTTTGTGTGTGTGCTCGACAGTCTGTCTGTGTGTATTTAGCAGTCTGTTGGTGTGTATTTAGCAGTCTGTCTGTGTGTATTTAGCAGTCTGTCTGTGTACTTAGCAGTCTGTCTGTATTTAGCAGACTGCTGAATACAGACACAGACTGCTGAGTACACAGTCTGCTGAATACACACACAGACTGCTAAATACACACACACACACAGACTGCCGAGTACACACACACACAGAGACTGCTGAGTACACACACACAGACCGCTAAATACACACACACACATACACACAGACTGCTGAGTACACACACACACAGACTGCTGAGTACACACACACACACAGACTCCTAAATACACACACACAGACTGCTGAGTACACACACACACACACACACACAGAGACTCCTAAATACACACACACAGACTGCTAAATACACACACACAGACTGCTAAATACACACACAGACTGTGAGTAAACACACACTGTTGAGTACACACACGCACACAGACTGCTAAATACACACACACTGCTGAGTACACACACATACTGCTGAGTACACACACAGACTGCTGAGTACACACACAGACTGCTGAGTACACACACAGACTGCTGAGTGTACACACACAGACAGGCTGCTGAGTGTACACACACAGACAGGCTGCTGAGTACACAGACTGCTGAGTGTACACACACAGACAGACTGCTGAGTGTACACACACTGCATTAAGGAGTACAGTGTATGTGTTTGTGTGTGGGGTGATGTGTTTGTGTGTAGGGTGATGTGTGTGGGGGGGGGGTGGTGTGTGTGTTTGTGTGGGGTGATGTGTGTGTGTGTTTGTGTGGGGTGATGTGTGTGTGTGTGTGTGGGGTGATATGTGTAGGGCAGGGGTGCTGTGTGTATGTCGTCCCCCCTCTCCCCTCCCCACTGTTTTCTTTCCTCCCATCCCTCCCTCATTTTTTTTCTCCCATCCCACACTCAGTTTTCTCCCCCCATCTCTCCCTCAGTTTTCCCTCCCCATCTCTCCCTCAGTTTCCCCCATCTCTCCCTCAGTTTCCCCCCCATCTCTCCCTCAGTTCCCCCCATCCATCTCTCCCTCAGTTCCCCCCATCCATCTCTCCCTCAGTTTCCTCAGTTCCCCCCATACCTCCCTTGGTTTCCTTCTCCCCTCCCTTCCCTCAGTTTCCCCCCTCCATCCCTCCCTTAGTTTTCATTCCCCCTACCCCTCTCCCCACTTGTCCTGGATCTCCTACCTTGTAGCGTGGCCGAGCACGGAGCTCAGTTTCCTGTACCCGGCGGACAGGAAGTGCTCTCTCTGTGAGCACTTCATTTCCGTCCGCCCGGGTACCGCGGCGCGCTCGGCCACGCTACACAGAGTGCCTGGCAGGAGGGAGCGCTGTGCGCTATGCGCTCACCTCCTGCCGGTCACTCCGGCTTTGCGCCCGCCGGGCCAGTGCACCCTAAGGCGGCCACTTGTGCCGCCTTATGGATGCGCCGGCGGAGCGCACCCCCCCTCCCTCCGGCAACCTATGGCCGCGTGCCCACAGGGTGCCATAGGTTCGCCATCACTGTTTTAGGATAAGATGCAAAACCAGTGAACCACTCATGGACAGCTGTTTCGTTGTTAATGCAACTCATCAGCATTAGGTTGGTTACTGGTTTGCTTATTGAGGCTTGGTAGTGCTTGGGAAGCAAAATCCAAATAGGTTATGGTGGGGAAAAATTGTGATTGAAAACCCCTTCCACCTGAAGTCTGTGGATAATTAATACAATGTTAAACACCAATCTGTACACCAGTCAAGCCCTGAGACTTGCTTTTCCCACAGAAATCCCAAATCTGCAGTGATGTTACAACCGCAAAGGATTCTGGCTTGACTGATGTTCAGATTTTTGTTTAACATTGTATTAACTATATATATATAAAAAGGGTAAGCACTTATGTAGACACCAACTTTTCTCACTCATCTCAAATGTATATATATATGAAATTTCCTATATATTAAATGAACCCTCCGTAATTTCAATGCACAGATTATTTGTATATCGCAAAGACTATGCAATGTTTTCCTTTTTTGGGTTTTTTTTTCCTAACAATAACACTGCACTATTTCAAAGCAGGTTTCTCCAGCTAAAGGTTTTTTTTCTAAAAACATTGACAAGCTTTTTATACTATTTATACAAAGTTTTATCACTGAGATAGCTCACAAAATTGTCCAGATGGTACATATTGTAATATATTCAAATCCAGCCTCGTTTACGGATTCCTAGATAAAATAAACTTTAATCTTTCAACGGCAACATTTCACCTCTGGCACAGAACTTGTATTAATTACCATTATGATATTTTTTCTGTAAACTGCTAGATATTTGTACTATTTTTGTTTTGTTGCAGAGAAATATATTACTTTATCTTTACGTGCACAAACAAATGCAATGAAAATCTATTATTATGGGAAAATAATGTTTTCGTTGTGAGTCGGAACATTACAGATCAATGTATCTTTCAGGAGAGCTATACACATATTCTAAATATATTATACTGGTGGCTTTCACAACTTGTCCCGGAGAACTCTGATATCTATTTTTGCAACTTTGTGCATGTAATCGTAGACTAAGAAAGATAGTCATTAAAAAAAAATGTGTATCTTTTTTGGGGTTTTTTTCCATTACACTTCTATTTTGTATTTGATAATAGTGTGACCTCTGTCTGATTACTCTGTGATGAAAACTATCACTTCAGTGTTTTCTTCTTCGGAAATTTATGACGAACAACAAGCAGCAGGACGGTAATCAGTACAATATACACAACACAACTGGAAACAATGGATTTGACTCAAAGTATTTAGCATTGTCTATACGTTACATGACTCTTCCCCATATCAGTTACCTGGGATTTGTTACGTAATATTGCACGATTATCACTATTAATGCATTATATTATGGATTAATACATATTGTATTATTAATGCATTATATCATCACATTATAGATATTATTATTATTATTTTATTATTTATATAGCGCCAACAAATTCCGTAGCGCTGTACAATGGGTGGACTAACAGACACATAATTGAGATCAGACCACTGGACGTACAGGAACAGAGGGGGTTGAGGGCCCTGCTCGATGAGCTTACATGCTAGAGGGAGTGGGGATATCACCACACAGAGACCTTTATAAACCAAAGGACTTTAAACGGAAATACAATTAGGCCATAACAATACACAGCTGGGGAGAGCTTTGTGTCCAGGTACTGGCGTTGTAGAATCTTTTCAGATATGGAAGAACAGAGTAAAGAATGAGATGTTAGAACAGCGGTAGACAAGGAAAGCTTACCATTGGCAGTCATTGGGGACAATCTGGGATATGGTCATTGAGATGGGAAATGAGTGCATAAGCAAGTGCCTTGGTTGTATCTATCATTAGTGATGTCCCGAACGGTTCGCGAACGGTTCGCCACGAACGGTTCGCCACGGACTCATCATTGAGTAAGCTTTGACCCTGTACCTCACAGTCAGCAGACACATTCCAGCCAATCAGCAGCAGACCCTCCCCCTCAGACTCTCCCACCTCCTGGACAGCTCACTAAGAATGCAGCTTCACAATTCACATTTTTTAGGAAATGTCATAGAACAAGTTTCAAAATATTTTGAATATGCAGGGAGCCTGGACGCTAAACATTTAAAATAATAAACATATTTTAAGATTTCTTAACATGAAAAATTTAGGAAAATTAGGTTTTCCCCTTACAGCAATTTTACCTGCGTCACCACTCAATAACATTAATGGTTTCATAACCAGGTATATAAAGTAGGTCTGCAGCCGTATGCACTGCGCCAGATTGCTGTTTGGAATGAGGTCTCTGAAAGAGGAAGTACTGACCAGGTTCTAACAAAATGAAGCCCTGCACTCATACTCCCAGTTCACCTGGGCGGCAGCATTGACTACAGTATCCATCAACAAAAACGCATAGAATTCATCAACCAAAATACATAGAACAAAGGCAAACGAGTTACTTGCACACAATCCCAAATCAATATGCACATTTAAATAACAGGAGGGTTTTAGTACCCATGCTACGTATTCTCAATTAAGAGACCTGGGTATAGTGGTCTTTTAGCTTTAACCCTACAATTTAAAACCATGCAGTTTTTTTTATAAACATTCACAATGCATTGTTAAATCCACCTCTAGTGGCTCTCTTCCTGACAATCATTAGATGTGTTTCCATTGCACTAGTCGGTACGTGACTCGGAAACTCATAGAAAATAATGACTCAATGTTTTCCTACGAGGAAGCTTGGATGCACGTAACACTCACCAGACATGCGCATCAGATCCCGAGTGCTCCTCTATGAGAAGCGTTGGATTTGGACCATGGCTGGAGGAGGCCATGCTTCCTCATTGAGAGGTGAGACATGCAGAGGGAGTAAGTAAAACAATTGTTATTAATTTGTATTTCTAATGCTATAGTGTTCCTTTAAGTCAGTCCCTTTCCTTTTAGCTGGGATACCACAACCTGAGAACTAAAAATACAAATTAATACCACAACGGCTCTTTGTCTTGGGAACAATAGATGGTAAGATGATGGACATGGGACTATAACAAATGCTATTTCTCTACATTCTAGGCATCTTTAAGGATAGAATTCTTTCAATATTGTGTGAATATGTTGTGGCAAAGAAGAGTCAAAAATAACTCACTGGCCTGTAATTTTTTTTCTTTATGAAAAGGTGGCAACCTTAATCACAAAACCTGCAGAATTTTCTTAGGAAGCCATAGTAACAGTTTCCAAATCATTGTTTGGAAGAAAATGAGATCACAGCAACTCAGCGTTGACTTTACAAACAAGCCAATAAACCGAAGATGTGAGATCGCTAAGAACATTGCCATTAAAAGCTTGATGCTTTAGATAAATTTAAAATCCATAGCAACATCCTTAATATTTCATTCTTGCTATGAAGAAAGTAGAGCCTGAATCATTTTGCCCTTTTTAAACTGAAATAATTAAAGCATGCAAAAAAAAACTTTTTTCATTTTTTTATTAAATAAACTAGAATGAGATATAGCAAGTCGTCTTTCTTCAAATCTGCAAAACAAGGTGGAAAGCACATATTTAAAGTAAACTGCCAAAACATTGTCACACTGAAGGCATTCAGAGCACAATGACCTCATAATTCTTGGACATATCGTTACTATTACTTTTTAAATCGCCTGCTGTGTTTCTTTAAAACATTTAGCACTGAAGAGAAAAAAACTATGTTTATCCAAAATATATTTCAATCATAAATTTCATAATTTGATTTGCACATCTGTTATGTTGCTTGGTTTGACCCAGTGGCTCCAGGTCGAATGCTGGTTGCGTGGTCTCCTAATCTAGATTGAGGAAGTGACCTGAGGTACCACCTACTCTCTCTCCATCTCCCTCAACACAAGATCCTAAGTTTTCAGGGCAAGATGGAACAGGCTACACAATCACCAAAGTGGCCAGGAGTGGCCCTTTGTAGTCATAGAAGGATTTCTAAATACTCAACTCCATTATCAATTAAACTAATTATAAGTTTGTCCATGGACTATAAAATGTAAGCATCCTCTCCTAAAGAAACTTTGCTCATGTACTGGTGACTCCTGCCCTCTTAATTTAATTGACCAATATCAAAGGAAAATACGCCTATTGCCGTGAGCCTCATGGAATTTCCTATGCAATCACGGAGTAGCATAAAAGCCCTTTAGATAGGCCAGGGTGCCGAGTTAAAGAGAGAGTTAGACAATACAATAGAAGATCCATCGCACTTCCTTATCCACTAAACGGCAACTTTGGTGCTGACAGATTTTGTTCGTTTTTAAAAAAAATACCTAATCTAGACAAAAAAAAATGGGGGTTTAGTTACAATATATGATCATAGATTGCATAAGCCTGCCACAAAGTCAATGTACCCCATCTTTGGCAGGTTCTACTCTAACAGCCTAATGTCTGCTCAATTAAATAATTAATCTGGAGTTCTCTGCAGTACAAGGTTGAATAGGGCCCTGGGATAAGGCACCTGTGACAGGGAGGGGTGCAAAACCAAGGAGGTAGCTAGAGAGAGTTATAGACTAAATGACATTTTTCTGAGAGATATCATAGGCTACGCTAAAAATCATGAGCATGACAAAAATTGTTTTGTATCTTCCAATCGTGGTGGAAATGTTTATGATGTACCTTTTCCTTAAGCAACAATTTGGTGAGGGATGCATGTAAAGGGAAAGGCCTGAGAGTCTTCACTGACCGTAAGTCTGTGTAATGTACAAAGGAAACAGCAATAGACTGATGACCCTGAGACTGACGTAAAAACCCTGAAACTCAAATATGGAAGTTCCACATTAAGGGAACGTCAGCCATGGCATTTAAGAGTTGAAGCATTCTGGCTTGTATGGATTTCCAATAAGTGAATATTGGGCAGTTTAGAGGACAACACTCTACATCGAGCAAGGCAAGCCTGATACTATTATGGGACTACATGCATCTTAGGAGCAATTGCCACGTAAGCTATCTAATTTCCGCATTTTGTCTTGATCAAAAAAGCCGTTAGACAAAAAGGAACAATCTGAATAATTATCATCTCCTTTTCTCTGGTTCCTTTTAGTAAAATTAATATAAACGTTATGATATATGTATCTCACACTTGTACAGGTCAGTCTGTTTAAAACAACCAGTAAATAGACAGATAAATGTTAATTTTTGTATAGCACAGTTATGGCTGACATTGACTCTGCAGATGGCGTGAATTAAAAAGGAATTGCAACTTTGCAGAGAAAGACACATCCCAAACAGCTGTGTTCTGGCATAGTCTGGCATCATATGTAAATTCAAAATGTCTCAAGATATTTTAGGCAAATCTGTAACCATATATGCCTAGTGATTATGGGGCATACAGTAAATCATTCCCTAATGGGACACGTAAAGCACCATACCCACTACAGCTTATTGTAGTGCTCATCATGCTATGAGTGTAGTCACTCTGGTTTTAAAGAAACCATTTTCAATTTCATTTTCCAGAATCCAAAGTATCCACCCACTTCTGTCTGGCATGTCAAGGAAGCATTTCCAAGGCGTTAGCACCTACTGTGCCGTACAATGAGAAACAGTCAGCACTGGGGTAAAGAAGATTCAGGGAAGCTATAGCAGTGATGATACTTACAGTATCCCTTTAAGTACTTAGAAGTGAACTGATTAATTATCTAAAGCAGGGGTAATCAACCTTCGGCACTCCAGATTTTGCAGACAACATCTGCCATGATGCTTTGCCAGCGTTGTGGCCTGTAAGAGCATTTGGGAGATGTAGTGCAAAACATCTGGAGTGCCGAAGGTTGCCTACCCCTGATCTAAATCATCAAATACAATAAGTTTGAAGAAAAAAATATTATTTTATTTATGGTTACAATATTGATTATCATTTTGTTCCAAGGGATTATTATATACCCTGTGATAATAAGTTTCAAAATGTAATTCTAAAAATTTGTTAATTAGGGTCAACTTATTATTGCTTTGAATCACGCGTTGAATACAGTGAAAAAATAAATAAATTTAAAAAACCATGTCTGATTCCATAGATTCACTTAATGACTGTGATTTATTAATTAAGGTGAAGGACCCAAACAGATTAAAACCTTGTTGAGAAATAAACAGGGCCTTGAATTTCAGGGGCATCTCCTCATTTTAATAGGACCTTTCATTGTCATAATCTATAAGGACCTTGGCTTATTTATAGAGCTTTTTACAGAGACCAGAAACAACCACTGATGACAAAGGTAAGGCTTCGCGGAAGCAATTAACAGGAATTTCTAGAATGACAGGATGAAACGATTCAAATCAAAGTCACTGAGTAGAAATCCCAAGAAGAATAGACTGGTGTATTTTTGGATATTTGTTTTATTTTTACATTAGTGGGATTCTTGCCAATCTAAGAGTTTTCTGCCACAGAACCAAAGTACCTTCACTTCTTCTCTTTTACCTATCGAGCGAATATGGATTTCAGACAGTGAGAAATTTAAATATAGACCATCTGAGGAGGGGCAGGATGAACAAACAGACCTAGGAAGCATTTAGTGTTCAAAAACAATGCATTAAAACAATAAAACGAATGAGTGGAGATGTTCTTGATTTTCTGCACATTGGTGTAATCATAAAAGATAAAAACCCTACCTTAGGATATGGAAAAACAACTTTTAGATACCTAAGTAACATACAAGTTGGAATCTAGCTAATATAGAGAGTTCTGTAACTAAGGGAGATAGATCAATGTTTGCATTTAGGAGAGCAAAGCTCATCTTGCATAAAAAACAATCACTGTACTTTTTAGGATTGGCATGGTTTTCAATAACTTGCCTGTCCGTATATCACATGTAATCTCGATATGCTTCTATATGTCAGAACAAGAATGTCAGATTGATTTTCGTACAGCACAACCGAGAGATGGTTATGACAGCACATGAAACAATCGAGACCAGATGTAAAGTCTCTTATGATGCTGGTTGTTTAATTACGCCTTTATAGGACCCATGTGGATCATTAAAGGATTGTTTTATCCTTACTTAGCTCTTGCTGAAGTTACTGTCACCGAACATCTATTAAGATCTTGAAGGTCAATTTGAAGGTCATATAGTAGAGCTATCTATCTTCATATCTGCAAAAATTTCTGCATTGGGAGAAAAGGTGTTTTGAATTTTTTTTACTTCAGTCTAAGTAACCAGGGATGACGGACTGAATTTGAAGGTTATCGGAAGTCAATGTGATTTTTCATACTAGTAAGTAGTAGTTACAGTTTTCGTAAACACAGATGATTACGTTAATAATATATTGAAGACAAACTGAGGTTTCTCTGAAGAGCAGTAATTGTGTCATTTGATTAGCCCTCCTGGGTGATTACAATATGGAATGGGCTATTCACCTAGCAATGATTTTACAATTCCCAGGGTTATACATATCTAGATTACCTGTTTAATGGAATGTAACCCAGGATGCGTTTACCTCTGCTCTTTGATTCGCTGCTTATTTTCATCAAATATTTTACAATATCTGCTCTAATTTGCAAACATATAGACAGGGATATCCAAAACCTGACTTTTTGGAGAGACATTTTTTAGTAAATTGTATTCCCCTCCAGGCTGGGATTGGCAGTGTAGGGAGATGCCCACAAATCACACACAGCCGAAACAAGCATAATAAACACAGCAAAACACATACACGAATAAACATACACAGCCAGCCGCTACCCCCACACACATACATACCACACATCCACTTCACACGCACAGCTAACCACACACTTCACACACAGCCATTACACACAGTAAAAACACACATCACACACAGCACTCACAGCAAGCTAACACATTTATAACATACACAGGCTAACCCCTCCCCACAGCTTCCTTCTACACAGAGAATGTAGTAAAAGGTCACGTAACACAAATGTTTACTCAGATAACTCTTCTACTTGGGCCCTCCTGACAAATCTAGGGATATTTTATGACATTGATCTGCTTGTAAGCTCTAACTTTTTTATAAATATATATTTAATACCAGATCAGTGCTATAAAGGATGTTAAATACAGAGCAGGTAGGCGACCGAATGATAATCAGAGCGTTCGTGTCACTTCATCTACTTTTGCATTCACTTTACATTGTAGCAAATGTATCAAATAAACTGCTAATTTAATGCATATCTCCAGCCTCCACAGGAAGCGAGAGCAAGCGAGGCATAAGCCATTTAGCTGTAAGAGGTGATTGCAGCTTTTCATACCAATATGCGCTACATTTGTTTTTCAGAACACCGTGGTAAAAGCATGAGTCACTTCAATTAGACGCAGGAAGGGAATTTTGTTCTGTGTCACATCATGGAACACCACCAATGCAGAATGACATGTGGCTGGGGATCAGGGGATGCGGACATTCCAAATTTTGCTTGTCACTAATTTATTTAAACAGGGGTCCGAGGTGAGATTCTGACAATGATCAATCGTCTCAAGAGAACTCAGCAAGAGGATGGCTCGGAAGACCAACAAGCCCATTTTTAAAGTGAGCCTGTCATCAGGACTGTTGTTGGCACCATTATATAGCACTTAACAAAACCCAAACCTTGTGTTAATAATCTGTTCATTGAATAAATAACCTCTAGGAGGCACAGTGAGCTTTAACCAAATTCTCTTCCCTATACAGTGGAATGCTGAGAGGTAATCAGCACAACTTAGGTAATCGTGATTGGCTACTGGCATTGCATACTTTTAGACAGTTTTTTTTTTTTAAATGTTAAAGTAAAACTGACATTCACAATTCTTTCACTATAGAAAAACACACTAATAAACTGATGGGGATTGTACGCTTATATGAAGGCCTAACATTGTTTTTTGAGAAAAGCCCTGTAAATGTATAACCAGTATGTGTATATACAAACACACAGAGGTAAGATACAGTTACCCATAGATCTTGGAATAGATGGGGGAGGGACGTAGCGCACAGATGTAAACAAAATGTATAGTGATACGTTTCATTCTATCTATACATTTGCTAACAATTTAGCTGCCATAATGTATAGGTGAAATGTTCTCCTCTGTAAAGTGACACGCAGGCGAGCTGGCCATGACACGTGTAATTAGTAACTTTCACCAGACGTGTAACAACTGTGTAATTCCAAGAGCTTGCTCTCCATACTGACAAACTGTCAGATGCACAAGAGGCATTTACCCCTATATACACTACAGCGGATAAGTGGATTTATATCAAGAACTAGTAGACATGAAGGAAAAATGAAATCATTCACTGCCGAGTAATGAATATATAAATCAAGGTTAAAACTACTTGACATCGCCGTCTTCCTCCCAAAAAGCTATGGAGGAGAAAATGTACCTCCCACTGGCGGATACACAGGTAGAAATTTAATAACTCTTAAAAATATGAAATGGGTCAGCCAGAGGGCCCGCCATTAATTCTATCCACTGAGACCAGTGCTCTTGTATCCTTTACCCAATCTTTTGGTCTAACAGTAAGAAAAATTGGGTGCCAGTCATAAAGAATACATTTCCCAACAAATGTGTATGGAGTCCAAATAGTAATAGGGATGACCAGCCCCTAACCCCCAATCGCGACACCTCCACCTCTTAAAATAATATTTTATTCAGTAAAAAATAGTCATTTTCAATTCCAGTTTGTAGGGAACATCGGTGCGGGGGGCCTAACCCCTTATACATGTTAACACCGCCAGCTTAGGAAGGTTCTGTTGCATGGCTAGCTGAACAACAACTCATATTATGCACATCCTGCACGAGCGTTGCCAAGTGATGGCTGAAGCTGCTGGGAGTGGGAGTGCAACTGGAGCTTTAAACTGACGAATGTCTAGCCCTGCATTTTTTCATTCACACAATATTGTAACCTATATTCTTCTGGTCAGTGGTTATGGATAAGCTCAAGGCGTAGTCTAGAATAGATATCCAATAAAGCTTCAGGCCCCATCATTTCCTCACCTACACTCCAGATAGCAAGAGAAAACACAAGCACATTGTATGATCTGTCACTGAGAGAAAGCAGGGACGGGCATTATCTGCTGAAATCCCATATTGTTACTCTGCTCAGACCTTTCCACAGGGAGAAAGGAAACCGAATGATGGTATCTTCAAACTCAGGCGTTACACTGACTTAAAGGGAAAGTCACAAAGGAACATTTGCAATGTTAAAATTAAAATGACACTCTAAACACCATAACCACTGCAGCTCAGGTTATCTCAACCCTTTTCTTTTTTGTCAAAACATTTTAAAAGAGATAGAGAAATAATTAATTAAATAAATAACAATGTTCTGGCTGAGAGTGGGGGAAATGGGAATAAGTTAGCCTTGCGCTCGCAAGTTATTCCGTTCCATCCAGATAAAATTTACATGTAAAATATGTAAGGTTGTATTCTGCATTGCCAATGTAGCCATGGGGCTGGTGTCAGCAAGTGAGAACTAGAGGATAGTTAGCCACAGAACCGCTACCGATTGGTTATTGTCCCTTTAAAAAAAAATGTTAACGCACAATTTAACTGAATTCAAACCAGCATAGAAGGATTTATTCAGTAAACTGTAGATTGTGCCAAAAATACCATTGAAAGGTTATGATAGTCTTGATGAAAATATTTCTGAATTGGAGAATTTTGGAATGCAACCTCATTACGTATCAAATGTGGGTGCCTGGAGTGTTCCTTAGGGCTCACGTAAAGAATCAAAATTAGACCAGTATTTCAAACAGGACAGGGAAGACGGGTCAGTTTAGCTCATATCTGCACGTGAAATCTGTGTTCTACTTTGAAGGACGAGTAAACAAACTTTTGTGTGTTATTGGGTTATAAAAACAATCAAACTGGGGTGTTTAAAAAAAATTAAAATCTATCAAAAAGTAGACTGCTGCCTTTTTAATTCTTTTATGTCCACTATAAGTTGTCTAAATTTCCCCGTTAACTGTGAATGCATACAAAAAAAAAATATTTAGATTTAGAGTCCTGAATACAGCCATTTTTCAGGACTTTTCTTTCCATACGTATTAATTCTATTTGCTAATTGTTATGATTTTTTACCCGTTTTAATACTTTTTTTGCATAATATATTTAATAGCACTTTACAAGTCCTCCGAAGCCTCAATAATCTTCATTGGGGTGGTGCCATCCTCTCCATACTGGCATTATACATGTTACCCTTAAAGCCAGGATTTTAAAGCTCTGAACAATGTGAGCTTAATACCTATTTTATTTCTGTGACGAGACCAATCTCGCCACATTGCATTGGAGAAGCCTGGTTGCTCGCCTGCTGCCTTTGGACTATGGCCCCCATGTTAAAAGACTTTGTTTCGCCTGCAGAAAAGCTGTATTCGTGCTTTTCTGCCAGTTGTTCGGTAGATTCAACCTACCGAACACCCGCACGAATGAATAGACCACCTGGGAGCTGGAGTGTGCCGGCAATTAACCTCCCTGAAGCTGCGGTTAACCGCAGCTTAATTGACAATTACTGGGTGGTCGCGGTTACACCTAGCCGCCACACGATGGCGGTGTTATGGAAGCTCCCTGGGTAGCCAGCGCTTGTTCTACCCAGCGGCAGGACACCAAAAGCGGACACTTTTGTCTTACAAGCCCCGCTGAGGCTGGAAGTCTGCAAACCCGTTCGGGAACCGAACAACGGAACATTCGGGACTTTTAGTGCTGCAATTGTATTCAGTGTGCAAGTACCCAGATAGCCTGCCATGGAGCCTGTTTGTGGAATTAAAGACTTTGGCTCCATTGACTGTGTGTCCTATTTGTCTGCTTGTCTGTCCCTTGTCACAGTCTCCCATTTGGTCCCCTAGGGGAGTGTCCACCAGGTGGGAGACCTGCATAAATACTGGGCAGGTAGCCCTCATTAAACAGACCACTGCTTGACCGTCAACACGGAGCCTTGTCTTGTCTTTGGGGGGATTTACTGAACGCTGATAGAGACTGATTGCTAGGAGTGTAAGCCGCTTGGATGCTTTTCCTATTCGTCTGCTAGCAGCAATTCGTATGGTTCCTGTTCGTCTGTTTGGAGTGCTATATTGGATGCCGTTCGGGAGTTTGGAGCATTCACTTATTGGTGGTTCGTGTGTTTGGTGTTCTGCAGTAGCTGTGCCTGCATCTCTGGAAAGGGGGCCGATCGCCTAAACGGTTTTTACCCCTTTTGTGCAAAATGGTCCGTTACAATTTCTTTATGGTATTTTATTTGATTGTACTACACCTTGGACATCTCTGTTTTTTTCATGCCTGAGCGAATATCAGAGAGGAGGAGTTGTGTGATGCTGCCTTAAGAGTGTACAAGCCTTTCTTACAGAGCCAATACAGTGCTCTTTTAAATGGGAGTGATACATTTTTCTCAAAAAAAGAAACTCGAATTTTATGACTTTCACGCACACGGTTCTATCACAATTACGTGGGGTAAGTCGCCCCTTTTTCTTGCGGCACTTTATTAAAGGTATAGGTTTTACTTGTACCCCTATTTGTTTTTGTGTTTATTGATGTGTGTGGGGAGGGGGGTATTCCACAGAAGTGTATAGAGCTGCTGGTTTCTTTTTATATTATTTTACTTAAGCACTTTTGTAGTAACACACTTCCTCCTTTTCTTTTAGACCAGGTCTTTATCTGGTTACATGTGGGAAAAACATTCACCTGTGAAAGAGATGGCAGCAGGATGCAAAGAAGGCAGGCCGTCGGGGGCAGTGCTATGTTTTGGGAAATTTTCTGCTGGGAAACCTATAGTCCTGGCATTCATGTGGATGTTACTTTGACATGTACCACCTACCTAGAAATTGTTGCATCCCTCCATGGCAATGGTGTACCCTCTTTCAGCAGGATAACGCACCCTGCCACACTGCAAAATTGTTCAGGAATGGTTTGAGGAACATGACAGTGTGTTCAAGGTGCTTCCTTGGTCTCCACATTCTCTGGATCTTATTTCGATTGAGCATCTGTGGTCTGTGCTGGAACAACAAATCGGATCCATGAGGCCCCATCCCACAATTTGCAGGACTTAAAGGATCTGCTGCTAATGTCTTGGTGCCAGATACCACAGGACAAAGAGATTGTGGAGTCCGTGCCTCGATGCATCAGAGATGTTTTGGCAGCACGGGGGGCACCTACATGATATTAGGCACGTGGTTTTAATGTTGTGGCTGATCAGTGTATGTCTGAGGCATAAAAGCGATGCTGGTAGACAGCCACGAATTTCACAAACACCATCCTGGTTTTTTGTAAGGAAACTTTTAAATCCTAAAGGCAATTTTTAAATGTGAAACAAAAAAAGACAAACGCGAACCCTATGTTTTCCCCTTTAATAAAGTGAGATTTGACAGAATATAAGTGATAACTGAGATTCTATTCATTTATGACGACCCTGGTGATCTGAGTTGACGCTCTATAAATAGGCCGTTATCAGATGCCTGAAAGGGACGAAATTCAACCTGACTTGGCACATGTTAAATTATCTTTGGCAATTGCTGCCAAGCAATGTTTCAGGAAAACCCGATAAGAAGAGGGGAAGCCATTTTATAACTGCTGCTTCAGAGGATAGCGAAGAGGAGATCATAGCAAAGGAAAGAAAAACAAAAGGTTGCAATTCTTTTGGGAAATACAACATCAAAGTACACAATCCAGATCCTATCATCTTCCTCTCGGATCAAGAGTGCGAAATGATAAACTCTACAAACCGGAACGATGGATCGGTGGAATCATGCCAGAGTATTTGCTATTTACTCATTCAATCTCTATAGAGATTTATAGGTAGCAAGAGGGATATTACTATGAGGTGCTGTTCTGAGTGATTGTATCACACATTATATCAATTTGTTACTGTCATGGTAGGTGAGCGTTTCTGCTGTATTTACCAAACCACAAGGTGTGTGGAGGTGATCATTTTAGGGCCAAATAGGAATAGTTCAAAAATAAATCTCACACTCTTGTAGGATTATTCTCTTAATTGTGAATTGCTGGGAATGTTACATTTAAGTCAAAGTAGCTCATTTGACAGCACAGCAACTTAGCAAATTTAGCTATTTTCATAAAATTGGAAATTCAAATTCCTGACGATTCACACTTTAGAGGTTTATTCATTAAGATCGGGATTGTTGCAAATTAAAATCTGAAATGCAAAAGCGAGGCTAAAATAGCAAATTTGGAAAATGTATCTGTATCAGCTCAACTTATAGCTTTTACATTTTGCAATTCAGATTTGAATTCCTTGTAATTTGGGGTGCGATAGGGCTGCGGGGGGTTTATTGAATAACCCTGATGCACCATTTAAAATCTGTAAATTCTCCACAATTTCAAGGATGGCTAACAAGCCTCTTGAGTGCTTGGCATTTGCACAGCCTTACGAAAACAAAAGAATATAAAATCTTACAGACGACATTTAAAAACAAAACAAACAAAAAAATCGGAAAATTGATTACCCAGTTAAAAAATTTGGGCTAAAAATGCTGATCTGGAAAAATTCTCAAATAATTTTTACAATTCTTTTTCATTCTGCATGTTGTAATTGGTTTACCAATTTACTACAGATAACTGTTTAGTGAACACATTCCAAAACACAGTTCACAATTAGTTAACTCACTTAGAAGCATGATTAATATACAGGTTTGAGAACAATCTATTCTGTTTGCCCATAAAAGAGAATCTCGGCTTGAAAAACTAGGCCAAATGCCAGAAAAGAGGCTATCGGAACAGAAAGGCACAACTAGGTACTGTCCCTGGAAATCCAGGGACGTTGGCCGCACTTCATTTTAAAAGTGCAACGGTAAATTATACTTTGAATATAAGACCTATACAGGGATCAACAGATAAGTGATACTGTATATAAGAATACTGGGATCGTTCCAATCCCAGAGAACATACACGAGATGTTAGGAAGCTCTAAGGGGATAATGTGTCCTGCTCAAGATCACATAAAGGACAAATAAATAAAAAGTCAAATTTTCCAGTCCTCTAAAACAAGCTTTAATGATTTCAGCAAACCAACTCCCCTTCTCTTCCTGTCTCAAATGTCTGGGGATATTGATTTGCGAAGTATCATCAACTGATGGTCCTATGCTCTTAGACAGAAACACCATTTGGCACAGAGATTCCTCAGTGAGATCGGCTGAACTTGTGATATCATCGATGAGCACATATCTCTGTTTCATAAGCATATTACAGTGTCTCAAGGTTTAGCTTGCGTTTTATCTGTTTTAACAATTTGTGTTAACATGAAAAATGCAAAAACATTAGGCTACTGACAACAGGACTGGCTGATATTTTTTTTCTTTTATTCTTTTTCAGTGGCGTACATACCACTGCGACCTGGTATGTACCCACTGTGGCCAGCCTCTTCTCCTGGGGGGCCCAGGAGCCGGCCACCTCAGGGCCCCCCAAGGCTGGCCCTGGTGGTGTCATCCGGCGTGCAGGCTGGCGGGTGCACGAGGGAGCACTCTCCCCTGAGTGCTTCCTCTTCAGCTCCCTCGCGCACCGCACAGATCAGATCCCTACGCGGCGCGCGATGACACCACTGGACCCCAATGAATCCCCTCAGCACTCCCAAATGTAGGGAGGCAGGGGGGATTAAATTCTAAAAAAAAAATGTGTGTGTTAGTGTTAGTGTGTGTGTGTTAGTGTGTGAGTGTTAGTGTGTGTGTTAGTGTTAGTGTGTGTGTGTTAGTGTGTGAGTGTTAGTGTGTGTGTTAGTGTTAGAGTGTGTGTGTGTTAGTGTGTGTGTGTTAGCATGTGTGTGTTAGTGTGTGTGTGTGTGTGTGTGTTAGTGTGTGAGTGTTAGTGTGTGTGTTAGTGCTAGAGTGTGTGTGTGTTAGTGTTAGTGTGTGTTAGTGTGTGAGTGTTAGTGTGTGAGTGTTAGTGTGTGTTAGTGTGTGAGTGTTAGTGTGTGTTAGTGTTAGTGTGTGTTGGTGTGTGTTGGTGTGTGAGTGTTGGTGTGTGTGTGTAGTGTTAGTGTTAGTGTGTGTTGGTGTGTGAGTGTTGAGTGTGTGTGTTAGTGTTAGTGTTGGTGTGTGTGTGTTAGTGTGTGTGTGTGTGTTAGTGTGTGAGTGTTAGTGTGTGTGTTAGTGTGTGTGTGTGTGTGTTAGTGTTAGTGTGTGCTAGTATGTGAGTGCTAGTGTGTGAGTGTTAGTGTGCGTGTGTGTTAGTGTGTGTGTGTTAGTGTGTGTGTGTGTTAGTGTGTGTGTTAGTGTGTGTGTTAGTGTGTGTGTCAGTGTTAGTGTGTGTGTGTGTGTTAGTGTTAGTGTGTGAGTGTGTGTGTGTCTGCTAGTGTTAGTGTGTGAGTGTGTGTGTGTCTGCTAGTGAGTGTCAGTGAGTGTGTTACTGTGTGTCTGCTAGTGAGTGTGTTTGTGTGTGTCTGTTAGTGAGTCTGTTTGATGTCTGTTAGTGAGTGTGTGTATGTCTGTTGCTGAGTGTGTCTCTGTCAGTAAATGTGTGTGTCTGTTAGCTAGTGTGTATGCGTCTGTTCGTGAGAGTGTGTGTGTGTCTTCAGCACTTACATTTCTCCAGCGCCGGACTCCGTTGGCGCTGGGGATCCCTCCGCCTCTCAGCTCCGAATGCGCATGCGCGGCAAGAGCCGCTTGTGCATTCAAATCGCCCATAGGAAAGCATTACTCAATGCCTTCCTATAGACGTTCAGTGTCTTAGAATCGCGGAAGCTCCTCTAGCGGCTGTCAATGAGACAGCCACTAGAGGCCGGATTAACCCTCAGTGAAACATAGCAGTTTCTCTGAAACTGCTATGTTTTCAGCTGCAGGGTTAAAACTAGAGGGACCTGGCTCCCAGACCACTTCATTGAGCTGTTGTGATCTGGGTGTCTGTAGTGGTCCTTTAAGTGTGTGCACCTGCATGCACTGGCATACATACCGCGGTCGCAGCCCTGTGACCAGGTGCCAGCCACCATGTGTTCCGGCCCCGCCCCGCGCAGAGTAAGTGCGGGGGGGCCCACGGATCAATTTTTGCACCGGGGCCCCATAGGTCATGTGTACGCCACTGTTCTTTTTTGTTTGTTTTTTAACACAGGGACTTTCCTTCAATGTATAGATTGTTGTCTATGTTATTTCAACACGAATGTTTAGTCTACATGAAAACATTTTTAACCATATCAAAACAATAGTTAGGCAAAGCCTGAGTTAAAGTGATTGTCTTGGCAATATCACACTTGGAGGGTTTGTAGGAAGGGATAAAGAACAAGGCAAGTAATCCAGAATTATAACACGTAGCAAATCATAGTAATACAAATACACATTATAAAAAGGATAAAATTATTAAAAATTAAGGTTTTACACATTTCATCTTCTCTATATCAAAATTATAGTTTAATTAAAGATTAGTGTGTTTGATTATAGATAGCGTGACAGATGGATGTGTTAGACACACAGTCCCAGGTTCTGCAAGACAATCCCGAATTTGAGCTCCTCTCCTGCTGTCCCAGGCTAGCTATACGCGTACTGCATCTGCGGACACCATAAGCAAATTCCATGCAAAGTATAGAGTCATTAGATGCTCTCATTCTGCACAAACCTGGCTAAGGTCTACTTAGTCCTACTCTGCACATTTACTACTCAAGCCCTGTACACAGCTCCGAATTGTCTAGGAGTCCTGAGAAATGTCTATGTAGAGCAAAGAGGGGATATGAATTCAGTCCGAAATGTTATAATATTTAGAAGGAATAATGTTGGTTTTAAAGAAACACTTTTCTATCTTGGATTGCTGCAGGTGAAAGCTTGAGGGAGCTACTTCATACAATCTGACAGAATTCACGGAATTGACATAAAATATGTATTGTATGTCAGAGATTCACACAATCTTATAATTATTTTCTACCGAAGAGACCTCAGCTAAACTTCTGTGTTCTATAAGTTCTGAAATATTTAGAACATGCACAATAACATGCAGGTGGTTTCTCCAGTCAATGTTTCAAAAAAAATTGTCTGCATTTTACATATTTTAACAATTTCTCTGTGAACGTAAAAAGTAAGAAATGTTATTTTGCCCTTTAAGTCACAATATCATTATCAAAATATCCTGAACATATAGAAGATCTGAAGCCTTACACACTGCACAAAACAAGGGACACGAATGCGTTCTATGATAGAGCAAGAACTGATCTCATCTCATATAATGGGAATGTATCGATCTTACTATGTGTGACAAACGCTACTTCCTACATTTGCCACAGACTCCTGGAAGGGTGTAGAAGCCGGATTTCTGCCCACCAACTATAGTCCAGGTCTCGGACACCGTTTGGGAGTTGCCCATCCACCATTAGTAGCTTTCCCTGGGTACCCCTGGTTTGGCAATTTCCCTTCATGCGAATAGAACCAAACGTTGGCTCTCGCATCAACCACAAATAGTCCCAGCGGTACTTATCCGCAACCACTGGGGAACTAAATTCGGCATGAGGTTAAAAAAATGAAATCTGTTTAGTTTGGAAAAACGGTGCCTGAGAGGGGATATGATAACTTTATACAAATATATTCGGGGCCAGAACAAACCTTTATCTGGAAATCTATTCATAAACAGGGCTATACATAGGACATGAGGTCACACATTTAGGCTGGAAGAAAGGAGATTTCATCTAAGGCAAAGAAAAGGTTTTTTTACAGTAAGAACAATAAGGATATGGAATTCTCTGCCTGAAGAGGTGGTTTTGTCAGAGTCCATACAGATGTTTAAACTGAAATTGGATAAATACTTACAAAAACATAGCATACAGGGATATAATTTCTAATTAGTGGGGTAATAGCTGCTTGATCCAAGGAGACACCTGACTGCTATTTTGGGGTCAAGAAGGAATTTTTCCTAGTTTGTGGCAAAATTGGGAGCGCTTCACACCAGGTTTTTTGCCTTCTTTTGGATCAACAGCAACAACATTTGTGAGGAAGGCTGAACTTGATGGACGCTAGTCTCTTTTCAGCTATGTAACTATGTAACTATGAGGACTTTGTGGGTTCCCGATCACCTCAGTGGGACTTGGCCACGAATGTTATGGAACTGTTTTCGGCATGAAGTGACCGTGCGGTTCCCGGACAACTTGGTTTGTGGTGTTGAACCACTTTGAAATCCGCCAGGAGTGCGCTTTTTGGAGGGAAGGTGCCTGAGACCAAAGAGAATGAATGCTACCTAAGAGCCAGGCGAAGCACCCCATATTACATCCACAGGAGCTTGACCGGCAAAAGCACCAAACGCCCTGGAACTATTTTGGGCATAGGACCACGTGTGCGGCTGGTCAGAACTTTACCACGGTGGCGTTTCTCCAACACTGCATGGACCTGAGCGCCATTTGGAGAACTTGGGTGCTCAGATCAGGGCTATTTAATGATGTATTATTTGTAGGATTATTTTATGTTTTTATTATGTTTTGGGATATTTTTATGTTTTTATATTTTTGTGTTGGCCTCTCTGTTACTGGGAGATAATTAGCTTACCGGTCTTTAACGCAACTATCTCCCAGGCCCAGAGATTCCTGGGAGGGGCTTGGGGTGAAGACAATGGAGACCCCCTGCTGGGGTCTGTGCATAAAAGGCTGTGTTTGGATGCAATAAACCAGTTGTACTCCAAGATCTATGTACAACAGGGAAGGGCTATAAAATCATTGCTTAGCACCTTGTTCCAGCTTGTGAGGGATTCGGCGGGGAAAGCCTTTGTAAGGACTACAGCTCCCAGGACTCATTTAACCTGTTTTTGACAGGTACTCAAATAAAATAGGAAAATGTCACAAACAACAAAAATATTAACAGAAACAAAAAAAAAATAGTGATTTTTAGGAGATGTCGCAGAACAAGTTTAGAAATATTTTGGACATACATAAAAACATCCAGGGGCCAAGGACACTCAACATTCCATGGATTGCACATATTTTAAGATTTTGCTTGCTAAAATGAAAAATGTAAGAATATTAGTTTTGCCCCTTACAGCAATTTTATCTGCGTCATCACTCGATAACAGTAATGGTTTCATAACCAGGTACATTTAGCAGGCCAGGAGCCGTATGCACTGCACCAAACTTCTGTTTAGAATGAGGTCTCTGAAAGAGCAAGTAATGGGCCCATCATCACAAAATGAAGACCGTGCTCACACTACGAGTATGCCTGGGCGGCAGCAGTGGTTATAGTGCTTTTCAACCAAAATACATAGAATTCATCAACCAAAATAAACAGAACAAAATCAAAAAAGATACTTGAGCACTATCCCCAATTCCTATGCACATTTAAATAACAGGAGGTGTTTAGTATCAATCCAATGGTCATTAAAGGGACACTATTTCACTGAAGTGGTCTGGGTGCAGCTTCCTACAATGGAAAGCGTTGCAGTTTTTTAGAAACTGTAATGTTTACATTGCTTAGTGAAATCCACCTTTTGCACTGCACTGACAAACTCAGTCACATGATCATTATTATTATTTTATTATTTATATAGTGCCATCAGATTCCGTAGCGCTGTACAATGGGTGGACTAACAGACATGTAATTGTAACCAGACAACTGGACGTACAGGAACAGAGAGGTGGAGGGCCCTGCTCAATGAGCTTACAATCTATGCGGAAGTCCCCACAGGAAAGCATTGATCCTATGGGGAAGCTTGAATGTGGCACTCACTGTGCATTGCACATTAAATCCCCAAAGCCCGGCTATGAGGAGCATTGGATTGGCCCACACTGCAGTAGGGAAAGCTTTCTCCGTTACGTTGCAGGAGATGGAGCCTCGGCACTGGAAAAATGTAAGAAAAACTGTTGGTTATTTCTGGGAGTATTACTGACTCTATAGCGCTGCATAGTTACATAGGCTGGAAAGAGACATGCATCCATCAAGTTCAGCCTTCATCATATTTGTTTTTTTGCTGTTGCTCAAAGAGATGTAAAAAAAAAAAAAGCAGTTTCAAACTCTTTCCACCTCTGTCCAGCTTGAAAATTTACCATTAATGACAACTCTCTGTACTCTATCCTTAAGCCAATGTTCTACCCAAGAAAAATAATCTTCATCTAGCTTAATTTATTTTCATCGCTTTAGCAAAATCCAAGTAGGTCACATCCACTGCAACACCCTGATCTATACTTACTTCTTAGTGGAATGCAATCTAGTTAGTTTAACATGTTTATGTTTCATAAAACCATGCTGATTTTTGCTAATAACAATGTTCTTTACAATGAATTCCTAAATATTTTTCCTCTATACCCCTTCAAATATTTTCCCAGCCACAGAATTAAGCTCACATGTCTATAATTTCCAGGTGAACACTTTGAACCCATATGAATATAGAAACCACATCTGCCTTCCTCCAATCCCCTGGTAGAATTCCTAAAAAAGAAAAGAAGTACTCATGGGTGAATACCGTCAGGCCCCAGAGCTTTGTTTACATTAACTTTCTTTAGTTGCTGCAGCACCTTGTCTTGAGTCATCCAGTTGCAATTTTTCAGCAAGTTTTTTGCAGCAATCATTTGCATATCTCTTGCCATAGGATCCTCCTTAATATGTACTGAGGGAAAAAAATTAAAGTTCTGTCTATTCTTGGTCTTCATTAACTAACACACCCATCTCTGTTTTCAGTGTACCTACACTTTCATATTGTTTTTTTAGAATGTATATACATAAAAGATTTTTGGGAAATAGTTTTTGTTCACTTTAGCTATCAATTTTTCATTTTCTAGTTTAGCCACTTTAATTGCCTTTTTGCAAGCATTATTGGCTTCCTTATATCTTATATAGGATGCCTCTGATTTGTCCGATTTAAAAGCTTTAAATGCCCTTTTCTTACCTTTAATCTCTTGGTTTACCTCCCCACTAAGCCACATTGGTTTTAATTTGTTTCGTTTATATTTATTACCCAATGGTACATACTGAGAAATGTATGTTTCTAATATTTGTTTGAAGATACTCCATTTATCTTCAGTTGGTTTATTTTTACTAAAGTGTTTATACCAGTCAATATGTTGTAAAGCTGCCATAATCTTATTGAAATTGGCCTTTATAAAATTATATGTTTTAGTATACCCCATGTACATTTAAGTTTTCTGTTTATTTCAAAAGACATCACATTGTGATCACTATTTCCCAAATGCTCCCCTTACTTGAATGTTTGTCAAAAAATCAACATTGTTTGTTATAACGAGATCCAGACAAGCATCCATTCTAGTTCTGGTCCTTGTACCAGTTATGACATGAAGGTGTCATTTAACACATTCAAAAACCTGATTCCCCTTGCTGAGCTACTAGTCCCTCTATCCCAATAAATACCCGGATAATTAAAGCCTCAATAGTAAACATGTTACATGTTTATAATATATCCCAACCAATAATTGATTTTCCTTCTTTTGCCCCAAGTAAAGATCTACCGATAAAGCTTCCACATTTTCCTTATCACTTTCCACTTGCTTAAAATTTGGCTTTGGGTTGTCCTACCCAAAAAGTCTCGAGGGTGCTAATGTCCTCTATAACAGGAATTGTTCATGTCACTGCAGATTTTTTACTTTATGAAAAAAATTAACTCAAAATGTAAAATGACTTTTTTAAACAGGAAAATAGCATATTCCCAAGGATATAACTGCTATTGTGTTTTCAGAATTTTTTTTGACAGGAACCAAATTGAAATATGAACAAAATTGCCTGTATTGTGATTATTTTAACTTTGTTTGTTAACAGAACAACAGAAGTACATCTATTTCATCACCACAATGTATTCCAATTCCATTCAGCACAACCAGAATCTTGCTCACAGCAGGGGTACTCTGAATGTAGACTATGCCAGATATAATTTTGCCAGATTCAACACGATATTCCTGGGCCACGCATGACATGTTCAACATGCTAATTGGGAAGCACTTTTCATATGCATTTCAGAATTCAGTTCTGCAGTAATAAAATCCATTATTCAAAGGGCCAATCTAAGCACTATAACCAAGAGAGCATATTGAAGTTTTTAGGATGAAGAGAATTTTTCGGTGCAGTCTCTCTGTTTTTTTTTAACGAGCTATTCTCGAAATACAGTGGTACCTCGGTTTACAAACGCCTCGGTTATTTTCGGTTTACAAATGAAAATCCATTGAAAATAATGCCTCGGTTTACAATTTTTTTTCGCAATAGGAAGCATGTTACCCCAGGATACATTGCACCTGGGAGGTTTATAGCGCAGCCTCCGTGCATTCTGGAGTCTGTGGGTAGCATGGGGCATCGACTGTGGAGGTGTTGGAGGGGTTTTGCATCGAGTTTTGGCACCTTTTTGGAATTTTTTTGCTGTGGTTTTGGGGCTTTTTGGAACTTTTTTGGTGCATTTCTCAAGAAAGGTAGGGAGCTGAGCTTTGTCGTTTGCATGCCTTTTACTATGTGTTCTGCATTGTGGGTTGATTTCCATGCCAGCTCATTTTGACTTTTTTCTGACCTCCAGAACAGATTAATTGGTTTTCAATGCATTCCTATGGGAAAACACGTTTCGGTTTACAAATTTTTCCCAATAAGAAAAGTCCCAGAGAACGCATTCAATTCATAAACCGAGATACCACTGTATAGGGTTCTATATCTCCCAAGTGTCCCTATTTAGGAAGAACAGTCCCTATTTTTTGCTCAAATCCCTCTGTTTCTCTTTTCTGTCATAATGTCACTCTATTTATTTTTGTTATTTCACGTAATGATTTATTTAGAGGAAATTCACAGACCATATGTGTTGCACTACTGCAAACACCCCATAATTGCATTCTACTACTGTTCTCAATTAAGATGATACCCAACATGTATACATTTTCCCCTAATATTGCCCCTAATCCAACCTTTAATCCAACCACTAATCTAACCTATAAACCAACCACCAATCTAACCTACAATCCAACCCATAATCAAACAGATAACCCAACCCATAATTCAACCTATAACTCAACCCATAATCCAACCGATAACCCAACCCATAACCCAACCCATAATTCAACCTATAACCCAACCTATAATCCAACCGATAACCCAACCCATAATCCAACCCATAATCCAACCTATAACCCAACCTATAATCCAACCGATAACCCAACCCATAATCCAACCCATAATCCAACCTATAACCCAACCCATAATCCCCATAATCCCATAATCCAAACCCATAATTCCCAAACCATAATCCAACCCATAATCAAACCGATAACCCAACCCATCCAACCCATAATCCAACCGATAACCCAACCCATAATTCAACCTATAACCCAACCTATAATCCAACCGATAACCCAACCCATAATCCAACCCATAATCCAACCTATAACCCAACCTATAATCCAACCGATAACCCAACCCATAATCCAACCCCCAACCTATATCCAACCTATAACCCCCAACCCATAATCCAACCCATAATCCAACCTATAATCCAACCCATAATTCAACCTATAACCCAACCCATAATCCAACCCATAATCCAACCCATAACCCAAGCCATAATCCAACCCATAATCCAACCTATAACCCAACCCATAATCCAACCTATAACCCAACCCATAATCCAACCGATAACCCAACCCATAACCCAACCCATAATCCAACCTATAATCCAACCTATAACCCAACCCATAATCCAACCTATAATCCAATCCATAATCAAACCGATAACCCAACCCATAATCCAACCCATAATCCAACCTATAATCCAACCTATAACCCAACCCATAATTCAACCTATAACCCAACCTATAATCCAACCTATAACCCAACCCATAATCCAACCTATAACCCAACCCATAATCAAACCGATAACCCAACCCATAATCCAACCTATAACCCAACCCATAATCCAACCCATAATCCAACCAATAACCCAACCAATAATCCAACCCATAACCCAACCTATAATCCAACCTATAACCCAACCCATAATCCAACCCATAATCCAACCCATAATCCAACCAATAATCCAACCCATAACCCAACCCATAATCCAACCCATAATCCAACCCATAATCCAACCGATAACCCAACCCATAATCCAACCTATAACCCAACCCATAATCCAACCCATAATCCAACCAATAACCCAACCAATAATCCAACCCATAACCCAACCTATAATCCAACCTATAACCCAACCCATAATCCAACCCATAATCCAACCCATAATCCAACCAATAATCCAACCCATAACCCAACCCATAATCCAACCCATAATCCAACCCATAATCCAACCGATAACCCAACCCATAATCAAACCTATAATCCAACCCATAACCCAACCCATAATCTAACCCATAACCCAACCCATAATCCAACCCATAATCAAACCTATAATCCAACCCATAACCCAACCCATAACCCAACCCATAACCCAACCCATAACCCAACCCATAATCCAACCCATAATCCAACCCATAATCCAACCTATAACCCAACCTATAACCCAACCCATAATCCAACCCATAATCCAACCCATAACCCAACCTATAATCCTACCTATAACACATCAGACAAAATAATCCAGAGTTGTTGGGAGACATGCAATTTTCTCAGCAGATATTTTCTTTTGGGTTGATCTTGTTTGCCTTCTATATGATTAAACGATTCTAAAAATACATATGGATGCAATGAAGCAAGCTATGAAGTTATGAAGGAATACATGGTATGAAGTTCTGGAAGTAATACAAGATATGTAGGAATACAAAGTATGGAGCTACAGGAGCTATGAAGTTATGAAGCTACACAAACTATGGGGCTATAGAAGGTATCAAGTTATACAGGCTGTTGGGCTACAGCATTTACGAAGCATACAAGCCATTTAAGATACTGAAGTTATGAAGTATACAATAAATCAAGTATTGGAGGTATGAGGTATATATCATATGAAGTTATTGGAAGTATGAAATATACAACCTTTGAGTTTTTCTCTGAAGCCAAAATTATTGAGTTCCATACGAAGTATATCTAAATCAGCATGATTACCTTTTTAACAGAGCCTTTCCTCTGTTTTTTTTAGAACTTGAGTGCAGTACCTATTTGGTGGGAGAGACAGTTCAGGAAATCTATAAGCACCTCTACAGGGTCCACCTTGAATGTGCTAAATTTGGCCACTTGACTACATCACTAAAACATGATGTACGATGAATTACTCCTTCCAATTCTTTAGCCAAAACTAAACAATCAGAAGATTAATCGGCTAGCATACAGGTAAATGAGGATTATTAAGAAAAGAAACAAATGTTTTTATTAAAGATTTTGCAAATTTATAGTTTAGCAGTCTTTTCAGGTAGGTCTTTTTTGAACACAGTACTGTCTGACTATGTTCAGTTCCACAAGGATGAGCACTAAGCAATGTGGGGAGTCATGGTCAGCAATAAACGTTGACAGCTATGGCGGCCATATTTGTGCATCTAGATTTTGAGCCAATAAATCTAGATTTTCAGTCTCACCAAGGAATCAACATCTATCTGTACATTTCCTGTCAACTTGGCTCGTACATGTCGGTGGATTTCATTCTTTGCAATGTTTGTATTTGCACGATGGGTCACTTAAAACATTAACCTTTCATAATGGCATAGCTTGCTTAGAAGGGCCTCTGTCTTCATGCATCCTTTCAAACTAAATGACTTCAAGATTAAGACATGAACATTACAGAATAATAGTTATCACTTCGCACTCCCCTCCCGTGCGCCTTAGAAGAGGCTTCCACATTGTGAATTAACAGAACAATGATTGACAATGCACTCTATTTAATCCACTACACAGAAGCTGGGATTTAAAAGACCAATTCAGAGAAGGCATCCCGATTTACATCCATTAGTATATCTGTCTGGAAACTAAAATCAAAGAGGCCACTAATGTGGTCAATGAGACACTGAGATTCACATTCCCAGTTCAACACGGAAAGGAATGGTTTTGGAAGTAAACTGATTGAACGTCCGACGTGTAAGATAATGATAACTAATGACTTAATCATATCTCAAAAGACTATTTGAAAAGCTTGTTTTCAAAATTAGGATCTATTAAGAATCAAAATACAATTCTGTTAGCATAGCTGGAGAATATCGATAAATAACAACTCTGCATCAAATTTCCCATTCAATGCGTATAAATTTCCATTTAAATTAAGAGAAATTCCAAATTGAACTAATTTTGAAAGTGGACATGACTGCTAGCACGTGGTTGCATATCAAATTGTAATCTGTTCTGTGATTGGTAGAACAAATTGTAAAAAAATTGCGTTATACAGAAATGTACAACATATCTGTTTTGTATATTTTCCACTTGGCTCCCTGTATCTCCTTCACTACCTCTGTTTATTTACGACTGGTGGAAATCCCAACGTGAGACAATATGAAAGTGTAGGTACACTGAAAACAGAGATGGGTGTGTTAGTTAATGAAGACCAAGAATAGACAGAACTTTAATTTTGGAAAAGGGGGATCATTTAAAAGGCTGATGAAATCACAGGAATGTTCTCTTGAAAAACCAGTTGGTGTATTACCTAAACAGGAAATTGTGGAAAAACTGTTAGGGGACTGCACGTTTTATGCCCATAAGGCAGTTTTAGTAAACAGGGCTGTGTGCAGTGAGTGACAGAGCACTGCACAGATTGGTTATCTCTTTCGGGGGGACGGGGGAAGTAGACAAAGTTCCACCCAAGTTGAGAGTGCGAAATTTCGCTGAAATCGAGCAGCTTAAACTAAGCATTCTGGCTCTTTTCACAAATCGCTGCAGTTCTAAGCTACTCTGAGAGCTTAGAGAAGAGTCTACGGCATCAACTGGCCAATTATGCAAAGTGGTGATGGTGCTTAAAGTGACCCTTTTACCATATTATAACTCTCACTTTAATGCCATATGCTGTCTAAACAATCCAGACCCATTGGGCTTTATCTAACTCAACAATTCTGTCTATACTTCACTCGGTCAAGTTATGGGTTAAAAGGACAAAGTCTCCAGAAAAAGACAATCTGATTTTAGCATCGGAGAAACAAAACCAGAAGCTACTTTGTGCAGTACAAGGTCTCTAATTATAGTAAGTGAGTATCAATAATTCATAAAAATAATATCTGTGATCATTAGCGACATTTGAAGGATATCTCTTCTAGAGTAACAGAAATCCTGAAGCCACGACAGCTCTGATTCTTTTCATGAACTAGAACATTCTTTCCTCAGAATTCAAGTAAACTTTTCATCCACACAGAGAGGGCTCTCATCTGCATTGTCAGATTGACCTACACTAAATAATACATACTATGGAATATGGAGGGTGAGGGCATGAGAGCAATTAGGACTGTGCTGACTATAAGTCGCGATGGACTACAGTCAAAGAAAATGTAGGATAATACTCAAACCTAAATAAATTATATATCAGGTACGGCTGAAGGAGAGAGAAAGACATCATTAAAAGGGAAAAAGTGACGCTCAAAGGCAAAATGTATTAAGCACAATATGTTTGTAGTGGAACTTTGTGGTCATGAGATGTTTCTTTTTAAAAGTAAATTATTTTTGTTTTGCAGTAGAACGTTACAGAATGGAATGGGACATGTTAACATTAACGACTCAATTAAGGTAGATAAAGGGAAAGGGAAGACTAGATATGGAAGGTTGCTGGGGAGAGGGCAAATTGTAACATACAGCAATGGGAGCACAATGAAGGACTGCAAGGGGTGGGAGGAAAATAACAATTATTAGCACTTCGTAGAGACGTAATGGAGCAAAGATGGTAGTAAGATAGATCAGATCGCGATCAAGCTCAGATCATAGCTGGAGCCATAATAATATCATGAAGGTAAGTGGTCGTGCTTTCCGAAGAAACAAATGCCCTACATCCCATGGTGGGTGGGTGGTGAATATTTAAGGAATATCCGCACATGTTTGGATATGGTGCTTGGACAAAAGTCATTAAAGGACATAGCTTTTATGGACTGGGAAGAATGGATGCACTTCCAAAACTCCAATGTGTTTCTTTCCTAAAGTATTGCATTGAAAGTCTGTATATTGAGTCATGAGCAGGATAGCGGCAAATTCTGAGAGACTAAAGGCACCTACTGTAGCAACATTCTATTTCTTTCATATTACCGTATAGATTGCATTCAATTTGATAAGCTGTCCATGTTTACTTGATGGTAGACATCAGTTGCTGTAGAAAAATCTCACTATTTACTTTGCTTTCCTATATCCATTAACACTATTCCCATAATTCACAAAAAGAGTCTTTCGATTCGCAGCTGTCAATACTTCACTGACCTTCACAGAAAATTCAAATCACATGCTCTCTCGAGGGTGAAAAATAGCCATTTTAGTAAAACACACATTGACTTAGCCATAAATAATATAAACCCTCCCAGTATAACTAATTGTAACCTACAAAGTTACCCTACTGTATGTGGGAGCCTGGAATGTCCCTTTAATAATATAAACCCACCCAGTATAACTAACTGTAACCTAACCTACACAGTGCATCTAATGTGTGGGAGTCTGGAGTGTCCCTTTAATAATACAAACCCACCCAGTATAACTAACTGTAACCTAACCTACACAGTGCATCTAACGTGTGTGGGAGCCTGGAGTGTCCCTTTAATAATATAAACCCACCCAGTATAACTAACTGTAACCTAACCTACACAGTGCATCTAACATGTGTGGAAGCCTGGAGTGTCCCTTTAATAATATAAACCCACCCAGTATAACTAACTGTAACCTAACCTACACAGTGCATCTAACGTGTGTGGGAGTCTGGAGTGTCCCTTTAATAATATAAACCCACCTAGTATAACTAATTGTAACCTAAAAAGTTCACCTACTGTATGTGGGAGCCTGGAATGTCCCTTTAATAATATAAACCCACCCAGTATAACTGACTGTAACCTAACCTACACAGTGCATCTAACGTGTGGGAGCCTGAAATGTCCCTTTAATAATATAAACCCACCCAGTATAACTAACTGTAACCTAACCTACACAGTGCACCTAACGTGTGTGGGAGCCTGGAGTGTCCCTTTAATAATATAAACACACCCGGTATAACTAACTGTAACCTAACCTACACAGTGCATCTAACGTGTGTGGGAGCCTGGAGTGTCCTTTTAATAATATAAACCCACCCAGTATAACTAACTGTAACCTAACCTACACAGTGCACCTAACGTGTGTGGGAGCCTGGAGTGTCCCTTTAATAATATAAACCTACCCAGTATAACTAACTGTAACCTAACCTACACAGTGCACCTAACATGTGTGGGAGCCTGGAGTGTCCCTTTAATAATATAAACCCACCCAGTATAACTAACTGTAACCTACCCTACACAGTGCATCTAACATGTGTGGGAGCCTGGAGTGTCCCTTTAATAATATAAACCCACCCAGTATAACTAATTGTAACCTAACCTACACAGTGCACCTAACGTGTGTGGGAGCCTGGAGTGTCCCTTTAATAATATAAACCCACCCAGTATAACTGTAACCTAACCTACACAGTGCATCTAACATATGTGGGAGCCTGGAGTGTCCCTGTAATAATATAAACCCACCCAGTAAAACTAACTGTAACCTAACCTACACAGTGCATCTAACCTGTGTGGGAGCCTGGAGTGTCCCTTTAATAATATAAACCCACCCAGTATAACTAACTGTAACCTAACCTACACAGTGCATCTAACGTGTGTGGGAGCCTGGAGTGTCCCTTTAATAATATACACCCACCCAGTATAACTAACTGTAACCTACCCTACACAGTGCATCTAACGTGTGTGGGAGCCTGGAGTGTCCCTTTAATAATATAAACCCACCCAGTATAACTAACTATAACCTAACCTACACAGTGCATCTAATGTGTGGGAGCCTGGAGTGTCCCTTTAATAATATAAACCCACACAGTATAACTAACTGTAACCTAACCTACACAGTGCATCTAACGTGTGTGGGGGCATGGATTGTCCCTTTAATAATATAAACCCACCCAGTATAACTAACTGTAACCTAACCTACACAGTGCATCTAACATGTGTGGGAGCCTGGAGTGTCCCTTTAATAATATAAACCCACCCAGTATAACTAACTATAACCTAACCTACACCGTGCATCTAATGTGTGGGAGCCTGGAATGTCCCTTTAATAATATAAACCCACCCAGTATAACTGACTGTAACCTAACCTACACAGTGCATCTAACGTGTGGGAGCCTGGAGTGTCCCTTTAATAATACAAACCCACCCAGTATAACTGTAACCTAACCTACACAGTGCTTCTAACCTGTGTGGGAATCTGAAATGTTCCTTTAATAATATAAACCCACCCAGTATAACTAATTGTAACCTACAAAGTTCACCTACTGTATGTGGGAGCCTGGCATGTACCTTTGATAATATAAACCCACCCAATATAGCTAACTGTAACCTAACCTACACAGTGCATCTAACATGTGGGAGCCTGGAGTGTCCCTTTAATAATATAAACCCACCCAGTATAACTAACTGTAACCTAACCTACACAGTGCATCTAACGTGTGTGGGAGCCTGGAGTGTCCCTTTAATAATATAAACCCACCCAGTATAACTAACTGTAACCTAACCTACACAGTGCACCTAACGTGTGTGGGAGCCTGGAGTGTCCCTTTAATAATATAAACCCACCCAGTATAACTAACTATAACCTAACCTACACAGTGCACCTAACGTGTGTGGGAGCCTGGAGTGTCCCTTTAATAATATAAACCCACCCAGTATAACTAACTGTAACCTAACCTACACAGTGCATCTAACGTGTGTGGGAGCCTGGATTGTCCCTTTAATAATATAAACCCACCCAGTATAACTAACTGTAACCTAACCTACACAGTGCATCTAACGTGTGTGGGAGCCTGGAGTGTCCCTTTAATAATATAAACCCACCCAGTATAACTAACTGTAACCTAACCTACACAGTGCATCTAACGTGTGTGGGAGCCTGGAGTGTCCCTTTAATAATATAAACCCACCCAGTATAACTAACTGTAACCTAACCTACACAGTGCATCTAACGTGTGTGGGAGCCTGGAGTGTCCCTTTAATAATATAAACCCACCCAGTATAACTAACTGTAACCTAACCTACACAGTGCTTCTAACGTGTGTGGGAGCTGGAGTGTCCCTTTAATAATATAAACCCACCCAGTATAACTAACTGTAACCTAACCTACACAGTGCATCTAACGTGTGTGGGAGCCTGGAGTGTCCCTTTAATAATATAAACCCACCCAGTATAACTAACTGTAACCTAACCTACACAGTGCATCTAACGTGTGTGGGAGCCTGGAGTGTCCCTTTAATAATACAAACCCACCCAGTATAACTAACTGTAACCTAACCTACACAGTGCATCTAACCTGTGTGGGAGCCTGAAGTGTCCCTTTAATAATATAAACCCACCCAGTATAACTAACTGTAACCTAACCTACACAGCGCACCTAACGTGTGTGGGAGCCTGGAGTGTCCCTTTAATAATATAAACCCACCCAGTATAACTAACTATAACCTAACCTACACAGTGCATCTAACGTGTGTGGGAGCCTAGAGTGTCCCTATAATAATATAAACCCACCCAGTATAACTAACTGTAACCTAACCTACACAGTGCATCTAACGCGTGTGGGGGCCTGGAGTGTCCCTTTAATAATATAAACCCACCCAGTATAACTAACTGTAACATTACCTATACAGTGCACCTAACGTGTGTGGGAGCTTGAAGTGTCCCTTTAATAATAATACACGTTTGTGTTCCTGACACTATAGTGTTTCCTTAATATTATGAACCCAAAGTCTTATCAACGAACAGAAATCATTGTCATTGACAAATCCAGGATAAAAGGTTTCAGAACCTCTCTAATAAGGATGAATAATTCGTAAAAGGTAATATTAAAGGAGATTAGGGTAGAGAGGACACGGGAGAATAGAAATGAACTGGTAATACAGGCGTGAAAGTCGAGGTGCTGAATCTTACAGATTTCAGGGCAGAACTGTGTTATTCAGAAGGACATTCCTACAAAGTTAATCTACATTTACAAAGAAACTGGAATCCATTGACAGGCCCTGGGGAGTCAGCATAGCTAAACGGACAAGGGCACATGTATGAGTGTGGGGATGGTGCTAGTGATTGGCTATATGTGTTTAGGGGAGTGGTTATGGGTTTGAAGTGGGGCAGGGATCATCTTAACTCAGTGCCTTTTGGGATTCTGGCCAGCAAACAACTTCCCACCCACCCACCCACCCACCCTAATTTTCTGTTTTTGTTCCGTCACAGCTAGCGGGGAGCGTGTCCTTGCCAACAGGGTTGGGGAGCAGATGGAATGTCAGGAGATGGGCATGGTGGGTCTCAACCTCCCCTGCTCTGTAAGGTAAACTTTTAAGTTACCGAATAAGACGTGCCCACCGAGCAAAAAAACGGCTGGTGGTAGAGCATTTAGGATGATGAATTTTTGGTTTGGACGAGGGGGGAGGCGAGGCCCCAGTGGGTAAAGTTTTGGTGCATAGGCACCTGGTTAAGTTTGTTGGCAAGGACGGTTATTTAAGTTGGAGGCTGTAGGGCAATAAGTGTAATTTATATGTTAATTATGGTATGTATGTATATTTATCTGTTTATTTATATTTGAATTAAAGAAAAAGAATAAAGTTCGGATGAGTCCTACAGTTGTAAGTTTAATAAATGCTGTGGCCTGTTTCATCCAATATTCGTTGTTTGTCATTATTGGGGGGAGAATTGGGGTAGTCTCCTTACTCTTAGTCGCACCACATTCCCCGCTACGTACATACATGATTTCTAAGCTATGTTAAGAGCACTCTAGTCTCTTAAAAAGGAAAGCGTGTGGATTTGCATTTGCTCTATTAAACCAACATTCTGCCCATGATCTTTATGAATATACAGGTTTACTCCTGAGCCTTTGGGTTTTGCAGCTGGACACTGGTGATACAACATACCTCCAGCAATCTGGCATGGTTTCACTCCAAAACAGATATGGCAGCTACTTTCGACATATTACCTATTCTTTCAATCCTATTCTTTACAGCCATTTCTGACATATTTATGGCCAGTTTGGCCAACATTATGGGTTGGAATTGTCACATTTACCGGGAACCTTCCTATCCTGAAATAAGAAATGAAAAATTCCAGAGTGCAGATTGGTTCATTGGAAAAAACAGCATTTTTTATCGTTGCTTTTACGTGAATCTGGTTATAGTGTGATGTCACTGGATCCAGTGACCTTGAAAGAAGAATGATGTAACAGACTAAGAAGCTGCTGACTGATAATTCCCTGCTTCGTAGCTGTGAAACGCGCCGGTAGGTATTACAGAGGGTAAAGGGTAACTCCACCCAGCAGTT
Organism: Pelobates cultripes; assembly: GCA_933207985.1. Taxonomy (NCBI): domain Eukaryota; kingdom Metazoa; phylum Chordata; class Amphibia; order Anura; family Pelobatidae; genus Pelobates; species Pelobates cultripes. The sequence goes on along the minus strand of OW240915.1, from coordinate 15,279,929 downwards.
TTAGGTTTCTTGTCGCTCTGTGCCATTTTCCTTCTTTGCTAAACCAATTTGCAGAAAATTCCACCTAGCTACTCTTCACCCAAATTCAAATCCATGTTTTGTCCCCTTTCATAGAGTCATGATATGACTAGGCCATCTCGAGAAAGAAAAGACACGCGAATATTCCAAATGACTGATCCACAAATGTTTCTACGTATTCTACATTACACCAGAGATTACAGAAATACATTGCTGTTTCTCTTTGAAGCTTTTAGTGTTTATTCATTTCAGTAGATTAGTAAATACTAAAATATTAAAAGAGAAACATCGTAGTATTAGTAGAAGTAAGTAAAAATCGTATTTTATCCTTACCACGTGCGTGGCGTTTCCAACTATTCTGAGGACAACGCTATCCGCTGCGGCTAGTTACTAAGTTTGTGTCAAATTAAAATAATTTTTTTAAAAGCTGCTTTTTTAATGTTCTTGTACTGAACAGAGTCTCCAAGCACTAAAATAAATAATGTGTTTACTGCAGTGGTTATGGTACTATGAAGCTGTACCTGCGTACTGCATACTTACCCAGAAATCATAGCTCAATTGTATTTAATCTATCCTGCTAAGACATCACCTCCCACCTGCTCCAAATGACTATGCTCATTCAGCAACCCATGTACAGGTACAAGTCAGACTTGCACGATACGAGCTTGGCAGTGAGTGTTCACATAAGTACATGGAAGGCTGAATGAGGAAGTCATTATTCTCCATGTGACGTTAGTTGGAAGGAGCTTGGTACCCGGGAGATGACAGCCAAGATAAAAATGAAGAATATATATTTGCAAGGTAAGCTGATAGGGACATATTCACAACACCATAACCACTACAAAAAACTGAGTGTCTCTTTAAGGATGTAACTATGTTGTAATCCCACATATGACAGTTTATCATTAAATATCTCAGCGAATGGCAGCGTATTGGCACACTCATAGTGATATGTTATTTTCAGTTGCTGGGCAAGAAAATCACATGAGATCTTTTGAGACTGTTCAAGGATAGAAACAGAATGTTACCAGACTGCAATTTTTCCAGGTAAGTATGAGACATTATAGAAAGTGATTACCCGGCATTTCGGTAACGCATATTCATGAAGAATTCTACCTACAGACTGTCACTGACTCCTCAAGGCTAGTTCAGCCTAGTCTTTGAAAGCGGACTAAGGCTAGGGGTACCCACAAAGTGATCATTTGGGGTAAACCCCTATTAATTGTTACCACTAATTCTTACCATGATTTACCAGACCCAAGGCAGCAATATTGACTTTGATAACTCCGCAAAGTGACGGTTGGCTGACCGTAGGCATTAATAATCTTACAGCGGGTCAAGCCAATCAAAGGGAAGTGAAGACCATGATTTTAAATCAGACTTTTTATATATATAACTTATCACTGCAGCATGTTAACAAGTGGGTAGTATTTGCCCATTCACTCGTAGTCACTATTAACCCATTACGCAGGTTTCCACTTCTAGAGCATTGGGCGCTGAAAGTGAATTCTAAGCAGGTTTTCCTTATCGAATAAATATTGTAAATAGTTAGAGATTGCCTTACGTGAAAAGCTACCTTTGTACGGCTAAATACAGCACATCCTTCGTATTTTCAAGGTCTTTCCTGGTTTTACAAATCTCATTAATTATGTGTTAGCAGACGGAATAATTCCGAAATGACAGCTGGTGATGACAATGGCTAATTGCTATTGTCAGACTCAGCATCACTTTTATCACAGATCAATTGGTCCTGTATTCATACAATGCCAGTGTACACAGACTATTCACACTTGTGATTTGTACACAGACAGAAAACACATACAGACTGTGTACCTACAATATCAGTCTGGCTCGTAATGTTTTAAAAGTCATTTGTTATACAGTAGTTATTTACTGCGGTTAAAAGCTTCTACAATCACTGAAGATTTTGACAGTGCTTTGTGAAGGTTGTTGTTTGTGTTTGTGTTTAAAACCCTGTAAGTCTCTTCTTTAGAAAATTGGCAAATGCTAGGTTCAACAAAACCATTATCTTTGATGGTGTAGAGCCTTTGACTAGTGTTTGATTGAGACCTATTAAATATACATAATTATTTAGTCCCAAAACAGGGTGGTAGGAATGGGGGCAGCATGAGACAGGGCTGGAGAAGAGGCAAAACCATTTCATTTTCAATTACGGTTTGGTTGAAAAAAATTTAATGTAATCCTTGTTCGACCTTAGCTGGTACTGCTGTAGCACTCTCGTATGTGCAGAACTGTCCTGGCACAGACTTACAAAGCTCCGTCTACATCTATAGGAGCTTTATTGTGATTTCTAACTTGCTTTTCTCATCTGATGTGTGGAACATGGATACCAATTCACGACTGTCCCACCAAATTAGGGACACTTGGGAGTATGATCTAACACACTGCTCCTAGTTCAAGATTGTCCCATCAGATTAAGGAAACTTGGTAGGTATGGTTTAACACACTGCTCTAGTTCAGGACTGTCCTGCCAGATTAAGGACACTTGGGAGGTATGATGCAACACACTGCTCCTAGTTCAAGATTGTACCATCAGATTAAAGTTACTTGGGAGGTATAATTTAACAGACTGCTCCTAGTTCAGGACTGTCCCACCAGATTAAGGACACTTGGGAGCTATAATTTAACACACTGCTCCTAGTTCAAGACTGGCCCATCAGATTAAAGTTACTTGGGATGTATAAATTAACACACTGCTCCTAGTTCAAGATTGTCCCACCAGATTAAGGACATTTGGGAGGTATGGTTTAACACAATGCTCTAATTCAGGACTGTCCCGCCAGATTAAGGACACTTGGGAGGTATGATGTAACACACTGCTCCTAGTTCAAGACTGTACCATAAGATTAAAGTTACTTGGGAGGTATAATTTAACAGACTGCTCTTAGCTCAGGACTGTTCCACCAAATTAAGGACACTTGGGAGGTATGATTTAACAGACTGCTCCTAGCTCAGGACTGTTCCAACCAATTAAAGACACTTGGGAGGTATGATTTAACACACTGCTCCTGTTTCAGGACTGTCCAACCAGAATATGGACAATTGGAAGGTATGATTTAACACACTGCTCCCATTTCAGGACTGTCCTACCAGATTAATGACACTTGGGAGGTATGATTTAACACATTGCTCCTAGCTCAGGACTGTCCCACCAAATTAAGGACACTTGAGAGGTATCATTTAACAGACTAATCCTAGTTCATGGCTGACCCACCAAATTAGGGACACACTGCTCTTACCAGGGTCCATTAAGGGTGTGCTGGTAACGTCGCCCATGCCTCACAGTCATGCCAGGTCCAGAGGTTCTGCCCATGTTTACATGATAGGACACACACAGGCTGCACTGGCACAATGTATGGTGGCCGAAATGCCACACGTTTTTCAAAGCCTCTCTACCGTCTGCTAATGATGGGAAACATATACATTCAAACTCAGCCATTTCAAGGAATTTACAGAGTTTGATACATATTGCCTGAAAGTCTCAGATAGTATAGAAATCTCTGAGCAGGAGTAAAGTCCATTCGTTCCCACAATGCCAGATAAACCTGTAAATCTGTGCCTGCTTTAGGATGAGACCATCCTTTTCTGTGAGCTCCATCTATTTGGCCCAGACACATCCCATGTTGTACTTAGGGACGCTAGTCTATCCAAAGGGGCCTTGTTCCCCCAGAGAAAGAAACCAGTGAGGTGGGATACAAATACACAAAGAGAATGACAAGAGGGGCCTCTATTAAAAGCCCACTTAAAGCTTCTGGCTGTGACCTTTAAGACAAGCCAAAGGTTTTACCATATGCCCCCTGTGGCTATATCTGGAATTACACCTCAAAGACAAAAATGAAATATATATGTGTTTCTGATCTATGTATAAATTGTACATACCTTCCTTGTAGCGTATAGAAATTGCTTTTCCTGCAGATTTGATTGCACATATATAGAGTTTAGGTATTTTTTTCACATACTTTTTGTTTTTTTGTCGACTGTGTGAATGCCTCAAAATCTTTTCATATATATATTACCATTAAACTTTCCCCATTTATCATCATCCTTTTCAGGTCCATTCAACGTTAATATTAACACTATTCCATAGATATTAAATTGTGTAATTCACAACAATAAAGAAAAACTATAAATCCACAATGAAAGATATAAGTACATACGTTACGCCTTTAAACTGATAATGATGCCACAATTAATTAAGAAGAGGCTGTGAAGAATTTTTCAGCCTAATGACATCTGCAGTGTCTTTAATTCCCATGATATACGATACTCTGTCAATCCCGACAGCTCCCTCAGACACCCTTTAATGTCAGCACTGATACCTTAGACACTTCCTTTGATACCGTATCAAGTCCTTCAGACGTGGTGCAGTGCCAGAGAAGGCTGGAATGGAGCATTTACACAGAAGATTAAGAGACTACATAGTTGCTACATAGTGACTGACAGAGTTATCCACTTGCCGGAGGAATTGTAAAGAATCAACAAGGGAATTTCCAATTTATGGTCAAAATAGCAGAATTATTTTTCCAGTTTACCTATTTTAGCCTAAAATGTGCAGTTTTCTTGTCAAAGGGATGCTCCATGCCAGTGTTTTGAAGTGGTCATGGTGCCTGGAGTCTGTATATGCAGTGTTTCAGTATGAAACGTTGAACATACAGAGTTTTGCTGCCGAATGTGTAACTCCATCTCTGCCAGCGCGATAGGGGTTTCATTAGCCAGCCCGGAACAAGTTTAATTTAATTTCCGTGCGAATTATCGTGAACAGTGTGCCGCTCTTTGGCTGAGAGCGGTCAGCTGATGCTTTCAGACAATGAATGGTGACTGGATCAATTTCTTGGATCTGCAGAAGATGGAAGCACATAACCAGGGGGGAAAGGAGTCTCCGGGCCCAGCAGGAACCCAGGTATGAGGGCAAACTCTTACTTAACAGTTTGTCCCATTACCAGAAAACCAGCCAGCCCACTGTAGCGTTTATGATGCTTGGAGTAACCCTTTAATTCCCCATTTAGTGAATTACCCAGCATTGGAGCTTATTTGATATCTGAAACAGTGACTTGAGACAGTAAAATAAAACGTCTTTTATATTAGCTAAATTTCACAAGTTAATTATTAACAATCTCATAGAAATTTTTAGTAAATTAGCCCCCGTATTTTAAAGGGGACGATAATAATGACTTCATACGGTTTGCTAGTAAGCATTAGGCCTTCAGTCTGTTACATGTTAACTGTAGTTTTATAGTGTGTACCTATCAATCTATATTAATTGTAACTCACTGAACACCTATTTCCATTGAAACTTGGCTGCACGGGATACCATCACCTCTCGTTTCTGTATATCAAAATTGTTTTCATAATATTTACTTGTATGTCTTGAACACATTGTACAATGCTATGAAATACCTTGGTGCTGTCTGCATAAGGAGGTCATTAGACACCTGCAAATTCACATGATGTAGCAAGTATATTATAGGTATCATAACAATCAGACACAGTGTATAGCTTGGTATTATATAAGGGATCTCCCAGCAGACGTAGCAATCTCTATCAATCTGAAACTTTAGTCTAAGAGACATTGTAATTGACTCTCAGAATATGTGACTCTTATTGTAATATTCTTATTGTAGAGGAATCACTTCGAGAACGTTTTAACCATTTGGGGTAATGGTGCTTACAGGGGGCCTCCTGGTACTGTAACAATTTCATGTCGATAAATTTGTTTTGGTGCCTGGAGTGTCCCTTTAAACAGAATGTACACTAAGGGAAGTGTAAACATTAGATGACCCTTTACAGGAATTGTTTAGGAAGGCTGTATAAGTCAAATGTAGGGAGGTGTGACCAGGACTCTATAAAAGTGACTTAACTCCTGAATGGCAGATAATTGAGCAGTGAGGCTGCAGGGGCATTATCTAGACACCAAAACTGCTTCATTGAGCTAAAGTTGTTTTGTTGTCTCTAATGTCCCTTTAAGAAACAACTCTGGAAAAAGTTATATAAGGGATGCATTATTGTACTTTAGGTACCATGTACAAAAATTATTCTTTTTACACCCCCCTCCCCAGTTTGTCACTAACGCTCTTAAAAAACAGATTCTGAGATGGTGTTAAGACATTGGTCCATGAGTTAGGTGCTTTATTAATGCTTAAAAAAAAAAAAAAGAAATTCAAGAAGCAGCACAGGCAAGATATGGTCTGAGAAATGAATGTATTTTATTTATAATATTCACTGTAGTGAATGAGATCACCACCTTCTTACTATGGGAAGAGATGGGGGGGATTTTCCCACCTGCCCCTCTTGCCGCCCAGTGATGTGTATAAGCACAGAATCATTGCAGTACTAATTACTGTTAGAAGGGATAATTTAACATGTTTCACATTCTGCAGAAACACTGTGCACAACATTAATATCGAGTGTAAATTTCAAGGCCGAGAAAACCCACCTCGATCCGGTTACCCTTTCGGAGAAGGCTAATCAATATGTTTAAAAGGCTGCTCTTCCCATGTGAATAACAGTTTCAACGAAGTATAAAGCAATAAGGTCACATACAGCAAGCAGGCCATTAGCCTTGAGGTTGATCACAATTATCACGCACAGGGCAAATGAGGTTCATCGGTATAAAAACAGATTCTATTTAAGGCAGAGGGAGAGGAGTAAAGCAGCAGAATGCATATCAACACATATATAGAAACAATGAACCACTGGGGGTCAATAAACAAAGTAAAAATGAAATTGGTCGTCTAACGTTTATAGGTTAACAGAGATAATCAAAATCGCAGGCAAATATAACAGTAAGGGTATCATTTAGTTTTTGCTTTGTTCACACTTACATCATGACCCAATTTTGAGTTACTTTGTAGCATTGTTGTCAACTGTCCCAAATTAGGCAGAACAGTCCTGAGGACACCAAAGAAATGACAACATGTTTGTGAGTTCTCCACCTATGTTAAAGCACTTTGTGTAGGTTGGTCTGCTCTGCAGGGTGACCGAACTTTATGGAGATGACTGACGCCGAAATGACACATCCCTTTTACGGCAAAATCATGGACAATGCAACAATAATGGTACATAAATATGGGGGCACTTTGACATAGTTCTTGGATTCACACAGATTGAACGTAATATTTGATTAGACTCCCGCATTTATTACTTGAGACGGACTTTCAGTAGCTGTGTATAATTTTAAAAACATTATCTTGTCTGTGTAACCTCATTAGTTTGTGTATTTTATCTAAACAGATTCTTTTGGTTTTCAAATATTAACTGTGTCACATCTCCGACAACTTTTATAGGGTCCAGAGAATAAGTATAAAATACTATCAATCCTACAAAATATCTATACAAAAAAGGAATGACAGGTACCCAGACACTAGGCAGACTTTATGAATACTTTCTGTTCTTTGGAGATGGAAAAGACTGCAAACTGTTTATGGCATTGGTTTGGAACCTCAGAACTTGCAATCTATTATCGAGATACTCTCTCCCACAGAAACTCTAAAGCCTTACATATGGCCCTCGAAGGACACATCCAAATATTGCAATGTGATATTATCAGTACTTACTCATTGTCCAAGCGACGAAAAGCCAGTATCATACATTCTTAACCATATCTCCCAGTTAGAGGCTAGGGAATCCTTAAACATCCTTCAGTTCTGTCTAAAACATTTTGTAGAACATAGTCAACAATTGTATCAACCATCTTCTCATTGCTTAGTTGTAAGCAGGACGAGGTCAGGCAGAGAATGAGCCTGCGAACGCAGTCATCAGCCACTTCCCCAGGCAGTGACACTCTGCCAACTCTACAACTAACAGATATACCAGAAGTGTTTCCATCTAACCGGGTGGGAAAACTGTGCCCTATCACAAGTCCAAATTTAAACACGTTTTACCCAAAATAGCTGGCTATTTATAAAATATTATAGAAAGTCTACTAAAAATAAAAGTAAAAACAAAATGACAGGCTACTGGTAACACAAACATATAAATTGTGTATCAACGCACTAATAAAACGATATAAAGACAACAAATAATATTAAAAATGTGATTAACTCACTCTCTTAATCCTGAGATTATGTATCACAGTACTTACCAGTAAAAGGTAGCAGCTCCTCCTCTGGAGACATTATACAAAATATAATACATGTTAGATACAGATCTGAAGGACCTTCATTTAAGCTATATTTATAAAAGTACAAAACAGATTTTATGCTTGAATTCTCCCAAATAAACTCAGGCTCCAATATATTAGAATGGCCTTTAACAAAATCATATCTCTAAGAAAAGAACCACTGTAGGCATTCAGAACACTCGCATGTCAGGATACAACATATGTATACATGTATACTGAGTGATGGACTACAATGTTACTCAATGCAAGAGAACTTCAGCAATCATCGTTATCCACCAGCATTGGGAGTTGCTGGGGTAACCAACGGCAATGTTCTGATGCAACAGATCAGGGCCAGTGAATTAGATCGAACAGGGCTGAGAAGATCTTCCCATTGGTTTGGCCCCACTACTGGAGAATGGGCTGGCAAGTGTGGGAGATCTTTGGCCTCAGTGGCCTTATATCAAATCCAGCCCTTTTGCAGACGCTAAGTTAAATAAATAATTATACAAAACCACATTCTCAAATGTTTTAAGGACAGTATCAGAAAACAATTATTAAATAACGTGATCACAAATCACAAAATTCCACTTGTTCTCATCCTGAGACATTAATTCCAGTTCAGATTGGGTTTTCATTTTTGCCGTTTCTCTGACGAGATTGTTGAATATTTATTTAACCACTTTGGTGTTCATTTTTCTCTCCACCCACATTGCCAAAACAGAAACCGGAGCAATTCCTAAGACATTTACAGTCTCTGCTAACATCACACCATCGAGATTACAGCCGATACATTACAAATGGAGACTGGTTATAACAGAAACTAATGTCATTCCTACTTTATGATCATCTATTCTACGGAGCGAAAAATACTATTCTGTATATTAATTCACAACACAGTATCAGTAAGAAGCAAAGTTAAGACCAGATAGAGAAACGCCAAAAAAAAAAATCATACTGCAACTCTCTCCAGCTTATTTACCAAAGAGTGAATTGTCAGGAATTCAATGGATTCCATGTGGATTTAGAGAAATAGTCCACAAACCCAAATTACTTTAGTTTGCTGAAATGCTTTATATGCTTTATATGTGAAGAGTGACCTTGTTACACCCCCCTGGCTGTCAATCAGACAACAGGTCCTGTTACTTCCTGGCAGGGTCGCCACCAGAAATTTTGGGGCCCCTAACTCAGCTCAGGGTCTGGGCCCCCTGGGGCCCGCCTCCAATCCCGCGCACAGGGTCCGCCTCAAAATCCCGCCCACAGGAGAACACACACACAGACACAAAAACACACACTGATACAAAAGGACACAGATACACACACACACACACACAAAGATACATACTAACAGACACACATACTGAAACAGACATACACGCATATAGGCATACGTACTGACACACACATACAGACACACAGGCATACATAGTGACAGATAGACACATACTAACATACATACAGACACACATGCATGAGGACATACACATACATACACCGACATACATACACTCAGACATACATTCATTCATACTGGCATACATACATATATACATACATACATACTGACAAACATACATTCATACAGACACTGACATCCATACACATATACATACACAGACATACATTCATAATGGCATACATTCATACTGGCATCCACGCATATATACAGACATACATATATACATTCATATATACTGACATCCATACACACATACACACGTTCATAATGACATGCAGACATACATTCATACTGACATACATGCATAGATACAGACATACATTCATAATGACATACATACATAATGACAGGGGTCCTCAAACTTTTTAAACAAGGGGCCAGTCCACGGTCCCTCAGACACTGTTGGGGGCCGGATAATAAAAAATATGAACAAATTCGTATGCACACTGCACACACATGCATAAGGACATAAATACACACACACATACTGACATATATACATATATAAACAGACAGACACAGACATATACATATATACTGAAATATATACAGATACATACACACAGACAGACATGCATACATACACATACTGACTTAAACACACAAACATACATACTGACATACATACATACACACATACTGCCATACATACACACAGACACACAGGCACAATATGAACAAAGTCGTATGCACACTGCACACACATGCATAAGGACATAATTACACACACACACACACACACATACTGACATACATACATACATATATAAACAGACAGACACAGACATATACATACATACTGAAATACATTCAGATACATACACACAGACAGACATGCATACATACACATATTGACTTAAACACACTGACATACATACATACTGTCATGGAGTAACACTTCCGGGTTCGGCACTCAGCTGTGAGGAGCCGGACCCGGCCCCCTCTGACACAGCTCTGACGGTATTTAGGGAGACTGGGTCAGAGAGAGGGTGCTTGAGCTGCCTCTGCGAGACCGCGGGCTCCCCAGGCTCAGCTACTGGGAGCTACTTCCACCAGACTTACCTCTCCACAAGCTCAGACAAGCCGTTCCAGCCTTTGAGCCAATGCAAGGATTGCTGCATGCCATAAAGGATTACTGGAGAACGGATACTTTGCTACTTTACAAGTGGACCATATCTCTGAACTATTGGAGGACTACACATATTAACCTTAAGTATGTCTTTCAGCTATTTGTCTACAATATCATTTAATAATGAACTAATGCTTGCTTACTCAAATCTTCATTGCTACAAGCTACTAATTATATGGAAGACAACTCCCATCATGCTTATTCACTATGAACTGTTTCTTGCTTTGTAAAGACACTCAATGCTACAAGCTACTAATTATATGGAGGACAATTCCCATCATGTTTATTCACTATGAACTGTTCTAGCTCTGCAAATATTCTCAGCTACTTGCTTATTGTTTCTACTGAAGATTATTCTCATTTACCTAAAGAATGTTACTTAAAGGACCACTCTAGGCACCCAGACCACTTCAGCTTAATGAAGTGGTCTGGGTGCCAGGTCCTTCTAGGGTTAACCCATTTTTTTTATAAACATAGCTTTATGAATGGGTTAAGCCTTCCCCCTAATCCTCTAGAGGCTGTCTCATTGACAGCCGCTAGAGGCGCTTGCGTGATTCTCACTGTGAAAATCACAGTGAGAGCACACAAGCGTCCATAGGAAAGCATTGTAAATGCTTTCCTATGCGACGGGCTGAATGCGCGTGCAGCTCTTGCCGCGCGTGTGCATTCAGCCGACGGGGAGGAACGGAGGAGGAGAGAAGGAGGAGAGCTCCCCGCCCGGCGCTGGAAAAAGGTAAGTTTAAACCCCTTTCCTCTCCCCAGAGCCGGGCGGGAGGAGATCCCTGAGGGTGGGGGCACCCTCAGGGCACTATAGTGCCAGGACAACGAGTATGTTTTCCTGGCACTATAGTGGTCCTTTAATGCATCTCTAAGGAAATACTTATTAATGAACTTTTGTTGTTGATTACTTGCACTTCTTCTTATTGGATTATTGCCTCAATGCAATTCATTTAAGTTTAACACTTTTATTAAAACTTTGGTTGAATCAAGTTACCAGTGATTTTCTCCTTTCTTAAAGCTACAGTATTGATACTTTAAAGATTCTCAGTTTCTTCACAATTGTAATTAGGGAGTTTACAAGCTGCAGTTGAGTTCCAATCCAAATCACCCCTAGTAGCGTAACAGATACATACAGACACACACAGACATACTGACACACACACAGACATACTGACACACACACAGACATACTGACATACACATACACAGCTAATTTTTCTTACCTTTTTTTGCAGGTGGAAGGCTGTGGCTGATGAGAGTCCGAGTGGCTCCAGCATAATGGCTTTCTTCCCTCCAGTGCGGCGTGGAGGGAAGGGAGCTGGGAGGAAGTGACGGCCACTTCCTCCCAGCCGTACTTTGCGGCTGCAATTTTTTTAAAGGGACCCAGTCGCGCTATTGCACGGCCGCAGCACTGACTGGGCCCCTGAAGATACAGGGGCCACCCGATAGGCGCCATCAGTGTGCAGTTCCGCCGCTACACGTGGGGCTCGGAAGTCCGGGCCCCCCCAGGGCCGCTGGGCCCGTGTCAACCGTTATGGTTGTCACCCCCTGATGGCGGCCCTGCTTCCTGGTTTGCTTAGCTCAGTGGAACTAAACTCGAGGCAGCAACTGCCCAGAGCACCTGCCTTGCAAAGACTTCTCATTGAGCTGCATTGGGAAGTCTGTGACTGGACAGCAACAGAAAGTCTGGGCGGGGTTAGAAGAGGGCTTGCAAAGACTGTAGACTAGATATCCACAGGTTTTACAAGCTGTTTTTAGGTATATCTTCCAATGGGAAAAAAAATGTATAATTAAATGTATGTATGTATGTTTGTAATTGGGGTAAATCTATTAAGGAGTGATTTTTATTTGTTTTGCATTTGGGCACTGGCGTGTTCATTTAAACTATTAGGCCAAAATCACTGAATTGAAAAATAAATATCTGAAAATGTGACCATTTTTGTCTAAAATGGGTTTTTTTTTGTTTTTTTTTTTTAATCTTTACAATTCAAACTTTAATGGGTAACTCTGATGGGTTAGTGAATTCATCCCACTGTCAAACTCACAAAACACAAATATATATGGTTTAATGCCAAACTTCTCCTGGGCAAAGATACGAGGAGCTAATAGTAATGGGTGTAGGGATTAACTATTAATATCACCAAAAACAAAAAAAATAATCATTAATCTGCCTCCTTTTTGACTTTTGGGGTAGTGGGGGTGGTGAAGCACTATATAACTCCTTGTGTAACCTTTTATAATATAAGACGGGAAGGGAATATTAAAAAAATTAATGGTTTGCTTTATACATCATTTTCCAATATGTAAAAAGAACTAAATACGACATTCATTTCCCATAAAATCTGTTTAATCCATTCAATACTCTGCAGGGTTCCAACATTTTAAAACATTTTAATAGCTAGAAGGGGAATTGTAATTGTTACAAACCATTAGAAAGTACGGGCAGGATGAGCTGTGTACATCTCTGCATTTCCTGCTTTCCATAGCATCACCTTAGATGCCTAAGGCTTCTTTATATCCACTTCCTATATTGATACAGAAATAACTCTCCCTCCTGTCATTCAGTGCATTTACCCTCGCTGCCATACAACCTGATGCCTCAATCACTTAATAGTCTCTGCGTCTCGTCCAGCTCGTACAGATCTCCATTTCCTTATGTAGACATTCATGTCTGATTGTTAAAACACTTGTCTGCACGTTCCTGCTGTCAAGTCCAGTAAGCCCAACTAGGAAAGCCAGGAATCTTAAACAGTAATTAAATATATTTTATTGAATCAAACTCCACTTCAAGCAACATAATTAACCACTACAGCTCAGTGAAGTGATTATGGTGTCTACATCTTACAAGTAGTTTGACAAAAACTGGGGCTCTTCTAAGAATTGAGAGACTGCTCGCTCCCTAGTCTCATCAAGGGTGCTCGGCTAAGCCTCCCTCAGCACTCTCAGCCTAGCATTTTAGAACGCCCCCTCTTCATACATACTCATTTATAACTCATTATCACAAGCACACAGGAGCTTCAAGCAAAGAGCAATTAAAAAAAAAGAAAAAGAAAGCTATATAGATCACTTTTTCCATCACATTCACTAAAAGAGTGAATTGCAGGGACCAGAACGGGTGGCAGTCTAGTGCCGGGTTATATGACATGGTATCAATAATCTAAATGATGTCAGCTGCAAAACTGGAATTAATCAGCATAATGCTAATCACATCAGTTACTGCTCGAGGAGCGCATGCACATGGCTAAAATCGAATCACACATGTAAATTACACAGGGATTCACCTTTCATTGCTCTATCATGCTCAATGGCATTGGATGCACGTAGTTAAAAAATAAACGTACTTCAGAAATCTCTGTATTTCATGGCAGAGAAATATTGCATACTATAACATTGTGATAAGTATCTATTAGATATTGCATAACTACAAACAGATAACTACAATCAATACACTAAATAACTGTTTAGATTTGATTTTATGTTCATGCTCTGTAATCTATATTTCATACAAATGTTACATTTACTATTGTTGGTAAAAACTGGGTGGAAAACGTTATGAGAAAATCCCAGGTCCAAAATCACTGCATTTTAATAAATACATTGTCGAACAAAGCTGTACCTAACGTGTGTGGGAGCCTGGAGAGTCTCTTTGATAATACAATGCTCAATAAAATAAAGGGAACACAAAAATAACACATCCTAGATCTGAATGAATTAAATATTCTTCTGAAATACTTTGTTCTTTACATAGTTGAATGTGCTAACAACAAATCACACAAAAATTTAAAAATGGAAATTAAATTTTTCAACCCATGGAGGTCTGGATTTGGAGTCACACTCAAGAAAAACACACTACAGGCTGATCCAACTTTGATGTAATGTCCTTTAAACAAGTCAAAATGAGGCTCAGTAGTGTGTGTGGCCTCCACGTGCCTGTATGACCTCCCTACAACGCCTGTGCATGCTCCTGATGAGGTGGCGGATGGTCTCCTGAGGAACCTGGACTAAAGCATCTGCCAACTCCTGGACAGTCTGTGGTGCAACGTGACGTTGGTGGATGGAGCGAGACATGATGTCCCAGATGTGCTCAATTGGATTCAGGTCAGGGGAACGGACGGGCCAGTCCATAGCATCAATGCCTTTGTCTTGCAGGAAGTGCTGAAACTCTCCAGCCACATGAGGTCTAGCATTGTCTTGAATTAGGAGGAACACAGGGCCAACCGCACCAGCATATGGTCTCACAAGGGTTCTGAGGATCTCATCTCGGTACCTAATTGCAGTCAGGCTACCTCTGGCGAGCACATGGAGGGCTGTGCGGCCCCCCAAAGAAATGTCACCCCACACCATTACTGACCCACTGCCAAACCGGTCATGCTGGAGGATGTTGCAGGCAGCAGAACGTTCTCCACTGCATCTCCAGACTCTGTCACGTCTGTCACATGTGCTCAGTGTGAACCTGCTTTCATCTGTGAAGAGCACAGAGCGCCAGTGGCGAATTTGCCAATCTTGGTGTTCTTTGGCAAATGCCAAACGTCCTGCACGGTGTTGGGCTGTAAGCACAACCCCTACCTGTGGACGTCGGGCCCTCATACCACCCTCATGGAGTCTGTTTCTGACCATTTGAGCAGACACATGCACATTTTTGGCCTGCTGGAGGTCATTTTGCATGGCTCTGGCAGTGCTCCTCCTGTTCCTCCTTGCACAAAGGCAGAGGTAGCGATCCTGCTGCTGGGTTGTTGCCCTCCTACGGCTTCCTCCACGTCTCCTGATGTACTGGCCTGTCTCCTGGTAGCGCCTCCATGCTCTGGACACTACGCTGACAGACACAGCAAACCTTCTTGCCACAGCTCGCACTGATGTGCCATCCTGGATGAGCTGCACTACCTGAGCCACTTGTGTGGGTTGTAGACTCCGTCTCATGCTACCACTAGAGGGAAAGCACCGCCAGCATTCAAAAGTGACCAAAACATCAGCCAGGAAGCATAGGAACTGAGAAGTGGTCTGTGGTCACCACCTGCAGAACCACTCCTTTATTGGGGGTGACTTGCTAATTGCCTATAATTTCCACCTGTTGTCTATCCCATTTGCACAACAGCATGTGAAACTGATTGTCACTCAGTGTTGCTTCCTAAGTGGACAGTTTGATTTCACAGAAGTGTGATTGACTTGGAGTTACATTGTGTTGTTTAAGTGTTCCCTTTATTTTTTTTGAGCAGTGTATAAACCCACCCAGTATAACTAACTGTAACCTAACCTACACAGTGCATCTAACGTGTGTGGGAGCCTGGAGTGTCCCTTTAATAATATAAACCCATCCATTATAACTAACTGTAACCTAACCTACACAGTGCACCTAACGTGTGTGGGGGCATGTATTGTCCGGTTAATAATATAAACCCACCCAGTATAACTAACTAAGATCTGTTGCAAGCCCTCCCGTTCTAACCCCGCCCAGACTTTCTGTGTCTGCCCAATCACAGGCTTCCCAGTGCAGCTCAATGAGAAGTCTTTACAAGGCAGGTGCTCTGGGCAATTGTTACCTCTTGAGTTTAGCTCCACTGAGCTAACCAAACCAGGAAGTAACAGGATGAATCTGGTTGTCTGAATTACAGGCAGGGGGTGTAAAGATTACTTTATTAAAGTGCCATTTTCTGTTGAAATGTGCACTTTTTATCAAGTATAAAAAAGATTACACAATTTTCAAAAATAAAGTATTTCAGAACCTTTAGGTGTGTGGAGTGGCCCGTTTAGTAAAGTCAGACAGCATTGTGGGGATTTAATGGAGCAATGGCTGAGCCCTCCACCACTGCTTTTGAAATTAATAAAAAGTGAACACTTTATATTGAACACTTGTCTTTTAACTTTCTTTCTTTTACTGGACAATAATCCACAAATAAAAATGCCAAATAAGGATCAATATTAAACTCATTTCAAGTTGTTTGGTAAATAATGCATTTGCTTTCTGGAATAATATCCTTTTAATAAAATATCCTTTACATTAGAGAAAATTGAATTCAATAATTTAAGCAAAAAATAAATAAATAAAAGCTAAGAAAAAAAAACAAATAATCAAGAATGTCCCCCATTAACTCATCGCTGTCCAGTAGTAAGCAACAGCAGGAGGCTTGGCAGTCAGGTGAATTCTGCTGGACTCACAAGTAATGCCACAAGTCAGCTAACTGTGTACCAGTGTACCGATTTCTCGGGGGGGGGGGGGCAATTGCCCCGTTGCCCCCGCCCTGGATCCGCCACTGTGTGGAGACAGGGGACCTCCTTACACCATAACCTTATAGCTGCAGTTATAATACACTGTGCGCGGGGAGACAGGGGACCTCCTTACACCATAACCTTATAGCTGCCGTTATAATACACTGTGTGCGGGGAGACAGGGGATCTCCTTACACCATAACCCAGGGCCGGCGCTACCTGTAAGGCGGACTAGGCAGCCGCCTAGGGCGCCCCTTGGGAGGGGGCGCCGCCAGGAGCGCCGGCCCCGCTCATCCTGCAGCCGCCCGAGCGCTCTGTAGTGAGCCTCGGGCGGCTGCAGCTTTTCCCGGGCGGTGCGTCCATGAGGGCGGACCGCACCGCCCGGGCGCAGCCTGAGGAGAGGGGCTGACAGGAGGGAAGCGCTGAGCGCTCCCTCCTGTCAGCTTCCTCTATGTAGCGTGGCCGAGCCCAGTATAGCCGGCGGGGTACAGAGAGCAGCTGTCTCCTGTACCCGGCCGGACTAACAGGAAGTGCACACTCTGTGTTCACTTCCTGTTAGTCCGGCCGGGTACAGGAAACAACAGCTCCCTGTACCGGTCGGACTATACTGGGCACGGCCACACTACCACACAGGTAGGGGAGGGAGGGAGAAGAAAAAAAAAGAGAGGGAGGGAGGGGGAGAGCAAGGGAGGGAGGGGAGGGAGAAGGAAACTAACAGGGAGGGGGGGAGAAAAGAAACTAACAACAGGGAGGGGGGGAGAAAGAAACTGACAGGGAGGGGGGGAGAAAGAAACTAACAGGGAGGGGGGGGGAAAGAAACTAACAGGGTGGGGGGAAAGAAACTAAGGGGGGAACTAACAGGGAGGGAGGAGACATTGACAGGGAGGGGAATTGACGGGGAGAGAGAAATTGACAGGGAGGGGGGAGTGACAGGGGAGGGAGGGGGAATGAGAGTAACAAGGGAGGGGGGGAGAAGAGAGTGACAAGGGAGGGGGGAGAGATTGACATCCATCACACACACACATCACACACAATGCACCCCTTACACACAAAGACAATGAACCCCTTGCACACAGAAAAACACAATGCATTACACACACAATGCATTACACACACACGCAATGCAACCCTTACACACAATGCATCCCTTACACACACAGAAACACACAATGCATTCCTTACACACACTCAATGCACCCCTTAAACACACTCAAAGCACCCCTTACAGACTCACACACTTCATCCCTTACATCCCTTACACATACAAACACAGATTCACACAATGCATTCCTTACACACAAATCAGGACATCCCCTACACACTCTACCCCCTGTGAACAAACTCATTGGTGGAACATGAAGGTGGACCTTGGGACCCAGACCTTGAGCTATGTAAAGGGCCCCCAAAAAATGGAGCTGCTTCTCGTTCTCCCAGAACATTGATTTTTGTGACCACAGTTACAAACAGCCTCCAGAGACCCTGTTATACACCAGACCAGTGGAGCCAGACTGCAGCTAGAGCCCATCATCATCCTCATCTGCTGGTAAGTAGGTAATCTAGTATATTATTCGTGGCACTAATCTCTAATTTACCTCACATTAAAGAAACACTATAGTCCCCAGAACCACAGCAGCTTAATGTAGTGGTCCTGGTGTCTATAGCCTGTCCCTGCAGGCCTTTTAATGTAAACACAGCGGCACTGCAGCACTAGCGTTACTTAACATGGCAGGTCATATGGGTGGGGCATTGTGATGTCACGGAGGGGGGGGGGCGGCAAACTTTACTTTTGCCTAGGGCGGCAAAAATCCTTGCACCGGCCCTGCCATAACCTTATAGCTGCAGTTATAATACACTGTATGCGGGGAGACAGGGGATCTCCTTACACCATAACCTTATAGCTGCAGTTATAATACACTATGCGCGGGGAGACAGGGGACCTCCTTACACCATAACCTTATAGCTGCAGTTATAATACACGGTGTGTGGGGAGACAGGGGACCTCCTTACACCATAACCTTATAGCTGCAGTTATAATACACTGTGTGTGGGGAGACAGGGGACCTCCTTACACCATAACCTTATAGCTGCAGTTATAATACACTGTGTGTGGGGTGACAGGCAACCTCCTTACTCCATAACATTATAGCTGCAGTTATAATACACCGTGTGTGGGGAGACAGGGGACCTCCTTACACCATAACATTATAGCTGCAGTTATAATACACCGTGTGGGGAGACAGTGGACCTCTTTACACCATAACCTTATAGCTGCAGTTATAATACACTGTGTGGGGAGACAGGGGACCTCCTTACACCATAACCTTGTAGCTGCAGTTATAATACACCGTGTGTGGGGAGACAGGGGACCTCCTTACACCATCACCTGTAAAAGTAACACAGGACTTTATTGGTGGTTTAAGTCTCTTTTTGCAGATTTTTTAGACATTTACTGAAAGCAATTGATATAGAAATTTATGATGGGTAAATCATCCAAGAGAGATAACCAGAGACTACTAATTATTAGGTGTTTGAGTGCCCGAGGGAACCGATAATAAAACCACAGCCTTACTCAGTATGTAGTCCAAAATCGTCTGAGTGTTTAATGGGAGAGCATCGCATATATAAAATGGCAATTAGCCTACTGCGCATGTCTACAAGCAACAATGGCTTACTTGAGAACATCTTATCTAGAAAGTTAAAGCAATCGTAATATTTCTTGAGAAACAGAAAAACCATCTGCAGAAACCGCTGACAAAAAACATTTAGCTTTTAACCCCTGCAGATGTGGAAGAACTTAACTACGGCAAAGGCTGTAACCCTTTATGTAACTTTAATCTATGACACAATAGGAGTTCACAAATATCTTGCGAAGAATATAATGTTTTAGTTACACTTCTTCTCCAATGGGTTAAGTTCGTGGTTTTATTGCTATTAATTAGTTTTATCTGGTAACATTTTGATGTAATGCATTGTGTGTGGTTTTTATTCTATGCCTTGGGCCTTGTGCGCTCTGAAACCCACCCGCTGTTTCGAACACATGTAATCCTGTTTTATTTCTTAAGATTTAAAATTAATATTGAGCTGGTTGTTATTTGGCAACACACGTGCCACTCTAACGGGCTGCCAGTGCCAGTATCAATTAGAACAACTGGGAGCTTCCACCCCACAGACTACGGAAACTTCTACAGATCCACAGGGACGCTAAGGACAACGCAAGGGCCACACAAGCTGTGGGAGGATTAGCCAAGCTCATTAAGACAGGACTGAGAGGAATACCATAAACTATATTAGAGTAACACTGGAAGGATACTGCTTTATTGTGCAAGAAAGAATGATTAAACCGCCTGTCTCTTACTTGTAAACAGATGTGTCTGCATATTGCAGGGAAAAAATACAAAAATGCACCAATATAAAAGTATTCTGTCATTTTTTTCTTGAGTGTACACAATGCAAATAATTGTATATGTCTTAATAGAAATACTATGGAAATGTCTGCTTTTTACTGAAGGGTGGGGGAAGGAATACATTAGCGCACCGGCGCATCCCAAGATCCAGGGCTGCCAACAAGCAGAGGGCTGCGGAGGAACTATTATATGGAAAGCCCTAGTGCCCATGTGTTTTGGCAGCATTGCACATTGACAGTGAGAATTCAAAATAAATTTCAAATGTAAAGGGTTAGTCCAACCACCATGACCACGTCTGCTTTTAGAAGTGGTTATGGTGGTAGCAGTCAATATGTGCAGCGTTTCTGCTTAAAATACTGCACGTACGTACTGAGATATTTGCACTTGTGTGCTCGGGGCTAGTTACACTCACACGTGACACGTGAGTGTCACGTGGATATTGTCTCCCTTGCAGTCAGAGGGCTTGCTCTTCCCTCCCTCCCATTGAGCAGCCTTTTCCGCCTCTTTGTAATGAAGTTCTCTGTTTTTTTGAATACCCTCCCCTGTGCTCCCCATCTCAGCTTAGTGTGGGCAAGTGCTCTGAGCCGGGGCAGGTGGTCCAATCAAATGCTTTTGTAAGGCATGAGAATTCAAAATAAATTTCAAATGAAAGGGTTAGCCCAACCACGATGACCACGTCTGCTTTTAGAAGTGGTTATGGTGGTAGCAGTCAATATGTGCAGCGTTTCTGCTTAAAATACTGCACGTACATACTGAGATATTTGCACTTATGTGCCCGGGGCTAGTTACACTCACACGTGACTTAGGCAGCCTGTTCCAGTCTAGCCGAATGTCAATTCTGTGCAAAATGTATGTCTGTCATCAGCGCGCACTGAGTGTCACGTGGATATTGTCTCCCTTGCAGTCAGAGGGCTTGCTCTTCCCTCCCTCCCACTGAGCAGCCTTTTCCGCCTCTCTGTAATGAAGTTCTCTGTTTTTTTAATACCCTCCCCTGTGCTCCCCGTCTCAGCTTAGTGGGGGCAAGTGCTCTGAGCCGGGGCAGGTGGTCCAATCAAATGCTTTTGTAAGACATCAGATGGATCGTAGAATGCAGCGCTGTGAGTTGGATTCCAGGTAAATCTCACCATTTATGTAACTGTTTAAGGTAAAAAAAGGCAAACTCAAACAATTCTCTAAGTCAGCTATCCTTCCAGATCGGCTACTTTGGCCTAAAATGTTTAAATTTCACTTTGAATCCTCACTTTAGTAAAAATCGTTGTGTGTTTCAGACAGGCACAGTTCCTGTCCCAACATTGAGAAACTAGTTGTTGCTTTATTTTGTTGGTGTTTTACAAAGTAAGGCAGAGATAATCAATGCTGCATACTTCAATTATTCTGGACTGCAAATTCCAGCCACCCAGTCACGATACACCAATTCTATGGCTGGAGTCAGTTTTTTTTGTCTTTGAATTAGCATGGACGGAGATTGCTGGCACAAATGACAGGTGGTGAATGCTCCAATAATTCGAAGTATTTGAACTGTAATTTTTCTAACTTGTAGTACTGCAAATGGCCAGCAGAGGCAGATAACAATCAGTGCAGTAACTGGGCTAGTGGTCTGGGACAGCGTATGACTTTAATTCTCAGCCTTGGCCAGCATTCTCTCTAAAATCATTATTGTGTACAGCCCAGCACTGAAACGGTTATGATAGGATCCACACCCAGCGCTTTGCAAATGGTGCTTAATGCAAACTACAAGGATTGTGGGACGGGTTAACTATTTCAGTGCTGGCGTGATATTACAGGGAAACTTAAGTCGAATGTCGCATCCTTTCCTTGTTTCCCAAGTGACAGAGAGAATTCACTAATAAAACACACTGATTAGCCTAATTTCTCACAGCTGGTATCTATTGTTGATCATTTATTCCGTCCCGTGTAGTGTGGCGAAGCAGCCAGGTAAGTAATTGCACAACAGGTATCTCATGCTAATTCCCCCAGGTGCGAGGCACAGGTACGGTAATAATGGTGAACTATTGGATGTTTCAAATTCCCTCGTGTTCTTTTTTTTTTTTTCTCATGTAATCCCTTCCCCCACGTGTGCTGGTTGACGTTTGATTAACCTGCGTTTCTTTTTTTAGTCTCTTGTTTACTGTTTTTTTTGCTTAGCTAAGACGTGCACTCGCCGGATGGCAAAGACGCATGTCACATACGGGACGCCATGCGATGATATGTCACACAGACCGGCACTAAACAGACCACAGTCTCACACCGGAGCAATCTGTAACAACCGTGTCCATTTATTAAACCGTGATTTAGATTGTACTTGTCTTGTTAAAAAGACTTGTGTGCCTTGGCTATCCATTGTACAGCGCTCCAGAAGATGTTGGTGCTATATAAATAATAATAATTTGTGATGAGCTGACATTTCACAGCTTGCAAAAATCATGATTTTTTTTCCCCCCCAATTATGTCATTTTAAATTAATTCCACTAGTCAGCTCATTGCGTATTATAAAATACTGACATGTTGCTTCAAATTTGTTTCTATAACTATGACCTGAAAATAGAGGAGAAGGAATCAATTGATGGACAGACAGCGGTGGTTAGATTTAGCTTTAGATACTGTGCTACATATTACTGAACTGTATTTAACAGATAGAAATATAGAGATAAATACAGATATATTAACAAAACAATAAATAAATACAATATAAATAATTTGACAATAACAGTGGAACTGGATGACGTTTTCGATTCTATGTAATATATCTCCTGGTCTTGTAAATGTACTAATAAGTTTCACTTCATGGTAACACATGACTATTCCTTTATAAGTCCAATGGTATTTGCTTGACAGGCTGATGGATAATATTAACAGCTGGTGCTGTGTGGCCGAAAGAAGCAGAACAATTTAAAAACCGCGACGACATTGACACGAGATGACAACCCAGTCAGTCCCACAGCCTTCCAAGTCTTTCCCCTCTGCATGGATTGGGTTCTAGCGCGCATGCACGCAGCCTGGCACAACAGCATAAGGCAGCTGTCCTTGACACATGTGACAGACAAGCATGCGTTCCATCCCTGAATCTCAGTGAAGCGGAAATGCCAACAGCCCCCCTGGCACGCTACATTCCACCAGCCAGCGAGAATTTAACACTTGGGTTCTCTGCTCTCTCGTAGCAGAAATGCTGACTTTAAGGAGATCTTTGCCAGCTTGCACAGTCACCCCGTCAGCAGCGCAGCTTTGAGACATTGTCCTTTATATAAGCACGCAGGAGAAATCTTAGAGAGAGACTTTGGAACTCTCTAAAATGTTTATGTTACAATAATGATCAGGTGAACCTTTTTAAAAACAGGATTTGCTACGCAGAGGCCAACATCTGGTGACCATGAATGGAATCTGTCAAAATAATTACACGATTGATTGATCCACCTGTGATATTATGTATTCCTCCCCTGGTAAGAGACTACTTTTGACACACCGAGCTGTCATTGAAAAAGACCTGAATTACAAAATAAAAAACATAGGTTTTATACTTTATGCTGGGAATTGTGAAAAGTTTGCATAAGAATTGCAAATTTGGGGAGAAAATACAAGATGGGAAGGAGAGTCACCAATTCTATTTCATTTTTGAGCTCAGCTATTTTGTCCTATAATATTCAAATCCCTAGTTAGTTCCTCCCAAATCCTTGTTTAGTGAATAAACCCGTCTTTGTTTGTTTTATTATAAATGTATTTATTATATTTATATATATATATATATATATAGCAAGATCGACTAATTTGCATATGCCCACCCAGAATCCTTTGCGGTTGTAACATCACTGCTGATTTCGGATTTCTGTGGGAAAAGCAAGTCTTATGGCTTGACTGGTGTGCAGATTTTTGTTTAGCATTGTATTAACTATCTATATATATATATATATATATATATATATAATTTATTATATTTATTATAAAGACATTCAAGTGTCATGAATTAAAACACAACTTATTTTACACAGAGGAACTGGGTAATAAGAATAATATATTATCACTATTTTTATTATCTTGTGAAAAGACGTTTAATTCCAATATAAAGCACTAGGATACTGTGAACAAAGTAAGAAAAAAAGCATAAAAAATATTGGTATTCAATCTATAATCACAGGACATTTAGACGTAACTTTTTATTTAACCTGTACATTAAAAAGTATGGGAAAGTAAATTAATGTATGAGAAAAAAAGAAAGCCTAAGTTGCCAAATATTTTGATTAACATGAAATCACAGCTGGGTGGGAGTGGTGGATAGGTGGTCCCCAGCTATGTTACATATGATACTTGTTGATCACATGAGATTATGTTCTGAATTTCCGTATCACTGGGATAGTAGATTAGTGGCAATCTATTCCTACAATCAAAAGATTTCAACGAGAACCTGCGCATATTCTAGTCGTTGCACTCATATAATGCAGTAAGGAAATTGGATCTCTGAGTAAGCTGTAAGGACAGTTTTTTTTTTGTTCGTTTTAAAGTTTATAGGTTTGAAAACCCCTATAATGTCTTCCTACCTCAAGACTGTTGCCCCAAGTTAAACCGCAAGGTGAGATTTGATTAATATCTGGAAAATACAGATCCATCCAGAGTGTGTGTTCAGAAGGCTAAGTACCAGGACACAATGTGAATAGCTGTGTCTGAGATAGTATGTAGCCAAACCTATTTCACAGCAGGCTCTGCTCCAATGCAGGTTCCTGCATTTCTGCATCTGCATTTTGCAAAGAAACCACATTGCTCTTGAGAGGGACCACCTCCTCCCCATCATCTTACACGGTGAAATATTCAGGTATGCTCGCCATAATTATGGGACTACTTAACTATTGCACATTAGAAAAATCAGACAATGAAAACATTCGGAAAACAGAAAATCAATAAATTCAGAATCAAAGCTGTATTCATAATGGTTGAAAAGACAGGGCAATCAGAACGTATCTAGGTTTCAAATCCTGGTCACGGACCAGAATATATACATGTGCAAATAAATATATCTTGGCACTTTCATACTCAAAAATTTACCATTCTTGAATCAATACAAGCAAAAAAGGTTGTCTTATAATGCTGACACAGATCTCGAAATGTGTCTATAAACAGACGTTTACATAAACCGAACTTTAATGGAACCATTGAAGGCTTTCTAAAAAAGTCATGTTTAATAATTAGTCCTATTTTCTTTTAAAAATATCTTCTCTGTCTTTGCCTTTATAGAAATCACCAATGTGTAATAAGTAGAAGAAAAGGCTAGCAAATATTGTTAATATTTTCAGTATCCTGTGACCCTGCTCGCTACCTTAATAGAAAGCAAAATATCTCGGAAAATCTTTAAGAGCTTTTGACTTGATTACTACCTAATGACAATTCAATAAATAAACATTACCAAGTAACAGGAGCCATCAAGCTTCCGTTAAAATAATAAAAACCACCGTAAAGATAACCTCTCGTACTTAATCGTTTCTGTATTTCTTGGATCTTGAAAGTACTTGAAATTTAAATCTTCTCATCCAAACGCAGCTTTGTATGAAAACAAAACGTAATTACGCTTGATTGTTCAAATTTTAAAACACTTGTGAAAGGACGTCAGAATTGCATGTTGTCAGTTCGGCCTGTAATTCATCATTCTGGAAAGTTCCCTCTACCAGGAGCTGCCTGATTTAAAGAAATTAGAGGTGGTGATGTCGCTGATGAAGTCGTATACCTCTTTGTTTCTTGTTTTGCTAATCTTGGATAAGATTAACAGAGCTATATATATTTTATTAAAATCGTTTCCACTGATATGACTAATTTAAAATGAAAGAAAAAATACTCTACATAAATTAAATTCAAAGTGAAAAACTTTTTCTCATTTTGTTTGAACAAAAAAAATGGCTGACAAAGAATTACCCAACTGCCTAAACACAGTCTGTTCTCGACTCCATCTTGTCTGTTTCATCTGAAATCTTTTTGTTTCGGGACAACACGAGCTTCAGGTAAGTATATCTCCTATCAGCTTCTCCTCTGGCGAAGCAAACTGCAGGTGTGGGTCATCTTTGGGGGTCTTTGGAGATTTTGGCATAGCTGCTTTAACCCCCAGGTGGAGATTCAAAAGGATATTTTTGTGGGAACTCAAGACAACTGACCACAAGTTGACTGTAGCTTCTTGACTTATGAAGATATTATTTTGTATTATTACATTGAATTATAAGAACGAGCCCCTACATCAATTTAGGACTAGAAAAATTAATCTCAAAGCTAGTCCTGCCACTACTTTTAAAGAATACTATAGTGTCAGTAATTCAAACATGTATTCCTGACACTATAGTGCGTAACTAACCAACTACCCAGACTAAGCAACTGGTCTGTGGTTTTCTGTGCTCAACTTTAGAAAAAGAAAACTTTACAAAATTAAAAACAAAATTATTCTAACACACATTCCTTGGAGTCTCAAAGTATTGCTAGTTATCAAAGTTTGAAAAAAGAAAAAAAGGTGGGAATATTTTAAAACGCATTTTAAAATCCATTTCCAAAAGGAGGATAAATCCTTCCTACAATCTCCTTGTAACAGTAGATTGGTTAGGAAATATCTCTACACCTGAGATTGTGGTGGAACTGGTACATGGAATGTAACCTGGAACAGGTCACAGCTCCTTAATTCGTACATTCCTTATTAAATGTTTCAATCAGCAGAAAGACTGTAGGACGACATCAGCTATTTCTGGAGGCCAAATATATTCTGATGGCATTCCAATTGTCAAAACTACAATTTATAAATTATTTGCTGGTGTTGCATTTACAAGAAGTGTTTTTAAAAAAACTAGCAAAATTTGTCTGCACCAAAGTTGCTGTTAAGTAGATAAGGGAATGCGCTGGATTTTCATTTTTATTTTACGTTTACAAGACCGGCACAAGTTATTCAGCAGTCGATGTTCACAAATGTTTTACTTAATTCAGTTGTAGAGAGAGAAATAAAATATTGACATACTGTAAACAGTTATCGTGCAAAATGGCAATACTGCTCTATTTTGAACAGATCGGGGTGGAATTGATACAAGCAGTTTCTTCCATACCATGAGGAGACAAAAAAAAAAAAAAACAGCAATTTGTTTTTGCAAACTGATCATTATTTGCATTTTGATTCTATTTTTTTATTTTTGTAACACTAAAAGTGTGAGGCAGCTGTGTTTTAGTATAATCAAATCTGTGATTGTAGCGATTCTGTGGATTTTCCTATTCTTGCACATAGATATGCTATGCACACCTATAGTGTGATGTGTAATAGGTTAAAGTAGTAGAAGTGATAAATTCTCCAATTCCAGCTGTAATAGTTTAAACACATTAATCTGATTATTTTGAAAAAAGGCGTATGAGTCAAAATATTAAACAATTAAATACAAATATCCTGTTATTAACAGGAAGAGGGCAAGAAGTCACTCACTTAAACTTGAAGAAAGGAGATTTCACCTACAACAGAGATTTTTTTTTATTTACAATAAGAATAATAAAGATGAGGAATTATCGGCATAAATAGACTGTTTTATCACTTTCTGCATATATTTTTTTTAAAAGACCAGAATATTCAAGGATAGAATTTGTTAATATAATGGAGAGTTGCTTAATATCCAAGGAGAAATCAAATTTTCACTTTGGAATCAAGAAGGAGAGTGGGGGTAGGAAAAACAATGGATCAAAGAATATGTGGTGGGTGATGTAATGGTAAGATCAGACCACAAGGGAAACAGAACTGTTCCAATGCCTCCCACCACCATTTCTATGTAAGCACTTACTAGTCAAAAGACAGCAGTGAAGTTTTTTTGTAGATATAAAGGAACACTATATTAATAGGAATACAAGCGTGTATAACTAACATTGTAGTGCCCTAGTCACTGTTTAGGTCACCGGCCCCTGCTACCATGGTTAAAAAGGAGAGTTTTACCCATCTTTTCGCCCTCACAGGACTGGTCCCTTGCATGCTGCTCTGTCTCTTTGGCTGACATCATTGAGACCGATAATCTCAGCCAATCCGATGATTTCCCATAGGATAAGCATTGAGATGCTAGTGTGCATGCGCGATAAAATTACACACTGAGCCAATCAGATTAAAGTATTCCAGATGGATTTATTCCACTATTTAGGAAGAAGCTCCTCTGGCAAATATCAATATGTTTGCAACTACAGGGTTAAAACTGAGGGGGCATGGCACCCAGACCACTTCACTGAGACGAGAGGCCTTGGTGCCTGCAAAGTCCCGTTTAAGGTTAAAATAAGAAAAATAGAAACATTTTCTAACGTCTTTGTTTTGATATACAGTATGAAACCCCATTAAAAATTCTCAACAATGTAAGTAAGCCCCACTGGGTTAAATGTGCTGCCTCGTTTTATCTGGTAAGATATCCTTTTATATTTTTATCCGGGTTATTAACTAACGTGAGAAATACAGGGACTTCAAAGTGAATTTTAAACTGGTGGTCAAAGTAGCCAAACTCCCCGTAATTCTCACTTTTGTGACTAACCCTGCTAAGTTTTAACTGACTGTTCTTGCAGACTCTCATATCTCACTGAAAATACTGTATTTACTTGAATCTAATGCTCACCTTTATTGGCAAAATATAGTCTCCAAAATTTCAATGCATGTTAGTTTTGATGGCGCATTAGCTTTAAGTACGAATGGCGCATTAGATACGACGGGCATACAACAAGTACTCGCCGGGGCGATTCGCATTTGCATCGCTGCGACAAGTATGCAAGACTTGGTAATCATGTAAAGTATCCTCCAATCTGATCAATGTAATACTAAACGCCAATTTAGCACCTTTCAATATATAAATGTATAATTCATCGCTGTAAGCCTTTCCCTCAGTCTTCACTCATTAAAGGGGGAAATCAAAGAGACATAGAGGAACCTCATAAAGAATCCAGTCACTCAAATGACTTCAATATCCCCGTCGCCTCCTGTGGCCATGTGGAAATGGAGAGATTTATTTTATTTGTACCTCTGCCCAGCGAGCACATGTTTTTACATGACTGACAGCAGTTTTAAGTAGTACTTTGATCAAGGACTCGATTTCCCACTAGGCTATGAAAGCATCGACCCGGGGAGTCTTATAAAGTTCAGGAGCATCTGGCTACCATCTGCATAGATAAAATGTAACAATTAAGAGATCCTCTGACTCTGTGAATTGGGCTCGATTCACACTAAAGAACAGCGTTTATCTTAATTATCTGCACTGAGCTCGATGGGAGTTAGAGATCACAGCATCTTTGGTGTTCACATTAGTTCGGGGGACTGTCCACTGGAATTAGGGAGTACACAATTCTACCAACACGTTCTGATGATGCAGAGTAACATAATAGGGCACAGCACTATACATCATATGCCATCTTGCCACGGACCTTTAATGATCTCCTCTATTGACTGCACCATTCAATACACCATCACTACACTATCACTATATTGACAGATGTCATTTCAAATTAGCCATTTGGACAGCAATATCATAATAATCCCCAGCTATATGGGAGCCCATGTGGTAAATGAGTGGTTGGTAGTCCACAAATCCTAGCTCTTATCGATTAAAGGGACACTAGCGTTAGGAATACATTTCTGTATTCCAAACACTACAGTTTCGATGTCCCAAGTTAGTTGAATGGCCTTGTAAAAGGAATAACAATAAACAAAAAAATTACTCTCCTTCTCCCCTCCGCGCTGCCGCAGCCTCTGCCTTACCTGATATCATCCTGGAGGGGCACCTCCGAAATGACGTCCAATCCAATGCTCATCAGAAAGGAACATTGGAGACTGTAGCCACATGTACAGCGCACAACGCAATTCGTCTATGATTCTGCCACGGAGAATCATCTCATGCAAGGATTCTCCATGGCAGACTGTGACTGCACTGCGCATGTGTGCATGGCTTTGCCGTATCCTACGGTACGAGAGCCGAAAAGTAACAATGGGACAGGGGACTTGGAGGTGTGGCTTGACGATGTGCTTCCAAGCCTTCTATTTATAAAACACAGTTATTTGGAGCCACTAAAGGGGGCGCACTAGTTAGACACTAGTCATCATGTAGATGAAGGTGTTATACTGAGTGCAGTGATCCTTTAATGATGTAGATCCTGGCAGCTTATTCTGCTAGGAGCCAAAGAATGGCTCAATTCCAGAAGAGGAAGGCACCAAAAATATTTAGGCCATGCAGGTTTGTTCACTAAAGTCTGAATGGCCCCATACTGAATGAGGCAAAAACATTTACTGCTGTACAGGGACATTCGGACTGCAAAATCTGGGCATTGTTGATAGAATTCAACAAATGTGCGGATTGTGCGGATTGTGTGAGTCATCGAATGTCACCGTATTGAATTCCTCCGGACGGCTGAAACTTGGACTGAATTAATTACATAATAATAACTAAATAATGACCCCCATAGGATTTTTATCTATTTAATGAACATTATTTGTTTCCTTACATTCTTCATGTGGCTGCTGGCTAGCAAGCATTGGCCAGTAGCCACAGAATTAAATCTTGTGCCACTGAGAGTTTTTTTTTTTTTAACTACTGCTAGCACTGTAAGCGGCATTAGTACATCAAATTATTAATTCACATCGAAAAAGCATTCTAGTTATCGTCAGTCACCATTCGGTCGTTGACAAATCTCTGATTCCTGTGCTTTAAATCGGTTCGCATGCAGATATTGTTGGTTATTCAATAACACAGACTCAGTTAGACCAACCAAATCCTGACCACATTTGGCTTTAGTAAATCTTCAACTTCCCAATGTTGTTGGAATTCGATTATTTACACTAGATTTTGTCTATTCTTTGTTTAGTGAATAACCTTAAAACTAACTATAATGAGATTGTTTGTTTATTTTTATTTTGCCACAGGCACTTTCCTCCACTACCCCCAAATTCCTCATGTATGAAAATAAGGGGGATATATAAATCAATCTGCGGATCTTCATGGAGGAGCACTTTGCAGTTGTGTTGTCATGGAAATATTCATAATGCTTATCTCCCAAAATGTTAAAAAGGACAAAGAAGGACACTTTAATTTTAGGGGTGTGGGTGGGTGTAGGGGTGTGGCCAAGGGCAGGGCTGTACAGAGAAGTTTTAGATAACTTGTCGATAACAATTTATACAACTAAAATGTAATTTAGAAGAAGAACAATGTATCTTATTTACAGACTGATTTCTAAACACATTTATTGTAGTTTAAAGGCACATTACTGTATTATTGCTGTGGAGCTCTGTTATACACTCAGACACATTTCTGGGAGTATCATTGCTGTGGAGCTCTGTTATACACTCAGACACATTACTGGGAGTATTATTGCTGTGGAGCTCTGTTATACACTCAGACACATTCCTGGGAGTATTATTGCTGTGGAGCTCTGTTATACACTCAGACACATTACTGGGAGTATCATTGCTGTGGAGCTCTGTTATACACTCAGACACATTACTGGGAGTATTATTACTGTGGAGCTCTGTTATACACTCAGACACATTACTGGGAGTATTATTACTGTGGAGCTCTGTTATACACTCAGACACATTACTTGGAGTATTATTGCTGTGGAGCTCTGTTATACACTCAGACACATTACTGGGAGTGATATTGCTGTGGAGCTCTGTTATACATTCAGACACACCAACAATATGGAGCTCCTAAACAAGAAGAACATTAGAATAGAAAAATGGGACAGAGGAATTTGGGCCCAAAATAGGGACTGATCCTCCTAAATAGGGACACTTGGGAGGTATGGTGATACAGCCTTGTAGTAAATGAAGTAATTCAGAGTAAATGAAAAACTCTTGGAAATTAGGTTTGGTACTTACAGGCATCGGTAAGTTTTCATTCTTTCTGATATTAAAGAAATTCTATAATAAATACTTTATATCTCAGACAAGGATTCCGAGTCAGGCGTGATCCAGGTAAAGTGCCAATCCTCTCATGTATGTTCAGTTTCTGCCGTGTTAAGGAATAAATCATCTTTGCTATTTGCTGTGTTTTTCCAACACAATATTATTTCCCTGATTGTGCTGCTGTTGTGTTACACTGTTTCCATGTGCTCTGTGTGTTTCCTCCTGTGTTTTATGGTGTGCTATGCCAATGCCACTTGACGCACACCTACACATTCCCCGGCCTATTCTTACACAGACCTAGCATGGATGTATACTATGTGTGTGACAATGTGTGTGTGTTTCGATACAGAGCAGATATCTGTACTAATACTGCATTGTACCTTAATGAGCTCCATGTGGAGAGCTCTGCAGCAATAATACTCCCAGTAATGTGTCTTTAACCCCTTACGGACACATGCCATGTGTGACATGTCATGATTCCCTTTTATTCCAGAAGTTTGGTCCTTAAGGGGTTAAACTACAATAAATATATTTAGAAATCTGCAAATTTAAGTTCTGAATTATCATTATTATTAATAAGTCACCTAAAATGTCTCAGAACAGCCCCACCCCTGGGCACACTCACACCTGTAAATTTAAAGTGTCCATCTTTGGACATTTCAGATGTTGGGAGGTGTGTAATTGCCAAATGTCTGGGCAAATATCCAATTCTGCTACTCACACACCATGGTGTAGCAGAACTATACATAGTTATTCGATGTCAGAAGGGAAGAAAATTATGTGTGGGTTTTTTTTTTCACTAGATATTTTGTCAATTTAAAACAAAATTGCTATTTCGACAAAATTAGCCAGGCTGCTTAGCAAATTAATGAAATGTTGGCCTGAATCGTGCAGATTGGTTCTCAGTTCACTACAATCCAATGTTTAGTGAATGAGATTTAAATTCTGCTACTCCCAACTCAAAGAGCCTGCCACGTTACTCATCTGGTCACCAAAGTGAGATATTTTAACAGTTGTGCTGGCAGCTGTAAAATCCTCATGTATACCTAGACAATAATGTCAACAAAGGGGAACAGAGCACGCCAAAAAAGCCTCGGAGTGATGAAAACTGAGGTGAAATTAACAGAACCATGTCTATAACACAATTCACTAGAATGAAGAAAAAAAAAATAATCATATTTGTATATATATATTTCAATTTATTTTATCCTGCATTAAGCAGCTGTCAATTCAGTTAAAATCTCAGTGTACACTTAAAACTTTGTTCACTTACCTTGAGGCAAACTGCAAATCTAAGGCTAAACTAAGCCATCTTTAGTCATGCCTAGCAACTTTTGATACGATTTTACTTCAATTGAATTTAGTGAATAAACCATTGTTCAGGGATTGAAATAATTTGGGATAAAAAGCTCTACTAAATACTTTATTATATATCACTGTAAAAGTGGGTTCTATTCTCCAATTCTATTCTATTCTACAATGTTATGACAGATTGAGAACTAGTTGGCAAAGTTAAGGCCAAAATTCTAGACTCGAAACAAATAATCCATTGAAAGTCGTCCTAATGATATTGTATTCGCTTTTATATTTGGGCCTAAATGTTCCCATTTTTTTTTCAAGTTACTACAAATCCCTGCTAAGTAAATAGACTCACTAAGGACAATGTTTTACTTTTGTTGTTAACATAATATACCCACAAATCATGGGGAAAAAATGTATCTTGCTTTTAGCTCAGTTCCTTTACCTGCCCTCGATTTGTAGACTTTAACAACAGTATATCAATTCTTCTATAATTAATATATAAAAGTCTATATACGGTTGTTGGGGGGGTTTGGGGGTGGAGGGTTAGGACTACAGGTCAATCAAAAAGCAATAACTACAAAGAATTTAGCTCCTGACATGTAGAAAATGCCCTGGTGTTGTTGGGGCAAGACCTTTGGGATATTGAAAGTCATCCACCTGGGGGCTTAATAGCAAGATAATACCCACTCTGGGGAGGCTAATTCTGTAAAGAAAGCACACTGGGCCATTGTAGTTAAAGATGACCAATGAAGAGAAAAAAGCTGGCAATTAACATTCCACCCACCTGTTCTTTGCTGATACAGTGTGTAAAAAATGTTCGCTTCAGGCAATTATTTTAATGCATTTCCCTGAGATAACAACAGCTATCAGTTTCCGAATAAGCCACATCAATTGGATGAGAAAAAAGAGGGTCGAGCTACAATTCCAGTGTTTCAGCTCCAACTTGAATTGTAAGCCTTCCAGCCAAGAATACTGGATAAAGTTAAAATGTAAAACTTCAAATGGACCACACTAAAAACCATTTGCGGGGCAATTGAAATAAAGTGGTAAGACATCAAAACATATATAGAGTATATTCTTATAAACATATGTAATATACATATTTACATTGTATGTCCATCTGTGTATATGTGTGCGTATATGTGTGTGCATGAATTCTTGCAAATTAAACACTGACTCGGTATACATTTTTCTAGTTTTCTTCTCCCCAAAAAAAAGGAAAAATCTGTCACCTTCAAAAACCATCCAAAGTCAAATATTGCAATTTCTGTTAAACAAAAATAACTATGGAAGTCTAACAAGATTATCTGCTTACTTATAATACCTAATCGGTAATATTTCATGATTTCACAGAAACTGGTAAAATATAGAGGCAAAATAATCCACAGATAATGTAAAAACTTAGTAAACATTTAAACAGAATTGATCATATTTTGTCACATAGAGAGCACTCAGGGGACTTTATCAAAAAAATGTCAGGTCTGTTTTTTTTTGTTTTTTTTCAAAAGACACATATTAAGATTCTAGTCACCAGGACTTTTATCAAGGCAATATATTATATATGTATTACTATATATATTACATTTATTATTAACATAAAGAATGATTAATTATATAATTACATATACATAATAAATCTGTTTCTATAATATATATATAATTTTATATACAAATATATATACAAAAAAAATTACATTTGCATTTACATTTCTATAATGTTTTTTATTATTATCATATACACATACAAGTCACTCATGTTTCGAAGACAGCCATATAAAATTTAGAAAGTAACTGATACAATGTATGTCTTTCATGGTAATCTCAAACCTTCATACATTGTCAGTTTTGACATCATGGTGAATTCAGTTCCCCAGACATGACTTGGTGTAATCTGGTTATAAATAAGTCACATGAACAGCAATATATGCACACAGCATCACCCCTCAGCTCTCCCTTCCTTCTCTATGCACTTTCTAACATAATCCAATTTCATTGTAATTATGGGGAATAGAGGACCGAGGATCCTGCTAATGCTTTTGAATACTCCTTGTAAGGTTAGAGAGTTCAATCCTGCAATGAAACTGACTACAAAATGGAACAATGATCATATATTAAAGTGTCAAAACTCTGGGATGACTTCCAACAAAATATTATAAATCTTTTTAAGTAATATATCTCACCACAAGTCCAACAATTTGAATATGCTGACAGCAACCCTTTCAATTTGGAGAAATACTTGTCTTAATTCTCTCACCTAACCACAGAAAGATAATTAAAGAAAAAGGCAGGCTGATATATAGTTAATCAAGCCAACCATTAGGAGATGCTATAAATATTTAACCTGTGTCTACTCCATAGAGAGGACTATGACTCCCCATCACAGAACCCTTAAAATCACCATTCCAAACTATATTTAGTATATACAAATGCATTAATGTATGACTGAGGGTCTTTGTGAAGGTTGACCCAAGAATTAAATTTGCTGAGAAAAGAATTGTTATGATACAGTGTATTCCAAAGGATAAGAGGACATACTTACTGAACATTGGAGAAGGCTAGGAA
This sequence comes from Pelobates cultripes, assembly GCA_933207985.1. Classification (NCBI taxonomy): domain Eukaryota; kingdom Metazoa; phylum Chordata; class Amphibia; order Anura; family Pelobatidae; genus Pelobates; species Pelobates cultripes. The sequence continues at coordinate 15,243,881 of OW240915.1, read as the reverse complement.
TCAGTATGGATCCTAGGTCTGCAGTTAGTTGAGGGCTAAGCTCCACAATGTGCTGTGCTCTAACCCTGATGTGTTTAGTCCAATTAAAAGCCAAGACTCATGTTGTTTTTGTGGGAGGCTCAGATATGGGGAGGGCGCCCCCAGCTGCTGGTTTGTGCCAGAATTCTAAGAAGAATTTAAAAAAAAAGCAAGAGGAAGCTTTAGATGGACCAAAGTGGGTTGAGCTGGTTTTCCTGTATTACCTGCTGAGGCTACTGAGATTGGAACCCAGGATGGCTTATGACTGTACTCCCTGATCAGAAACTGAGGGTTGGACTAAGGTAACCACTCCCAGGACCTAGCCTCAGGCACAAGCTGCCTCCTCCAGTGTGTACAACAACGGGTCAATCAGATCCACTCAAAGGTTATGGTGGCCCCAGGCCATGAGAGCACCATGAAGGCAAGAATTTGGAGAAAGGCTTGTTAAATGTCCATAAACTAGCCTGGACAGGATAACACAACCCCACTTACAGACCAGTCTCTTAAACTGGACACCAATTAACCTCCCTGTCTCTATAATATTGGGTGGGGGTAAATTATACCCTTCCAGGCTGCAACTCAACCTGTGTGAACTCACAACATCTAGTAGTTTACACAATCTTCTTGCAAAGTGAAAATCTATCTGACATCAGAGTGAAGGACCACTGATCATCTCCACCCTGGTCCTCTAAAGTCTATAAGCAAAAGACTATTACACATTGATACAGTACCTTTGACATGTGCACTTGTTTCCCCAAAAGAGATGATGGATGAGGTATCTTCTAAATGGAACCTTGGTGGGGACTATAAAGAGTCCACAGGTGAAGCATAATACCATCCACATTGATTAGGAGCCATGATCAGGAAGCCATCCCTCAGTAACATTGTAGCAGCTCCACGTCAAACCGTTCTTCCAGATACAAACTTTCTAAATGAAGCACAAGTCGTGCAAACTCCTCTCTCTGGAACTGATGGTCTCTTTATCAAAAGCTGGTGATCACAAACAGTTTATTGGACTTGAGCTGAAAATAAGAATGGTTGGAAAAAAATCCAGCTGACAAGAGATCTGTAGGGCAGGTGTGTATTTTTATAATAAACACAACGGGGCTCTTGCCACTAGCAAGAAAGACAGGCGAGAAGGGTCCCCTGACAATCAGTCACTCCCTTAACGTGTACCTCCCACAGCATCAATGAGACCTTCTAGAAACTGGAGTTATGTCGCCACCTAGTGGCTGAATATGTAAACATTAGAATTTAGTGTAGTTCATAACATGACAATTCTTTCATTGTATTATCTTCAGGATCATTTGGAGTTTGTTTGCTAAACAGTGAACTGAAGTGATCTGAAAAAAAAGTAATTGCATAATGTCATAGCAGGCACATTTAATAACAATGCTATATTAAAAAATTATTTACAGGGTTAATTCAAAATTATTATTTTTTTTGATTTAAGACCAAAATAGCGGAACTGGAAACATTCTGAATTAGAAAAAGTCAGATATCCATCCATGTCAGCTACTTTTGCCTTAAATTTGAAATACAGTAAATTTGAAATTAGTGAATAACTCTGTTAGAATTTCTAGCAGAGCTGCGTTTTAAGGTTATTTCCACTATTTATATATAGAATATGCAAGCTGTTTTTATCCCAGCGAAACGCTCAGTTTAGTGCATACGCCCCCCAAGCAATAACTGTTTTTAAGATCCCGCTGCTCCTTACACATACATGACCTCAGAGGGAGAAAAAGGTCACAGTTTGTCTTCTTTCTAAAAATATATCCAATCCAAACATGTCTCATCGCCTACAAAAAAAAACAACAGAAAGCACAGACTGTGTAACCAAAACTAAACTGCTAAATACTCTCAATTCAGTCTGATTATACTTAAAAAAAAATCAATACATTTAGTTATATATTTATATAAATATAATATAAAATATATATCCCAATTATTTATTATATATTAGTCTCCCAATCTTGCGCTTTACGTAAAAAAAATAAAATCACAAGTTTGATTGTAACTTTTCTATTTTTACATTTTATGGGGAACTTTTTTTTGCGCCCTTAAAATAAATTTATAGAATAATGTGTTTGGATTTCAGCTCATTGCAAACAATGGGAAAGGTTAAACGGTCACATTAGAATTCTAACGGCAGCAACGTTTGGCTCCATTCATATGTACAGGTATAGACAGCTGAATAAACAGGCCCAAACTGTGTGTATGTCAGATACATAAAGCATATGGCTGGCTTTCATTAAACAGCAGCTCCCTCTAGTGGTGAGACATATAAGTACTACTCTTAGGTTAGGGATAAATGTTCTTCTCAATAAATATGCAGGACAGCTATCCCAAGGCTTTTACATACATGTTAAGCTAATAAGATGTGCTGATTTACTTACATATCTCTGAGCATTCCTACATTCAGCTGATAATCAGATCTCTGCTCTATCTGACTGTATTACAAAGTATCCATTATTAGATAATATTTAGCATTTTTTGGTTTCTTTTACTGGGTTACAGCAGTGAGTGATGTGTGGATACACAGACAGGCACTCTGAGTGTGGTTTCAGCACTCTGGACAGCGATACTACAGTGATAGCAGCCTGCTGGGGATCTCCCACGCACCCAAAGAGGGAGCTTTTAAAGGAAAACTATGTGTTAAACTTTATGCTCTAATCTTCAATGGTTTATAAAGATAAGGCGTAAAAAAATAAAAATACAAACAAAAAAAAAAGATATGTACCTGTAAAGATTCTAAAGTTTCCTTCAGTGCCCTGTTAGTGGATCTACCTGCAGCTGCTCCCACAACAAAAAACACACTCTTATTTCATACACCTCTGTAGAGCAAGGGTTAAATGTGATAATTAGTTTATCCTCATTGCTCATTATGATGTTCCTGGCAGATTTTCCTACCACACATGTGGCGAGAGCTCAATTAAAACTAAAGTGGTTATGGTGCTTAGAGAAACCCTTTAAATTCTTAGCACTGATACCTCACCTGCTCATATAGGAATGAATGAGAGTCACAATGTACTATTAACTACAAATGTACAACATACACACACACACACACACACACACATATATATATATAGAGAGAGAGAGAGAGTTCAAGTAGAAATTGTAGCCGTATTAGTCCAGTGATGTAGATATAAAAAACAGATAGAATTTGTATCTTGTAATACCTTTTTTATTGGACTTACATAATTTTTTAATGACAACCTCCCTTTCTCAAGCCTAAAGCATTTCTGAGCAAGACGACACATAGAATTCAAAGTTTAGTTGTGATACACTGTTAAAGCGACATGTGCAGATAAGACACAGGTTTCATAGAAAATATACACCATTGTTGCAGAGGGTCGTAAATATCTTGTGTGAAGATCACAGAGTGAGGGGGGAGAGAGAGAGAAAAAAAACAAGCAAACAATGCAGATGATGGTGCTAGAAAGGGAGAGGTTTAAAAAAATAATTACTTATATCAAGAATGCATTAATTCCCATCCAAGAGTTACAGGATATGAATGAAGGCCAATATCCAGCATACACAGACACACACACACACACACACACACACTTACAGTCATGCATTTACATATACGTATACAAAGGTAGTGTATACGTACAAGTATACACAAGCACATACACCATATACATAAGTACATACAAAAATATACATATAAAAACAACCGATTGCACAAATATATGTACATGCACACCTATACATACATCCACACATAAACACCAATACATGTACCTACACATGTACAAATGTGCCTACACACATATCGACCCATATATATGTGTATATATATATATATATATACACACACACATGTATGCATATATGTACGCACTTTATACATACACACACATAAGTATACACATATGTATACACATACATACATAAACACATATACACATACATAAACATACACACTACATGCAGGGCCGGACTGGGGAAAAAATTAGACCCGGGCATTTTTTATCTCCATCGGCCCACTGAAAAGGGGGCGGGGCCAGATAGGGTGTGTTTTGTCATCCCCAATGACAAGCACACTTCATCTCAAAGTGAGCATGTTGGTTCAATGCCCTTCCAGGGTAGACCATGCGCAGAGCTCTGCTCAAGAGCTTTAGCATGAGAAAAAGGCCCTGTATTTGTTCTGCACAGCGCTAGCAAATGTAATAGCATGCTTGCGTTGTGTTTGCTGTAAACTTGTCTCAGGGGTTTCCATAAGTGGGATACTCACTGTATCCCATTTTTGGAGACACTATGTGTTTTCTTACAAGGAATCTAGTGTGTGCATAGGGGATCCAGAGTGTGTATGTCAGAAATGTAGTGTGTGTCTAGGTTGTGCAGAGTGTGTGTGGGGGGGATCTAGCATGTGTTTGAATGACCCAGAGTGTGTATAGGAGATCTAGTGAGTGTGTGTGTGGAGAGGATTCAGAATGTATATAGAGATCTAGTGTGTGTATATCTGTAGATGATCCAGAGTTGGGTAAGGGATCTAGTGTTTGTCTGGAATTTAATGTGTTTAGGGGTGCAGTATGTGTGTGAGGGGTTCTGTAGTATATATACATATACATTTGGAAGTATTGTGTGTGTATGTGTGTATGTGTGTGTGTGTGTATGTGTGTGCACTGTGTTTGGGGGCTCCTGTGTGTATTGCATAAAGGCTTTCAGAGGAGGTCGCATTTTAATGACAGCCCACATGAATCTGATAACCATAGGGTCTAGAGCCCAACGAATACCTGTCAATGCAGACAATGCAGAAGCTGGAACCATTAGGGTATTGTAGCTGACGCCTTTATCCAGTCCTGACTGGAGAAAGCTAAGTATCGTAGCTATCAGAAGTTGAGAGATATCCAACTCATGCTCCAAGGACCAAGTAACAAACCCCTGCCATATTTTATAATATGATGAAGAGGTGGAAACTTTTTAAGATTGCAATAAGGTTTTGATAACAGAACTTGTTATGCCCTTACTCCCGCTTAATCTCCATGCCATCAAAACTAGAGCCTGAGGGTCTGGGTGAAACAGAGGACCTTGAACTAGAAGATCTCATCAGACTGGGAGATTCCTTGGATGTTCCAGACTCATCTGAATCGCCGTAGGAAACCAAGGTTTTCTTGGCCAAATGGGGAGAACTGCTTTGGCCTCCACACTCTCTCCGAATCTTCATCAGGATCGCATAAATTAGAGGTATGGAAGGAAAAATGTAGGTCAGGTTGAACCCCCATTCCTGAGTCAAGGCATCCTGACCCCGAGCTCGTGGGTCGAAGAGTCTGGAGAAGTAATCCTGTACCTAATTGTTCCTGGATGTTGCCATCAGGTCTATCTAAGGTACTCCCCATTGTCTTAACAGTTCCAGGAAAAGTTCTGGACATAAATGCCATTCAAACCTGTCCAGGGTTACACGGCTGAGAAAATCCACCACTGTATTCTGACTCCCTGGAAGATGGACTGCGGAGAGACCTTGAACATGTAGCTGTGTCCAGATCAAGAGTGGGTAAATCTATTTTAAGCCACTGCCGCCTTGTTGTCTGATCGAATATGGATCCACTTGTAACCAGGACTTGTCTTGAAAAAAGTCCCACAGAGGATTGTAACGTTGACACGAATCAAATGTGGTGTATCTATATTGCACAATAAAAGAATTGGAAAATCATCTATAGAGTCCTATGAGTGCACTTTTCTTGGATTGTGTACATTTTGGCTGAAGGAAGCTCCCAGGCAAGCACAAGACCGTGAGAGAGAGTGCTGGATGTAGCTACATCTACATACTTGTAAACAAGGACTGAGGGTCCTGCACAACCGAAAGGGTGACATGGGAGAGGAAGTCGACTGTGAGGGGCAATACACGGAGGAAATGTAAGGGGTATAATAGAGACTTGGTAACAGAAAGCTCTAGGAGAGATGAAAGGGAACAAACGGGCTTCTCTAAATGAGTGGGGGGTTTTCCCCGTGAATGATGAAAACTGTGGGATGTTGGGGAAGACAAGGCATGGAATCCTATGAGATCATTGAAGATAATAAACGAGAAATATAGTCTCTCTGTATTTTGCATGAAATGTGCGTGAATTTGGCCCACACTTTGTATGACACAGTGACTGGGTTGCATAGAATCACGTAGTAGGAAGAAATGACTAGAAACAAGTGATTTGAAATTATTAACCCTCACCTGGTCACTCATGGTGTAGGGAGCAATCACCTATTGGATACTCCCTGGTTGGTTAAGGATTCGGTGGTTCCCTCCACAGAGCCAGAGCATCATTCTGATATGTAATCCTTTAATCATTACTTATTTTTTGGTGTTTATCCCACTAGAATATATTATTTATTATTGCTGCCCGAGCATTAGAATCAGCAAACCCAGGTTCAAATCCCAGTAGACCACCTCACCAGTCATTGTTCTTGGGAAAGACACCTAGCAAGCAATATATAATGTACCTACCTCCAACCCACATAGATTGTAAGCCTTCTTTACCTCTAAATACCCCATTCTATATTTGTAAAGTCCTGCCTTTGGAAGGTGTTCAGCTCATTTGGCTCATAATGCAGCATATATGTAGGAAAATGCTCCCCACAGTGACAGCGACATTAGTCACACACTAGGAACCAAAAATGTGCAGAGCGCAGTGTCGCTCATTGAGTTGAGTTGCTATGTATATAAATGTAGCTAGGGGAAGAATTTTGCAGTCCTCCAAACTTTGGAATGTTAGAGTTAACAAACCCCTGATTAGCTCCGAGCTGTTCAATACTGAATCAGAGATTGGTAATTTTACAAAGCATGGGAGAACTATAACCCAGAATGGAGGGAGAGGGGAAACCTAGCTTTTTTCAAAAATAGCAAATAAAGTACTCAGTAAAATGACATAGGCTACAGCACATGCATTAGCAAAGGTCCTAAAAACAGCCCCCTCTCATTACCAGTGTATCACTTGATATTCTAAATATTGGTGATATGACAGCTTCATTTACTCCATTGTCTCCTGCGGTGCTCAACACATGGAATCACTGGTTTTCTGTGAAAATTCTCTCAAGTATTTCAAAATGATGGTATATTATATTTGTACTTTTACTTATATTTTGTCTGTCTTTCTAATATTGTATGAATAAAACTTTCAGGGTTATTTACTAAAGTGAGAATTCAAAGTGAATTTCAAATTTAAGACCAAAACAACCGAACTGGAAGCATAGCTGAATTCGAGAATTTTTCTGGTTTGGCTATCTTGCCCTTAAATTTGATATTCACTTTGTATCCTCACTTCAGTGAACTACCCTGATTAGTTATAAAGAACTCTTACTGTTAAAAGGCACCAATATAATCTGCGGTTTTAATATTTTGTAACACAGATAACATTTATTTATATCCTGTTATTAAAAGATGCATGATTACATCATTGGCACCTGGAGCATCCATTTAAAGAGTGTAATTCCTACACATTTATTTTTTTTAATATGACAATTTTTATTGAGTCACGAGTTCCAGTGAGGGTTACAGAAGGCAAGACGGGATATCCAGTCAAGTGGGGGGAAATACAAGAGTGAGTTTGATACATTGAGGCTTCTTAATCTCCAAGATATCTTCAATTGTGCTATGATTCCTCACTTGTAATAATGCTTGTGGCGGCCACCCCGAGAGGATGAGGGGTTTCGCCACCAGAGATGTTCTTTCCCCCTATTCAGAGTGATGCTTTCCAAATCCCAAGGTCGGTATTGCTGTGTAGCTTGTACAAGAGCTGGTGATTATAGCAGGTATAGGGGTTCCCTACAAACATGAGATGAGATTCTATGTTGAGGGTAAGCAGGAACTGGTTTATTTGTAGCCACACTGGCCTTTTATGTCAATCCCCATGCAAGGGGCACTCCCCTCTGGACCTGAGAGAAGACTACAGTAAAAAAATATACACAATCACATTGACTCTTAGGTCCAGGACACTCCCATACAAAATAGGTTAATCCCTCCTCTGTACCTGGGTAGATAATAGAGTCAAGCACTGTACTAAACTCCAGGCACAGAAAACATAATTTTTGCAACATATTAAAAATACACCGAAAACACATAGAAACCCCAATATAGTCATATCCACTGATAGCCCCGATCTGGGGGACCAACATAGCCAAAAAATCACCTAGATCGGTTCAGGGGTTCAGGATTTCCATGGAAGTCTCAGTTTTGACCAACCACACACGAGGCTCTTGCCCCAAAAGAGTTCCATGAACTCAGGATGTGCGGTCGGTCTCTTTCGGGAGAGACAAATATGATAAAAGTACTGAACGTAACGGTTCGGAAGTACAATCAGTCTTTATTCCTTGTTCAGGAGCTTGCTCCCACCAAACGCCATTCAGTTCTCACATATTTTTCCAAACTTCTATGAGGTGGAATTTCTAGTGGTGTTTGCGCCGTCGAGTGCCAGACTTAAGTTCCATGCACTCGATGACCAAATACCGCTGTATGTGTTCACGGCTAAAAATGGCCGTCGCCACATGTTCGGCAATACGAACGGCGGCCACCCAGCCGACCGCTCAGAATGTTAGTATAATTGCGGTTACTGAGGTGCGAACAAAGGTGAAAAGGGTAAATGAGCCACACATGCCTGCCCTGGGTGGTCTGGCTGTTCAGTAGTTTGTTAGGTATATGAAATAGATAGGTCTCAGGTGTTCGTTGAGTTCATATACCGAACTATGGAAGGTATCAAAATAAACAAAGATTAACAGCATATAATCCTGTGATAGGGAATCCATCACAATGCTTTTTTCCTAGGATCTGCAATATGGTAGGAGTTGCACCATTTTTCCCCCCCAAGAGCCTCTTTCCTTTTAGTTTCCCACAACTCTTATTTCATTTTTTTGCACTCCACAATTAGAGTGGTTCAAACATCTGTGATTGGGTTATACAGGGGGAATAAGAAACTGGGAAAGGGGGTGGGAAAGAATTTAAGGAGGAGGAAGTAAGTAAGGTGGGGGGGTGGCATATTTCCATCTCTGACTGCCCGGGGGGCAGCAGTGAATTGTCTTCCATCTGAGTTGGTGCATCAGGTATCTACGGTCCTCAAGTCAATGTAGTGTAGCCGTCCATGATAGGACTCATTTTCGAGTCTTCCAATGGTTATATAATTTATTTATTTTTCGTGTCATTGTGTCATAGTTGCGTTGTAGTCCTTCGACCTAAATATAGCTATTGTTGTATGTTTATTGGCATGAATGTATTTGTGTGCCATGGTTTCATATTTCCAATTGGTCGATATTTGGTTAACAAGCATATTCTTTGTGGGTCGGTGTGGAGGTTTTTACGCTCAGGCTATTTGTGTGGCTGCTGCTATTAATACTAAGCTACTGCTGCTGTAAGCGCGGTGCTTTATCTTTGTGTTTGTATTAACAGCTGGAATTGGAACTTCCTTTCAGGCCTGGGTAGGGGAATGTCTTGCACGAAAAGTAATTGGTCTATATACTGTTCTGATGAGGTCTGTGATCATTTTCCCAACAGTCTACCACAATGGTGTTAGTTTGGGGCAGTCCCACCACATGTGAAGCATTATGCCAGTCCTCGCTGTGTCCCATATTTAAATCATTAATGCTGTAGTGGGTAGCATATTTGAATATTTAGGATGAAAGTGTATGGGAATCCAGAACAGGCATCATATGCCCTGCCTGCATGTTCAGTGGGATTCTATTTGTATTCCTAGAGATTTTAATTTATATCACATCCTTAAAGCATACTTCACTATAACTGTTACAGTCCATTGTAGACAACTTATAGTGATTATGGTGCTTGCATATCCTACTGCATTAGCAAAATGGTGATCAACATGGCTTCAGACACCTTGGAGTAACCTCAGTTTGTGTTAGATTCAATTTGCTAAGATTTCGAGTTTAGTAAATTATACTGATTTGCTAATTTCCTGCAATCATCTGCTTTTATTAACGTTAAATCCACATGCATTTTCCACTGTATTGGCAAATTATTAGCAATCATTTTTGCTGTAGACATCGCTCATATAAAAAAATGTTTTAATAACTAAAAATGTTGTGGCGTAGCGCTAACCATAAGTGGTTTAGAGGTTTTGGTTTTTTTTAAGTAGCTTAATTTAAAGTGCTTTAAGTCTGATTTTCAGAAAATGCCATCTTTAAAGCCACAAGTTAAATTGCTGGAACAAGGAAGAGAAGCTCTCACGTTAATAAAGTACCCACAGGAGCACAGCTAGGCAGGAGAACGCAGCTTTCAACTGGGGTCTGAGGGTTACAGGTAGCACAAAAGCAGAAAAAAAATCTATACACTTAAAAGGGAACAGTCACTTCCTTGGATTTTACACAATTAAATACAACTTTGAAAATCACCTTTAACTTGTGTTAACTTATTTTTCATGCAATTCTTTGTATTGTTTTAAAAAAAAAATTCAAAGATTTAGCAGTGGAAGTTGCAATCCAGTTCATTCCTGGCACCTGGAGCTCTCACATTGTTCTGGTTGGAAGGAAACAGAGGCATTGTAGAGATTTGTCAAAGTTTTGCAGAAAAGTTTTATCCATTTTGTCACTTTTTTCCTGTTCTTGGGTGCAATTTATACAAAAACAATTCCTTCTTTTGTACCCTAAAAGTAATTTCTGAATGTATGCCATTTTTTGCTAAGCAAAGGATTTATCAATTTTTCTACAATTTATTTCTGCCAGAAAAGTGATTTGTTTTTTACTTTCCTTTCATTCTAAATGTAGTGATTTTTTTCCTGAAATCAATAATTTTGTAAAAAATGGCAGAGATTGGATAGACTAAATGTAACACTTTTTTTGACAATTTTTGAAACCTTTTTTTTATAAAACAATACGTGTTTGATAAATCTCCTGCACTGTTTATTTTTCCCATCCCCGCACGCTATTTGGATTCCTGCATTTAATTTTCTTTTTCAGACCAAACACATATTTGTTAAATATCGCAGGAAAGGAAAAAATTATATTTAAAACCTTGAGAAATGACAGCTTTCCTTCCCAGCATAATCTTTGCAGAATATATAATGTAAAAAGGGGTCTCCGGGCACCAATTCTTTTTAAGTGGAATTCACAGAAAAAGTTACAGATTGTTAAGTAGGCTATTTTTTTAAATCAATCACATTTAGTTTTTTGTTTGCTTGGTTTTTTTTAAATAATAATTAGATTTTCTCCAAAAATCCATCCTTTTGCCCCTCTCTCCAAACTTTGAGTATTTCCCTCATAATATATACATATATTATACATTTAAAACTCAATTGCCCTTTAGCAGGGAGAATGGTTTATAGGAATTTTTTAAATCAACATTTAGGTGATAATTCATTCCATTGGTCATTTCTAATACTTCTATTGTAGTAATAATGTGTTATAATATGTTAGTTTTTGCACAGAGATTTAATTGTACGTATTAGGAGTTTACATGAACCGTTTACAGAGTTTTTTTTACTTCTGCATATTATGGGACATTATTTGTGAACTGTCTTTTAAAATCCTCACTTAGGTGATATTCCACTATGTGTGCCATTGTACGGATTATTTCTGAGCATTATTATATATGGCTTGGGGATTATGTAAGTACTCCATTTTAATTATCTAAATAAATGTTAATTTTAAAGGTTATTAGTTATTTATTATTATTTTTTATTTTTTTCATTTAATTTTGCTCTCACTCAACCTGTGCAAAACACTCTGGCTGTTTTTAGTTTTGGGGGTTTTACATTCTGTTTGCACATTCCATGTATCTGACATCACGCAAAAGCCGATTTACAGTTGCATTCTTGCATCTTAAGTGCGTGGACTGTCCCTTTAAGACGGGAGGTGAGACTTTGCCCAATACGCTATTTACTGTGTAGTCCCACCAGACTTGGATATTTATACAAACATTTCTTGCAACCCTGTCAATAAAGAAACACAAAAGGAGAAATAGAAACTGGCCATAGTGCGTCATCATCTGATACTTGATGAATTATTCCAGAAATAAATTTTAAGGAAAGACCAGCTCTCAGACTCTTGTTAATTGGGATACAATTTATCTCAAACAGGAAATGTCTCTCTGAAGAAGCAGAATGAAAGAATCCCATCATTACATGAATTTAAATCCTACAACTGGGCGCCTCCATCTTAGCTCCTGTCAATCATAATTGTAAGCCGTGTCCTGTCTCTCATTGAACACAATATGTGGAGTTGGAATAACTTAACAATATTTATATCTTCTCTTCCAAAGCAATGCTTGCCCCAAACTATGCCAGGACTGAACTGGAATGTGACGTGGTTTCTGAAATCTTTCATATAATCTCCAAGAGAAAACAGAAAAAAAGAAATGTTACCCCATATTACAAGTGATTTTAATATTTTATTTCATTGTTTAATTTCCTACAAAGTGTTTGCCCTCCTTTCTCCTGAGGGTCTGGACAGGACGTAATGTTTTGGGGAAGACAAGATGCAGAGCCTTTCCCTCAGGGCTGCCACCAGGGGGTGACAACCATGACGGGGGGCCCCACGTGTAGCGGCGGAACTGCCGCCGGTACACCTGCTCCGGGGTCAACGTGCTGATAGGGCCCATCGGGTGGCCCAAGCATTTAGGGCCCGCTGATGGGTCCTATATCTTCAGGGGCCCGGTCAGCGCTGCGGCTGTGCAATAGTGCGACCGGGCCCCTTTAAAAAATTGCAGCCGCAAGTAATGCTGAGAGGAAGTGACGGCGGGTCCATTCCTCCCAGCTCCCTCCATGCGGGAGGGAAGAGAGACAGCCACCCTCCTGCAAAAAGAAAGGTAAGAAAAATTAGCTATGTGTGTTTGAATGTCAGTATGTGTATGTATGTCTGTATCTGTACATCTGTATGTATGTCAGTATGTGTCAGTCTGTCTGTGTGTATGTATATTTTTACGTATGTGTATGTATGTATGTATGTCAGTATGTGTATGTATATGTATGTCAGTATGTATGTATGTTTGTATGTTAGTATGTGTCTGTGTGTCTGTATATGTCTGTCTGTTTCAGTATGAGTTTCTTTTAGTATGTGTGTGTTAATATGTGTGCATCTTGTGTGTGTGTGTATCTGTGTCCGTTTTGTACCAGTGCATGTGTTTGTGTCTGTGTTTGTGTATTCATGTGGGCGGGGTTTGGAGGCGGGTTTGGGGGCGGGCTTGGAGGTGGGGCCCCGGGGGCCAAGACCCTGAGCAGTGTTAGGCGCCCCAAAATTTCTCACGGCGACCCTGCTCTCCCTGTTAGATAACTAATGATCCTGAACGCACGTAGCCCTGAACGTTATTGCACAAGGAATGAGTAATTCCACAATCGTAAGATTTCCCGGAAAAACTCGGTGTGTTAGCCCTCTTCACCTTTTAATGACACTTAATTTGCAGGGCAGAGATGCAAGGTGGACATAGCATGGACAAATATGAAACGCATGTGCAAAAGTACACAGATTTACCTTTCCAATAGTGAAATTGTTACATTTCCCTAAACAAGTGACACTCTTTGCAAGTGTCTAGTCAGTGGTTCAACTGTCAAACCATAATGCAGGTTATCTTGGGCCAGCCCTCGAAGGACAGAAATCTTCAATGCAGTGAAGATCCTGTATCTTCCCCCTTAGGGTATATTTCTAATGCCTAAGTAAAGTGTAGAGGTTACATATGACGAAGACATCTCTCCTGCTCCCTTATGATGCTTCTTAAGACAGAGAGCCAGGCTTAGCTCAGACAGAGAGCTTCCAACTCACTGTCTGAGGTAGAAGAGGTAGGAAGCGGCACCAACCAGACCTCAGGTAAGAAATCAAACCATTTTAAAATGGTTTGATTAATTACAAAGGGGAGAGCACCTGTAGTGCTTATGGTTCTTGGAGTGTTCATTTAATTGTATCCCTAGGTAAAGAAAAAAAAAAGGAATTTTCAGAAAATGCAAAGATTCCGGTACAGCCTAAACCAGTGCACTTGAAATGTAAACAAATAATAGATCCGTTCTCTAGTCCATGTGATCCTTTATTTAGGTCAAGGGAAAGGCAATTTGTTTTGACAATCAAGATGTCTTCTTCAACCCTAGTATGCTTATCCTTTTCAGCAGGACCAAGTCATCCCTTTCTACTGCTCTTTCTTAATGTTACCATTGCTTTTAGACTAATGAGATTCTGTGCTTGTTCTCTAAGTAAACCCTTATCTAATCCTCCTCGCTTCCCGCTGAGCTTTTCATTCTTCTCCTATCAGAGAATTAATACACTAACAATATTAGCTGTTTCATTTTCACCCTTCAAAAACAACTCAAACGAAGGATGTGTTAAAACGCTTGCAGGCTGGCAAATCTGATGCATAATCACCAATATGACTTTTAATTTAGTTTTAGGAAATTCTCCATGTTTCCATATCCATCTTTATGTGTATTTAGCAGCTATTAATGTAAACAATTTAAGGCAAAGCATGTAATTCTTTCAGTGAATTATTTATATTGAATAAATCTCCAGGCTAGTTGACAAGCACTCATAGTTAGATGTCCTGATGCAGTGTTCCCCACCCAGTTCTCAAAGTGCCTCATATGTAGCACTTTCCAAACTCAATAACAGGTTCAAATTTAATTTAAAAATTGTTTTACAAGCAGTGTCTGATTATTGATGGTGCTGGCATTCTGCCAGGTATTTGTCATTTTTCTACAATCAGATTGCCAGGATTTTACAATATATTATGAGGTGTGTGGGTCAGTCTCTTGGGCACTATAGACACCTAGACCATGAGGACATCCGTCATCGGCAAAATCTCTATAGGAAAATATTAATTCAATGCTTTCCTATGGGGGGCCTAAGGCGCCCGCCATTCATGCATATTATGTACACCCTTCTGATGCCACCAGAGGAGGTGGAGTGCCGACCTAGCACCGATGGACATCTGTGCTGGAATCAGGTAAGTGTTAACATGGTTTTTAAACCTTTCAGCGCTACAGAGGGGGAGAGCGCGAGGGCTCTATAGTGTTAGAAATACAACTTTATATTCCTAACACCAGAGAATCCCTTTAAGAAATAGCTAACCACAATTATGTCTTTCTCTTTTCTTATTAAATGCATCAGTGAGCAATCTTAAGATAATTTGTTCCTTCCCCTTGAATGTCTACTGCAGGAACTGTTATATTCACTCCTGTTCCTTACAGATCGTGCAGGAAAATAGTACATCAAATTGGAGAGACTTTTATTGGCAACAATGAAACATGAAAGTCTTATTTAAATCAGACAGTCTGTATCAGAAACTGATTTTGAACAAATAAATGAAAAGAAAGAAAGCAGTCTTTGCTAAATAAAATAGATTGCTGCACCTTATAGATTAATTAGTTAATTAGTAGCGCGCCAAGCATAATTTAACGGCCATCATTATATGTATCATTAAATACTTCTCTGATTTTACTATTGTGGGTAACTCAAGGTGAAAAAGAAAAGGTTGGGCATCCAATTAATAAGCACTTGTTAGACACTGATACATTGTATCCTCTCCACAGTATGTTTAATAAAATTCCCGTTTACTACTGCTTATGTTAGGATACATGTATATTTAGTGTCTTTTATATTCATACAGGCTTTCCCTGTAGTAACCTTTTCAATTTTGGACATATCTATAGGTATACCCCCTTGCATTAATTGGTGTTCTTTTCTAATTACCAGGTAGATTGGGAGCCCCCCCTCTCTTTTTAAAGGGGAGCTACCCAATTAATATTTTTTTTCTTTGTAATTTTTTGGGCATCCAATTCTACCTGTAAATTTAAGAATTATTTTATTATTCTAATAATGTTTTGTTTAATATCTTTAAGTAGCTTACAGTCAGGGCCGGTGCAAGGATTTTTGCCACCCTAGGCAAAAGTAAAGTTTGCCGCCCCATGTGACATCACAATGCTCCACCCATATGATCTGCCATGTTAACTAACACCAGTGCTGCAGTGCCGCCGTGTTTACATTAAAAGGCATGCAGGGACAGGCTATAGACACCAGAACCACTACATTAAGCTGAAGTGGTTCTGGGGACTATAGTATTTCTTTAATGTGAGGTAAATTAGAGATTAGTGCCATGAATAATATACTAGATTGCCTACTTACAACCAGATGAGGATGATGATGGGCTCTAGCTGCAGTCTGGCTCCACTGGTCTGGTGTAGAACAGGCTCTCTGGAGGCTGTTTGTAACTGTGGTCACAAAAATCAATGTTCTGGGAGAACGGGAAGCAGCTCCATTTTTTGGGGGCCCTTTACACAGCTCAAGGTCTGGGTCCCAGGGTCCACCTTCATGTTCCACCAATGAGTTTGTTCACAGGGGGTGGAGTGTGTAGGGGGTGTCCTGATATGTGTGTAAGGAATGCATTGTGTGAATCTGTGTTTGTATGTGTAAGGGCTGCAAGGTGTGTTTCTGTGTATGTACAGGATGCAGTGTGTGCGTGTGTAAGGGGTGCATTGAGTGTGTGTAAGGGGTGCATTGAGTGTGTGTAAGGAATGCATTGTGTGTTTGTGTGTGTGTAAGGGATGCATTGTGTGTAAGGGTTGCATTGTTTGTGTGTGTGTGTGTGTGTGTGTGTCTGTGTGTGTAATGCATTGTGTGTTTTTCTGTGTGCAAGGGGTGCATTGCATGTGTGTGTGATGGATGTCAATCTCTCCCCCCTCCCTTGTCACTCTCTTCTCCCCCCTCTCCCTCCCTTGTCACTCTCTTCTCCCCCCTCTCCCTTGTCACTCTCTTCTCCCCTCCCCCTTCCCACTCTCATTGCCCCTCCCTCCCCTGTCACTCTCACCCCGTCAATTTCTTCTCCCCCCACCAATTTCTTCCCCCCCTGTCAATTTCTTCTTCTCCCCCCTTACCAATTTCTTCTTCTACCCCTCCCAATTTCTTCTCCCCCCTACCAATTTCTTCTTCTCCCCCCTCCCCTACCAATTTCTTCTTTTCCCCCTCCCCTGCCAATTTCTTCTCCCACCCTCCCAATTTCTTCTCCCCCCTCCCCTGACAATTTCTTCTTCTCCCTCCTCCCCATTTCTTCTCCACCCTCCCCTACCAATTTCTTCTTCTCCTCCCTTCCCTACCAATTTCTTCTTCTTCTCCCTCCCCATTTCTTCTCCCCCCTCACCTACCAATTTCTTCTTCTCCCACCCTCCCCATTTCTTCTCCCCCCTCCCCTCCCCATTTCTTCTTCTCCCCCCTCCCACCAATTTCTTCTCCCCCCTCCCCTCCCCATTTCTTCTTCTACCCCCTCCCTTCCCAATTTCTTCTTCTCCCCCTCATATATATTAGTGCAGTGTGCTGTTTTTTTAAGCATTCTAATTGAGCTATGCCATATTTCCAGTGGGTAATCCTCATTCATATCTTCTTCCCATTTCATCATCCCCTTAAATTTACTTTTGTCTTTTACATTTTATAGCGTTTTATTTATTCTAGATTGTTATTATCCTCTATATGTATTAATTTGTCTTATATAAACACACAAATTAATATGGAATCCCTGGGGGTCTTTTCGATCTAAACACCTCTCAGAAATTAGCCACTGGATATGATACTACTTCCCACTTTTTTTTTTTCTTTTTTTTTATGGTTGAGCTGGTCGAGAGAGAAGAGGAGAGAAAGGTATCTCTCTTGCCTCCCCCCTTTCTCTCGACTTCCTCCACTACACTTCGGAGCACTTGATATTAATTTTTCTACGTCTAGAATGTTTGACATTATTGTTTTAAATGTAAGGTCGCAATATGATCATTCTTTAGCCCGACAGTTTAAATATATATAGATAAGATCATAAAGGAACCACTGTACGTCATTTGTATATGTAGTATATGTATATTTGTATGTTCAAAATATGAAAATAAAAAATTATAATTGGAATAATTAGTTAACTAGTAGTAGGAAACACAAACAAAGTTCATAGCAGATTGTTCAAATCTAAGACAGTATCAGAAAATGGGGATTTGCCCAAAACTTGAGTCAAGTCAGAGATCCCTGCAGAAAGCAATTCCCTTATGGAAATACAAATATACAGACTGCAAAACTGTCTGGCTGTAGCTGAGTGTAAAGAAGAAAGTTCATTTAGCTTTTAGCAACTGAGTCGGAAAAGTCCAATGCAGAAATGCAGGAAACAAGGTGAGTGTAAGGATCCAAATTGTAGATTCTGAAGGAATTCTCAGTGAGGTAAGTGGAAAATCAGTTATCAGATTCTGAGACCTGAAAAATAAGTTAATAGAAACATGCAAGGCACAGGCGCATAAAAGGCCGGTGTCAGCTCAGATTTACTGGCAGGTCAGATTTAAATAGGCTGTTTATTGTGAGTGCGCCTGTGAACCTCAATGGAAAGAGCAGAATTATTTAAAGACATAATAACATTAAAATACATGTTCCTGACAGCAACTTTTGAACACCCCTTGTAAAAAAAGCCTGTACATAATTTCAAAAGTTGCACACATAAATTAGTGTTTTCTGTTCACGTCAAGTGTGATGTAAACACAACGCAATCATGCAATCAGTTTCAAAAGCAGAATGGTAGTAAGAAAGGTACTAATATTTGTCCAATTTTGGGTAGTTGGATCATATATACAAAAATGATCAGTTAATGTTCTTGTTCTAAAGAAGAGACCTGCCTGTATCATGATTCTAAGTAAATATGTTTAAGTAACATTTTGTCAGGATACTTTATGTGTTGGCACAGGCTGTGCCACACACTGGAGACGTCCTGCACACGGAGGGGGACCTTTCCCTAAGTCCCTCTCTTCTATTCAGCGTTTCTCACGCCAGCCTTGATAGCCCCGTCCCTTTTCATTGACGCGCCATGTTCGCGCCAACGTCATGATGCTAATGGCGATTAATGGAAATATATGCTTCCCAAAATAGTTGTGGGACTATTTGGACGTGGGAGGGGGCAATAATAGGGTTCAGAATTATGATGTGAAGACCATTTACCTTGAAAGCTTTTAGATGAAAACACTTCTAACACCTATGGAAATATCTGAATAGTTGACTGTTTTGGGAGATGGATGGGGGAGAGGGGTGGGGGGCAATAAGATAGTTCAGAACTACAATGTTAAGACCATCTACTTTTAAAGCTTTAAGATTAAAACTCCACCATCCAGAACATACTGGATTAAAGGGAATAGCGAAAAATCAGGCGGGAATCATTATAAATCTGCAATTTCTGTGACGATTCTTTAAAATTTCTGGTTTGCTTGATAAATAATAAATAATTCTGAATAAAAGCATGGTTGCAAACACCACAAATCAGTCCTGGAAACTTGAAGTATGGGAATGCATTGAAATAAAATAGTATATATTATGTAATATTTAATATAAATATATTAATCAAAGTCATCTAACCATCTGTGTGTATATTTTTCATCTTTCTGTGTATCACCTTATTTATTATTATGAATTAATCATATAATTATTATATTATGTGTCTGTGTATTTAGCAGGTCTTTATCACCTGATTTATCTATTATTATAAATTAATAACAAATTTATTATTGATTAATTCTGTAATTATATTATTAATTGTATAATTATGATTCTATTATGTGTCTATGTATCATTGTGTCAGTGACACCATATTTTTGATTTGGCGCCATTTTAGAAGAGGCTGTTGCTAAGCAACCGGCTCTGGTCTGACAGGTTCTTGTTCGAATCTAGCGGGAAGCCGAGCCCACTGGCACGCGGGGGGGGGGGAGCCAGGGCGGAAGTGCGTCACCGGCCGCTGCTGGCGGAAGCGCCGAGTCAGGATGGTAAGGGCGGAAAGATCCGAGTCCAGCCGCGCTCTGTGTGCCGGAAATGACGACAGAGTGTCAACATGCAAGATGGCAGCTCATCACAGGCAGAACACGGCCGGGCGGAGGAAAGTTCAGGTAGTGGCGGGTAGCGGGTCTCCGGCGCGGGGCCCCCCATGGAGGGAGCGGGGTGCACGTGGTCCAGGGGGCGACCTGAGCGCCGGGTGCTAGGGCCACCAGGGTCTGGGCAATGGAGGATGGGGGCGGGGCCGAGCTGTCAAGGAGGGGACACGGGACACCTACCGGGTACTAACCGGCCACTTACCGGCCACTAACCGGGTACTTACCGGGTACTAACCGGCCACTTAACGGGTACTAACCGGCCACTTACCGGGTACTAACCGGCCACTTACCGGGTGCTAACCGGCCACTTACCGGGTGCTAACCGGCCACTTACCGGGTGCTAACCGGCCACTTACCGGGTGCTAACCGGCCACTTACCGGGTGCTAACCGGCCACTTACCGGGTGCTAACCGGCCACTTACCGGGTGCTAACCGGCCACTTACCGGGTGCTAACCGGCCACTTACCTCTCGTGGGGACATGGGCTACTAACAGGCTACTTACCTCTGGTGGGGACACGGGCTACTAACCCACTACTAACCAGCTACTTACTGGGTACTAACCGGCTACTTGCCTCTGGTGGGGCCACGGGCCACTTACCGGCTACTTACCTCTGGTGGGGCCACGGGCCACTTACCGGCTACTTACCTCTGGTGGGGACACGGGCCACTAACCGGCTACTTACCTCTGGTGGGGACACGGGACACTTACCGGCTACTTACCTCTGGTGGGGACACGGGACACTTACCGGCTACTTACCTCTGGTGGGGACACGGGACACTTACCGGCTACTTACCTCTGGTGGGGACACTTACCGGCTACTTACCTCTGGTGGGGACACGGGACACTTACCGGCCACTTACCGGGTACATGGGCTACTAACAGGCTACTTACCTCTGGTGGGGACACGGGCTACTAACCCACTACTAACCGGCTACTTACCGGGTACTAACCGGCTACTTACCTCTGGTGGGGACACGGGCTACTAACCCACTACTAACCGGCTACTTATCGGGTACTAACCGGCTACTTACCTGTGGTGGGGCCACTAATCCGCTACTAACCGGCTACTTGCCTCTGGTGGGGCCACGGGCCACTTACCGGCTACTTGCCTCTGGTGGGGACACTTACCGGCTACTTGCCTCTGGTGGGGCCACTTACCGGCTACTTGCCTCTGGTGGGGACACTTACCGGCTACTTGCCTCTGGTGGGGACACTTACCGGCTACTTGCCTCTGGTGGGGACACTTACCGGCTACTTGCCTCTGGTGGGGACACTTACCGGCTACTTGCCTCTGGTGGGGACACTTACCGGCTACTTGCCTCTGGTGGGGCCACGGGACACTTACCGGCTACTAACCGGCTACTTACCTCTGGTGGGGCCACTTACCGGCTACTTATCTCTGGTGGGGACACGGGACACTTACCGGCTACTTATCTCTGGTGGGGACATGGGCTGAACACAGGGGTTGAGGGCTCAATGAGCTTACATTCTAGAGGGCGTGGGGTAAAGTGACACAAAGGGTAAAAGTAGGGGTACGAAGTAGGTTATCAGAAAAGTATACACTGCCCCTCTATTAGTTCCTATTTCACGGACGTCTGTCATACCACTACACAACCTTCGGCACTCCAGATATTGTAGACCACATCTCCCACAATGCTCTTACAGCCATAATGCTGGCAAAGCATCATGGGAGGTGTAGTCCAAAACATCCGCAGTGCTGAAGGTTGCCTATCCCTGCTCTAGTAGCTGTCCGTGTGTGTGTGCGCTCGCGTAAGAGCCTGTCAGAGTGTGCGCGCGTAAGAGCCTGTCAGAGTGTGCGCGCGTAAGAGCCTGTCAGAGTGTGCGCGCGTAAGAGCCTGTCAGAGTGTGCGCGCGTAAGAGCCTGTCAGAGTGTGCGCGCGTAAGAGCCTGTCAGAGTGTGCGCGCGTAAGAGCCTGTCAGAGTGTGCGCGTATGTTTAGGTACCTGTTCCCTCCGATCGCATGAGGAAGGTTTTTACTCACCTTTTTTCCCACGACGTGCCAGTTTTGCTGTGGCTGGGGCCGCTTCAATGGCTGAGATTATCAGTCTTTATGATCTCCGCTAAGCCAATACCTGTACTTTGCAAAGTATTGGGAGCAAAACACTGTGCTGTGCAAATCAGCAGCTCCTCATTAAAATGCATTGAATTAATGAATCTCTATGAGGAACATTCAGCGCCTCCATGCAGAGCTTTGAGATGCTGAATGTGGGTGCTGACACTGTGCAGTAGTGACCCAGGACTCTTGGACTCTCTAGTGGCCGTCTGAGTGACTGTCATTAGAAGTGTTACTAGCCAGCAATGTAAACACTGCCTTTTATCTGAAAATGTCATGTTTTCATTGAAAAGCTAGCAGGGACCAGAACATCTACATCAATCTGTAGTTGTTCTGGTGACTATAGTGTCCCTTTAAAAACTGTTTTTTTTTTGGTTTTTTTTCTCCTTTCAAATTAAACTTTTAGTTAAAAAAAAACAAAATGAAAAAGGGTCTCCTAACTTTTTTTTAGCTGGCTCCTAGATTCCAAACAAATTTGTCAAGCCCTGGGTTAAGTGCACATTACCTACTTTGCATTTTTGTTTATTGTCCTTACATCTAACCCAGTTGACCTGTTCATGACTTTGAAGTTTACCTTGTTTGACATTGAAAATGTGATTTTGCCCATTGCCAAACATGGAGCATGCAGTATGAATAGCGTTCTTTTGGCATACAAATGTTAGTCACTGTATAATATGGTTATTTTATGTTCTTTGCTACCAGAATCTTTTAATTTTATTTATTTATTTTGGAGTTTGCAAGGAACTTATATGAACTAGTAAAGCATTTGCTTTGGTGGAAAAATATTGTTTTAGAGGCAAAGGTACCCAGTAGTTCAGATCTTTAAAGCTTAGATTTCTGATCCCAGGTATATTGTGGATGTATTGGATATCCATTCTTCTTGTTAGTGTAATGAACATAGTTGTCATGTTGTGAATTTTTATTTCTACTTGAACAACTAAATTCTTGTAGATGATATTTATCAAAACAAACTGTTTTAAAACAAGGGGAAATAGTTCTGATTCGTTAACAGAAAGCTGAGACTGATTTTGCTTTCTTTCTGTTTGAAAAATAAATACAGAAACAAAAGCCCTTCATCAGATGCAGTTTTCTCCTGAGGGGTAATTAATCATGGCACTTGGGGCAAGAGCATTGCCGTGGGGTAACTCCACATTTATCATGACAGAATATTCTGACACTTTTTCCACTAACAAATACGATGTAATCAATTTTCCCCCAGAATTGTTCCAGATTCTGTAAGAACTAGACTTATTTTTCTATTTTTTTGGATGTGAGTTGTGAATCCCCGCTAGTCCTTTAAGGAGAATAGTCACACATAGTGAAATGTATAAAAATAAAGCCCTTTTTATTTGGTTTTTTTTGTTGTTGGTAGTGCTTTCACCATTATGCATCTGTTTTCAGTATTGTAATACTTTTATATCTGGATAGGGGGAATCTTGTTTTATTTCTAGCCAGGGTACATTGTATCTGTTTGGGGAGAATTTGTGGTCTGAAACTGCTGCTGGTTGACAGTGGGCACAGGTAAGCCAAGTGGAATAATCTTTGACTGTGGATGAGCATACATAGACATTAAGTGGTCCTCCGCAAACAAGAGTGACTTGACAAAGACATTTCTGGTGTTGAAACAATGTATTTTCACATATGATGGTATAATAAACCTCCATAACACCTTATCGCTGAGGATTGTTTATTGTCTTTATGTGAAGTATCTTCGGTGGACGAGGAACATTGTCTAGGGCTTAACCCGAAACAAGAATTCCTTGGACTGCCATACGGTTCTAGTCTAATTTCAGAAGAGCATATAGCCAGCTTTTACAACTCAGGCCTTGTTTAGCCTTTTATCCTTCCAACATCAATAAAATAACACCTATTAAACTTGGTTATAATACCTAGACCCCAGGAAGTACTTGCAAACAAGTGACAAGCTAAATGTTTGCAATAGAAATATACTTTGAAGGAGAGAAGAGTTTATAAGATTTCACTAAATTAAAATCCCTGTATTAAGGGATATAAATCCTGAAAAAGTTTATCTACTTTACTTTTTGCAAAAGGCAATGAACTCTATTAGACCATGTCAATCTATACATGAATTGGAGATCTGGTTAGGAACATGCCAAAGTTACTGTTTAATAAAAGAATAATTTGTGAGTGTTTCTCTTTCTACAAAGATTGCTTTGATTTAAAGCAACATTTAACCTGCCAGAATGTAGGCCACTGATCTCCTTCCTAATTAGATGCATTTTCCTTGATACATTCCCAGTGGTGTGCAGCTAGGTAGCAGGTGTGCTGTGTATTTTCACCCCAATGCACCTATAACACAGCACCTGCTGCTGTGAAAATTGTCTGGTAGGTGAGGTTCAGAATTTCCTTTCACAGAACACCTCACTGGTAGTTATACGGGCTCCAGAGGAATCCTCCAGGGCAATTACTGAACGCACAAGAATAACAAGTCAATACAGCAGTCTAACCTATTGTATACTACACTGTATAGAGACGAACAGCTGCTTATTGGGGCCTCTTTCACTAATATGAATTATGGCTGGATTTGATGCATGCTCTTTAGTGTTTCTCACCTTCCTGCCTGCTGTCAAGCCATCTAGTACCATGCTTCTAATTTATATTTTAAGATAATGTCTTTTCTCCTCTCTGACCTTAATAGTTCCTGACACTGCTAATCATAAAGTGTCTTACCAGGAAGGATGCACCGAGGCTTTCTCTTTGAGAATGTTCTGTGGTGTTACTACTCTGTTTAATGATTATCCATTCATCGATCCTTAAAGAATGAGGAGCTGAGTTTTGACCCTGCTGGGAATGTGGCACAAACTGGTTACTTTGTTCAGTAAACCAGATGTTGCAGAAAACTTACAAGGGGATAGTAAATAGGCCAAATCTCATATTTTTCAAATAGATATATATTATATATTATTTTTTTTTGGGGGGTGGGGGGGGGGGTTGTTATTTATCCACACTTGTTTTAATTACTACATTTTGCATTGTGCTTTGCGGCTGGTGCATTTACTACTGGAATAGGGCATAGTAACGCCCATCGAGAAAGTTTCTAAATAATTTGGAACCCTGAAGTGATGTAGGCAGTGTGACAGAAACCAGTATCTCTGATGTAACCAGCAGGCTGCCATTTTCAGTGGAAAGACAAAATAGAGGCATAATTAGAAGCTCGGGGGAGAAAAATGTAGGGGTCAGCAAATCTTTCTTTACAGCAGTACATAGAGGTAGTAGGTGCTTAGGATTGTTGAATCGTGATTTACAATGCATATTTTGCAGGTCTCTTATGTAATCCGAGATGAAGTGGAAAAGTATAATCGCAATGGCGTCAACGCTTTGCAACTCGATCCCGCCCTAAACAGACTCTTCACCGCTGGAAGGGATTCTATCATTCGGATATGGAGTGTCAATCAGCACAAGGTGAGTTTCTACATAAGAGAGCGTCCCAGAGTCCTCTTCCCTTACTAGTGACAAGTTCCATCATCTGTTTTGTGAAGTATAGACTAAACAAGTGTGACATTGAAACAGCGCCATCAGTAGGTGACGAGGAAAATCTGCAGAATATTTAAAGTCCGGTAGAAGGAGACTCTTCCCTTTCACTATACTAGCTTACCCTCAAAGCTGATATTTTTGTGGAAAATCCATAATGTAATATTATATAAATAAGCTGACCTTTCCATAAATTAGCCTAAACATTTGTAACATTGTTTTGTGTTAATAAAAACACAGACTTGATTAGAGCCACCCAAAATTAAAAATGTGCAGTCAATACCCCAACTATGAACCATATTATTTAATTACTTTAAAGAGACACTCCAAGCTCCCACGTGTAAGGTTACAGTAAGTTATGTGTATGGTGTTCTGGGAGCTCAGTTGTCGTTTTTTTACAATAGGAAGCTGACCATTGAACTGCAACTACCAGATACCCTTACTGTGCCCACAATGCACTGCACAAGGGGTATGTTCTGCAGTGGTTTACAAAGTTAATTGAGCATGATTGCTAGAGTCACGTCTCGGTTTCAGAGCTCACGATCAATCCTTTACAATCTAGGGATTTTCAGCAAAAGCAGGAAGTTCAATTATTGCTTTATTTTATCTAATGCTTTCTCTAAATAACATAGTAAAGAAATATAAATGATTCTCCATAATCTGTTTTTAGTTGTATTATGCTCTGTTAGGTAGGCTACCTAGAACATGGTGGTGCAACTAGCCTGTGGCGTGAAACTGCAGATTGCTCTGTAATACAGAAGTGGTTATAGCAGTTGGAGTAACCCTTTAAAGCAAATATTTAGATTGGTGTTCGTCTAATGCAGCCAGCAACCCATATATTTTCAAATGAATTAAACTGTTTAAAGAACTTTAAGCCAAGTTGTCATCGAATTGCATGAAGGTTGAACAGGATAAATCTGTTTTCAGTCTTTGCATTGTAATCATGATAAACTAATAATCTGCAAGTGTTACTCATGAAATGCATACAATGTGTGAGTACATATAGTCAGCAAAATGTAGCTAATAGCTCCTCTTACTACCTTAATTCCTGTCCTGGGAGATATTTATAAATTTGCTGATGGATTGAATGGAGCACTTCCTAGAACCCTCAATCTTCTAGCAGTTATGACACGTGGAAAGCTCATCTTTTCACAGGCATTACTTAACTATGGATTTTATCTTCTCACCTATTCTAGCATATATATTTATTGTATGTTAATAGACACCTGTGGAGATCTGTGGGACAGTCATGCTTTGCTAATCACTGTGTGTCATTGCTTAGGGTCTCTGTTGTGTGATGATTATTGGCAGAGTTCTGTAATGTGTTAATGCACACTGCATGTTACTGTAAGGTTTATTGATGGAGCTCCGTAATTCACAAATACACACTGCGCATTACTGTAACGTTTATTAATGGACCTCTGTAATCAACAAATATCCAACTACCAGAAACTGTAAGGTTTATTGATGGAGCTCTGTAATGCACTAATTCACAATGCATGTCACAGTGATTTCTATTTCTGTGGAGCTCTGTAATGCACTAATTCACAATGCATGTTACAGTGATTTCTGTGGAGCTCTGTAATGCACTAATTCACAATGCATGTTACAGTGATTTCTGTGGAGCTCTGTAATGCACTAATTCACAATGCATGTTACAGTGTGTTCTACATCTTTGGAGCTCTGTAATGCACTAATTCACAATGCATGTTACAGTGCGTTCTACATCTGTGCAGCTCTGTAATGCACTAATTCACAATGCATGTCACAGTGATTTCTATTTCTGTTGTGCTTTGTAATGCACTAATTCGCAATGCATGTTACAGTGCGTTCTACATCTGTGGAGCTCTGTAATGCACTAATTCACAATGCATGTCACAGTGAGTAATATTTCTGTGGAGCTCTGTAATGCACTAATTCACAATGCATGTTACAGTGATTTCTGTGGTGCGCTGTAATGCACTAATTCACAATGCATGTTACAGTGATTTCTGTGGAGCTCTGTAATGCACTAATTCACAATGCATGTCACAGTGATTTCTATTTCTGTGGAGCTCTGTAATGCACTAATTCACAATGCATGTTACAGTGATTTCTGTGGAGCTCTGTAATGCACTAATTCACAATGCATGTTACAGTGATTTCTGTGGAGCTCTGTAATGCACTAATTCACAATGCATGTTACAGTGTGTTCTACATCTTTGGAGCTCTGTAATGCACTAATTCACAATGCATGTTACAGTGCGTTCTACATCTGTGCAGCTCTGTAATGCACTAATTCACAATGCATGTCACAGTGATTTCTATTTCTGTTGTGCTTTGTAATGCACTAATTCACAATGCATGTTACAGTGCGTTCTACATCTGTGGAGCTCTGTAATGCACTAATTCACAATGCATGTCACAGTGATTTCTGTGGAGCTCTGTAATGCACTAATTCACAATGCATGTCACAGTGAGTTCTATTTCTGTGGAGCTCTGTAATGCACTAATGCATGTCACAGTGAGTTCTATTTCTGTGGAGCTCAATGTTACTAAGTTTTGTTGTACATACATGGTACACAATGCATGACTGAGTTTTATTGCTGCTGAGCTGTATGCTGCTCGTATAGTAATAGATTTCATTTGAGTTTTATTGTAAACACTGTAAAAAAATGTATATTCGCCACATTAAAAATGTGAATTTACTTATGTATTTTAATTTCCTCTGTTTCATTTTAGCAAGATCCCTACATAGCATCTATGGAGCATCATACAGACTGGGTAAACGACATTGTACTCTGCTGCAATGGGAAGACATGTAAGTATTGTACCAAGGAATGTATGAAAATAAGCTGTATTTCTGTATGAATGTGAACAATGGCACACGTTTTATGTTTTGATGATTTTTGTTCAGGTCTGTTGTTCTTATATGTTCGTTACTGGTGTGTAGAAATGGTGATGAGGAAGCCTGTAAGATTCACAGTTCCAACTCTCATTTAGTAGTTTAATAAATGTATGGAATTCAGCACTTTAAAGCTACTTCATTGTGTAGTCAATTTACAGAATTACTGCCTTGATCTTTGCTCTCAGTATGCTTAAAACATAGTTCCATCACCTATGGATGTGTATCTAGATGTTATTTGAAGTTACATTTTTGCAACTATTTTTAGGAAAAGCTAATGCTTTTAGACATTATATACAATAGATTGTTTTGTTTTTCTTCAAATTATTTTACTCTTTTAACCAAATGTTCATTGCATTTGCAGTAATATCAGCATCTTCTGATACTACTGTTAAAGTTTGGAACGCACATAAAGGATTCTGCATGTCCACTTTAAGGACACATAAGGTAATGCTTTAAAAAAGTACTATCACTTTGCTTGTTAATTGTTGGCTATTTTGAAAAAATAAATAATATATATATATATATATATATATATATATATTTGAAACTCTTGCACTCCTACTAAATATGCAAACATACCAGGTGCCAAGTCCCAATCAAATAACAAATATCAAAAAATTACCGGCACTCTTGGATGTAATTCATCCGATTTATTGTGGATCAATTCAAGCGAAGTCAACGTTTCAGCTCCCGATCGGAGCTTTCTTCAGGACATAAAGAGCATAAAAACATTGCATATAACAAACATATATAGGACATCTCTACCAATCAGCTGTATTCCAAATCCCCAAATGCCCGGCGTGCACTCAGCGCCTTTGCGCATGTGTGTCCCCAGAACGAGCTTCTGCATCACGTAATAGCGGGGGCCGGGTCTCAAACCCGGAAGCGTCACAGCACCTAGGCAACCACTAACACATGCTGCCTTGGTTACCGCTGTGTAAACTACAAAGTTACCCGATCCATAGTGAAGAGCTCAAATCATACTAACAAATTTAAGCCGAGCATTAGGGCATATATGGAGAGCCGTCAGATACAAATATAATAACAAATGGTTATCAATAATGAAAATACCAATTTCATCTGAGGGATATCCAAAAGTCCCACAGTAGCCATTATATTGAAAAATATATATAAACAAAAGTGATATAAATACAGTTAAACAATAATATACAAAACAAATATGTCAGAAAAATATATTCAATCGATCTATGTTGAAGTGTTTTACACTTGATAGATAAGTGTTTTGGAGAAGATTTTTCCATTTGGAGATTTGTTCAAAAAGATTGCTTTTGAAGAGAATTCCCTTCAACAATAAATTATTTTTTTTTAACTAATATTTTTTAGATAAAATTGATTAAATGCATCTAATTAAAGTGTAGATGATGGCTCCAATACACCCACTGATAGCCGTTTGAATATTGCTGGTTATAAATGGTGGGGTTACCAATCGTCCTTATAGTATTCATTTTTTTTATTTATAATAGTCCTTCTGGGTTAATCACTCCTTGATTTTTCAATTATTTAGCACATACACCAGATAATGCATATAGATGTGTATTCACATCAAGCAACAATATCCTTCACTTTTATAGATATTCTCACCTTTAAACATCATGAGATCATAATATATCTTTAAACACATATGATTACAATGACACTTTGGGTTCCTTATAACCCAAGACAACTTGATAACCGTTAACTTTACGAATTTTTCTGTTTCACATAATTATACTACACTTGTTTACAAGATGATCACAAATATGGCAGTTTATAAAACATTTTTATACCCAGTAGATGGAATTGGAAACAGTTACTTATAATCAGTTACAATTATATGTGTACCCATTTTCGATCTATGCTTTAATATCCAACAAACAAGATTGGCAATTGTTACCATTTGTATTAGCTAGTTTATGATGTACATGTATTCTTGGCTGAAATGTTTTGTAATAATAAAAGGATCAGCATCCTAGACCGCGGAGTGGGTGGCCTGTCCTTCTCTATGAAAAGAGATGTTCTCTCAGTGATGGCAGTCGACACAGCGTTAACCAGGACAGAATGCATTTAGCGGTTGCCTTGGTGCTGTGACGCCTCCTGTTTTGAGACTTGGCCCCCTTTATTACGTGGAGTGGGAGGTCTGATCGGAGGTACACCCTGGGTATTTAATAAGTTAAGATCGTTTGAGTATATTTTTTCTGACATATTATTTGTTTTGTATATTATTGTTTATCTGTATTTATATCACTTTTGTTTATATATATATATATATATATATATATATATATATATATATATATATAAAATTTTAAATTTTTTTCCAATATGATGGCTACTGTGGGACTTTTGGATATCCCTCGGATGAAATTGGTATTTTCATTATTGATAACCATTTGTTATTATATTTGTATCTGACAGCTCTCCATATATGCCCTCATGCTCGGCTTAAATTTGTTAGTATGATTTGAGCTCTTCACTATGGCTCGGGTAATTTTGTAGTTTACACAGCGGTAACCAAGGCAGCATGTGTTAGTGGTTGCCTAGGTGCTGTGACGCTTCCGGGTTTGAGACCTGGCCCCCGCCATCACATTATGCAGAAGCTCGTTCTGGGGACACACATGCGCTGAGTGCACGCCGGGCATTTGGGGATATGGAATACAGCTGATATGGTGAGTGTTGATTGGTAGAGATGTCCTATATATGTTTGTTATATGCAATGTTTTTATGCTCTTTATATCCTGATGAAAGCTCCGATCGGGAGCTGAAACGCTGACTTAGCTTGAATTGATCCACAATAAATCGGATGAATTAAATCCAAGAGTGACGGTAATTTTTTGATATTTGATATATATATATATATATATATATATATATATATATAATTAGCATAGTCTGGCAGCACATGCAAATTTCTTCTTCCCTCGTCATCATGGGAATCAGGTAATGCTGTTCTTCTGGTATTGCCGCATAGATACGTGTGTTCTTTATACATGCTTTTGCTGCAGGACTCATTAGGACAATAGCATATTATGACTGCAATAATTGGCATATTGGCTAGAAGAGTTCATAAAACCTAGGATTAACTAATGTATCTCATAATTCAAGAAAATTATATTCATTCTTCATTAAAGTTATTCATTTTCCTTTGCTACAGGATTATGTAAAGGCCTTGGCATACGCAAAGGACAAAGAACTTGTTGCGTCTGCTGGTCTGGACAGACAGATATTCCTGTGGGATGTAAATACTCTTACTGCCCTGACTGCTTCCAACAACACAGTCACAAGTAAGTCAACATTTCATTGCACTTCAACCTTATTGTTCCATGCCTTCTTACATTCCAGGCTCTATTACACAAATAACGAAACCATGCTGTAAATAGTCACTTTAAAAAAAAAAGTGTAACCCCCTACTCCCACCACCCCAAATGTCTATTTGAAATCTCCAGTGAATTTTGAATTAGCAATAGTAATACAATCTTGCTGGGCACTGGTGGTGCAGTTGACCGATTCTTTTAACCCCTTAAGGACCAAACTTCTGGAATAAAAGGGAATCATGACATGTCACACATGTCATGTGTCCTTAAGGGGTTAAATAAAATATGAAGTGCATATATTCAAGAATATGTCCCAAGTACAGCGACTTTGAAGTCCCTGCATTTGTGGTAAAACTGTTGTCTCTGCAGCTTCTGTAATAAACTTGACCAATCCTGCTCACCTAACTTTCTATAGCACCGCTAAGCTTATTGCATAGACTGTATTTTATGGTCTCAGAAATTGTTTTAAAAGTGTTGGGCAGAAAAGGGGAACTTATGAAGCATAACTAGTTAATATTTAAATAAATACCATTTTATTAAATTATATAAACCCACCAGAACTGTAACCGAACCTACACAGTGCATCATAAATACCATTTTATTAAATTATATAAACCCACCAGAACTGTAACCGAACCTACACAGTGCATCATCTCCCACAGTGTGGGAGCCTGGAGAGTCCCTTTAATAATATAAACCCTCCCGGTCTAACTAACTGTAACCGAACCTACACAGTGTATCTAACGTGTGTGAGATCCTGGAGTGTTCCTTTAATAATATAAACCCTCCCGGTATAACGAACTGTAACCTAACCTACACAGTGCATCTAATGTGTGTCGGAGCCTGGAGTGTTCCTTTAATAATATAAACCCTCCCGGTATAACAAACTGTAACCTAACCTACACAGTACATCTAACGTGTGTAGGAGCCTGGAGTTCCTTTGAACTGCATCACCATATCTTTACAAAAATGTAAAATGCTAATAAAAGGATGAATAATCTGTTCCAATAAATGTTGTGTCCGTTCTTAAAGGGACAATGTAGGTGTTCTGTAACTGCTTCATAGTTATAGTGTCTGGAGTCCCCTGGCAATGTTTTTCTATTCAGTGTTAAACCGTATTTAATGCTAAAATGTGCTGATTGGGGCAAAGAGAAAGCATTAGCCTGCATAGCAGTGGGTGGCTGTGATAGAGCGAAAAACCGATAAGCTGACACTTTCAGCCAATCACAGTGCCCACAGCTAGAAGGAAGTGTATAATCTCTGCCTTAGCCACTGGTTGGAGGAACACTGTCAGGGAAATACAGGCACTATAACCCATTCAATAAGATGAAATCGTTACAGTGCCTACAGTGTCCCTTTACAACACTTTAGAGATGCATCTTGTGTGTCATATTAGAAATAATATACTAGTGGTTATAATAAACCATTACAATCTAAGAGGCCTATCAAGTAATGCGTTGGAATGTCAGTCAGTTGCCAATAAATGGTACTCCATGTCTTTGCTAGTTTATTCACATGAAATAAAGACTTTTCAAAATCATGGGTAAAAGGTCACGCTTTATAATGTGCTATGTTTATACTGGAAATATTGAAAGACTTTCACTTTCTGTATGTTTTCATATTTATGTATTTCTAAAGCAACCAATATACAATCTCACAGTGTAACAGCCTCACGGAAGGCCACACTGTCTGAAATATTGACCTTGCTTTTGGGTTTCCTTGTAAAGTTAAAATGCAAGTTAAGCCAATGGGAGAGAACTAAAGCAAAGCCTGATTTCCCCAACATACGTCATTGCATAATCTTTAGCCTCCTGCCAAGTGTTACCTGAATAAATTATTTACAGCTCCAACCCATACTGCGGCCCATTGATTATAAGGGATAACAAACACACAGCTTTTGTTAATCCAATTAAAACTTGTTTTCCTGGCACTATAAGGTCATTATAGGGCCCTCCCGCTTTCTCCTGTGTTGGGGAGCTCTACTCCCTCTGCCGACGTCGGCTCCGCACGCGTGGCAAGAGCCGCACGCACATTCAAACCGACCATAGGAAAACATTACTCAATGCTTTCCTATGGACGTCCAGCGTCTTCTCACTGTGATATTTTTTTTTTTTTTGTGAAAATCGCTGAAGCGCCTCTAGCGGCTGTCAGGGAGACGGCTACTAGAGGCTGGATTAACCCTCAGTGAAACATAGCAGTTTCTCTGAAACTGCTATGTTTACAGCTGCAGGGTTAAAACTAGAGGGACCTGGCACCCAGACCACTTCATTGAGCTGATGTGGTCTGTGTTCCTATCGTGGTCCTTTAAGTTTTTCCATTTTTAACTTAAGAGTGTCAATAGCAGACAGAACAAGCCACATTTGTGCAGTTTTGGCTGAGGGAAAATTCAAATTTTTGTGAATAATCCAGACTGTGTCCCCTTCATAAATAGTTAACATGTTTTTCATTAGCTTCCTCTCTCAGTGGAAACAAGGATTCTATCTACAGCCTGGCGATGAATCAGATGGGAACAGTAATAGTGTCCGGATCTACAGAAAAGGTAAGATTCCTGTTCAATAAAAGAAACCTGATATTTAGCTGTTTCTTTCCTTCAGCCACTTACCTTTCTCCAGCGCCGGGCTCCCTCAGCGCTGGGGAACTAGTCTGCTCCAAAAGCGCATTCGCGGCAAGAGCTGCGCGCGCCTTCAAACCGCCCATAGGAAAGCATTACTCAATGCTTTCCTATGGACGTCCAGTGTCGTCTTACTGTGATTTTCACAGTGAGAATTGCAGAAGCGCCCCTAGAGGCTGGATTAACCCTCAGTGTAAACATAGCAGTTTCTGTGAAACTGCTATGTTTTCAGCTGCAGGGTTAAAACTAGAGGGACCTGGCACCCAGACCACTTCATTGAGCTGAAGTGGTCTGGGTGCCTATAGTGGTCCTTTAAAGGAATTTTGCAAGCACCATAACCACTACAGGGGCTGTCTGAGCTAAACTAGGCAGTGCAGGGCTTACCTCATTGGCTGAGAGTGATTAGCCGACTCTATCAGCCAGTGAGCTTGCACTGCAGAATTTAGTTCAGGAGAGATAATGCAAGCTACTGCTTAGGAATGTCCAGCTCTCCATTGGAAGCCATGGAGAGAGCGAGCGGTGCCGAACAGTGGATCCTAGGTAAGAAGCCAAACTCTTCTAAAACAGTTTGACTACTTGCAATTGGGAGGGCGGGTTATACTATTTGCAGTGATGGTAATGTCTCTGCCATAAAGCCAGTCCTTCCCTAATAAGAAAGTAATTAAGGGAGGGACGGAGCAATTGTGACAAGCACTCAAGGGCACAGTGCCTGTATTAAACGTTTGGCCCCATAATCACTTAATTCATATATAGTTGATATAGAGCTGGACTCAGTGCAGAGTGTTCCTTTAATTTAGAATTAATGCTAATATTTATTTTTCATGCAAGTCTTTGACCTGTTCCCAAACAATGTTTACTTACAATTTTTACTTGTTTTGTGTACAGGTTTTAAGGGTCTGGGATCCACGGACTTGTGCTAAACTGATGAAGTTGAAAGGGCATACAGACAATGTAAAAGCTTTGCTGTTAAACAGAGATGGCACCCAGGTACGTAATGTCACAGAGTTTGGACAAGATCTAGAATATCCTTTACTGGATAATGCATGGAAGAAGGTATAGGTATGTGACAGGCCCACTCCAAAGATGAAAAACGTGTAAACGAGGTCACTGTTTGTCATTTATAACCATGTTCTAGTTGAAATTCTGAAGACCTTGCACAGCAGGTGGTATTAGGAAGCTGATTCGTGTTCGTTTTCTTGACACTCTTAAGAAATCTGCTAGGAGATGAGTGGTTTTGGAATGTTGTTCTGTAGGTTTCACAATAGTCATGATCCATTCCAGATATTCCAACTGGAATTCCAGATATTCCATATCGCTGCAAAATCTCGTGGTCACTACTCTATCCTAATTCTCCTTGACCTATCTGCGGCTTTTGACACTGTTGATCATCAACAGCTTCTTCTCATCCTCCGCAATATCGGTCTACAAGATACTGCTCTCTCCTGGTGCTCCTCCTACTTCTCCCAGCGCTCTTTCAGTGTTTCTTTCTCTGGCTCTGCTTCTTCTTCCCAACTCCTCTCTGTTGGTGTCCCCCAAGATTCAGTCCTTGGTCCCCTACTGTTCTCCATCTATACTGCCTCCCTTGGTAAACTCATTAGCTCCTTTGGCTTCCAATATCATTTCTACGCAGATGACACGCAAATCTACCTGTCCTCTCCTGATCTCCCCCCCTCCCTCTTGACTAGTGTCTCTGACTGCCTCTCTGCTGTTTTTTAACTGGATTGCTGCCCACTTCCTTAAACTAAACTTGACCAAAACTGAAATTCTGTTTTTTCCTCCCTCAAGTGTTGTTACTCCTGTGTCTGTCTCCCTCCAAGTCAACGGTGCTACCATCAACTCCACCACGCAGGCTCGCTGCCTAGGTGTTCTCTTTGACTCCAACCTCTCCTTCAAGCATCATGTTCAATCTATCTCCAAATCCTGTCATTTCCATCTCAAAAACATTGCTCGCAACCGACCTTACTTAACGCCAGATGCGACTAAGGTGTTGGTCCATTCCACTGTCTCGCCTTGACTACTGTAATCTGCTTCTCAGTGGTCTTACGTGCTCCCAACTAGCACCGTTACAGTCCATAATGAATGCGGCAGCGAGGCTCATCTTCCTGTCGCTTCCCTCCTCCGTTAGATGCTCACCCAGTCTCCACTCCTTCAAAAAAGCGTTAAAAACCCACTTCTTCATAAAAGCGTATGAATTAAACTGTTAATAGCTCCTGACTGATTCCTCTTCTGCAACTGTTACTAGTCTAATATTATCCTTACCTTTTTGTGTCATTTTACCCCACTCCCTGTAGCATGTAAGCTCATTGAGCAGGGCCCTCAACCCCTCTGTTCCTGTGTATCCAACTTGTCTGGTTACAACTACATGTCTGTTCGTCCACCCATTGTAAAGCGCTGCGGAATTTGACGGCACTCTATAAATATCAGAATAATAATAAATATCATAATAACTGGAATGATGTGAATATATCATGAATGAAAACGGTGTGTGAGTTTTGCATGCTGGCTTAGCTAGAATATCTTTTCAGTGTCTTTCAGGCAGCTCTGATGGAACAATCCGACTCTGGTCTCTTGGGCAGCAGCGGTGCATAGCAACTTATAGGGTCCATGATGAAGGTGTCTGGGCACTCCAGGTCAATGAAGGTTTTACTCATGTGTACTCTGGAGGAAGAGATCGAAAAATATATTGTACAGACTTGAGAAATCCTGATATTCGATTGCTTATCTGTGAGGAGAAAGCGCCGGTTCTAAAAGTAAGCAGTTTTTGTTTTTTTGTTTTGTCCTTCCATGCTTACTGTTTTTAGGATTCTGTGTAAATCCTAAATCTGGTTATATTCTTATAAAGATGTAGAACATGTTTTGTGTGTGTGTGTGTGTGTGTGTGTGTGTGTATATATATATATATATTAGTTTTGGGGATTGAGAAAAGAAAATCTACACGTGAAGTCAAACATGATTACAATACACTCCAACAAATAACTGTTTTAAATAACAGAATGTGCTTACGATCCTTGATCTTTACAATTCAAAATACCTTATGTAAGGAAGCTTGCAAGTATCAAATATAACCTCACAGAGCAGTTTGTTTAATAATGGATAATCTAGACCAGTCCATATTCATTGTAAGACTATAACAGGATTGGTCAGCTTTAACCCCTTAAGGACACAACTTCTGAAATAAAAGGGAATCATGACGGAATATTTCCGTCATGTGTCCTTAAGTGGTTAAAAATATCCTTCTTTTGATTTATTTATAACATGTAAACCTGTGTTTATTTCCAGATGGAACTTGACCGATCTGTAGATCCTCCAGTAGCACTTTGGGTTTCCACAACAAAATCGTCTGTAAATAAATGGGTAAAAGACAATGTTTTTAATACTTTTTTAAATTTCCTGTTTCCAGTATTCATTAAAGGGACACTATAGTTACCAAAACAGCTTTAGCTTTAATGAAGCAGTTTGGGTGTATAGATCATGCCCATGAAGTCTTAAAAAAAATTAAAAAAAATCTTGTCTTTTTCTTTTAAACTTGAATGTTTGCTTTTTAAAGCACTCTTGTAAAACATCCATTTTGACACCACTTTCTTCTAGCCTGTCAAAGGTATACTGAACTTCAGAGCATCCGGGGATTATGAGAATGACTGTAGCACACCTTTGAGTCCTTTATGCTCACAACCTGACCAAGTCATTAAAGGTAATCATTGTTTTTGGTTTTTTTTGTCATACCTGACTGCAAGGATTAAGCCGACTTTGGAGGGGGATTCAGGACAAAAAGGGGAAACCATTTGGTAAAAGGATCTAGAATGTGTATTTGGAAGGGATATGTGAGAGGGCAGGATTGTACCCCTGGAAATTCCTGCACGGCAATAGCATCAGAGTTGTTAAGTGTTAAAAATGTGGCTATTATTGATACTGCCCTATTGATAAAATGAAGAAATTTCCCTGGAATTCTGTGGCATAAATTGTTTTCTTCTCCTCCTCTAGGGGGTGCTAGCATTATTCAGTGCAACATACTTAATGACAAGCGACACATACTAACCAAAGACACAAATAACAATGTGGCATATTGGGATGTTCTGAAGGTAAGATATTGGGGTGTTCTCTGTACTCTCTAGAATAATTCCTTCTATCCCACATGAATTATTTTATATTGCATGATGTTGTGTCGTACAGTTTGACTTAAGCACCAGTACTATGTATTAACAGCAATTCAGCAAATACATTGTATGTAGATAAGATGTCTTATTCAAATCTCAGGCCGACCCCTTTAACAGCACATTTGCCAGCCTCCTATTTCTTTTATGTTTTAGACACATTATGTACATCTTGCAAAATGTTTTTTGTTTTGAATTGTATTCATAAATGAAAGTAAGAGGAGCATTAAAAACGTTGCCATATTCCTTTTATAAGTACAAGAGAACCATAGTTTTATCCATTATATCTTTTATCTTTATCATATTTCTTATATCATTGATTTGCAGGCCTGCAAGGTTGAGGATCTGGGGAAAGTCGATTTTGATGAAGAAATTAAGAAAAAATTTAAAATGGTTTACGTTCCAAATTGGTTTTCTGTTGATTTAAAGACCGGGGTAAACATTTTGTCGGCATCTGTATTTTCCTATATTGTAGAGAGTTTACAAAAAGGTTTTTTTTGTTTTTTTTTTCCTCTCCTCATTTGGCTACTTTTCTGCTTAATCTGTCAACTACGTGTTAAATTAAGAAAGATCCGAAATTAAAGAGTTGCTCTAACCACCATGACCACTTCACTGATTTGAAGTAGTTATGGTGGTAGGAGTCATTAAATGCAGTGTTTCGGTTTGAAACTCTGACATACTGAGATATTTGTAATTGTGTGTTGGGAGCTAGATGCAGCCCAGAACTCTGGGTAGCCTAATGTCAATTCTGTGCATAAATTACATTTGTTGTCAGTCCATACTGTGCATTGAGCCTTCAAAGGATTTTAGGTGACTAAAAACTTGTAGTTTTACTATAAATTGAGAGGGGAGAATTTATCAACCGTGACCAATAGGGCATATTGCACCGGAAGGATCCCCCCTCAAAAGGGGTTATAGTAATCCTTTAAATTAAACTGAAATCTGGAATTTAGTAAACTCCATCATTCTACTCTGCATGCTGTGCTTAGAGAAACACCAGGATTCACTCTGCATGCTGTGCTTAGAGAAACACCAGAATTCACTCTGCCGTGTTTAGAGGTACATGCTCTGTAGTGCGTTGCAGTGTTAGTAAAACCCAAAGTAGTTTGTGTAGGTTTAGTAATGTGACTTTGAGATCTACGTACAGATTTGTATATAGATGGCTCATTTTACTGTCGTTTTCTGATCTACTTGAAGATTATGAACTGTAGTTTAATGTATACAGAACTCGGAGAACTGTGTTTTAAAGCTTGTTATACTTTAGTTTTGCATTATACAAATGAACACTGCGTAGTGTGAATTGGAGGTAGGTAGCGATAGATGGCGTTCACAGTACTGGCTTATGTTAAATATTCTAAACCACTTTCCTTTGGCAGATGCTGACCATTACATTGGATGAGAGTGACTGCTTTGCTGCATGGGTATCTGCGAAGGACACTGGATTCAGCAGTCCGGATGGCTCAGATCCAAAATGTAAGATTTGAGATGGCATTGTGTGGGCAACTTGCTATCTCACCTCTAGTAGTTCCTTGCAGAATTTTGAATAAGATCTAATAAAACCAGATGGCTTTCCTTGAAGACTAAAACAATGTTACTGAAACCTCATAAAATACTTGGTAAAAACAATGTAGCCTTTTACAATTATCTATTAAGGAGCAACCCATTGTTAACCTCTCTGATCAAACAAAATAAATGTGCAACAAAAGTAAACGTTCCTTTAAAAGAAAGATGGTAATTGTGATTTTTGGGTTTTTTTTTTTCAGTGAACCTCGGTGGTCTCCTATTACAAGCATTGCTGGAGTTTTGGCCAAGAACGCATATCAATCCTATGGAAGAAGAGGAAAATGAAGTAAATCATGGTGAGTGTTTCTATCTTTACAAATTCTTCATGACATGAGGTTATGTGGTGACTTCCTTGGATGGACACCAGAAGACTTTGTGTCCATCCTGCTTACATAAACTATAACATGAAAAGTTACTGGCTAGGGAAAATGGGGTTTATAAATAAATTGTCTCACTTCCTAGTCAGTATTTTCCCCCCGGATTAGAGGCAGTGCACAACAGGGCTTTTCTCTACTCTAGAGGGAATTTTTTTAAGTTCTTTCCCAAACTCCTCCTTCGGTACTATGAAGTGCCACAAATCAGAATAATCTCCAGTGCTTGGCCTGCTCTGGCAGGATAGGTCAGTCCGGCTTAACCTTTATTATTTGCCCTGGAGCATGGTTGAGGGAGCTGCGGATTAGAGGCTCTGCTCCGGTTCTCCGTGGAAGCACGGGCTGGAAAGACTTGTTTCTCCAGTCATTTGGCAAATTTTCTTTCATAAATGCCTAAAATCTGAGCTTCAGCTCTTATGTTCTCTAGGTAAGCTGGGCTCTAGTCACATCTCCCTGCATGTGACTTGCACAGCCTTCCTAAACACTTCCTGAAAAGTAACCTAGATATTCTAGGTTCCTGTTTAATTTAGAATTTCTTATCCCCTGCTCTGTTAAGTCTCCTGGACCCTGTAGAAGCCTCCTGTGTATTATTAAAATTCAATTTACAGTGCAGGAGATAAACTTCTAAATCAAGATAACATCTGATGCAGTCTGTATGAGTCACAGCCAGAGAAAAGTGTGGCTAGGGCTGCATAAACAGAAACAAAAGTAATTCAATTCTCTGCCATTTAGGAGTTAAACAGTGGACCATGGTCTACATGCCAAACTGCCTCATTAAAGCGACACTGTAGTCCTGAAAACAACTGTAGCTTAATTAAGCAGTTTTGGTGTATAGATAATGCTTCTGAAGTTTCACAGCTCAATTCACTGCAATTTAGAAGTTAAATCACTTTTTCTGTTTATGCAGCTCTAGCCACACCTCCCCTGGATGTGACTGACACAGCCTGCATGAAAATAAAAATGGTTTTAATTTTTAATCAGATGTTACTTACTTTAAAAGTTTTTATCTCCTATTCTAAATTTATTTAATTTTTTTAAAGATAGTTCTTTATTGACATAAAGCAATCAGGTATAAGCATTGCATTGTATGACAATTTATTAGGATAGCATGGATTAAACATTTGATACAGATGTGATGTAATGCGTGTATACTGCTCACGCATACAACCATGGATACATTAACAACTTTTTAGTACAGTCTGTTAGCGACCAGTGTATATAGTAATTTCCCTGTTGGGCGATATGCCATACCCTCTCGTCACCTGCGTGATGCTTGTGTTGAACTATACATTTTTTTAATGTGTTTTTATATATATATATATATATATATATATATATATTCATACATTAACAGTGACTAACGCTTATCAATACGTCGAACAAAGCACTTAGCTCTTCTTTAAGTAAACAAGAGACGGGGTATTCGTGATAAGAGGGAAAGAGGCCCTTGTCC
The DNA here is from genome assembly GCA_933207985.1 of Pelobates cultripes. NCBI lineage: Eukaryota > Metazoa > Chordata > Amphibia > Anura > Pelobatidae > Pelobates > Pelobates cultripes. Next base: position 15,202,161 of record OW240915.1, on the reverse strand, counting down.
CTGCTTCACCCCTCAATAGTTTCCAGTTGTCGCTATTGCTACGGGGTTTTCGTGGTCGACCTGGTTTACCCTATAGGGCTGTAAGAGAGGTGAGGGCAAGAGGGGTCATAATGGATGAGAGTGGTACCTGTCATTCAGCCGCTTGGGCCAGTCCCTGTGTCTGTATGTCAGGGGGAAAAGTATAGAGTAATCTGTATTGTCTCCCCTAAATTGAACATTTATCACACACAGGAGCTGGGTCTAGCAAACTATTGGCATAATTTGCAATAAAGGAAGTGTAAACATTAGATGACTCTTTACAGGAAATGTTTACAGGAAGGCTGTGTAAGTCACATGCAAGGTGTGACTAGGGCTGCATAAATAAAGTGATTTAACTCCTAAATAGTGCTAGGGTTGTATTTACATAACAATACCGGCACACCTTTCATTTAATTATTGAAGAATGATGTCTTTTTACTATCTGTGTGTGTATTTTCCTGTACTTATTTTTATTTTGCAGTGGCAAATGGAGAGCCTGAAACTAGGATACAGAAAGGCAATGGCTATTTCCAAGTGCCACCTCACACCCCTGTGATCTTTGGTGAAGCTGGGGGGCGCACTCTCTTCAGGTAATAGAATGTTCATTAGCGTATCTGTCGCTCACAGTTATACAAAATAATAAGGAAGTTGTTCATAAATGACAGTGAAGCCCATAAGCAAGCAGCTTATAATTTGTTTTTTAAAATCTTGTAATGTAAAAACCGTGTGGGAAGGGAGGACAATACACACTGCTTCACCATAAGTGCTACACTGCATTCTACTAGTTGTAACACCCCAATAGCTTCCCCACACAGAGCTTTTTAGCATATCCATCCTTCCCCCACAACATTTTTTTTTTTAAATGCACACATTGCAGCCTCTGCACAGTTAGTCTATTACAATGTAAAAGAGGGGGAAATAGCAGGAAAGGTACAGAAAGATTGACTGAAGATAGAGGTTGAATAAACAGATGCGGGGGTGCACCAAAGCAGCAGTTATTGGTATTGCAGTGTAAAACATCAGTTAACATGCATTCATATTTTAAGTCTCAGCACCAGAATGCCATCATTATTTTGGAGATGTATGCACAACTAAACCCAGGTATTCTTCAATTTTAGGTTATTGTGCAGGGATTCTGGGGGTGAAACGGAATCTATGCTCCTCAACGAGACAGTGCCGCAGTGGGTGATCGACATCACTGTGGATGTAAGATTTTTCTTACATTTTTGTTACTGTAATATTTAGCAGGAAATGTGTCTTTGAGAATCAAAGATGTTGTTTTTGTATTATTAGTTCCTTGTCTTGTCCTGCCATTTTCCTCGCTCAGTTCTACCTTGTAGTGGTGTGAATGTTGTACTTTTATGTAATCAGTGATATAATAAGAAATAAGATACGTAGTTACAACTAGTCGTGACGCCAATATGAACTACTGGGTCATACGCCAATTAAAGTAAGAGGAGGTATTAAGATTTTTCTATAGAATAATCTTCAACTTATTTTAGACAATTCCTTTACCCACAAAGCTAATAATCTCTGCTATTAGATGTTTTACTCCGCAGACATATAGCTTTTGATGCATTCCGCGTATACCTATTGTATCAGTTTCCGTTACCATTTGTTAAATTGTAAATTACTTTATTTTTTCTTATCTTTGTTTGTACAGCTGTTCTTGTAAGGTCTTATCAAGTTGTCTACATACGTTTTTCAAATATTGCTTCGTATTCATCAAAACCGCCTTACCCCTCCCCCCTTGTCTACGCTCTGATAAATATACTTTTATTTTTCTCGTTCTAGTGAATACTCAGCAATATTTGAGACAATTATTTACAACAGTCATATTTTGGTGTTCATGTAAAATTGGAAAACATTTATTTTTTAAATGATCTGTTTTGATTTATAGAAAAATATGCCGAAATTCAATAAAATTCCATTCTACCTCCAACCTCATTCATCATCGGGTGCAAAAACTTTGAAAAAGTAAGTATATTTAGCATACTTAAAAATGTGGAAAAAACCCCGAAACAAAACATACAATTTCACATTGTAGAAAGTAAAGATTGGATGTTGCAAATTCATTATATAGGAAATATCACGTTATCCTGCAGTTTATAGACTTGAAAGGATATTGAAGTAAAAGCAAGTAAGCAATGTTAGTAATGATTTCCTGGTTGTGTCAGGACTTTGCAGACATTCTAACATATTGCAATCTTCAGAGCAGGGAATTTTCACATTTCCCCACCAGTTGTTTTCTGATTAAAGTTCCCAGAATCCTTCGCCAATAATTATGGCTGCTGTATAGTGTTCAGAAAGACTGACACACATCTAGTATTTCTTAATGCAACATTAAAAAAAAGTGCTTTGACAGAGAACGTGTAGTCTGTGTGCCATGGAATGTGAACATCTAAATGAAAGGTTACATTTTTTAAATGCGATTTTGCATGAAAATCCGCAAGAAAGTTTCTGAATTAAAGGTCAAAATTGTAAAAATGTTTTCAATGTGGCTATATTATACTGAAATGCACTAGTCTCCATAATTCCCACTTTAGTGAATGTTTGTGTGACAGGAAAGCCTGCACCTTAAAACATTTGCAAGAGGGAAGTAGTCTTGTGCACCGCTCACCTGTCTAATAATTTAAGGGCTAAAAGGAATAACTGCTGTGTAATTCTATGCCCTAATATTCTTCAGTATATACACTGTTGCCTGCTTTAGGGATCGATTGTCAGCAAGCGATATGCTGCAAGTCCGAAAAGTGATGGAACACGTGTACGAGAAAATTATTAATGTGGATACAGAGTCTCAGACAACAAGCTCCTCGAATAATGAGAAACCTGGAGAACAAGAGAAGGAGGAAGATATTGCCGTACTTGCAGAAGAAAAGATTGAGCTGTTGTGTCAGGACCAGGTAATTAGGTTTTTATTGTTTAGAATTAACTTTGAACATTTAGCATGGAATTCAATTCAATTATTAATCGGATAATTGAAACAGTCAAGTAGCTTTTGTTTGTTTTAAGATTCTATACCAAAATCATGGGGGGTGGGGGGGGTTTGTTTTCTTCCTTACTGTACATGTATTCAGTTTTAAATTATTGGGTAAATCTGTGCATTTCTTCCTGCTGTATAACTTAAGTCTGCAGTAGCCAGTACAGTTACGCAGTGAATTTTGAGAAAAGCTAGTCAACATTTTGACGGCATCTAACTAAGCTAATCTAAAGGACCATAAAATAAAGCAATCCTGTCTTTACCATAATAATACTTTTAAAATGAGATGCAATCTTGGTGGTGGTGGGGGAGAGAGCAGGGGCAATAAAACAACTTGTGGTCAGACTAAAATGTATTTTATTATGGACAGATTAATGTTTATGGTATAGTTTTCTATCCAAGATGTCTTGTCATAAAATGGTATTTTGGAAGGAAATATAAACTTTTCTTTCTGTTTTTTTTGTTTACAGATTTTAGATCCCAACATGGACCTTAGAACCGTAAAGCACTTCATTTTTAAGAGCGGTGGAGATCTGACACTCCATTATCGTCAAAAATCAACGTGAACCAATCAATGCCTGGACCTAAACATCCTTAAACAGCAGCTCTGGTTTAACAATACGTACTGTATAGAAGCCTACTGAACTTTGAAATGCACAGACCGTTAATTGAGGCAGTATAGACCTGCACCTGTATATTTAGCCAGTCTTTCTGTAATCAATTAACAAAATACCTTTTGGCTTCAGTCATTTTAATGTGCATATGGAATGATGGCAAGGCTATTGTTCTCATGTAATGTAAAAAATGAGCTCTGTCTAAAGCTTCCTTTGCTTTCTGATTCCAATACTTTATGAACCTTTTCACTATTTTGAACTTTTAATTTTACCTTGAAATTTAATCTGGTTTTGGTCAACCTACACCCTGCGTGTAAGTACATTCCATCTTCCTAAGACATTAGGAAATGCTCAAGGCCTTGTTCTATTGGTGGAGAACCCCATTATTCTTCACATATGCCCCCCCTCCCCCATTGTTTCATTTTCAGTTTCTTGTAATGTAGTGACAATGTTCTTGCAGAGTAAATTAAGCCAACAAAGGAAAAACAAAAAAAGTTTCATGATGCTGTGCATCGTTTAAAGAAAGGAAAAAAAACCTCTCCCCCTTTAAAGTGAATTGAAACACAGTTTGCACCGACTTCCATTGGTATTCTGAAATCCAAAGTGACGATCTAGCTGATATTTTATATTGAGTAATGTTTAGAAATGTCTCTGGCACAGCCTTTATGGCTAATTAAAGCTGATATCTAGACTGCGAATACATTTCATATTCCGTCTGTAACACTTGTGCAATTATGAGGATATGTAAACAAAATGTTTTTTTTTTTTGTTTTTTCTCTCTCCCTGAATCCCCCCTTTTAATTTCATTTTACTGCCAGTGAAGTTGAACACAAGTTTCTTTCTACGTTGGCCACGAGGTGCTTTTTTTTTTTCTTCCATTCCATATGAAGAATTTATTACTTCCTTCTTACAGATTTCTTTTTTTTTTTTTTTTTTTCTTATGGCTAATATAAGCTATTAATATTTGTCAGATTTGTAAAGTTTCAATATCAGAAACATGACTTTTACGATGAAGTCTGGAAACATTTGCATGATTGGTCATGTTGTAGTTGCACTTCCTATTAAAGAGTTGTAATATAAAATTCAAAGTGCACTGATACACAAGTTTAAAAATTGATAAATTCCCACTTCTATACTTTATTTTTATTATTAAAGGAATAGTCCAAGCATTGTAGCCACTAACGCTTATTGTTATGGTGCAAGGGTCTTTGGGTGCATTCCATCTTGCTTTTGTGGTTTGATGATAACCTGGGTTCTCCCCTTTTTAAAGCCTGTTACCTGTTAAGAACACTTTCCCTGGTCCTATTCCTATCATCCAAATACAGGCTATATCTTGCTGCAGCAAAACCACTAGGCTTTGGGGTTTTGTCATATTGCGTAAACAATCTGACTGCACCCAAAGAATCCTCACACTATAACCATTACAGTAACCTGTAATAGTTCTGGTGCTCATTCACAGACTGTCACGAATTGACAGCATTATTGCAACATTTAGACCAAAAGAGCAGTTTGGGGGGAAAAAAACACTTATCAGTGAACAGAAACCTAAAGAGATTTTTAAATTTTTTTTTTTTTTTTAAACCTACTACGTGAGCACCCATTGATTTAACACTCTCTTTCCATTCCTTTGAGATGTTTCGTTAAATATTGTTAACATTTTTGTTGTTCAATGCAAAACTTGTATATATTCACCATTTCCCTTTTAATGCTGTGTAATACTGGGGAACATACAGATTAGTTTAATGAAGTGTATTTTATGGTTGTATAGAATAAAATATTTGATTAAAAACTTGTTTATAAATCTGTTAATTTTGTTTGGCTGTTATAAAAAAGGTGTTTTGAAAGAAAAAAAAAGTAGCCTTTGAAATGCATACAAAACAAATCTGAAAGTTGTGATTTGCTTTTTTTTTTTTTTACTTACACCCCTCTTCTCTGGATAAGATTCTGGTTCTATTGGATAAATGAGGTGGATCTACTGCATCAAAATTTGCTGGCTGTACATAGACGTCTAATACAAAGTATGGCAAACATGCATTATAAAATGTCTTGTTTGGCACAATAGTAGTTAGCAGGCTCCAAATCGACTATTTTCTGAAATCCGTTCTGGACAAATACAACAAAATTATGCCTGTATGCCAGGAGCACAATGTGAGAAGCATAAAGGACATGTTTTCCCCTGCTGCCTGCCTACAATCCAGCGAACAGCTCCCTGCAGGCTCAATTTAAGGAATTGGAGATATTGCATTGTGGTATGAGGCAGAATTATAATCCCCAAATCATCCATGTGAATGCTATGCTTGGCAGGAAAAAAAAAAAAAACCTTCCAGAATGGCAAATGACTTGAAGGACGTTTCCACATTGAATGAGGCAGATCTTCTACAAAGAAAGTTGATGCCATCAAGTGGTATACCATGAAACTTGGAGATATATATATATATATATACTTTGTTTGCCTTCAAAATCTCCCACCACTAAATCTTACATTTGGGCAAAAATTCCTTAGCTTTGGAGCCATATATTTATTTTCAGATTATGATATTTTGTCTGGCAGTGGCAGCTGTTTTTGCAGTGTCTGTCGATCACCAAATGGTTTATAACAAATATATACTTCCAGATCACTGTATGGTGTCTGGAGCGTTATCTGAAATTTCTACTGATGGGAGTCTGAGTGCACAAGAAAGGTGTCAGTCCTGTATCATCTAATTTATTCACTCTGAATGAACTATGTTTCTAAATTTCAGCCACAAGTAGTGTATTTGAGAATTGAATAAATCTCAGACTTGGCTGTTTTAGATTAGATCTTTTAATTCTTAGAATTCACTAGTCAATGAATAAACCTTTATGTCTGGTAATAGACCATAGAAAGAAACAAACTAAATTGCTGGAGATATTTAGAGCGTTGGATTTTTTAACGTGATACCGTCACTATTACTATCTACCGTGAAATAAAATGTAAATGCCCTGGCTCCGTTCCCACGACTGTCATAAAACGAATTGGTCAGTAAGTGAGGATGCGCTAGAGAGCAGGTCTATGTTCTGGGGAAATTCCTCAAACACACCAGCTATTCTAATGTGGAGAATCTCTTGAATCCCTGCGCTAGAGAGTTTATTGTAAGTCCGAGCAGTCATGCAGGTAAGTTGCTAAGTGAGATCTACCTGTAATTAGATGGGCACAGGACCTCAACATCATTCACTGAGTGGCTGGTCCTGCAGACCCAAAGTTGGATTTTATGTATTGAAGGAAGAGAACACTTTCTGGGTCTCTTCCTTTGTGTATACTGTATTGCCTTTTGCAACAGGCATCATTTAAAATGACTGACAAAGGTCCAAGAAGGAGGCACTCTGTGTCAGAATAGACCAGCGTGGAGTTTTACATTTATATTTCCAGACCTCCCAAACAGGTTTTGTTCAGTATAAGGAATAAACAGAGTATTTATTAACTAAAATCCTAAGTCGTCAGAACAGAAGGGGAGGAATGAATGAAGGAGCCTGCCAACCAATATATCTAAACCAATCTGTAGGCTATTGTGCATGCTGGTAAAACACCATGCTGCAACAATCAGCATCTCTTCATAGAGCTACATTGAATCACTGCATTTCGATGAGGAACGATCAGCAGAGCGTGGAGACACTCTGCAGCACTTACCCAGGAAGCACTTCTAGTGGTCATCTAAGTGACTGCCATTTGTTACTAGGCAGCAATGTGAACAATGCCTTCTCTCTAAAAAGACTGTTTACAGTGTTAAGACTGCAGGGACATGCTATAAGCAACATACCCACTACATTTAGATGTTGTGGTAACTATAGTGTCCTTATAAAATAAGCAAAACGGTAAGAAATATAAAATATCAAATATTTTCGGCATAAACTGTGCTATGTTCAACACAACAATTCTTACAGTAACTAGTAAAAAAAAAAAAGTGGCCTTTGTTCTACAGTTATAAAGTGAGAATTAGCAAGAATTTTAATGGGAGGTGGCTGCATCGACCATGGAAGAGACCAGACTCATTGCTGCTGACAAAATTAGGAAATTATAATGGTGCCAATCTGTTGGATAAATTACAGAGACCGCTAACTAGAGGTTTCTATTCTCTGTAATTTGGGAAACTGCCTCCGTCCGAATTAAGGTGGATGGGTTCCAATTTGGAACTCAAACAAATTAGCCTGACTGGCCGTTTAAAATGTCTGCGATAGCCAAGGCAATGCAAAAGAAGGAATCCCCAAATGATTCATGATCCGCTTCCCCTGAATCAATATTATCAAACAGGAAAACAAACAAATTGCATCTCTCCAACTGTTCAATTATTAGAAATGAAAGATTACGACTTATCTCTGGTACAAGCGCTTGCTTCAGTCTACATATTTCTTCTACGGCATGAGGTCCATATCCAGCAGCTAATGATTACAGATTGCTTGAGTTTCATTTGCAAAAGGCAGATGGGATTTACTTACAACTAAAAAAAAAAGTTTGATAAATATACAAATCCTGGAATTTATTTGGGATTCTGAATAAATTTGGCATTTAAATAAATGATAACTTGAAATCAGATGTGCATATTTGGTCTGATTTACAGAATTTACCCAGACGATGATCTATCCAATCAGAGTTATTGATTGTCGAGAATTCAAAGTGAAGGTGAAATCGTTAAACTGAAAACACAGCTGATTGGGAGAAGGTTTCCAGTTCAGCTAGTTTGATGTAAAATTTGAAATTCACTTTTATTATTATTATTGCCATTTATATAGCGCCAACAGATTCCGTAGCGCTTTACAATATTATGAGAGGGGATTTAACTATAAATAGTACAATTACAAATAAACGTACAGGAACAATAGGTTGAAGAGGACCCTGCTTACATTCTATAGGAGGTGGGGTGTAAAACACATTAGGACAGGAATGTGCAATCAAATAAGGTGGGCTGCCCTTTAGGAGAGGGCAAGAGACGGGTATGTGAGGTAGGGGTTAGTCTTGGAGGCCATAAGCTTTCCTAAAGAGATGGGTTTTAAGGCACTTCTTAAAAGATGCAAGACTAGGGGAGAGTCTGATGGCGGAAGGCAGGCTATTCCATAGGAAGGGAGCCGCCCGTGAGAAGTCCTGCAAGCGCGAGTTGGCCGTACGGGTGCGGACAACGGACAGGAGGTGGTCACGGGCAGAGCGGAGAGACCGAGAAGGGATATACCTATGGATCTGTGAGGAGATATAAGAGGGGCTAGAGTTGTTCAGTGCTTTATAGGTGTGAGTTAGTGCCTTGAATTAGCACACAGGAAGCCAATGTAAGGACTGGCAGAGGGGTGAGGTGTGAGAGAACCGACTAGAGAGGAAGATCAGTCTAGCAGCAGTGTTCATTACAGACTGTAGGGGTGCAGTACGGCTTTTGGGAAGACCAAGCAGGAGAGGGTTACAATAATCCATGCGGGAAATAACTAGAGCATGGACAAGCTCCTTGGTAGTATCTGGTGCAAGAAAGGGGCGGATGCGGGCTATGTTTTTAAGATGGAATCTACAGGATTTGGCAACATGCTGGATGTGAGGCTCAAAGGTGAGACCAGAGTCAAGTATGACGCCAAGACAGCGCGCTTGCAAGGATGGGCTGATGTTGGTACCACAGACTTGAAGGGAGAGCGAAAGAGGAGGATCAGTATTAGGAGGAGGAAAGACAAGGAGCTCAGTTTTTGAGAGATTGAGTTTCAGAAAGCGGGAGGACATCCAGTCAGAGATGGAAGAAAGGCAAGCAGTGACACGTTGCAGGACAGCAGGGGAGAGGTCCGGGGAGGAGAGATATAGCTGGGTGTCATCAGCGTACAGGTGGTAGTGGAATCCAAATGAGGTAATAAGTTTGCCAAGAGAGGCAGTATAAAGAGAAAATAGAAGGGGACCAAGGACGGAGCCTTGGGGGACTCCAACCGAGACAGGGCGAGGGGAGGAGGTATCATTAGAAAAAGAGACACTGAATGAGCGTTGGGAAAGATAAGAGGAAAACCATGAGAGGACAGAGTCACAGAGACCAAGCAATTGCAGAGTTTGAAGAAGGAGAGCATGATCAACGGTGTCAAAGGCCAGCAGGGACGATGCCAGAAGAGAGCGAGCAGTTGAAGATGTGTGTTAGAGAAGGCACGAGACAAGTGGAGAGAGATCTGATAAGGTGAGATGGGACAGGATCGAGCGGGCAAGTGGTGGGGAGAGAGGAACAAAGAAGAGCAGCCACCTCTTGGTCAGTGGCTGGGGAGAATGTCTGAAGGGTATGAAAGGATACAGATTCCGTAGCGCTTTACAATATTATGAGAGGGGATTTAACTATAAATAGGACAATTACAAATAAACTTACAGGAACAATAGGTTGAAGAGGACCCTGCTCAATCGAGCTTACATTCTATAGGAGGTGGGGTGATTGAGAAACAGAAAGGCAAGGAGGGGAAAATGCTTTCCTTAGCTGTTCAATTTTGTCAGTGAAGTAACATGCAAAGTTATCAGCAGTAAGGTTGGTTTGGGGGGTGGCCACAGCGAAGAAGAGAATTAAAGGTGTCAAAGAGACGCCTGGGGTTGCGGGAACATGAACTAATGAGAGAGGAAAAATAGGACTGTTTGGCAAGGCCAAGGGCTGCACTGTATGAACACAATATGAATCTATAATGGAGAAAGTCTGACTGGGTGCGAGACTTCCTCCAGGAGCGTTCAGCACAACGGGAGCATCTTTGCAGGTAGCGTGTTGATTTAATACTTTAAGACACATCTTACAATCTCCAAATCTCTTTTTCGGTTTTAATAAATGGCCAGTGAGTTTGGTTGTCACGTTTCCCCCAGACATTCATTGGCAGGGTGTTAGAAGGCACTTGGCCTATGCTAGTGCTTTTAAATTAAGATTTTAAGAAATAAGGACAGCAGCATTTAAGTTGTAATCCCTTATCTCACCACAAGGTGACGATCAAGACAACTTTATGGATTACAGTATTATTTATATAGCACTGTACTATGGGTATGTTCAATAATTAGACTTAAAGGGACATGCATTTTTTTTTTTTTTTAAACATACAAACCAAAATAAAACAAGAAAATCTTTGAAAAGCATATAATAAACATTTATAAACGTGGTCAGATTGCATTATTCGGCAAGCCTCTCAGCTCTTCGGACCCCCTCTTTTCCACCCAGTTCACTACTGAGAAGAGATCTTCAAGCTGCACATGTGCACTTTTCCATCATTCCTGGGGATAGCACACTGATTGGTTAGATCACTGTCCACCCTGTAGTGGATGTGGAAAGTAAAAAAAGGGGGGGAGGGAGGGAGGATTACCTGCTATTGTCATCCTGCAGAGTAAAAGCAACAGTCTCGTTCAAAGCGGAAGCTTTTGAATGAGACAGCTGTCTCGAAGTGATGCATGTCCCTTTAAAGCAGAACAATCCTTACAAAATAAAAACATGCTATAGATACTTGCAATCTTTTTAACATGGGCTCCTGATAGCGACGACTGGAAATACTTTGTCCCGTTGACGTTACAGTTGTGAGTTAAACTATTATCTGTGAAAGAATGCTAAAAGCCATTAACAAAACATCACAAATTTACCAATAAAAACACACCACGAGTTTATAGACATAAACAATACAAAGTCCAATGTTTTAAGCATTAGAAGTGTGGGGTGAAAAAAAATAAAAATGACACTTTGTTGTACAGATTAAATTTCAGTCCACAGCGAGGCTACAAAGAAATCCCTACTTTGGGAATATATTTGCTTTGACGAGACATATCGAAATATTTTAGACAGAAATAAAAGTTTTATTATTCTTCAAGCAAAAAATAGAGATATTACTGACCAAGTAGTGTCACTTTATTTATAAAGTACCTGTCAAAAATAATTAATGCAATAGAAATTCTTCCCATAGCAAGATATACACACACTGTGTCTCAGTTCCCCGAGTTAAGAGTTTTCCAAAAATAGCCCAAGTTCATAAGTAGGTAACAGGATGCAAAGAAGAATGCCAGGAAAGGAACGTCATTCTCAATCAAGCACTACCAGGTTTAGTGAAAACCCAAAGTTAATTTCAAATTTAATGCCAGAGCGGTTGAAGTGAAAGCGTTGCGGCTTTTTTACACCAGGGCTATTTTGACCTTGAATTTGAAACCACTTAGAATTTTCACTTTACTAAATAAACCTGTAACATTTGACACACCAGCTATTAAGAACACTCTGTTAGTGAGAACTCACTCCTTGAAGTGTCCTATGTTCTAATGAATGTGGATCTGCAAATAAAAACCTTTGCCCCTCTTACCATTACAGCACTTAGTCATATACCATGAAACAAGACTCCCACTTACAAGTAGAGCACTTAATCATATACAAACACATGCCTGTCACTGTGACGGTATCCATCTGACTTATCTACTGCTTTTCAAGGAGCAGGTAATGTTTATCTTAATTTTTTATTTCTCTCTTTACACTTTAAAGGGGAACCATCATGAAAAAATAACCTTTGATAGTTTGTAGCATATATTAATATATAATACATTGCATAGTTGTAATGGACATTGCCTTTAGTGTTAAAAATACTGAGATTTTTGGTTAACTGTCTCCCTTTGATGTGATCTGCTTGGATCACTCCAGCAGCCTGATCTGTACAGCTTAGGAGAGTATGCTGACCTGTGTTTGCTTACTGAATTTTTTCCTCAGTAATGTCAGACAGACAGAAGGGTGAATCCATTTATAACATCGCCCATCAAAAATTTATAAATAAATAAAACGGCAGCTAAGATTTCATTGCTTTTGTTTCCCTTTAAAAGTAGTACGTTAGGCATATTCTAAATACTGTAGGTTAAAAATAAAAATTGCATCTAAGACTTTAGATTACTGTGGAATATGACAAAAACCTCCCGCCTTACTTTAAGACTTTCAGAGAGAGTTCTATTATAAGACACGTGTTATAAGGACCCTGATCACTCAGATACATAGAAAGGGTTGAATAACCAATGATTAAGCCTCCAAAGAGGTGGAACAATCTTTACAATAGTCAGAGTTAAAACAAATGAAAAAGACAATCCCAAATTAAATAGATAAAGGAATATATGTATAAAATAAACAAACATTCATTGACATCTACATGTATACTCATTGTAACAAACAATCACTTTACCAATCCCACAAAACACATCGCTTTAAAATCACCCTCAATTTAAACGATTTTATATAATCTAACCCGGGACTCTGCTTCTCCCCGACGACCAGACACTACAGAGAGAGGACAGGTCATCTATGTTCAATCTAAGCAGTTATAGGTTACCCTGCATGGAAAAAGTTGAGAAATATATCTTTAGGGCTTTCGTTGTATATGTATTTCAAACTGTTCTAGTGCTGGAACACTGCTCATACAAGCTTTAAGAGTGCATGCATGACCAGGTCTCCTTTATGCAATTCTAGTTATGTATACACTGCAGTGAGCAGAGAAAAAGCCAGGCAATGTACAGATATCTAGGGTTATTTACAAAAGTGAGAAACATGTATTCCTGACACTATAGGTCTAAATTGCCGTTTAGGTTCTGGCCCCCACTTTGTCTTTGCCTCCCCGCAAGCCCAGCCCCCTTGGCTGAGATCATTAAACTGGATGATCTCAGGCAATGCAATGCTTTCCCATAAAAAAGCATTGGGAGGCTATTGTGCAGGTACAGCACCAATTGGCATTTCCTCCTAGAGATGTACTGAATCAGTGTATCTCTACTAGGAACGTTCAGCGTCTTCATGCAGAGCATGGAGACGCTGAACGTCAGTGCTGCATGACCCAGGAAGCACCTCCAGTGGCCATCAGAGTGACTGTCACTAGGTGTTCCTAGGATGTAATGTTTGGCTGAACAAACAACGTTTACATAAAAAAAAGCCTGCAGGGACTGACTATACTCGCCAGAACACATCCATTAAACTGTAGTTGTTCTGGTGACTATAGTGTCCCTTCCAGGCTAGAGTAGCTGAACTGAAAGCATGGCTAACAGAATTTTTCTAGCTGGACTATTTTGACCTTAAATTTGAAATTCAATGCAATGAATAACCCTGTAAATGTTGTATTCATTGGTGGTTTGGATATGGGTCTGTTTAGTGACATACATACACCCCGAATGCTTTCACCCCATAAATTATATATGCAGCTGCCCCTGTAGCATACTGGGATTCAGTGCAAGCAATGCAGGATAGCATAGCTGGGTTTTAGATCTGTGCTGAAGGCATAGAAATTAGGTACTTTAAAGTGACACATTTTTTTTGCACTTATACAGTTGCCTGCAATTTGTCAATCCCAATCTGTAGATCAAATGTGATGGTCTTTACATGGCCAACTGTGAATTCAAACCATCCCCTAAAATAGATTTTAGTCAATAGAACATAAAAACAATCTATGTTATTCTTTGTTAAAACACGTTTGTATTTAAACTACCCAACCCCTGTGCTAAGAACCTATTTCCCAGAACGCATGTAAACTTGTGACATCCTGCCTAAATCTTGGCTTAACTACCACTACAGGAAACAAAAAGGAAGCTTGCTTTGCATAAATACCCAGAATAGAATGACTTTCAGATTTCTTACAAAGTATCAGTCACTGCATCCGACGAGGTCACCAAAACACCCTGTTCTTTACTTTAAATCACTAAAATATATTCTTTAAGGCCATATTTGGTACAAGCTACAGTTTGTATATTCGTGCACAGCGACAATCACCTTTCATCTCTCAAACTAGCGCCAACGCTCCCTGAATAAAACCTCACATTATCTTATCCTAAATATCCTTGCTCTCAATGATCATACCCAAACCGCAGCGCCTGGGCGCAGATGGGGTGCTTGATTGTGGATTTCAGAAACTGAAAAACCTGCACACAAACCACTTCCTTGTTGGTGCTAAACAAAAAGCATACCTGACGTTATCATACTCTTTATATTTATTTTTGGGCAGTCGGTCTGTCTTCCTCCACTAAACAGGAATCACTAGGAGAGATCTCTGGGTAAACAATATACCAATGTTCCCAGGCATGAAGCCTGGACTAGGGCAAATGTACAGCCATGCTGTAACCAGAGAGACCTATTTTGAACCCAAAGTGAGATATATAGATATATTATTATTATTATTATTTATTTTAAGACAAGGCACATCTGTAGAGCTTTCCACAGACCTAGATAACACAGCCTGGGGTCTAACGTATCATTGAGGGTTATGTACAACTTGCAAATCAGGGGAAAGTTCTACAACGGAAGCAGTCACCATGGAAACTAAAGTTCCAGCCAATTGCTTCATTTAATACCCAAGCTTTCACTAGTTTCTATCTATATGTCCTGGAGTCTAGATGTTACAATTACCCAACTTAATGGCACTAATTTTATTGACCTTGGAAAGATGGAAGGCTGAGTTGAATGTAGTCTGTGACAAATGGGATTTGGCAGATGTAGCACTTTCCACTGAGCTATCTCAAAGGCCTACTTATTTTGCAAACTTTAACCTAGAATTACTGGTAATTCATATCCCTGTCCTCCCATTATGTAAAACATCATGTACTTGAATTCAGGTAGATATAGTGGCTGCAGGGGCTTCCTCCCCCAAGAGACGCAGTAATGCTGGATAACTGGCACTGCATGCAGAATTTGTGGTACATTTCCAACCACTACATGCATTCAAACTACATATGGGAATCTCTTGTCTTCCCACTAACCATCTAAATTGATGCAAACGCCTGGAAAATGAACACACAGGTCTCAGGAATTAAAAAGGTGTCCTTTGCATTAAAAAAAAGCTACATTTGCTTTGCTTTAAAAAAAAATACACAATTTTGCTCTCCGAGGGACAAGCTGTGACTTGTTTTGATGACTCTCCCTTCTGCCATAGCACTAGGTTACAAAATCTTGCTCTATTCCTGCTTGACGTCTTCTTCAGATAAGCCGAAGTTGTCTGGGATTTTGAATTCATCTTCTGTCGACACATTCGTGGCGTCCACTTCAGGCAGATGCTCAACTCCCAACTCCACCTCTGGTTCTTGGCTCCCAGGATCCACCCGAGGATCTGGCGAATCTAAAGTAAGCAGGTGGTCGAAAACCGACTGAGATGCCAAGCCATCCACAGAGGACTTCTCTGAAATGTTCACTTGATCTAAAAAAATGCAATTAGAAAAATAAAATAAATGGCTAAATTAGAAAATACAATAAATTACATAAAACAAAGCATGCACTAATACACTGATCAGCCACAACATTAAAACCACTGAGGTAAAGTCGATAACATTTAGTATATTACAGTGGCGCCTGTCAAGGGGTGGGATATATAAGGCAGCAAGTGAACAGTTAGTTCTGAGATTTCATGTGTTGGAAGCAGGAAAAATGGACCAGTTAAAAGACCTGAGTGACTTTGACAAGTCTTTTGGGGTGTTCCTAGTATGCAGTCGTTAGTACCCACCAAAAGTGGTGCAAGGAAGGACAACTGGTGAACTGGCTACGGGGTAATGGGCACTGAAGGCTTATTGATGCACGTGTAGAGCGAAGCCTGGCGTATCTTTTTAAACCACACAGAAGAGCTATTGTAGCTCAAACTGCTGAAGAATTTAATGCTGGCCATGATAAAAGGTGTCAGAAGACACAGTACATCGCCGCTTGCTGCGTATGGGGCTGCATAGTTGCAAACCGGTGAGAGTGCCCAAATGACTCATGTCCATCCTTGAAAGCACGCTTGTAACGGATCACCTGGCACCCCGACTGGGTACCTCCGTTGAAGGCTGCTTCTAGTGCTACCTGAGGACTCAAAGCACTGCAGCAGACACCATAACCACCATAGACTCCTTCAGAGAGCAAAACAGGAACAAGCTCTTACAAGAGCTTAGCAGTGAATATAGCAAGAAATGCAGGGCATAGCAATCCCTTGTAGCAGATTCCCTCAATAAGAGACGGCACTCCAAACTGAGAGTGAAGTAGAACTGTCTAAAACTTTATTTTACTTGGGACTAGCCCATATGGTTACATAGTTACATAGCTGAAAAGAGACTTGCGTCCATCAAGTTCAGCCTTCCTCACAAATGTTGTTGCTGTTGATCCAAAAGAAGGCAAAAAACCTGGTCTGAAGCGCTTCCAATTTTGCCACAAACTAGGAAAAAAATCCTTCTTGACCCCAAAATAGCAGTCAGATGTCTCCTTGTATCAAACAACTATTACCCCACTAATTAGAAATTATATCCCTTTATGTTATGTTTTTGTAAGTATTTATCCAATTTCAGTTTAAACATCTGTATGGACTCTGACAAAACCACCTCTTCAGGCAGAGAATTCCATATCCTTATTGTTCTTACTGTAAAAAACCTTTTCTTTGCCTTAGATGAAATCTCCTTTCTTCCAGCCTAAATGTGTGACCTCGTGTCCTATGTATAGCCCTGTTTATGAATAGATTTCCAGATAAAGGTTTGTACTGGCCCCAAATATATTTGTATAAAGTTATCATATCCCCTCTCAGGCGCCGTTTTTCCAAACTAAACAGATTTAATTTTTTTAACCTTTCTTCATAACTAAAATGCTCCATTCCTTTTATCAATTTTGTAGCTCGTCTCTGGACCCTCTCCAGTGCCATGATATCCTTCTTTAGAACAGGCACCCAAAATTGCACAGCATATTCAAGGTGTGGTCTTACCAGCGATTTATAAAGAGGCAAAATTATATTTTCATCCCGAGAATTTATGCCCCTATTTATACATGACAAAATCTTACTGGCCTTAGCAACTGCAGATTGACATTGCATATTGCTGCCTAATTTGTTGTCTATAACAATTCCCAAATCCTTCTCGTGTGTGGTTATCCCTAATTCACTACCATTTAGTGTGTAAGTTGCTTGTGCATTCTTAACCCCGAAGTGCATAACTTTGCATTTCTCTATGTTAAATTTCATCTGCCATTTTAGTGCCCAGTCCCCCAATCTATCCAAATCTCTCTGCAGCAAAGCAATATCCTGCTCACATTTTATTACTTTACAAAGTTTTGTGTCATCTGCAAACACTGATACATGGCTTTCAATGCCTATTTCAAGATCATTTATAAATATGTTAAATAGAAGTGGTCCCAAAACAGAACCCTGAGGGACACCACTTACCACTTTTGTCCAGCCTGAAAATTTACCATTAATGACAACTCGTTGTACTCTATCCTTAAGCCAATGTTCTACCCAAGAACAAGAATATTCATCTAGACCAATTTCTTTTAGTTTGAAGACTAACCTATTGTGAGGAACCGTATCAAATGCCTTGGCAAAATCCAAGTAGATCACATCCACTGCAACACCCTGATCTATACTTCTACTTACTTCTTCGTAGAATGCAATTAGGTTAGTTTGACATGACCTATGTTTCATAAAACCATACTGATTATTGCTAATAACAAAGTTCTTCCCAATGAATTCCTGAATATTATCCCTTAATAGCCCTTCAAATATTTTCCCAGTTACAGAAGTTAAGCTCACAGGTCTATAATTTCCAGGCAAGGATTTTGAACCCTTTTTAAATATAGAAACAACATCTGCCTTCCTCCAATCCTCCGGTACAACACCTGAAACAAAAGAATCTTGAAAAATTAAATACAGAGGTTCACTTATTTCCCCACTTAGCTCCTTAAGTACTCGTGGGTGAATACCGTCAGGCCCCGGAGCTTTATTTACATTAATTTTCTTTAATAGCTGTAGCACCTTGTCTCGAGTTATCCAGTCACAAGTTATTTGCAAGTTTTTTGCAGCAATCATTTGCATATCTCTTGCCATAGGATCCTCATTAATATATACTGAAGAAAAATTGTTATTTAAAATTTCTGCTTTTTCCTGGTCTTCATTAGCTAATAAACCCAACTCTGTTTCAAGTGTACCTACACTTTCATTTTTTGTTTTTTTAGAATTGATGTACTTGAAACATTTTTTGGGGTTGGTTTTGCATTCTTTAGCTATCAATTTCTCATTTTCTAGTTTAGCCACTTTAATTGCCTTTTTGCAAGCGTTATTGGCTTCCTTATATCTTAAATAGGATGCCTTTGATTTGTCTGATTTAAATGCTTTAAATGCCCTTTTCTTATTTTTAATCTCTTGTTTTACGTCTCTACTAAGCCACATTGGTTTTAATTTGTTTCTTTTATATTTATTACCCAGTGGTACATACTGAGAAATGTACCTTTCTAATATTTGTTTGAATAGTTTCCATTTATCCTCAGTGTTTTTATCACTAAGGAGTTTATGCCAGTCGATGTTGTAGAGCTGCCTAATCTTATTGAAATTGGCTTTTTTACATTAACATTGCTGTGAAAACTCAAAATTACAACCAGTCAAATCATAGCAGGCAACATACAGTGACTTATTATGACATAATTACATGTTTATAAATGGGTGGGGAAGACCATAATTAACACAAAATGTCTCTCCTGCATGCAGAATTAGCGATATGCAAATCTACTCGAATATGCAAATTACCAGTCTTGCTATTCAGGTAGTGCATATTACTGTTGCTACCAACAGAGGGCACTACACAAGCTCCATAGCCAAATCCACCTAGTTGGTAGCAATCCTCAGCAGTACAGGAGCGCAGGCAATACATCCCAGAGGCCATAGCCACATGGCAGGAGGCTGGCAATCAGTCTCCTCCAACACCCAGTGGTGAGGCTGGTTCCGCCACAGCGCTCAATGGGAACGTGAGCATCAGAACTAGATAATGGAACAATGGAAGAAGGTTGCCAGATCTGTTGAATCACGTTTTCTTTTAGATCACATAGATGTGCCTGTGCGTCGTTAACATGGGGAAGAGATGGCAGCAGGATGCACTATGGGTTGAAGGCTGGCCATCGGAGGCAGTGTTATGCTCTGGACATGTTCTGCTGGGAAGCCCTGGGTCCTGGCCTTTATGTGGATGTTACTTTGACAGGTTCCACCTACCTAGAGATAGAGTACATGCAGACCTCGAAACCCATTCATGGCAATGGTGTTCCCTGTCAGCGGCCTCTTTTGCACCCTGCCAAACTGCAAAAATTGTTCTGGAATAGTTTGAGGAACATAAAGAGTTCAAGGTGTTGCCTTGGCCTCCAAATTACCCAGATCTCCATCTGATTGAGCATTAGTGGGATGTGCTGGAACAATAAATCCGATCCATGGAGGCCCCACCTCATAACTTGCAGGACTTATTGAGGATCTACTGCTAATGTCTTGGTGCCAGATACCACAGGACATGTTCAGGTGTCTTGTGGAGTCCATGCCTTCACGCATCAGAGCTGTTTTGGCAGCACGAGGGGGATCTACAATATTTTAGGCAGGTGGTTTTAATGTTGTGGCTGATCAGTGCATATAGTAAACGTGGTCTCATATTTATTCCTGCAAACGTCTATCTTTAATATGTCATTATATACTATAAGGGATTTCCTGCTGCAAATAATTTCAGTGCTTATCTGTAATCTGTACTGGAATTAGAAGAAATTGCTGACTGCAACTATAAATCCCATAACCCCCTGCAGTTTCTTTTCCCCACAATTCCCCCCTCTCTGTATTATTATTTTAGTAATAATACCTATATAAGCACTCAGATCATCAGCATGCAGAAGCTGGTCTGTTGTAGGAGAAACATTCTTTATTAAATCGACTGAATCGGATGACGTTATATCGATCAATTTAGATATGTCAGGAATTTCAGGCATAGGAAGTCCAGATGTATCCAGAAAACCTTAACAGAAATATTCCATGTTACCATAAATCCATCATAATAAACAGAGAACCGATTTACTGTATTGTAATAACAAACCAACAATCATTCGCAGAGCAAACATTTAAGAAACAACAAACATAGATATGTGCTAATAGTCAAATTCAGAGTGTTGAAAGATTCAAATGATTTAAAAGAAAACCATTAAAAATACTCCTTATGTGAAGTTCCTAAACTACCTTCTAGCACAGTAACAGGGAGCAGGAGAACCACTTCTGGGAGGGTCTCACGCTCTCCCTGTCATTTAATCCTTAGCTTGGACTCTCTGCACCAATGACATACTGGTCTAATGCTGAAGACTGATTGGTAGTAGGTGGAGGGACCAAAACTTTAAAAGGGGATTAAATTAAAATCTATCAATTTGATACCATTTCTGCTAGCACAATTTAGAGATGAAATGTAATGTTCTTTAATTGAAGGCCAAATTGTGTGCGCCATCAGTGGAACACATTAATGGACTGGAATGTTCACTATTTAACAGCTACGGCTTAAAGACCTTGGTAAGCTAGATCAGTTCTGAGCACGACAGAATAACACAATACTTCGTCTGTTTACCACATTTTGGGGGTGATGTATGAATTGTGTTAGCACCAGTCTAGATATTAGACAGACTAGGGGCATGCGCAGCAATACATGCCCTGCTCTATATCTACAGCCTCTTAAAATGTATGCAAATAGTGATCCAGAAAAATTCATTCTGTGATCAGAACAAATCCAAATGAAGCGAATATACTAGAATAACCGTGAAACTGACATTTTATTAAGTGATGTCATTTCTATAGAAGTGATAGATTCCCTTTAGGGCCCCAGAAAGCTTCCTAACAAGACTTACAATGAAGGATGAAAATAGGAGAAGGAATCCCTTAAACACAGGTTCTGACTATAGAAAAATGAATTCAGAATTCACAGCGTGAGTATGTCTGCCATATTATTGAAAATGATAATGTCCTAATGAGAAATGAGAAAAGTCACACAAACAGATTCTGCGGAGGCAAAATAATGCATAATTTATAACTGCTTACTCTAAAATCCAAACATGAACATGAAACCCAACAATGATGCAGTGTTTCTGTAGATCAGTTAAATAATAATGGCGATAGATCCAGGTAATTGTAAATAAGCAGATTCCATATTCATACCTGGATGCATTACGCGCTGCACTGGTGGCGGAAGGACCATAGAGCTCTCCGTGGGACTGCCACCAATTTCCTGCACTGGGTGGATCGCTGACAAGAGCGCGTCTTCGGCAGTGTCTGTTTGGGATTCTGCTGCCATAAGAGGAGTCTAACGGAGCAAGATGGTAAAACTCACTACACTGTATTAAATAATGTAAAACATTCACAATGACACAGAACATTATTAACGATGCAAGATATTTTTTCCCCCCCAATATTTTTTCCCCCCCAATATTAACTGTTGACATAAATATGAAGGTAAATAGGCTCCCTATGTATAACACACAGCATGTCTCTATGGGCAGTTAATAAGCTTTTCTCCCCTTTAAAAAGTTTGCATGGTGGCCTGTGGTCTTGTAATTTTAACCTTGTAATGTAAAACATTGCTGTTATTTTATTTGTTTCTTGAATTTTTAGAAATTGCAGTTTTTATTCTGCAGAGTTAAATACAAACCTAGTGTCAGTCACTAGAGACACTTCTACTGCACTGACTTGGTCACATGATGGAGCAGATATAGGGAAGCATTGAATCCAATACTTCATGAGAAGCACTGGAATGTGCTCTACACATATGCGCATCATGTCCCCAATAGTCCTCTATGACCATTGCCAGAGGAGGCCACACACCCTCAGTCATGTTGCAAGAGGCAGACAGGTGAGCAGCACCGAGGGAGTCTCTGTGCTGGAAAAAAGGGAGTAAATTTTTTTTTACAAATGTATTTTTAGTGCAAATGGGGAGTGGGGATGGATAGAACTAGGGACAGCTATGTATTCCTAATACAATAGTGTTCCTTTAAAGCAGTCATGCTAAGGAATGCGTAACTTTGTCACATGAGCAGTGCATTATTTAACTCTTTGGGTGCCAGAGGTCATACTTTAAGTGATAGCAATTCTTTTCGGAGGAAATCAGCTGCGTTTAGAGAGACTGCGCAGATTAACACATTGTAGCGAAGAGGTAGTATAATCCACAGTATCTCCGCTGGGTAACAGGAACAGCATAAAATAATCCAAGGAAATAAATACAGCATACAATAATCCCGGTAGCGTTATAAGAATCCTTCCCTCCCAAGAACTAGACGACACATAGGCTGGGAGTCAACTGAGGTTTTATTCACAGGACACTGTATTTATGGGATTCCCCATGCAAGGGGTTTCCCTACTGACATTCCAGGGGTGGTACAGTAGGGGACTACATGGGGAACTGACCAACACATACATTTCTCCCACCATGCACTGCTGCACGAGAGAGATACTCCCCCCAGAATATACCGTTAAGTGGATTATCCCTCCGTGCAGCAGAACTTACATTTTACATTAAAATGCATAACT
This sequence comes from Pelobates cultripes, assembly GCA_933207985.1. Lineage (NCBI taxonomy): Eukaryota > Metazoa > Chordata > Amphibia > Anura > Pelobatidae > Pelobates > Pelobates cultripes. Next base: position 15,179,328 of record OW240915.1, on the reverse strand, counting down.
TTAATAATATTCCCCTGATTTACACGAATGGACGTTCGTTAGATAGCTGGAGGCTGAGCGCACAGTTCGTGAGAATACCGCTCAGCTCCCAGTCTAACTAACCGAACGCCGCACGAAATACACATTATTTCTAACACATTGCAAAACTACCGATTAGTATTAGGGGAACAAACTACCAAACGGCCGAGGCTCCCGAACGGCCTGAAAGTCCAGCGGAGTTCGCGCCGTCGAGTAGCCGATTTTAATTCCAGGTGCTCGACAGCAAAACACCGCTGGGCTAACAAAGAATCCAAGATGGCCGACCGCTGTGTGGTCGGTAGTTGAACGGCGGCCACCCAGGGAAGCCTTTAATTACAGATTGCAACAATGTTGCAATCGGTTAATGGGCGCCACACAACCTCTTGTGTGTGGTCGACCATTCGGTAGTTTATTCGTTTCACGAACAGTGTTGAAACTCACTGTTCGTGAAACTACATTAGGAAAGCTGGGTTTTCCCTACTGCAAGCATACGAACGCCCTCATTCGTCTGACGGACACATACAGTAATACACTTGGTTCTCACAGCTGAAACAGGGATATACACACATTCAATATGGCTAGTCTTAAGTGGCTAGTTTTGCCATACACATCATACCTCGCTGTAACCATTCGTGGGTGGCAGTGCTGGCTCTTCCTTGGGTAGCGGAGGAGATGGTGGTGTTATCTCACTAGTTTTCGGAGGCGTCGCAGGCTGCAAGGGAATCCTGTGCAAGTAACCGTATCCAATTCCGCAGCCCAAACTTCCAAACACAGAAACAAAAATTAATTCAACCCAACCAACACAACATCCCGACAATCATGTCTTAAGTAAATAAAACTGTTTGGTTGCGGATATAGTGGGACACACAAGGTCCATGAAATTCACCATTAACATTAAAAACTTATGTTGGGGAAAAAAACAATCTAAAAAAATAAGTAAAAATAGAATTTACTGCTACATTTGATAAATATTAGTGATGAAACTGTCACTTAAAAGATTCAAAATGCCCCATATTGTCTTCCTGTCAAATGGTAGGTCATGCTGGCTTAAGTTTGGGGATTCTATCTTGTTTCAAAAGGGAACAGCAAGGCTGAACATTGAAATAGGCATGTTTGTAATTTGCCTTCTCAGAATTCTGGTTGTAGGTTTACATAGAGGATTGCTGGATCCAGGAAGCACTAGAATACAGATCTGTATTTTCTTATTTTTTTTTTTCTGTCGTGGGACACAGAGTCTGCAAAATTACACAAAATATTAAATATTGTCACCAGACTTGGCTGATGACAAAGTGGTTAAACAAAACGTGTCAAATGTTCTTAGCTATAATGGGAAGGGGGAAGGTAGAGGATTCATGCTTCCAACAAATACTGTATAAGAATTTGTGAAGTGGAAGCATTGGATGTAGTGGTTTTAGAAGCATTGGATATAGTGGCTTTAGAAGCATTGGATGTAGTGGTTTTAGATGCATTAGATATAGTGGTTTTAGAAGTATTGGGTGTAGTGGCTTTAGAAGCATTGGATGTAGTGGCTTTAGAAGCATTGGATGTTGTGGCTTTAGAAGCATTGGATGTTGTGGCTTTAGAAGCATTGGATGTAGTGGCTTTAGAAGCATTGGATGTTGTGGTTTTAGAAGCATTGGATGTAGTGGTTTTAGAAGCATTGGATGTAGTGGTTTTAGAAGCATTGGATGTTGTGGTTTTAGAAGCATTGGATGTTGTGGTTTAGAAGCATTTGTTGTGGTTTTAGAAGCATTGGATGTTGTGGTTTTAGAAGCATTGGATGTTGTGGTTTTAGAAGCATTGGATGTTGTGGTTTTAGAAGCATTGGATGTAGTGATTTTAGAAGCATTGGATGTAGTGATTTTAGAAACATTGGATGTAGTGACTTTAGAAGCATTTGGATGTAGTGGTTTTAGAAGCATTGGGTGTAGTGGTTTTAGAAGCATTGGGTGTAGTGGTTTTAGAAGCATTGGGTGTAGTGGTTTTAGAAGCATTGGATGTTGTGGTTTAGAAGCATTGGATGTTGTGATTGTAGAAGCATAGTTTGCGTAATCCACAGCAAATCATCTTGTGTGTGAGGACTTCGTAACTTCCACAGTAGCCAATGTTTGCCTGTTTATAAGCGTTACAAAGCATTGGATGTAGTGGCTTTAGAAGCATTGGATGTAGTGGTTTTAGAAGCATTGGATGTAGTGGCTTTAGAAGCATTGGATGTAGTGGGTTTAGAAGCATTGGATGTAGGATGTAGTGGCCTTAGAAGCATTGGATGTAGTGGCTTTAGAAGCATTGGATGTAGTGGCTTTAGAAGCATTGGATGTACTGGTTTTAGAAGCATTGGATGTAGTGGTTTTAGAAGCATTGGATGTAGTGGTTTTAGAAGCATTGGATGTTGTGGTTTTAGAAGCATTGGATGTAGTGGTTTTAGAAGCATTGGATGTAGTGGTTTTAGAAGCATTGGATGTAGTGATTTTAGAAACATTGGATGTAGTGATTTTAGAAGCATTGGATGTAGTGGCTTTAGAAGCATTCGATGTTGTGGTTTTGTGGAAGCATTGGTGGTTTTGGAAGCTTGGATGTAGCGTCAGCTACTGGATGTAGTGGTTTTAGAAGCATTGGATGTAGTGGTTTTAGAAGCATTGGATGTAGTGGTTTTAGAAGCATTGGATGTAGTGGTTTTAGAAGCATTGGATGTTGTGGTTTTAGAAGCATTGGATGTAGTGATTTTAGAAGCATTGGATGTAGTGACTTTAGAAGCATTTGGATGTAGTGGTTTTAGAAGCATTGGCTGTAGTGGTTTTAGAAGCATTGGGTGTAGTGGTTTTAGAAGCATTGGGTGTAGTGGTTTTAGAAGCATTGGATGTTGTGGTTTAGAAGCATTGGATGTTGTGATTGTAGAAGCATAGTTTGCGTAATCCACAGCAAATCATCTTGTGTGTGAGGACTTCGTAACTTCCACAGTAGCCAATGTTTGCCTGTTTATAAGGGTTACAAAGCATTGGATGTAGTGGTTTTAGAAGCATTGGATGTAGTGGTTTTAGAAGCATTGGATGTTGTGGTTTTAGAAGCATTGGATGTAGTGGCTTTAGAAGCATTGGATGTAGTGGCTTTAGAAGCATTGGATGTAGTGGCTTTAGAAGCATTGGATGTTGTGGTTTTAGAAGCATTGGATGTTGTGGTTTCTTTTATGTTACTTACGTATGTATTTTAGCTTACTGGATGTAGTGGTTCTTTTGTGCTTACTGGATGTAGTGGTTTTGTGTTACCGGATGTGTAGGGTTTGTAGCTACTGGGATGTGTTGCGGGTTTTAGAAGCTACTGGATGTAGTGATTTTGTAGCTACTGACGTAGTGATTTTAGAAACACAATGTAAAAGGACCTTTGTAGCCATCAGGATGTAGTGGTTTCAGGTAGCTACTAAGTGTAGTGGCTCTTTGTAGCTACTGGGCAGTGGTTTTGTAGCTTACTGGGTGTAGTGTTTAGGAAGCATGTTGTGGTTTAGAAGCATTGGATGTTGTGATTGTAGAAGCATAGTGTGCGTAATCCACAGCAAATCATCTTGTGTGAGAGGACTTCGTAACTTCCACAGTAGCCAATGTTTGCCTGTTTATAAGGGTTACAAAGCATTGGATGTAGTGGCTTTAGAAGCATTGGATGTTGTGGTTTTAGAAGAATTGGATGTAGTGGTTTTAGAAGCATTGGATGTAGTGGTTTTAGAAGCATTGGATGTAGTGGTTTTAGAAGCATTGGATGTAGTGGTTTTAGAAGCATTGGATGTAGTGGTTTTAGAAGCATTGGATGTTGTGGTTTTAGAAGCATTGGATGTAGTGGTTTTAGAAGCATTGGATGTAGTGGTTTTAGAAGCATTGGATGTAGTGGTTTTAGAAGCATTGGATGTAGTGGTTTTAGAAGCATTGGATGTAGTGGTTTTAGAAGCATTGGATGTTGTGGTTTTAGAAGCATTGGATGTTGTGGTTTTAGAAGCATTGGATGTAGTGGTTTTAGAAGCATTGGATGTTGTGGTTTTAGAAGCATTGGATGTAGTGATTTTAGAAGCATTGGATGTAGTGATTTTAGAAACATTGGATGTAGTGACTTTAGAAGCATTTGGATGTAGTGGTTTTAGAAGCATTGGGTGTAGTGGTTTTAGAAGCATTGGGTGTAGTGGTTTTAGAAGCATTGGGTGTAGTGGTTTTAGAAGCATTGGGTGTAGTGGTTTTAGAAGCATTGGGTGTAGTGGTTTTAGAAGCATTGGGTGTAGTGGTTTTAGAAGCATTGGATGTTGTGGTTTAGAAGCATTGGATGTTGTGATTGTAGAAGCATAGTTTGCGTAATCCACAGCAAATCATCTTGTGTGTGAGGACTTCGTAACTTCCACAGTAGCCAATGTTTGCCTGTTTATAAGGGTTACAAAGCATTGGATGTAGTGGCTTTAGAAGCATTGGATGTAGTGGCTTTAGAAGCATTTGATGTTGTGGTTTTAGAAGCATTGGATGTAGTGATTTTAGAAACATTGGATGTAGTGATTTTAGAAGCATTGGATGTAGTGATTTTAGAAGCATTGGATGTAGTGATTTTAGAAGCATTGGATGTAGTGACTTTAGAAGCATTGGATGTAGTGGTTTTAGAAGCATTGGGTGTTGTGGTTTTAGAAGCATTGGATGTTGTGATTGTAGAAGCATAGTTTGCGTAATCCACAGCAAATCATCTTGTGTGTGAGGACTTCGTAACTTCCACAGTAGCCAATGTTTGCCTGATTATAAGGGTTACAAAGTATGCCATACCTTCCTTCCCCTCCCCACGCGCCATTGGGAGTGACAAACACCTCTCGGCAGGAATCGGTCACTGTATTGTAAACAAGGAGCTTCAGAGGTTTACCTTCATGGGACTCAATTAACGCGTAGAAATCCTCAGACTGCAGAAAGAAATGTCAGGTTACTAGAACACATATTAGGGAACATTTGTAAAAACATTAAGTTGGTTCACTACATATCAGAGTTTTAAAGGGCCAGGATACCGAGGGGGAATACCATGCGCAGGGGGATTATTCTCTAATTTATGGGAAATCAACAGACAAACTGCAAACTATATACAGAAAATGCAGTTGGGAAAACGTTGGAAGGGACAGGTTGTTCCAAACGGGCTATTTAGGCCTAAGGTTTACAAAACAATGTGAATTCGGTGAATAAATAAATTCCATTCTAGATCAGTATGGTGGATACTCATAAAATGCACACGATGCAATGCAGAGTTTATATCATAAAGTCAACGGCTAATCATGTAATAATGGTTAATTCTGAATAGAACTGGCCAGGTACCTCTGGTCAAAGTCCATAAATACAGACCACTCCATTATAGTAGCACTGCTCAAGTAAACGCTGCCTAAACCCAGAATGGATCCCCCAGAGACAACGGTAATTTACTGCCAACTTAAAGAAAGAGCACTGACTCAGAATAGCCGTCCTAGAACACTATATGCTGCACAGAGACTGATGTAAGCACCTCTTGTAGTATCTGATCTGATCCTACGATGTAATCTGTGTGCGCCTGAAGACCGGCCAGGGCAGCCGGAGACGCTGGTTCCACATCCTGCAAAAACAAACAAAAAAGATTGACAAACATCCCATAATTCTACCAAAAAAAAAAATACAAAAAAAGAGGATTACTGGCCACATGTATTATTACTCTATAGTGATTATACACTTAGAAAATAAATATATTTTATACAAAGTGAAAAAGAACCCTTAATATGAGTTTAATATATCAAGGCCTCTGCTACTAGACCAGTATTAAAAGATACATGCCACTACAAGTCTTGAGAATCCATGGAATACTCACTGGAGTGAATTTCTTTTTGCCAGGACTACATTTATTAGCCAATGGCAAGTGGAAATATTAAGACACGAACATGACTCAGAGCATTTCACAACACTTGCCCGCCCTGGACATGCTGTAGTCCCGGACAGCCAGCCTTGGACAAGCTGTAGTCCTGGACAGCCAGCCTTGGACACGCTGTAGTACCGGACGGCCAGCCCAGGACACGCTGTAGTACCGGACGGCCAGCCCAGGACACGCTGTACTCCCAAACAATTGTAAGACTACCATGGACACTGTCCCTTTTCCTTACCTATAGTATGCCTACATGTTACCGTTCCAGGGGTATAACCGAGTGGCATGTTAATGGTTGTCTATGCTTCACTTCCACCTGCTCATAATGGGGTAATTGTTGAGTTTATCTTTGTTTTTTTTGGCTGATGTAGTGGGCCACATAATAGGTCTTAACATGGATTTAGGAACCTAGTGTCTGGCTGAGAATGAGGTGTCCAAGGTCCACATTAACTGGCGTGTCTCAATCCTGTTCAAGCCACATTTTAATTAATTAGCAGTCCGAGGTTGATGGGAGTGGTAATCTTACAGTAGATAGGATGCTTATAATAAGAATACAAGTAATGATCCTGGCTAGAAAACATGAAGCATAGTGCTGTGTACAACTCACCAGTACGTGCCACACGTGTTCATTTGCGCCTTGGAAACTGCAGAACCGGACACTGGCCCCCAGGAGCCCCTGACCTCCCCACATATTACTAGGGGTGACTTCTAGCTCCCGCACTTTCATTGTTTTTGTGTTATAAACCTCCAGTTTCACGGGTTTCTCCACATTGGCTTTGAGGAGATCCTTAAACATGGTGTTTTCTTTATTCTGAAAAAGACAAACCAGATAACAGTCAGTCTTGTCCACACAATCATTATTACAAAACACAATCACGACGAGGTGGCAAAAACTCCAGGGGCTTCAGCCCAAATGGAAAACTGTATGAAAACACCTTATGCCCAACCCGAAACTCAAATAAGATCTATAATTCATATGACGACACCAGATCTTTGAACGAATTCAGACTGTATAAATCAATGTTTATAAAGTCCACACGTTCTGTATTAAAGCACTATCACTAGACCGTACACATTAAAGATTTTGTAAAGACAAAATACTCATTCATTAAAATTCAAGCAGACGAAAGATATCAGAAGACAAAGCTAGAACAGTTCACAAAATATTTTGTCAAGATGTGTTGGTTCTAAAGGGGAAAGGTTACACAAGTATAACTTATTTCCCCTGCACCCCAAACAGGGATGTCACCTTTAGGGGTCTTGCAAAATATGCAACACAGGTGGCAAACCCACTTTAACCCCAAACTTGAAGCAATAAACCTGTATCCATGGTATTAAAACCCTGTATCTTCAGCATTATTTTCACTGTCTATTTTTGCAAAGAACCCCCATGGTAATATCACAAGTTCAATGCATGAGCAAATTATATCTGGAAGTGTTAATGCTCTCTCATTATTAAAGGAGACTCAGAGGAAACAATGAAAGATGCCAAAAATCAGACCTAGGTTTTTTTGTTTTACACAACCTGGTGCCTGTCAGCCCCTCCAAAAATGCTCCTGTTACCACATCTATCTAAAAAGATAGGAGACAATTTCCTGAGCTCAGCACATGAAAACCAGGAGAAATCAACAGGGCAATTAAATGTCATTTTTATTATGTCACTCAACAGCAGGAAGTCTATGACAGAGGCATGCTGTTAAAGATCATGTCCTAAATCATGTAAACATGTAACTTGAAGGACCACAGAGCACCAAAATAACTACATCTGAATATTGTGGTTTTGGAGCAGAGCCATTTCTCAGAAACAGGGACAATAACCAAGTGTACATTTGCCAGATAGCACACATCCGGTAGCAGTCACACTGACAGCCACTACAGGCGCTACCTCCTCAAAACCTTGAAAAATTGAATCTCTTTACCTTCGGCAACATCACATAAAACATACTGACGCCATACGATGCTAATGGAATCAATAAGTCTCCACGAGAAGCACTGGATTGGATCAAGATTATCAAATATGATGATCTTGCAGAAGGAGAGGCGACTGTCCTGGAAAGGACCTCAAGACAGGAAATTCTATTCCGTGTTCTGTTTGCGGAGATCTGACCAATTTGTGCGTGTTGTGTGAAAAGGAAAATACAAAACAAAATCCAGTGACCAGAATGAGTAGGGCAGTGATGTAGCCACTGTGGCTCTGACATTGTAAGGAGCTTCCTTATCGGTGTCAATGTTATTGAATGTGTGGCTGCAGCATGCACTCCCTGCTGACACAAAGATCGCTCGCCCAGAAGGAGTCAGAGCGTATACAATGCCATGAAAGGACCCTTCCTTAATTCCTCCAAGTTTACATATTCTCACACTGAATGGTTTCAGATATGAACACTATTCAATGAAACAAAAATACAGAGGGAATCAGGAAGGAGAAATTATTCATGGGAAATGTAGTTCAGTAATGCCTAGGGTGCAAAGGGCTGTCTAGAACTGTACTAAAACCCTGAGGTGTGTTAAAAAACAAAATGTTTACCCCATGCAGGGGTGTTCACCAGCCATGAGCTGCACAGACAGCAGATTAAGGTACAACCTTGTCCTGTTTGTCTCCTACAGTTCTAGGGCCAATACTATACTGCTCTTCTGTATTTCAAAAGTAACAGGTTACACATTCCATCAGCGCTTAAAAAGGGACTTGTTCAAATGATTGCAAGCAAACAAGAGTAATTGGAAGTGCCTTAAATTGCCAGCTGGCAGATTCTCTGCAGAGCGGCCTCGAAAGACTTGGCATGAGCAGAACTATGTGTGCCCAGCCAATTAATCTCTAGGGGATTATGGGGATTTAAACACGGGCAGTTTACGGTGTCATTAGAACACGCGCCTGTTAGAGGAAACATGGGACTGGAATCCACAATCACTAACAGGGAAAGCCACCTGTTTTTATACACACTCACACTGTATGTATGATTTGCACATGCTGTCTCTACAAGTCAAAATGCCAAGGTGCCAGCTCTGGTCTCCTCCGTGCACATCCCCAGGGAAGAGGACAGTCATTAGACGTCTTGTGGTATATCACTTCTGCCTTTTTTACATTTATGGCAGTTACAAAAACAGGTAATACTTCAGTCCTGTACTTGGTATTTTTCCCATTCATTCTTGACAAAAGTCCAAGAACAGGACTGAAACACCGACTATTTTTGTAACTGCCTTAATGTGAAAATAGGCAGCAATTATACATCTTAAACAAGCAAAGAAAAAAAAAAAGTTACCTGTGCACTAGCCCAAATCACCATGCATATTTCAATAAATGGAGGTTATTTAATAACTCCAATGGCCATTAGATGTAAGCGCACCTGCCACGTCAAGGGGGCTGATGTGTGCTAAGGTCGTTGCTGCCGCCCAAGAGTAGTGGGAGTTTGAGCGCAGGACTTGTTTTTGTGTATTTGTATTCACTTTTTGTATCACACGGCTGTTACAATGCTCTGACCGCACCCCAGTAGTCAAACAGGACAGCAACCCTTCTTTGTGGTATAATACGGCAAAAATTCCATCAACTTTATTGTAATGTTTTGCTGATGGAGCTGCCTGAAATCACTCCGCACACGTACAATGACACAAACACACGTAACACAAAGCCAAACTTGACATGCCACCAGGTCTTCACATTCCTATCGAGAGCAATCAAGTGTGACATGTCAAAACACTGCTTTATAGCATTAACGTTTAACCCACCGAAAAAAAATTATCTTGGGATAAAGGGCCAATTAGATTTTTACACGTAACTGCACATTAAAATACATGAAAGGTATAAACCCAAATTCATTAGCTCAGAAATTGTGGGGAAATAATAAGGAAATTGGAAATGTCGTGATGGAATATTTTTTTTTTAATTCAGCGACTTTACCCTAAGTGTCCCTTCCCAATTAAGTAAAAAGTCAAAGTTCTACAGCCAGATCTGCACCTGAACGCAGCTCATATCCTAAAAAGGAATAAAAGTGAATCTTAGTGGATCAGCGTGAACAGGCATTCTGTCCTTTGCAACATCACAAGTGCCTCGTCAGATAAAAGCATTCAGATTGATTTCTCTTTGATAGCCAACGAGATGCTTAAACACCTGAATAATGGGATGGTCGCAAAGACCATTTCACAGATGGTCCTTCTAGAGAAAATAGATTAGTAGTTCCAATGTCCTGAGATCATTTATCAATTAAAGTCATTTAAAGTCAAGGCTCTGATCAAACGAGAGGCAGAGACTGTCTGTTCATATGAAGCAAGTGACATTGGCTCTTCAATAATATGACACATACAGTTGTAATCAAAATTCTCCAGTCTCAATTATTTAACCCCTTCATGGCAAGCACCTTTAGTACTTAGGATAGAACAATTTGGCTATTATGACCTGCTGCAAATGAGATGCTTAGCCAGACAACAGCTTCTGGCAACGTTCCTGAGAAATCTTAGCCTCATATTCATGGGTTTGCGTGTTGTAACCGCCTTCTTCAAATCCCACCAGAGATTTTCTGTGGGTTTTAAGCCAGGTGACAGTGACAGCCACTGTAGAATTTTCCAGGACTTTGTCTGCAACCAAGCCTTGGTGGCAATGGAGGTATGCTTGGGATGTTGTTAGAAGGTCCAATGACGCCAGGCTTCAGCTTCCTCACAGACAGCATGAGGTTTTCTCCTAGGATTTCCTGAATCAATTAATCTATCTTGCCTTCCACATGCTGCAGATCTTCTTTTAAGCATTTGCTTCACTATTCTTCCGCTAGACATACTGCTCATCCATTGAGATAAAAAGTTCCATTTTGTTTCATCGCTCCACAGAACAGAATACCAAAACTTCTGTGGCTCATTAATATGATTTTGAGCATATTGGAGCAGACTTTCTTGTGCTTTTGGGTCAGTTGTGGTGTACGTCTTGTAGTTTGGACCTTACTGTACTCAGTGAAACCTCAGTGCTTGTTGCCATCAAGTTTTGCTGCAGGTCTTTTGCAGTCACTCAAAGGTATTTCCACAATCTGCCTTCTCAGAAATCGGGTTGCAGCCAATGATGGCTTCCTTATTCTGTCCTGGCCAGTTAGTGTAACCACTGTTCCTTCAACTTTGAACTTGCAAAATATGCTTCCAATGGAGTCTCTATGAACATTCAGTGCCTTTACAATTTTTTTTGTATTCTGTCCCTTGTTTGTGAAGGGCAATGAACTCTTCTCTTAACATTGTGGATCATTCTTTTGACTAAAGCCATATTTCTAACATGCAGTCAACCGTGACACTCAACAAACCCCTAGGCAGTTCAGGTATTTCAACTGTTCCAGATCAAGAACACCTGGTTCAACTAATGATGCCCTTGATTAGTTGCATCAGGCATGCTTGAGACAACACCTGTTTTGCACATTGGTGCTTTTGTGAGGGTTTCTATTCAGGTGGTTGAATAATTTTGAGACGGAAGAGGTCATTATTAGTTGAACTTTCAGTTGAATTAGAGAAAGCCACTTAAAGCGTCCGTTGTGTTGAGCTATTGTAATTGCTTTTGTTTGATTTGTTCATTGCAAACTGCTGAATGTCTGCAAATGTTGACAATAAACCTGATTCTCAATAGGGGTTGAATAATTTTGATCACAACTGTCAAATACATGTACAATCAATTTCACAGTTATACCCTAACTTACAAACAATACTTACCAGCCTGGTGTGTCCAATGGCAATAATAAAATCAAAGAAAGGCTCCAAGCCTGCTTTCTGTGCGGGGGAGTTCTCCTGCACCTGAAAATGACAGAAAATAGAAAGTTTATAAGGATTGTTTTACAACATTTTAAAATTTGTGAATGCACCATGACTCTTTTTTAATAAAACAATACCACATATGACTTCACTGGATTCAGTGGAACATTACCAAAGGGTCACCCGCTACGTGAGAGCAGAGTATCCGTCTCCTTAACTCATAATGCCATTTGCATGATAATTTCTGTCGCACGTAGCACAAAATCACCTATAACTTGACTTGACTTTGCTTTTAAAATTTATATTAAAAACATAGCACTTGACATCACAATCCAGTTGAGTTTTGGCACAGGCAGGGCACACAATGCAAATGAGGAGAATAGAAACATTTAATTTCGCTGTCTGCTTTCTCCAGGCGGACTGACAGCTGCAAAGGGCAGACAATGACGACTGAGAGGATGCCAAATAGAGGAGCAGAGTTGCAGGATAAAGAGGTGTTGAATTCTATATTTAATTTTATTTTTCGCAGCTCACAAATACATATCTGTTTAATGTACGGGGATTAGTAAAAGTTTCCCCGTTAGCTCATACCACAGTGTTTTTATTTCAAGGAGTTAAAATAACAAGCAACCAAGTAGCCATAAAAATAGCAAAAGGAAATATTTCGGGAGGTCTGGCATCTGTTATATCAAGCATTAGCAAACGTCCACGGATGGCACAGTCTGCTGACTCTCAGCGGTCTAGCGTTCTATAAAATATTAATGTAAAAATGTAAATGACATGAGTTAAACACTGCCGTGTAACACAGCCTTTATATCAGCGTGTCAGTGTTCCATCTGAAATGCACTGAGAATTATTGAATCTTTATTTTGTATTTTCTTTTCTAATGCGTTACATGCTCATATTGTGTACACATAGGGTATATTCTACCTTAAAATAGGCTTTATTTCTGTATGCAATCAAAGGAAAAGCCTGAATGTTAAACAGCTTGCAAGCGTTAAGCTCCCTCGTTTTTGTTTCACAACCCCCTACAGGTAACTAAATTTACACGTTATCTTTAAAACATTGCTTCCAGGATGAGAGAAGCCCATAAGGCACATGAGTCTGCCAAAAGAATATTATGCAGAAAAAAAGAAAAAAAAAAATAGGCATCATAACTGGCCTGATTCAACAGCTGTAAACATTTGAAATGATTTACTAAAGGGACACTATAGATCAGGGGTAGGCAACCTACGGCACTAGTGCCATGCACGGCACTCGAGGTGTCTTTGCACGGCACTCAAGGCTGCTAGAGCCAAACAGGCTCTGGCCTGTCAGGAGTCCCAGTGAAACTTCAGATATCTGCTAATACGAAAAGGTGGTGAAGGACAATCCTCCATTTATGCATTGCAGCACATAGAGGAAGTAATCTCAGATCACTTCCTCCCAGCACTTGTGAATAGGAATCCACACTGGAGTAGAGCAGCCCACAGCTTCCTGTTGCAGCTTCTGTCCTTGAGCTGTACCTGGCCAGCCTGGACCCCACTAAAACCCAGGGAAGCTTTAGAGCTGCAGAATAACCCTCCCCTCATACAAATAATACAAACACGCACACAGTCCGCACAAACACAACACCACCAACAATCCACATACATGCACACAACTCCACATGCAAATGGCATACACACACTACCAAACACACAATGTGACATATCCATCCACACACAATTCCACAAGCAGCCTCCTACACAGCCTACATTCATATGTATCATACACAACACCACAAACTACTTGTAAACATATACAATATAATAGCAAAAATACAACGATACAAACCAACTGCAGTATAAATAACACAAGCAGAATACGGCAGCATACACACCTCAATTTAAAGAAATCGGACCGACACGCTACGGGACATCACAATCATATTTCGGCACAGTGCTGCTAAAAGGTTGCCTACCCCTGCTATAGATCATGCCCCTGCAGTCTCATTGCTCAATTCTCTGCCATTTAGGAGTTAAATCACTTTTGTTTCTTTTTATGCAGCCCTAGCCACACCTCCCCTGGATGTGAAACAAATTGTTTAATTTTCGATCAGATGTTAACTTGCTTTAGAAGGTTTTGTCTCCTGCTCTGTAAATTGAACTTTAACCATATACAGTAGGGGCTCCCGCAGGGTCTGGAAGGCTATTCACAGAACAGTAGATAAGAAATGCTCATGTAAGTTTGCTTTCTTACCATGACAGTGTCAGGGTCCATGGCTCCTAAACCCATCACAGTTTAAACCTAAGATATATAACATTTCCACAAAACACAATGCACTAGGCTCAACTCTAAACATTTTCTGAGTCTAAAAAAAACACAAACCAAAAAAAAACCTTTTGACAAATTTGTCATTTTTTGTTTTTAAATCCTTTTATCTTAGAATTTATTGTCTTCAAACCCAATGTACTAAAACTATAATAATGCTTTAACAAAAAAAAAAAAACACAACACAACACACGATTATCCAAGGTGCAAGGTAAATTTATAAAAAGAGCTGGGATTATAAATTATTAACTGGCTGACTGAATTCCAGATTAAATAAATCCATTCCATCAGGATGCAGAGTACATACAGTAACAGCTGAGACTCAGGGAAAACTCCCATGGTGGAGGATGGGTCTGTAAAGAATTCTGTCTTTGTGACAAAGTATCAAGGTTTGTGCACACAATAAAACACAGAATAGGTAAATGTAGATGATCCAAACAAAAACCTACTCTACAAAACGCTTAGAAGCGGAATCTAAGCTATTGGTCAGTCTGCCAAACAAAACGCTTAAAGGACCACTCTAGGCACCCAGACCACTTCAGCTTAATGAAGTGGTCTGGGTGCCAGGTCCTTCTAGGGTTAACCCATTTTTTCATAATTATAGCAGTTTCAGAGAAACTGCTATAATTATGAATGGGTTAAGCCTTCCCCCAAAGCCTCTAGTGGCTGTCTCATTGACAGCCACTAGAGGCGCTTGCGTGCTTCTCACTGTGATTTTCACAGTGAGAGCACGCCAGCGTCTATAGGAAAGCATTGTAAATGCTTTCCTATGAGACCGGCTGAATGCGCGCGCAGCTCTTGCCGCGCGTGCGCATTCAGCCGGCGGGGCGTAACGGAGGCGGAGAGGAGGAGGAGAGCTCTCCGCCCAGCGCTGGAAAAAGGTAAGTTATTACCCCTTTCCCCTTTCCAGAGCCGGGCGGGAGGGGGTCCCTGAGGGTGGGGGCACCCTCAGGGCACTATAGTGCCAGGAAAACGAGTATGTTTTCCTGGCACTATAGTGGTCCTTTAATAACAGGCAACCAAAGGGCAGCTGTTACAGATCTACAACATCCATGATGCCATCCCGGGAAAAAAACGCAAGCAAAGCATCATGGGACTTGTAGTTCTATAACATAAAAAGCAATTAATACTATGTGCTTACCGCCCAATATCTGTGACATCAAATTAATTCAACAATGCCCACGATGACGTCAAACACCAGCCAAGCACAGTTACTGAATACCGGAGTTAGGAGGGAATTCCTGCAAAGACCCCCAAGAGCCTCCATTCACCAATAACTAGCAAAAGCGACTTACTATTGTTATTCAACAGTAAATACATTTTATGTCACGTTACTAATTCTAAAATGGTTCAAGAATTCTAAAGATATTTGAAACTGGCTCTGGAACACCTACAAATGGCCATCTAGTTATGTATTTACTACAAGCCCCAAAACAGCCTAAAACGTTAACATATCCAGACTGGTAGTGCAAGAGACAGGTAAAGGGAATACAAATGTGTTTAACAAAGCCTTAAAAACTGCACGACCAGCTCAATACCTATTGAAACATTAACAGTTCTCACATTCTATTGCCTAAATAGACACTGTAGGTACCATACAATTTTGTTATAGTGCCTGCAGCCCCCTGACACTCAGTGAGGGTCCCTAGTCACCCACAGCCCAGCCACCACTGGAGGTAAGGCGAAGGCAATGTGCACACATTGCCTTCTAGCCATACCAATTCATACCTTCACTGGGTGCCTTGACAGGCAGAATGCAGTCAGCTAACACTCCCCTTGACTGAACACAGAATCTGCAGCCCACTTTGCTTTTTGTACCCCTGGATATGTTCAATAATCTCAATAAATATTTTAAATAAATGATGATAAACAAAAATAATGCAATACTTCATGGAAGGATGGGGCCAGGGGACACCAGGCACTATAAACACTTCAGAGATTAAGACGTTAGCCTGCTGTGTACCTTTAATGCAAGATTCAGTTTTAAGTCACATGACTGGTTTAAATTGTGATCCATTGGCATCAGTGAATAATGCTGCTGGGTTACAGAAGCAATGCATTATATTTGTGCAAAAAGCCAAATGTCACGACTTTCTCTTGTTTCTTCCCAAACAAGACTGGACAAGCAAGTCAATTCTACTAAGCTCTAACTGCAATGGCAGGTTTCTCCATGCATAAACACAGCTCTACCTTAATAAACTAC
>OW240915.1:15001458-15163120 GCA_933207985.1 Pelobates cultripes | reverse complement strand
CCTCTCGCCCCGTGTACGCGGTATATTATGGTATATTAACCCCTCTCGCCCCGTGTACGCGGTATATTATGGTATATTAACCCCTCTCGCCCCGTGTACGCGGTATATTATGGTATATTAACCCCTCTCGCCCCGTGTACGCGGTATATTATGGTATATTAACCCCTCTCGCCCCGTGTACGCGGTATATTATGGTATATTAACCCCTCTCGCCCCGTGTACGCGGTATATTATGGTATATTAACCCCTCTCGCCCCGTGTACGCGGTATATTATGGTATATTAACCCCTCTCGCCCCGTGTACGCGGTATATTATGGTATATTAACCCCTCTCGCCCCGTGTACGCGGTATATTATGGTATATTAACCCCTCTCGCCCCGTGTACGCGGTATATTATGGTATATTAACCCCTCTCGCCCCGTGTACGCGGTATATTATGGTATATTAACCCCTCTCACCCCGTGTACGCGGTATATTAACCCCTCTCACCCCGTGTACGCGGTATATTATGGTATATTACCCCCTCTCGCCCCGTGTACGCGGTATATTATGGTATATTAACCCCTCTCGCCCCGTGTACGCGGTATATTATGGTATATTACCCCCTCTCGCCCCGTGTACGCGGTATATTATGGTATATTAACCCCTCTCACCCCGTGTACGTGGTAGCCCTCGGTGCTGCCATCGGGGGTGTCGGAGCTCAGGGAAAGTCCCATGTCCGGGAGAGAATGACAGCAGCTCTGCTCACACTGTACCAGGCGGCCAGGACTGCTCAATCCACCGCCGAGCGATCGGCATTCAGGGCCGCGCTTCCAATGCTCTGCCTGTGTAATCCACCGCCGAGCGATCGGCATTCAGGGCCGCGCGTCCAATGCCCTGCCTGTGTAATCCACCGCCGAGCGATCGGCATTCAGGGCCGCGCGTCCAATGCCCTGCCTGTGTAATCCATTGCCCAGCGATCGGCCGCGCGGCTCATCCAATGCCCTGCCTGTGTAATCCATCGCCGAGCGATCGGCAGGTAAATGCGTCAGTAGCAACCAACATGAGAGCAGCGGTTACCAGGGACGCAAAGCGAGAGACAGTCCGGGAGAGTGAGACAGCCTGAGATACAGGAAGAGACAGCCTGGGGCACAGAGTGAGACAGCCTGGGAGACAGAGTGAGACAGCCTGAGACACAGAGTGAGACAGCCTGGGGCACAGAGTGAGACAGCCTGAGACACAGAGTGAGACAGCCTGGGGCACAGAGTGAGACAGCCTGGGATACAGAGTGAGACAGCCTGAGACACAGAGTGAGACAGCCTGAGACACAGAGTGAGACAGCCTGGGGCACAGAGTGAGACAGCCTGAGACACAGAGTGAGACAGCCTGGGGCACAGAGTGAGACAGCCTGGGAGACAGAGTGAGACAGCCTGAGACACAGAGTGAGCCAGCCTGGGGCACAGAGTGAGACAGCCTGGGACACAGGGTGAGACAGCCTGGGGCACAGGGTGAGACAGCCTGGGGCACAGGGTGAGACAGCCTGGGACACAGGGTGAGACAGCCTGGGGCACAGGGTGAGACAGCCTGGGGCACAGGGTGAGACAGCCTGGGGCACAGGGTGAGACAGCCTGGGGCACAGGGTGAGACAGCCTGGGGCACAGGGTGAGACAGCCTGGGACACAGGGTGAGACAGCCTGAGGCACAGGGTGAGACAGCCTGAGGCACAGGGTGAGACAGCCTGGGGCACAGGGTGAGACAGCCTGGGGCACAGGGTGAGACAGCCTGGGGCACAGGGTGAGACAGCCTGAGACACAGAGTGAGACAGCCTGGGGCACAGGGTGAGACAGCCTGGGGCACAGGGTGAGACAGCCTGGGATACAGGAAGAGACAGCCTGGGACACAGAGTGAGACAGCCTGGGATATTAAGATAAAGAGACAGTTTGGGATAAATCAATGTGTCAGGGATGATTTCTTTGTTGATTCTATTAGATTATTCACTAGTGTTGGTTGTTATGATTCAGAATTGAATGTTAAATTATTGGTAACAGAGACATAAGGAATTATTTCTGGTGTTTTTTTATGTAGATAATTAGATGATAATAAGTTTGCCATTTACAGATGTAACATTTAGTTACAGTATTTCACAATCTTTTTCTTTCAGGAACCCCCATCCCCAGAGATAACACTTCACAATGGCAGACACCGAACCCCACATTATGGTGAGCAGACTGGGCTAGGCTAATAGATCTATTCTAGTTTTTTTCCTTTTATTGTTAACATTTCACACTATACTGACTAACAATGTTTTAGGTTCAGTTTGGAGAATAACACCATTATGGAATATTTTATTAAAACATGATAGATATCGCGTGCCTTTAAATTGTGTATGTTTTGTCTCAAAAATAAATATATCTGTTTTGTTCAAGAATTTTACTGTTTGCGTTGATAGCTATGGGTAAACAAATGAGAATTTAGGATTTTGGGGAGTAGCAGTCAGAGGCCTCAGCTCGTGCATTGGAGATTTCCTATTGGTTTGTTTCAGGCCAAAATATACAAGCTAAAAACCTTCCCATTGGTCAAATTTGGCCTAAGCAAAACTATTGCAACTCCCTTCTCACATCTCTATAATTCCCAATTTTTTCAGAGTATATCCTTGTGGGCCGTATTCATTAAACTTTGAGTTATTTGAGCTGAATTATAAAATTAGTCTATAATAGCGAAATTGTGAACCTCGGCTATAGCCATAATTTGGCCGTATTAGCCTAAATTTTGTAATTTGGATTTTAGTTTGCGACAGTCGGGTGTTTTTTAAATAAACCTTTTGAGTGTACATAAATGTACAAAGGTGACTTTTCGCCGAATGATCGCAGCAATGTCTGTTTTTACTTACAGTAACACTGTAGGCAGCTTAACCAGTTCAACAGATTGAAGTGGCTACGATGCCTGGATTTCATTGACGCCGGGTCCTGCATCACTGCTAAATGATATATTCTCCATTTAACAGAGTCTTGCTCACCCATAACTTGCCTTCCAATTATGAAATTTTAGAGGCGGAGCTAAGTTTTGGTTCACGCCATACCAGCAAGAACTGATAGGCTGGGAGTGTCAGCTGAGCGTTCTCAGCTAATCACTGCCCTAAGACCTGGCATGAATAGGAGTGGGGTGGAAATATATCTCTGCCTCCTCCGTATCGTAGTTGGGTACCATGCTGCAGTCTGTCGAGTCCAAGAATCTCTACTAAATGATGAAAACATTGATGGTGACCCAGAGCCCATAGACTCCAGGCTCCATAACCCAGGGCCGCCATCCGGGCATGAGGCCTTGAGCTGTGTAAAGGGCCTCAAAATATCTGATGGCAGCTCTGCCGTAACCAATTTAATTTGTTGTTATTATCGTGTCTACTGTGCTCATTTAGGAATGTGTCAGGTGAGTTGTTATAATATCTTTTTACAAAATCAGCTTGTTAAATATTGAAAACTCAGTGCTTTGTACTGCTAGCTGTTGATTTATGAAATCATAACCATTTATAGTTATTATGCTAGTTATGTAAGACGACAGGTAACTTTCACTTTTTATGTTCCTTAGGCGGGAATAATTTTATACGCCTATGATAAATATTATCGGCATGTCCAAAACCTAGCAAAAGAAGGACTCAAGAAGTATAGTAATGATCCAGTACTTCAGTTTTTCAAGACTTTTGGCATCCTTATGGAAGGTAATTGAAAACCAATGCACGCACAAGGCAATATTATATAATTTAGCGATTGATTTTATAAGATATCCATGCATTCCGAAGGTCACCATTAAAATAGTTTTGCTTGAGTGACTCTGTAATGGTGCTGCACTCAATGTTTTAATTATTGTTGCCAGGGTGTTTAGCTTTAATTTCAGGGGTTACTGATAGTCATGTGACGCTTATTGCTTTATTCAGTAAAATACAATTATTGTGAATGGAAAACCAAATTGCAACATTTAGGCTGAATGGTGGCTGATTATAGTAGTCGGAGTAGAACATTTTACTGTGAGGTTTTCATTTCGCTATAATTCAGTTTTAAATGAGTAAACTTTTTAGAGTTAGGGGTGACAGTGATACAGGTTAGAGCTGGGCTTTGTAACACTAGACCACAGCAGAGCAGTAACTGGGCTGGAAGTAAGTTAAATGGAGCTGCATTATAAATAGAATATTACATTTTTTTAGTAGTCTAAGTTTTCTGCTTCAGAGAGAACCTATAGGCCTGAAAATAACAATTGCTATTTCGGTAACGTAGGTTCCCTTATATTGCTGCCAGCACACAGCTTAGCTTTGTAAAATTACAGTAAAGTTTACTCACCTCTTTCAGCCCTACAATCTACAGCTCTTCCTCCGGTGATGACAGCAAGCATCATCATTTGATCTTGTCCATCTCATCTCATAGAGAAGCATTTGATTTGGAGAGCAGTGCTAGACCAAGTGCTACTCATTTATGGAGATGTTGGCACCTCTAGTGGCTATCAGAAAGACAGCCACTAGAGGCTTGCTTTACCTTTTAAAGTAAACATTCCTATGTTTACAAAACAGCATTTTTTTTACATTAAAGGGTTAAAAGTACAGGACCACTGCATCCAGACCACTGATTGAGTTGAAGTTTGACTTTATTGGTCCTTTAAACACCTCAAGTACCATAACAACTATAGGTGCCCCTTGTACTCCCCCAATGTACAGTTTAAGAACTGTTTGACAACTGCCTGCTTCCACCTCCTGTTCAGACCAAAGCTCTTGCATGGCACTTCCATTAGCTCCCCTGACAACTCCAGTGCAAAGCTGAGGAGGATGTGGTGGTGTTCTGGTGAATGTCAGGTAAATTTAATGGTTTAGGTAGTCAAACTGTTTATCTATTTGAAGTGGGAGGGTGCCAGGGCACTCTTAGCACCATAACCACTACTGCATGCTATAATGATTATGTTGCTTAGAGTGTTCCTTTAACTTTGTCATGAGATTAGTTTTGAGGGGTTGTTTAAAAAGTTGTGAAACTAAAATTCGGTGGTAGTGCGTTCCAGAGATCAGTGAAGGTCTGACAGATTTGTGTTGGGTTTATCCTATTACTACTATGTAACTATGGGCTCGATTTAATTCTTTTGGGTAAGATTTTCAAATTATCACAGTCTGTGATGGCAACAAATGATTTATATACAGAAATCACCATTAAAGGCTAAGGGAATTTTTGTAGATAAATTATTAGAAGAGTTTTTCTAACAGATTGTGATCATTTGAAAAGCCTTTCCCAAATAATTAAATCAAGTTGTCAGTTGGAGAATTTTTCACAACCAAATTCTGCAGTTCATTGCCCTACTGCAGATGTCCTTTATTGATAAGGGCCGATATTTATGAGGTAGCAGAGCGATGGAGAGTTTTGTGAGTCAGCGTCCGTTTACATTTTATTTTTGATGCACCATACAGATTATATATTCATTATGAAAATGTGTAATCCTTTCTGCTTTTATTTATCTGCAGACCGTGTACAGGATGCCATTCGAGAGCTGGAATATATCAAGGATATCCCAGATACCTCTCTGTGTGCTACCATGGCACTAATCTATGCTCACAAAAGAAATGAAAGCATTGGTAACAGCATCTCAATTAATACCTGATGCATATTTCCTCTAAGATTCTCTTATCACTATGCATGTTGTATCTGATGTAACCAGGCATTTAGAAAGCAATTGTGTAATCAGCAGCCAAAGGATCCATCACACATATCACCACTGCTGCCACTTTACAAAGGTGTTTCAAGCCTCTAGAATTTGATGCCTGAGTTACTTAGAACCTATTTATTCATAGGAAGGTATTCAGCTATGAAACAGGTGACCACCCACAACCTGTATGCAGAGGAGCAAGGTCCGTGGTTGTACTGATATGGCTTGCAGCATTGGTTTATTGGTACAGAAACCATTTCATTCCCAATTTGTCTGGTATTGGCTGAGCCTGTAACAATTTAAGTAAACATCACATTTAATCTATTTTTAGCTTTGTACACACAATGTCCCCCAGATCTTTGTGTACATTTATTTGACATATATGACAGGTTTGACATATTAATTAATGTATTATAGTTTGAAAAACATACATCTCTATAGATTGGGCTGAGATTGTCTTACTAAGTGTATTCAATGGAAATTCACCCTCATTTACAGTGACTCTAGCACTTCAGGTTGTGCCAATACCTCCACTATCACCACCTGGACCAGACCTGCCGCTGTGCATTTCTAATTTTCATCATAGACCTTCGCAGTGGCAGGGGTGACATTAAATTGAAATAAGTTCAACAGACCCTCCTTAACTCATTTTAGAGGAATAGTGGGGAATTTAAGAATCCAGTGATGGTTAAATTTGATCTGTCTGAGTGTCATAAGAAATTACATTCAGGAACGGAAGAAGGTGAATACTGGCAGAATCATTCTCTTTTTGAGAAACATGTCTGTATGTGAATGTTGCAACCTTCTGACTTTCTTTTTCTCTTTTTCAGATAATGATGCCGTTTCAGAATTAGAAAATAAGATGAAGGAATGCAGGAAAACAGCAGGGGAAAAGGCCTTGTATTATGCAGGCCTGTTCCTGTGGCTATTAGGCAGAGGTGACAAGGCCCAAGAGTACATTGATAGGATGCTCAAAATATCCAACAGGTCCAAAGAGGTAAGGAAGGGTTCATTGCCATGGTAACTTTGGAACTGGGTACCGGCAAGAATACACTAACTTTCATTTCATGGAGTATTGTGCACGACAACATCAAAGGTGTCAAACTATCTCTGAATAGGCAAAATAACCCCGTTATAATTTGTACAGATTGAATGAACAACATGTTTAACATGTGGATGGATCAGCATAATATGCCATCAATATGCCTTCCCGTTTACCTGAAGCTCATTTTCAGCGTACACTACATGGACTAAACTACGTTGTCTTAATTAGTGAATTCAGGTGTTTCAATCAGACCCATTGCCACAAGTCTATAAAGTAGAGCATTTAGCCATGTAGTCTGCATTTGCAAACATTTGTGAAAAAAATGGGTCGTTCTGAAGACCTCTGTGAATTCCAGCATGGTATTGTGTTAGGACGCCAACTTTGCGATAAGTCAGTTCATGAACTTTCATCGCTGCTAGATATTCCACGGTCACCTATAAGTGGTATTATTGGAAAGTGGAAGCGTTTAGAAGCAGCAGAAACTCAGCCACAAAGCTGGGAAACCGAGTAAAGTCACAGCGTGTGGTCACTGAGTGCTGAGGTGCATGGTGCATACAAGTTGCCAATGCTCTGCTAATTCCATAGCTGAAGAGTTCCATACTTCCACTTGCAATAATATGAGCAGGAAAACTGTGGCCGAGCAGCTGCATGCAAGCCTCACATAAACAAGTACAATGCCAAGCGTTGGATTGAGCGGTGTAAAGCATGCCACTGCAGCAGTGGAGTGACAAATCAAGCTTGTTGCCATGGTGTAATGGTCAGGTGTCCCAATACTTTTGTTCATATAGTGTAGGTTGAATTGAGTTGTTTTTTTTTTTTTTTTTTTTTAAAGATCTGTTTAGAGGAAAACATCTCAGACCAGTCCCTCTGGAAACCAATGAAATATTCCTGCGCATTTTCAACTTTTAGAATTTTTTCCCAGATTTGCTCATTATCAATAACTCCAAGGTGTCAATATCCATTGTAAGAATACAGATAGCATCTGCCAGCTGCACAGTGCAATTAACGGTGGGTTTGCACGCAAACTAATGCTTTTCATGTGCCTCTAATTTGAAAAATTGGGATTATCAGCCCTTTTCAACCTGCAGTACTGTGTTTGACCACAGAGGGCAGTACTTTACTACATATATTGTTCTTATGCTTTTGCTGAATTTCCTATGCAGCCCTTTAAAAGGATACTCTAAGCATCAAAACAACTTTAGCTTAATTAAACAGATTTGGTGTATAGATCATGCCCCCTACAATCTCACTGCCTAATTCTTTGCCATTTATGGGGTTAAATAACTTTTGTTTCTGTTTATGCAGACCTGACTACACCTTCCCTGGTTGTGACTCACACAGACTACATGAAAAAGTGGATTCATAATCAATCCGATCTGGCAGCACAGTGTGTTTGCTTTAGACATTTTTACCTGCTCTGTTCATTGAACAACTCTAATCACACAGGAGGCTGTTGCAGGCTATTAACAGAGCAGGAAGTAGTACATCCAAAATAAACAGACTGTGGAATAAAGGATGTTTAAAAATTAGATCTCTCTTTACAGGAAGTGTGTAGGAAGACTTTGTATGTCACATGCAGGGAGGTGTGACTAGGGCTGCAAAAACAAAGTGATTGAACTTGAGCAGTGAGACTGCAAGGGCTTTAAGCTAAAGTTGTTTTGGTGCTTATAGTGTCCCTTTATTGACATCTAACTTTATTAGGATAATAACTATTTGTTAGATAATCACTTCTAACTAATTAAGTTCATGCACATGAATGTCACTCCCATTAAGAGAGTCATGCCTTAATAATGTCATGATTAACTCTCGTTCCCAAAAATAACTTTACCTGGCGGAGTCTAGCAAGAAAGCAGAAAACCTTTCTCTTTGGTGGCTCAGATCATTCATCATTGCTCCTTTACCCCTTAATGACCAAACTTCTGGAATAAAAGGGAATCATGACATGTCACACATGTCATGTGTCCTTAAGGGGTTAACTAACTCTTTCTCTAAGGTAGTGAAAGGTGGTACAGGTCCTGAGACACTGAGGTCTTGCCCCAGCTGCTCCCTCTGAGAGCCCCACTGCTAATGAGTCTGTTTGAAATAAATAATGTGCGTGACAAATCTTTTTTGAATGCAGCATTCCAGAGCATTTGTGGTAGCCCAGAGCTAATTCCTGCCAACCCGATTCTTGCAGTATATAGGCGTTTTGTGATTGAAACAATGAAAGTCAGAAGTCCAATAAAATAATATTTTTTTCCCCAGGGGCTGGTGCTCAAAGGATGGCTGCAGCTAACATCTAACAAGAAAACAAATGTTTCAAAATGCCTGAAATACTTTGAAGAAGGCAGTCAAGGAGTTAGAGATATATTTGGGATAATTGGAAAGGTAATATTTATTTTATGATGAGTAAATCTAAATATTTTTAGTTATCCTTGCTGCTTCTTTACCAGCTGGAGTAAAGGTAACTTTTACCCACAAGGCATTAAAGGCAATACATTATTGATTATTGATCCTATGGACTGTAAGCTCGTTTGAGCAGGGTCCTCTTCAACCTATCGTTCCTGTAAGTTTTCTTGTAATTGTCCTATTTATAATTACATCCCTACTCTCATAATATTGTAAAGCACTACAGAATCTGTTGGCGCTATATAAATGACAATAATAATAATATGTCATAATTGATAGATCTACATAAGAACTGAAATAAGTTTAAACACAGTATGGCCATATTGGTAACTAAATTGGCATTATTTGCTTCACAAATGTGATTTTAAGAAGCCGTTTTAAATTTGGAGCTGTATTGGTTGTGTATGCACTGGAACCTTGAAGTGAAAGTTTAACCTGGCATAGGGACGTACTTAACCTGCCAATCCCCTCACCCATATATTAAATTACAATATGAATACTATGTACCCTGGTTATAGTTCTGTACTCCTATCAGAACTGTGTGACCTTGGGCTACTAAAGTTCCTGGACACCTAATCTACACAGGCCCCAAATTTAAAGGAACACTATAGGGTCATAAACACAAACATGTATTCCTGAAGCTATAGTGTTAAAACCACCATCTAGCCCCCTCCTTACCTTCCAAAATATAGTAACATCTTACTTGTATTTAAAGTCTGCAGCTGCTGCCTCTGCCCATGATTTGCCTGCTTGGCTGACTTTTTTTAGAAGTGATTTTCTGAGCCAATCACAATGCTTTCCCATAAGAATGGCTGAGACTGTCAAGGAGGGAGATCAGGGTCAGAGCCAGCAAAATTCAAACACAGCCCTGGCCAATCAGCATCTCCTCACAGAGATGCATTGAATCGTTATGAGGAAAGTTCAGTGTCTCCATACAGAGGGTGGAAACACTGAATGTCAGTCACACTGTGCAGTACTTCCCAGGAATCACCTCTAGTAGCCATCTGAGGATCGGCCAGTGGAGGTATCACTAGGTTGTAATATAAACACTGCATTTCTCTGAAAATACAGTGTTTACTGCAAAAAGCCTGCAGGGACTGATTCTACTCACCAGAACAAATACAATATGCTGTAGTTTTTCTGGTGACTATATAGTGTCCCTTTAAAATGATTGTATATTCCCAGCTAGCCCCGTAGTGCCTCTTTTTAACAAAGTGGTTCCTAAACATGAGTAACTTTAAAAAAATTAATAAATACATGCTTACAATAAAGATCGTTGTCACTAAATCCCCTGAGATTGATTTTTTCCTGGCATATAGCGGCATTACAGAAGGGATGATCTACTTCAGGTGGATGAGTAGCCTCTATAAAAAGAAATCTAAATTATTTGATAACTCCCCCCCCCCCCTTTATACCTTAACCCCTTAAGGACACATGTCATGATTCCCTTTTATTCCAAAAGTTTGGTCCTTAAGGGGTTAAATAACATCCCTTGGTACACAAGCCCCAGTTCTTACTTGTTTTATGTGCAGTACGGACAGGAGCCTTTTCGAATGTTATGTCAGGTGAAGTGCACTGTCTGTTACATGGGGGAATGGCCAGATAGTTCCCTGGGCGGAGAACTGAGGCAGGCGGCGGGGAGCCTGCAGTATATTCAGCTCCTTTTTTATTACAATTGACACACAGAAAGTACTAGGAGCATTGAAGGTGGTCCCAAGAGGTGCGCCTCTGATCAGGCAGACATGAAGTCTGCGCACAGCAGTGTAATGCACGCCCAGGTGGCCTTTGCTTTCCACTGGGTTTTCGATCACGCTGCTGCGCATGCACAGTCGGAATTCTGTTTTGTGGCACCAGTTTTGCATTTTAGTTAACTGCCTATTAAGGCTGTGATTATCTGTCTGACAGCAAGGGTGCTTGTCAGTATAGGAATACCGTGCCACACCACACGAGGTCTTTAAAGCGGCACTGTCATGCCGAATCTCGGTTTTTTTTTTTTTAACCCCCCTCCCGCCTCCACTACATCCAATTGACCCACTAGTCACCCCCAAATGCCCCTAAGCCCCCCACATTACCTATTTTTTAATCCTTATTTTCTGCCCCGATCTATATTCAGGGCGCCGCCATCTTTGTGTGGGTAGATGAAGTCCCTGTGGGACCCGTCATCAGCCCACACTAGGCAGACTGTGAGATTCCCGCACATGCCCAGTGAAACACCTGGACATGCGAACGGGAATTTCATCCATTCATTCATCAGACAGACGAATGAATGAATAGAAAGATCAGCCAAACAAACAAACACAATGTATCAGTGTGTGTTTGTTCGTTCAGTTTATTACAAGGAGGGAGCTACCGGCACGCAGCTCCCTCCTTGTAATATGTAACTATAGAAGCGGCAGGGAGCAGTGCTCCCCACCACTTCATAAGCCCCCCCCCCCAGGTCCCCCTCTCACTCTATGGGGGTCAATATGACCCCCATAATAGCACAAGGGAGCTTAAAATCTCCCAAATGCCCCTACTCGCTATACCGCGTAGGGGCATGTCTACTAAACAGTGAGCAGCCTGTTTTTTTTTTTTTTTTACAGGTTAGTTATTGTAATACCCGGGGGGGTATTATTTTTACAGTGAGCAGCTATACGCTGCTCACTGCTTACTACACATGCCCCTACTCGCGATATAGCGAGTAGGGGCATTTAATTTACTAATACTAAGTAATTTTTACTTAGTATTAGTAAATGTGGCTGAAAGACCAATTGAGGTCTTTCAGCCTTTTAGTAGATAACTCCCTGATACCGTGGGAATTAGGGAGTTATCTACTAAGCGGCTGCAAGATGCAGACGCGGCAATGAATAGGATCAGAGTTTCATTAATTAGAATGAAATTGCGATCCGAATAAAGTGCCGAATTGCGTTCTAAAACAAACGAACATACTGTTGTCATTCAGTTAGAACGCAATTCGGCAGTTTTCTGTAAAGTGAAAGGAAGCATTGTGGGAACACTGGGGAAAGCTAGGGATCATGGGAAAATTGCTCTGACCAGCGGAAATGAAGCACACTTTGCTCCTCCGCTGGTCAGAGCTGGTCAAGCGGAGGAAACCTCCATAAGGCAAAGAGTCCCTACTTTGTCTTATGATTTTAAAGAAAACTAAAGAAGACAGGAAGAAAAGAATAACAGATCCTGAGAGAGGGGGAGAAGAGGAAGAGATTGAGGAAAGGTAAGTTCGGCATGACAGTGCCGCTTTAAGGTGAGGAGTATTCCCTTTCTATTTTTACATAGTCCTCATAGAGTTTCTTCATTATGTTTTACAGATGTCTAGTCCTGTCTCCCCAGATAAGATTGATAAACCAGACAAACTTGTTACTACTGCTCCAGTTTTGTTACTCTTGCAAAACTATAATTACCAATATGGATAACATACTCTCCTGGATCCCAGGGTGCAACCTGGCCTGAGGTTGGCCAGTCCTCACAATCTGATTTGCAAAAATGTTATGATGGTCCAGGCACTCAAGTTTAATCCAGTGGGCAGATTTATTGCAGCAGAATCGAAACAACGTTTTGGCCCACAACAGGGCCTTTGTCAAGCTTGCACTCTTGCAAAACTAAGCATCTAGCTTGTAGCAAATGTGCCACCAGTCTGCCGGCTAACTGTAAGAAAAAGATATGTAACCAGTGCTCGGCAGAAGCCTTTGAAGAAGGCTAAACAAATGAAGATGCATACGTTTCTCAACTTGTTCCAGGAGAATCTCTCCCAAACCTTCGAGATATATAAGGAAACAGCAGTTAAATCTAGAGATTCTACAGATCTAGTAAAGGAAGGCAAAGACAGAGAGGTCTTCATCATCTTCTCATTTGTCGTCTGGTGAATGCTGCCATTACTCTTGGTCAGAAGTCTCTAGCCAAGAATCTATACCTGATTCAGTTTTTCCAGTGGAGGAATTAAACACATTTGTTAAAGAAGTGGTGGCTGTCATACAGGAAGGAGAGATGCTGCAGAAGTAAGGGAAAGGCTTTTTAGTACATCCAAGATTCTTGAGTCATGTCAATCTAGAATGGAAAAACCCAGAGAAAAATGCCTTTATTTCTTAACATGTCAAACATATTTACAAATTACAAGATTTGGAAAACTGTGAAGAATTGCCCAAGGTAGATGTGCAGGTCACACAGTTATCCAAAAAAACACCATTCCCATTGTTACTGTCTGGCCTCCAGAATCCAATAGACTAGCGAGCAGAGACTTCCTGCAAGAGAACCTTTCAAGCAGCAGCCATCCAGAGTGTAGACAGCATTGCAGGAGTGTCAGAGTTTATGATTACTCTCTTTGGAGGATTGTCTCCTAAAAGGAAAAGACAAAAAATTGAACCATCTGCTAAAACATCAGAATGGCAAAAAATGATTACTTTTTATGTGGCATGACAGAAGAGTTTCCAAAACTGTCAGCGGGACCATGGGTTTATCATCAGTTGCCAGGCGGGCAATCTGGCTGAAATCCCGCAGAATAACTGAGCATTTAACTGAGAGTTAGGCCTGTAGCTTAAACAAGCCTCAGGGTCTTTTATTTTATTTATTTATTTTTTTAATTTTTGTGCAGCATGGTTATATGTGCAGTTGGTGTATCTCGTGAAAACGATTCCTGATCTAGGATTAAAATGAACATTCTCATCAGGTGTCGCGATAAGATATCACTAAAGATCTTGTAGTGTTATCACGAAAGACCATCTGGACCTGGTGCCCTTACTGTCTTGGTGGATTTTATTGCCTCTTGTAAACTCTGACTATAATACTAAGCTGTGTCTGGGGGTAATTCCTTCTAAATCTTATCGATCGGGTAATTGTGAATCTCTGCCTCTTGACAAGCTTGATCCTCCATTGTCACGATGGGTGCCAGATTAGAAAGAGCTGTAATATGTGTGAAAAGACCTTGTGATCTCTTGAGAAAATGAGGTAGACCTATTTTCCCCTACTCATAATTTGGGAATGTGAAACCGTTCTCTAAACGTCTGCAGCATCCTAGCCGGTAATTAACCACTATTCCATATCTTTAGCATTGTTGGTGGGAGGCTTCTGATATCTGTGGCAAATAATTGTTTTAAATGTTGATTGTTTTGATGTTGGTCTTCGGTAGCCCAACCAACATTGAAAGAAAAATACTTTGTTTATGCCACCTTTAACCTCTCTGTAATAATCAGTCCTTCCCAAGTACTTTGTTATATATTTATATCTTCTTCAGATGGCTGTTTTCTGATGAAAAAGATAGATCATACAGTGTAATGTTCTCTCTGCAGGCCACATGTTTTACAATGCAACAGAATTATTCAGAAGCCCTGGGACTGGTTAATCAAATCATCGTGAATTTCCCTCACTTCATCCCAGCACATACTCTCAAAATGAAGTTATCCTTGGCTCAGCAAGACTGGGATCAAACCCTGGAAATGGCACAGAGGTAAGGGCATTCACTGCTTGCACATATAATGGGATAAAACCCTGGAAATGGCACAGAGGTAAGGGCATTCACTGCTTGCACATATAATGGGATCAAACCCTGGAAATGGCACAGAGGTAAGGGCATTCACTGCTTGCACATATAATGGGATCAAACCCTGGAAATGGCACAGAGGTAAGGGCATTCATTGCTTGCACATATAATGGGATCAAACCCTGGAAATGGCACAGAGGTAAGGGCATTCACTGCTTGCACATATAATGGGATCAAACCCTGGAAATGGCACAGCGGTAAGGACATTCACTGCTTGCACATATAATGGGATCAAACCCTGGAAATGGCACAGCGGTAAGGACATCCACTGCTTGCACATATAATGGGATCAAACCCTGGAAATGGCACAGAGGTAAGGACATTCACTGCTTGCACATATAATAGGATCAAACCCTGGAAATGGCACAGCGGTAAGGGCATTCACTGCTTGCACATATAATGGGATCAAACCCTGGAAATGGCACAGAGGTAAGGGCATTCATTGCTTGCACATATAACTTTCTGCTTTGCTCAAATAGACTCATTACACACATAACATCTTTAATATATATAAAAAACGTTAAGCATGTACACCAGTATTTTAAAGATGTTTCTACCTAAATCTTTACCTGGTTCTCGATGTACATTGTATTTCCCAGCATACATCTGACCTTAGTTGCCCATTTTGTTGCATTTTAAAGGTTTGTAATCTGTTTTATAATTAGTGCAAACTTAATAAGAATGACTGACTGCGAGGGAGATGATGGTAATAGCAGAATGATTTTTATCATCATATCCATTTTACCTCATTCCTCCCAAACCTGTTTCTCTCCCAACACTATACACAATTTTTTTCCCAATTCTCCTCTCAGCTACTTCCAACCTTAATACCTTTCCAGATCGCATTCCAAACGCTATATTACCCTCCCCACCTTCTATTATTAAATGTTCTGCTTATTATGCATATTACTATCATTACTATTACTGCTATTATTATTAAATGTTCTGCTTATTATTTCTATTATTCATATTACTATCATTACTATTATTATTATTATTATTATTATTAAATGTCTTGCTTATTATTTCTATTATTCATATTACTATCATTATTATTATTATTATTAAATGTTCTGCTTATTATTCAATATTATAATGGCCACTATTATGTTTATCATTAGCTTTACTATCACTGTGGCTCTTACCATATTATTATTTAGAAAAATATCGCTGATATCATTTTTATTTCAGAATCTTATCTAAAGATTCCACTAATATTGACGCTCTCCAGATTCTCTGCATTTATTGCCTTGCCAGAGAAGGAAATTTAGAAAAAGTGAGTATATTTAGCATATTCCATTATTAAAGCACACTATAGGGGTTTGTATTAGAGGCACGTTGCAGAGACAATACTTTGTGATACATCTTTAAAATAATAAACCAAAAAAAACAACCAACAATAATGTACCTTATATTGTACACATACAATATATATGCAAAGATACTTATCAAATGTAGATGAATACAGCCTCCCTCAGACCGCTCCCAGCTAGCGATCAGCTTGACAACAAAATATGGAAAAAAACACAACGAGGGAACCGGCTGGTAATCTAAATAAAAATAAATAAAGGAAAATATAGTGTAATACAGTTTACAATACAAACACTGCACTAACAATATAAAATGCACTCACAGGATTTTGAACAAATTCAAGCTTGTAAGGTGCCTCCCCCGATAATATGGGGGGCCTGGGGAAATCCCCTGGATATTTTCACTCCAACACAGGACTCCGGGTGAAGTTTGGAAAAGCGTCTTTTATTCAATATTAAAAAATATAAAAATAAATATAAATAAGGTCCTACGCGTTTCGTCCCTTTAACTAAATAGGGACTTCCTAAGGGACCACAATATTAAAATACAATTTGATGCAATACAATCAAAAAAACAGCCTAGGCTGCATTTTATATTGCGCAGTGTTTGTATTGTAAACTGTATTACACTATATTTTCCTTTATTTATTTTTATTTAGATTACCAGCCGGTTCCCTCGTTGTGTTTTTTTCCATCTTTAAAATAATGCTGGATCTACATTATACACCAAAATGGCATTGACATAAGTACACATTATCGATCAGTAACCGTTCCCTAACTTCCCTTACAGGCATTAACCCATGTGAAGGACTTACTCATTTCTTTGGATTCTGTAGAGCCACGAAACCCAGTACTGCATTATGAGAAAATCCTAGTAATTAGCACTTTGGTAAGAATTCTTACTTTTGATTTTCTCTATAATTTGCTGTCCATGTTTTCATTGAATATAAATGCTTACTTTCCTTAACAAAAATTGGCAAACTGAGAGACACAGACACTCTGTTTCACACGTTACCAAAGTGAATTTGATGTAGAATAAAGCTCAGCACCTGGAGTTCTGTCCAGTCTCTGACTGGGAGCCAGCACATACACCTGTAATCACACAATCCTGTAGAATTAAAATAAAGCAAGAAATCACACTGTTTTCAGATAGCCTGTGAAATAAGTTGGCTGGTTTGGAATGACAACAAAACCGTTCCTATCCCTTGAGAGAATTTCTACCCTCTCCAATCCACAAAAAGATTTCAGCTTAATCAGCAGGTGCTGACAGTAATTATGATCTGCACATTGGCAGCTGGACAAACAAAACAAAAAATGTCAAGCAATCCTTCTCCATTCAGATCATCCATTTATTGTGGCCGCACATCTAACACCAACATTTATTCATGTCGTCAGCTGTGTGTGTGTGTCCGAACAGGATATCTGATTCAGTATTGCTGGACATGTTTCCATTGCATTGTAGACCAGCTTAATGGAGCCAGAGTTCTTGCACTTTTCATTCAACGTGCAATGGAGCCTTGCCCGGCTTCCAACATCTATAGTGCCCTTATAGGTGGCACCACTATAATATACTTATGGAACGGGTTTGTGTGTAATGGCAAACCCAGATCAAGGGATTGGAGAAGGTGAAAAGAGGTGGTCGGTTCCCATGCTGTGCTGCTCTGGAACGCTGTGCTTTTAGGTATCAGAACAACTGAGTGCAATAATACAATTTAGGAGAAATTAAAGACATGGCTTTCATTTTTTATCTGTATTTTGTTTTTCCATTTTTATGCTCCATATTAATCCGTATGTAAATAGAAGCAGGCCTTACTTTTTCTATACGCTATATGAATCTATAGATAAATAGAAGCAGGACTCTGTTTATACTCTATATAAATCCATAGATAGAAGCAGGGCTCGCTCTGTTTATACACTATATAAATCCATAGATAGATAGAAGCAGGGCTCACTCTGTTTATAAACTATATAAATCCATAGATAGATAGAAGCAGGACTCGCTCTGTTTATACACTATATAAATCTATAGATCAATAGAAGCAGGGTTCGCTCTGTTTATTCACTATATAAAAATCCATAGATAGATAGAAGCAGGACTCGCTCTGTTTATACTCTATATAAATCCATAGATAGAAGCAGGGCTTGCTCTGTTTATACACTATATAAATCCATAGATAGAAGCAAGGCTCGCTCTGTTTATACACTATATAAATCCATAGATAGAAACAGGACTCGCTCTGTTTATACACTATATAAATCCATAGATAGAAGCAGGGCTAGCTCTGTTTATACACTATATAAATCCATAGATAGAAGCAGGACTCACTGTTTATACACTATATAAATCCATAGATAGAAGCGCTCGCTCTGTTTATACACTATATAAATCCATAGATAGAAGCAGGGCTCGCTCTGTTTATACACTATATAAAATACACTATATAGATAGAAGCAGCACTCGCTCTGTTTATACACTGTATAAATCCATAGATAGATAGATAGAAGCAGGGCTCGCTCTGTTTATACACTATATAAATCCATAGATAGATAGAAGCAGGACTCGCTCTGTTTATACACTATATAAATCCATAGATAGATAGAAGCAGGGCTCGCTCTGTTTATAAACTATATAAATCCATAGATAGATAGAAGCAGGGCTCGCTCTGTTTATACACTATTTAAATCCATAGATAGATAGAAGCAGGGCTCGCTCTGTTTATACACTATATAAATCCATAGATAGATAGAAGCAGGGCTCGCTCTGTTTATGCACTATATAAATCTATAGATAGAAGCAGGGCTCACTCTGTTTATACACTATATAAATCCATAGATAGATAGAAGCAGGGCTCGCTCTGTTTATACACTATATAAATCCATAGATAGATAGAAGCAGGGCTCGCTCTGTTTGTACACTATATAAATCCATAGAAGCAGGGCTCGCTCTGTTTATACACTATATAAATCCATAGATGGATAGAAGCAGGGCTCGCTCTGTTTATACACTATATAAATCCATAGATGGATAGAAGCAGGGCTCGCTCTGTTTATACACTATATAAATCTATAGATAGAAGCAGGGCTCGCTCTGTTTATACACTATATAAATCCATAGATAGATAGAAGCAGGGCTCGCTCTGTTTATACACTATATAAATCCATAGATAGATAGAAGCAGGGCTCGCTCTGTTTATACACTATATAAATCCATAGATAGATAGAAGCAGGGCTCGCTCTGTTTATACACTATATAAATCCATAGATAGATAGAAGCAGGGCTCGCTCTGTTTATACACTATATAAATCCATAGATTGATAGAAGCAGGGCTCGCTCTGTTTATACACTATATAAATCCATAGATAGATAGAAGCAGGGCTCAACCTGTTTTTACCATATATAAATCCATAGCTGGGTAGAAGTAGGGCCCATTCTCTTTATACACTTTATTAATTCATAGATAGACAGAAGCAGGGCTTGGTGTGTTTCTGCTCTATGTTAATCTAAAGATAGAATAAGCTGAAATGTGTTTGAGATTTTCCCAGGCGGTTGAATCAAACAGGAAAAGTTATTAATCTGTTATCCATCTTCTTTTGACATTCTCCTACCAGTTTGTGATTGACAGATTCCTAGTAGCTCTAAACTGCTACAGAGTGCAACCTGAAAGTATTTAGATGTCTGTAAATATACATTTATTTTCTTAACACGCCTTCTTTTTAGTGTGGTAGGCACCAAGAAATTCTACAGCAGATCACTGCATTTACTGAGCGTGCATTCCGAATGGCTCCCACCCACGCAGAGCTCGCCACTGAGCTGGCCAATCAGCTCATGTGTCAGGGCAACGTGAAAGAAGCAGCTGACTGGTATTCCACTGCTGTGAAGGTGGATGGAGGTCACACTGAAGCTCTAATAGGTAAGTACCTAAACGAGACTCTTCCGATTTTTATGCTATGGCTGTGTCTGTGCTGAGTTTATCTCAGAAATCCCTGCACTGCAGAGCCTCATGGGCACAAGAGTGTTGTCTGGGAATTGTAGCTTAGTTTTCCAGGTTCCTCCTATGGCATATCTGAATTAGGATATGGGCTTCAAGAATGAGTTGACTGTATGTAAACCAAAATCTCAACTAGACTAAAGAGAAAAAGACTAATATTTAATGAAAAAATGTATGTGGCTAATGAGTGCAGCCTTCTTAGGGCCATCTGTAGGTGCCCCAATCTGTGACGTTGTCAATCTTTTCTTTAATGCTTTTTTTATACTCCTGTGTCTGTGCGTTCTGCAGAAATTAAAGGGGGGGGGGTAATGCAGATAACAAGTCACTTTGCGTCTCTGGAACTGAGAATATTTTATCTCATGTAGGTGTTATATGGTGTCAGATATTACAAGACCAACTGGAAGAGGCCACATTGCAACTCGACTTCCTCCGTGAAATTCAACAATCTATAGGAAGAACAAAGGTTGAGTAACGGAACACTTTTCCTCTTATGCAAAATTGGACCGCCCCTGAGGCAGTTGGGAGCTTTGACCACCCCTGGGGCAGTTGGGAGGTTTGACCATCCCTGGGGCAGTTGGGAGGTTTGACCATCCCTGGGGCAGTTGGGAGGTTTGACCATCCCTGGGGCAGTTGGGAGGTTTGACCATCCCTGGGGCAGTTGGGAGGTTTGACCACCCATGGGGCAGTTGGGAGGTTTGACCACCCATGGGGCAGTTGGGAGGTTTGACCATCCCTGGGGCAGTTGGGAGGTTTGACCATCCCTGGGGCAGTTGGGAGGTTTGACCACCCCTGGGGCAGTTGGGAGGTTTGACCACCCCTGGGGCAGTTGGGAGGTTTGACCACCCATGGGGCAGTTGGGAGGTTTGACCATCCCTGGGGCAGTTGGGAGGTTTGACCATCCCTGGGGCAGTTGGGAGGTTTGACCATCCCTGGGGCAGTTGGGAGGTTTGACCATCCCTGGGGCAGTTGGGAGGTTTGACCACCCCTGGGGCCGTTGGGAGGTTTGACCACCCCTGGGGCAGTTGGGAGGTTTGACCACCCATGGGGCAGTTGGGAGGTTTGACCACCCATGGGGCAGTTGGGAGATTGGATCATTAATGTGTTTCGTGTATATTACAGCAATTATTCATATGTGTTTTTCAGTAAATATCATAGTGAATTAATCACTGAATTGCTAAATGTAGGATAAAACAACCTAGCTGTGGCAATAGAATTTTTTTGCCAGAGTTTGACAATTCAGTTTTAGGGTCACTATAATTTGCTTTTATTTTGCTATATTTGCTATAATTTAATTGAATGAACCCTTAAGGGTAACTTGCTAAAACAATCTCAGGTGAAGCGCGCATTAAATAAATTGGAAATGTAAAAAAAAATAATGTTATGTGTCTTTTCTAGACATTCACAATTTGCAAAACAGTGAACAGTAAATGGTGGTCAATATCTGTGGATTCAGACATTACATGGTGGGGGAGACATGGAAACATGTTGCCAATTTTTTAACCACATACTGGGTGTAGGTATTGTTGATGCTTATTGGCTGCCTTTTACCAATAAGCATGTAAACAAGCCCAACCTGTTTTAACCTTTAATCCCGTTATTGATATGTATCTGTGTAGATCTACACCTTGAGCAGCAATTCCCTCTCACTGACAGTAATCACAGCATCACCGCAAGCTAATTAATGGAGAACACCAGTAAG
Organism: Pelobates cultripes; assembly: GCA_933207985.1. NCBI lineage: Eukaryota > Metazoa > Chordata > Amphibia > Anura > Pelobatidae > Pelobates > Pelobates cultripes. The sequence goes on along the minus strand of OW240915.1, from coordinate 15,141,506 downwards.
AGTGCTCGATGCACTTTTCAATAGCGGGTTGTTGTAAGGGTGACGTTTCATGCTGTGTTTATCGGCCATAGTGGGTTCCCTATGCCCAAGAAAAAAGATTTCTCTGGATTTGCTGATTACCGTTGGCGTTGATTAGCTTTGTGACTTGTTTCTTTACTTTCTGTTCCTGGATTTAGGAGATGTGCTATGTTGAAGCAGTCATGGCTTCCAAGAAAGACATGGGAGAAAAGGTAATCACAGAGCTCCTTAAGGAAGCCTTACAGAGCCACTTTTCTGCAATTCAAGGACTGCCTCTAGGCACGGAATACTTTCAGAAACTAAACCCCGGCTTCATCGTTAAAGTGGTGAAAGAATATTTGGCATTATGTCCGAAAGAGGTATGACTCCATTATATTATAGATGCTGCTCTACCAACAAATCCAACGTAGAGAATGCAGCATACTCCATGTATAGAGTACCAGTACATTATCAATATTTTATTATTACAAAAACAAATCATTTTAATACATGTTTACTTTGCTGTCACTAAATATATCCATATATAACCTTTAATTAATGTATTTTTTTTCTCCATCGCAGCCCAAATCCCCAGGTCAGCCGGTGTCCCCTCTGCTTAAGCAGATCATATCCATTTTGACACCTGTGCTCAGCTCAGCCCCAGCTCTGAGGGAACCTCTGTATTATATGGCTCAAACCAAGTACTTAGCAGGTAAGAGGCAGACGACTGCTTCAAACTAAAGAGGCACTCTGATCTGGTGTCACAGTTTTTTAAAAGCAAAAATATGAAATATCGTAAATGAATCGCTCCCTCTGCTGGCTACAGCAGAAATGTTCCTGTGTTCTAAAGGTTGGTTCTAGTGATCCGACCGAAACTCATAAATTAAGGAGACTCATGCCCTCTACTGGTCAGTCAGTGAGCACCATCTACACTAATTATGTGTTTTATTTATCCTCTAATATGACAACCATAGCAGTTTCATTGACATGCTATTTCAAACAGAGCAAAGCACTGAGCAATCGTGATACACTTCGGGCTATTACTGATGCTCGTAAAAAGTACAAAATGATCACATCTGTAAAGCTGGGCATGAAGAGTTGCATTGAAACACAACTAGTGCATAATACGGAAATGAGAAGTTTACCTTTGGGTAAATAATGATGACAATAAATAAATCTCTTGTTCAACACAATGTAGCACATACACAGGCTGCGGGAGGCACAGGTTAAATCCTATAGAGGTGCTCTTGCTAAAAGACATTTACAAACACGAGCCCTACGTTGTGCTATGCTACCGCTCGATGTAGCTTAACAAAAGTCCATCAATCAAGCTTCCGATGAATTCCTTTATTCTAATGCCACAGACTATCAATTCAGGAGATGGGTCACTATCACAAGCCTTAGAGGCTCTTTGGCCCTCTCTGACTCCATAATGTCTTTATAGTACCAAGCATACTGTAGTGTGTTTGTGGAGAGACAGGGAGGGAGTTTTATCAGCATCTTATTCTGCCATTTCCAGGATCATCGATCCAAGCCACATGCCAGGCTTTTATCTTATTTCTACTTTAAAGCTGAACTCCTGTCTTTACTTTAGAGAACCTGGAAGGAGCTCAGGCAAACTTGCAGCGTTGTATAGAAGTGGACTCCAGCTCTGCCGACGTGCATCTCCTGATGGCGCAGATATACTTTGCACAGGGCCTGTTTACAGAGTGCTCGCAGTCTCTGGAGACCGGTGTCAGTCACAACTTTCAGGTAAATGTTCTGGTGTCAGAATGAACCTCCAGGACAATGACAATAGCATCATACACAGTGCAGTGGGCATGCTGTAAAATCACACACAGTTACTTTTTAAATGAGGATGTAAATGACAAATGCTACAACATTTATTCTACATCAAATTAAATGAGAACGTGATTTTTCTGAACAAACTGTGAAAGATTATAAAATGAACCAGTGAGGTTTGTACTTGTCCTATGAATTAATTCTCCACAAGGGATGCATTGAACACTAGTTTCTTTTATTATGGTACCTGGGTGACAGTTTGGAATTGTTACATTCATCATACTCGATAAGAAAGATATTCCGATCTCACACTTGGCAGTTTCTCTTTAGGTGAGGTGTTGTTTGTACCACAAGCTTCTGTTGTACAAGTAGTTAGCTTATCAGAAATATTTTTTAATAATGGAAAAAATAGAGAGTTTACTGTGATTACACTGATTTATATCAGAAAACATCATTAAAACACAAAATATTTCATGTGATCCTGGGAAATGTAAGCCCGGTTTTGGAAAGTTGTTTTTAAAATAGGTTAAACTTTTTAAGCGCCTGACCGAGGCCCAAGCCTTACAGTAGGTTGCAGTTTTGCTTATTTTTTTACTTCGCTTGATTTTTACAATTTAACTTGTATTTGTTACTTTTTTAGGTTCGGGAACATCCATTGTACCATTTAATGAAAGCTAGAATATTGAAAAAGAAAGGAGAGCTGGGTGAAGCCATAAAAACTTTGCAAATGACAATGAAGCTCCCTGAAATGAAGAAAGGCGCAGTTAAAAGAGGCACGCCTTTCGCGCTTAGTGTCAGTGAACGCGTCTCTATATATCTGGAGCTTGCCGAAACTCTTCGGCTTAACAACGAACAGGTAAACAACCACGGGGTAATTTCACGGAGAAAAGGAAAACGTGCTGTAAAACACAATTCAGTTTAACAAAGCATACAGGCGGTTTATATTCCACATGGGTTAATATTTGGTGATAAAAATACATTATCCACTGATATCTTTTAAGAACTATCCTAAAGCACCTTGGCATCTAAAGCTTAAAGTGAGACAGGTTTCCTCCTTTAGTAGGCACTCTATAAGTAAAACCAGCTTCTGTTGTCTACATTTCCAGGTGTTATAATACAGAGTATTATAGTAGTATATACAGAGTAGCCCTACTTCTCTTCCTAAAATGTATTAAAATAAAGCAGAGAGTACCTCCGCCTGTCCCTTTAATTAAAAAGAATCAATAGAAGCAGTTTTACCCATTATTATATTGCCTGCAATCTATATTGATTATTGATTTTCCATTCCAGCATGAAGCCACAAAGGTAATGCAAGATGCCATCAACGAATTCCGCGGCACTCCCGAGGCAGTTCGAATAGTTATTGCGAACGCAGACTTGGCACTGAGTAAAGGTGGCGCAGACATTGCCTTGAATATGCTGAGGGAGATCACACCAGACCAGCCATATTACATCCAGGTCAAACAGAAGATGGCTGAGCTATATCTTGACACACGCAAGGATAAGAGGTTATACATTGCCTGCTTTAGGTAAGGTTCTAATGACAGGAACATATTCGGCATACCCTAGTGCATTGTGGGACCCCACACAGAACACAGACATCACAATGAATGAAATGTGAGCATTCTCCATGGTTGTTGCGTGCCCAGAAATGCCTGCTACCAATTCTTAATCACTCACTGAAAGGGACACTGTAGGCACTATAACTATTTCATCTCAGTGAATTGGTTGTAGTACATGGAGTTCCCGTGGGCTGTCCCTCCATTCAGTGTTAAACCATTTACAAGCAGTTTAATACAGAATGAGGGTCTTTGGCCACCCACCACCCAGCCCCTAGTGGAGGTAATGATAAGACACTTCCTTGTAGCCATATTACTTTATACCAGCAATGGGCACTGCGATAGGCTGAAAGCCATCAGTTAATACTCTCAGCCAATCACAGCCGTCCATTGCTGCTCAGGCTAATACTTCTTCTTTAGCCCAAGCAGCTTATTGAGCATTAACATATTACAAACAATTTAACGCTGAATGGAAGGATGACACCAGGGACTCCAAACACCATAACCAGTTAGGTGAGCTGAAGCAGTTACGGTGCCTATAGTGTGTGAGAGATGATGTTAGAATGGTAACAATGTTTTGTATCTGTTTTGCTCCTGCACTCACGAGGACTGGGCTCTCCAATACACCAGGAACTGTGAAGAACTGACAAGGGAATGGCAATTTTATTTCTCTCTTTTTTTTTGCTATTTTGGAATAAAATCTGCCATTCACGCATCATTCTTACCCAGTCCCCAGTATAACAGCGTTATATACTAAAGTGAGAATTCAAAATTAATTTCACATTTAAAGTCCTAATAGCCAATCAGGAAACATTGTGTAAGCCAGCATTGCTTCCAATTGGACTACTGAGGCCTTAAATGTTTAATTTCTAAATTCTCACTTTAGTGACTAACCCTGTGTGTGAAAAGGCCCATACATGGCTAACTATGCAGCTATTCCTCAACTATCCCTCCCTTGATTCTGAGCAAGATTGTACATAGCCAAATACAAGCAAAGCAGCATGGGAGTTGTAATTTTATGACTTCCTCGGAGGTTAATCTTAAAATAGAGACCAAGATTGAGGCCAGACTAGCTGAACTAGAAATGTAGTTGTAACATGTTTTCCAAGTTGAATATTTTTTGCTAGAATTGGCTATTCCTCTGCCAGTTGTCCATAGTTACCAGTTTATTGAATAATTCTCTGCCACCTCGGGTGAGCATATTACTTATATAATCAGGGGTATTTATAAAGATACATACCTCGGGGTTGTATTAGATAAAATGAACATTGCAAACAGCTAACAATGAGCCACTTATTACAGCCCTGACGTATTTATTTTATATACAATCTATTGGTTCTCTCTAGCCAGTGATGGCAAACCTTGGCACTCCAGATGTTTGTGATCTGCATTTGCTGTGATCCCAAGCAGTCCTTGGGGATGCCACAGGTTGACTGAGCATCATGGGAAATGGAATTAACAAACATGCGAGGTGATAGGATGGCCATGCTGTATCCTCATCGTGATCTTATACAAAGATGAGGAAGTATGGAAGTAGAAGCCTTACTGACTCATTGTACACATTAATACTATTATTGTCCCTGTCACAGAGAGCTATGTGAACAACTTCCAGGCCCTCACACCAGTCTTCTTCTGGGAGATGCCTACATGAACATCCAAGAGGTAACTATGGAGCAAGACTTCTCTTCCATTTTGTCATTGTTATCAAATACCATAGCATATGTAACAATAGTGACCACAGTTTTAATAGATTAGATTTAATAAGGATTTCCAGAGATCGTTAAATAGTCACTAGGTCTAGAAAGTTTAAACCTAGCTTTCAGATCTTCTGAACACAAAATACACTGACTGCCAACTGGACCTGAATGACTTTTCCCGTGATATTTTGCCAGCCTTAAGGCATGACGGGAAATTAAGTTAGCAAAGATCTGGGGTTTTGAGGTTATTCTATACTGGACAATGGATCCCAGGGAAGTGAATCTGTGCAATTGCTTGGAAAATATATATGAAAATGTGTTTGGAATGAAATGTGATTACGGCATCTTAGTTTATTATCTTCGTTTACATTCTATCCTTTCTCAAGATTTTCTTAAACAGCTGACTGTATTTCAAAGAAATTTAGTACAGACAGGTGTATGGTCAGTTTTTGATTTACTTTACATGAAAAAGGAAAAAGTTATAATTAATCTCTCTTTTAATAACAGCCCGATAAAGCCTTGGAAGTTTACGATCAAGCACAGCGGAAAAATCCCAGTGAAGCCTCATTAGCTAGCAGAATTGGACAAGCACTTGTCAAAACACATCAGTATAAAAAGGTTTTTACATAACTCGTTTTTTTTTTGTTTTTTTCTTTTACTCGGACTTCCTCTTAAATAACCACCAATTGACTGGTGTATTGTGTATGTGTTTGTCATGTGTGAATAGTGTGCACTCCTGCAAAATATTGCCATCTCTATAGCGACCAATCTGCTCTTAGTACACCGAGCGAAACAGACAGAAAATGTGGGTTCAAATAAACATAGGCAATCAGAAATTTAAATGTTAGAATACTATAGAAATGGGAATATGAATACCACCACTGGCTACATTTAGTACATTTTGGCTAGCGTATGCCTTGGATATTACTGTCATTGGTGGTTGAAAACACCCTGCACTTCAGCTCGTAAAGGGGAAGTGTTGAGAGGAAGTCCAGTTCAGAAGATCAGTTCTCTTTTCCATGTTTCTCCTGGGGATATATTATAGCATAGGTCGTTAGTAGTCATACTGACCTCACCTAGAATAGTACCTGTGACCCTGAGGTTTGAACAGGTCCTCTGTGCGTTACACAGAGCTCCTGAAATAGTCTGTTATTGTTTATCTCAGCGCTAATTGTTTTGAAATGTCTTTTAGGCAATTAATTACTATGAGGCTGCGCAGAATATCAGCGGGCAGGATTTACTGTGCTGTGACCTCGCAGATCTCCTCTGTAAATTGAAGAACTATAACAAGGCAGAAAAGGTTCTGAAACACGCTCTGGATCACGAGTCAGGTACGTTCTAAATGGCATATAAACTGCTCCCATTTACCTCATTTGCGATCTCTTGAAATGCAAGTATATTCGGAAAATAAATAATTTTAAAAGCTTTCTAGGTGTTGACTGCGATTTAATATTATTTTTGTTGCTTGCTAAAACTTTTGACTAATTTGTTTTAACATATATAAAAGGTGAGGAATGTGATCTTTCCTCGTGCAATTTATGTGTGTTTTTTACAAATTCATTTTTCTCAACTGTAAATATTTAATCATTTCATTTCATTATTCAAATAAGAACGAATTCTGATTTTTGCTTTAAAGCTTTTAGAGAATGAAGTGCCTGCTTTATATCCTAATTCTTACTAGAATGCACAAGGCTGCTTTCTGAAAGGGTCATTTATGGCACAGGAATTAAAAATGTTTAAGGCAATGTGCTTGTAAAACAAGTTTCTTCATTTTATATTGTTGTTTTAGGAGATAGGGCAGCTTTATTGTATTATAAGCTTTATAAAATATAATTGTAGAAAATAATGCAAAATGTAACAATGTAATACATGTAACGAATTGAGCTGGTCATAAAACATATTATACTGAAATGTGTGACTGTTTCAGGCTGCATGGAAATATGATCAATGCTGCATTTTATACTCTGCTATTGGATCGCTCCGAAACTCTGCAAAGAAATTGATTTTTTTTTTTTCTGAGATATGCTGCGGTTTAAACTGCATTGCAGATTATGTTTGGTTGTGTAGAGTCTACATCCAATGGGACACTGGCATAATCTCTGTGCCACTCAAATGAAATGTCAATTTAGAAAATAAAGTGTTTATTGTTTCTTTTCAGTTACTGACTTGGCATCAATGATGAAAGATGTTAAATGTCTGCTGTTGCTAGCAAAGGTCTACAAAAGTTATAAAACAGAAGAATTGGCTGACACTCTGAGCAAGGTAATATTAGTCCTAACCGTGCTTAACATTTTAAATCCCATGCTACTAGCAAGGCCTAAAACCTTACTCACCACTGGAGGGTAAATTACATACTCACCAGCAGAGAAGGATTAAGATCCCACTAGGCCCTAAGTAAGTGACCAGTTTGGGGTTCCCTCTTCATTTGTTGCATAGGGCTGGTGAATGGGGCTAAGCAGATTCTTGGTTCAAAGACCCCTGTCTAAACTCTGGGCCCTAGACAGCTGCCTAAGGTCAACCTAAGGTTAATCCTGCTCTGTTCACCAGGGCTGAATTTTCACTAGCCATTGGCTAGAGGGTAACAATAGATTTATTTTAATACTAATGGGTAGTTAAAGCAGTTTTGTTTTTTTTGTTGCTTTTTTTGTCTTGTGATGCTAGTTTAAAGGTAAAAAATACCACCTATTTTTAATGCTCTATAAAGACAATGCATTAAAAAGTAAAAATAATTAAATAAGAATCCACAGGAAAGTTTCTCACCTTTACAGCTTCCCTTGGTACACTGTTTAGTGGATCTGCTTCACACACCAGGAATAAACTATTATCCCTGCAGGGGTGTATGGGATGAGTAGTTTATCTCATACATCAGTTGCACTTATCACTTAAAGGGTGATAGGAGCCATACCATGGCAGCTCTTGGTTAATCTGTAGCATAGTTAGTGAACTGGGCTATGTGCAGCTATTGGCACAGCCATGGTCAGCGCATGCATGCTCCGAGACTCAGCTCTTGGTTTATCTGTAGCATAGTTAGTGAACTGGGCTATGTGCAGCTATTGGCACAGCCATGGTCAGCGCATGCATGCTCCGAGGCTCAGCTCTTGGTTTATCTGTAGCATAGTTAGTGAACTGGGCTATGTGCAGCTATTGGCACAGCCATGGTCAGCGCATGCATGCTCCGAGACTCAGCTCTTGGTTTATCTGTAGCATAGTTAGTGAACTGGGCTATGTGCAGCTATTGGCACAGCCATGGTCAGCGCATGCATGCTCCGAGACTCAGCTCTTGGTTTATCTGTAACATAGTTAGTGAACTGGGCTATGTGCAGCTATTGGCACAGCCATGGTCAGCGCATGCATGCTCCGAGACTCAGCTCTTGGTTTATCTGTAACATAGTTAGTGAACTGGGCTTTGTGCAGCTATTGGCACAGCCATGGTCAGCGCATGCATGCTCCGAGACTCAGCTCTTGGTTTATCTGTAACATAGTTAGTGAACTGGGCTATGTGCAGCTATTGGCACAGCCATGGTCAGCGCATGCATGCTCCGAGGCTCAGCTCTTGGTTTATCTGTAACATAGTTAGTGAACTGGGCTATGTGCAGTTATTGGCACAGCCATGGTCAGCGCATGCATGCTCTGAGACTCAGCTCTTGGTTTATCTGTAACATAGTTAGTGAACTGGGCTTTGTGCAGCTATTGGCACAGCCATGCTCAGCGCATGCATGCTCTGAGACTCAGCTCTTGGTTTATCTGTAGCATAGTTAGTGAACTGGGCTATGTGCAGCTATTGGCACAGCCATGGTCAGCGCATGCATGCTCTGAGACTCAGCTCTTGGTTTATCTGTAACATAGTTAGTGAACTGGGCTTTGTGCAGCTATTGGCACAGCCATGGTCAGCGCATGCATGCTCCGAGGCTCAGCTCTTGGTTTATCTGTAGCATAGTTAGTGAACTGGGCTATGTGCAGCTATTGGCACAGCCATGGTCAGCGCATGCATGCTCCGAGGCTCAGCTCTTGGTTTATCTGTAACATAGTTAGTGAACTGGGCTATGTGCAGCTATTGGCACAGCCATGGTCAGCGCATGCATGCTCCGAGACTCAGCTCTTGGTTTATCTGTAACATAGTTAGTGAACTGGGCTATGTGCAGCTATTGGCACAGCCATGGTCAGCGCATGCATGCTCCGAGGCTCAGCTCTTGGTTTATCTGTAGCATAGTTAGTGAACTGGGCTTTGTGCAGCTATTGGCACAGCCATGGTCAGCGCATGCATGCTCCGAGACTCAGCTCTTGGTTTATCTGTAACATAGTTAGTGAACTGGGCTATGTGCAGCTATTGGCACAGCCATGGTCAGCGCATGCATGCTCCGAGACTCAGCTCTTGGTTTATCTGTAGCATAGTTAGTGAACTGGGCTATGTGCAGCTATTGGCACAGCCATGGTCAGCGCATGCATGCTCCGAGGCTCAGCTCTTGGTTTATCTGTAACATAGTTAGTGAACTGGGCTATGTGCAGTTATTGGCACAGCCATGGTCAGCGCATGCATGCTCCGAGACTCAGCTCTTGGTTTATCTGTAACATAGTTAGTGAACTGGGCTTTGTGCAGCTATTGGCACAGCCATGGTCAGCGCATGCATGCTCCGAGGCTCAGCTCTTGGTTTATCTGTAGCATAGTTAGTGAACTGGGCTTTGTGCAGCTATTGGCACAGCCATGCTCAGCGCATGCATGCTCTGAGACTCAGCTCTTGGTTTATCTGTAGCATAGTTAGTGAACTGGGCTATGTGCAGCTATTGGCACAGCCATGGTCAGCGCATGCATGCTCCGAGGCTCAGCTCTTGGTTTATCTGTAACATAGTTAGTGAACTGGGCTTTGTGCAGCTATTGGCACAGCCATGGTCAGCGCATGCATGCTCCGAGGCTCAGCTCTTGGTTAATCTGTAGCATAGTTAGTGAACTGGGCTTTGTGCAGCTATTGGCACAGCCATGGTCAGCGCATGCATGCTCCGAGGCTCAGCTCTTGGTTTATCTGTAGCATAGTTAGTGAACTGGGCTTTGTGCAGCTATTGGCACAGCCATGGTCAGCGCATGCATGCTCCGAGACTCAGCTCTTGGTTTATCTGTAGCATAGTTAGTGAACTGGGCTATGTGCAGCTATTGGCACAGCCATGGTCAGCGCATGCATGCTCCGAGGCTCAGCTCTTGGTTTATCTGTAGCATAGTTAGTGAACTGGGCTTTGTGCAGCTATTGGCACAGCCATGGTCAGCGCATGCATGCTCCGAGACTCAGCTCTTGGTTTATCTGTAGCATAGTTAGTGAACTGGGCTATGTGCAGCTATTGGCACAGCCATGGTCAGCGCATGCATGCTCCGAGACTCAGCTCTTGGTTTATCTGTAACATAGTTAGTGAACTGGGCTATGTGCAGCTATTGGCACAGCCATGGTCAGCGCATGCATGCTCCGAGACTCAGCTCTTGGTTTATCTGTAGCATAGTTAGTGAACTGGGCTATGTGCAGCTATTGGCACAGCCATGGTCAGCGCATGCATGCTCCGAGACTCAGCTCTTGGTTTTATCTGCTTAACATAATAGTTAGTGAACTGGGCTTTGTGCAGTTATTGGTACAGCCATGGTCAGCATGCATGCTCCGAGGCTCAGCTCTTGGTTTATCTGTAGCATAGTTAGTGAACTGGGCTTTGTGCAGCTATTGGCACAGCCATGCTCAGCGCATGCATGCTCCGAGACTCAGCTCTTGGTTTATCTGTAGCATAGTTAGTGAACTGGGCTTTGTGCAGCTATTGGCACAGCCATGCTCAGCGCATGCATGCTCAGCGCATGCATGCTCCGAGGCTCAGCTCTTGGGTTATCTGTAGCATAGTTAGTGAACTGGGCTTGTGCAGCTATTGGCACAGCCATGTCAGCGCATGCATGCTCCGAGACTCAGCTCTTGGTTTATCTGTAGCATAGTTAGTGAACTGGGCTATGTGCAGCTATTGGCACAGCCATGGTCAGCGCATGCATGCTCTGAGACTCAGCTCTTGGTTTATCTGTAACATAGTTAGTGAACTGGGCTTTGTGCAGCTATTGGCACAGCCATGGTCAGCCCATGCATGCTCCGTGGCTCAGCTCTTGGTTTATCTGTAGCATAGTTAGTGAACTGGGCTATGTGCAGCTATTGGCACAGCCATGGTCAGCGCATGCATGCTCCGAGGCTCAGCTCTTGGTTTATCTGTAACATAGTTAGTGAACTGGGCTATGTGCAGCTATTGGCACAGCCATGGTCAGCGCATGCATGCTCTGAGACTCAGCTCTTGGTTTATCTGTAACATAGTTAGTGAACTGGGCTTTGTGCAGCTATTGGCACAGCCATGGTCAGCGCATGCATGCTCTGAGACTCAGCTCTTGGTTTATCTGTAACATAGTTAGTGAACTGGGCTTTGTGCAGCTATTGGCACAGCCATGCTCAGCGCATGCATGCTCCGAGACTCAGCTCTTGGTTTATCTGTAACATAGTTAGTGAACTGGGCTATGTGCAGCTATTGGCACAGCCATGGTCAGCGCATGCATGCTCCGAGACTCAGCTCTTGGTTTATCTGTAACATAGTTAGTGAACTGGGCTATGTGCAGCTATTGGCACAGCCATGGTCAGCGCATGCATGCTCCGAGACTCAGCTCTTGGTTTATCTGTAACATAGTTAGTGAACTGGGCTTTGTGCAGCTATTGGCACAGCCATGGTCAGCGCATGCATGCTCCGAGACTCAGCTCTTGGTTTATCTGTAACATAGTTAGTGAACTGGGCTATGTGCAGCTATTGGCACAGCCATGGTCAGCGCATGCATGCTCCGAGGCTCAGCTCTTGGTTTATCTGTAACATAGTTAGTGAACTGGGCTATGTGCAGCTATTGGCACAGCCATGGTCAGCGCATGCATGCTCTGAGACTCAGCTCTTTCTTCTTGGAGGAGGGAGAGCTCAGCCCAAGTTATACGTGCAGTGTGCAAAGGTCACACACAATGTGGATAAAACTGATCTAACCAGCTCAGAAAAAAATGTTTCCAGGTAGATGATTAGCAGGAGCTGGAGGTGAAGCTAAATGTCGGACGGAAATGTAATATAAAATGCTATAATGTAAATAAAATGTTATACAGACTAGATCCTTGCACTATAATCACTTCAGCAAGCTATATTTTTTTAAATCAGGAACTGTGTCTTTTTAACACCATTGTCTTTCCAGACTCTTGATATTCAGCTGCGGGTCCTAAAGCGTGTACATATGGAACAACCCGATATTATCCCAGCACAAAAGAAAATTGCATCCGAAATTTGCGTCCAACTCGCTGAGCATTATATAGAACAAAAGGATTACGAAAAAGCCCTAAAATGCTACAAAGAAGCCATGACTTATACGGAGACTGATGGCAAAGTGAGCGGTTTTTTTTTAAAAATAATTTTTCCTTATATGGATTGTAGTCTTTTATTTAACGTTTCCAAAGTTCACTCTCACACACTCTTGAAAACAGGTGAGTATTTTCCATGGTCATGAGTGAAACTTGTCCTATTCCTCAGAGGATAGCGAGTAGTTGTCCTCTCTTGCCAGTTTTTTTCATTTCTGATTTTGATATGCATTGTGTTTAATGAAAGCAGGTTCTCTACTTATTAATGTAGATGTTTATCGTGGAACCTGTGGTAGTAGTGTTGATTACACACTTTTTGTTTTAGATCAAGCATTGGCGTTACAATATCATGACTAATATTCGTTAAAATATTTAAAATGGGTGTTACCCCACGCAGAAATATGAGTCAAGATTCTTGTTTCTCTACCTCATCGCCATCTGCAGATTACACGTTAACACATTTACATGCTTTGTTTCTAAAAACAGATCCAGCACATTATACAATCCATAGGTATGTTTGGAAGAAAGATATGGATATAATCATTTTTTGATCTTTAGCATGAGAACATGTTATTTTTTTTATAGTGTATCTTAATGTCCAATATGCAGGGGGACATTAAACCATAAATATCTCATTACAGGTGATGCTGGAATTATCCCATTTGTACCTGAAAATGAATGACGTGGACTCCTGTGAACAGCAATGTAGAGCACTTTTTATGGATCCGAATTATAATGAGGCAGCTTCAATGGTAAATATATTTGTAATTGCTTTCTCAGAGGAGAACGTATATGCTCACTAACCCAATAGAACAAATAAGAGCAGTGTACCTCAAAGGGAACTAGAAAACAAAACGTATGCTATGTACGGTATATATTTAATGTTTCTAATGGGATGCCAGTAGTACCCTCACTAGACTCGGCAACATTGAAATCCAAAAAACAAATACATTTTATTAACGAGAAAAAGACAATACTATCATTTAAAGAGTGCTCAAAGTACAAACGTGCTAGAACTGCAAGTATATGTAAAGTGGACAGAACAAAGGATTATGAATTATAGTAGGTCATCAGTATACTTAACCCATAATTGATGCCAAAAGAGTACTGTCCGCCAATACTTGCTGTGGGATAGTGTGTGTACGGGAGAATCTAAAGGCAGCTTACATGTCTGCATACCGTGTAATCCTATATTGCTGGATTTAGCTGCAAACAATATATATATGTATAGGGGATAGGAGAGGGGAGTAGAATAAGATGGATATCATTGCTGGACTAAGCTGCAAACAATATATGGATAGGGGATAGGAGAGGGGAGTAGAATAAGATGGATATCATCGCTGGACTAAGCTGCAAACAATATATGGATAGGGGATAGGAGAGGGATGCATAGATTTAATATTCAAAAATGAATACAACTCTAACCACTGGATACTGAGGTCCAGAAGAGCGAGTATAATCTGGAACTATAATATCATAGAGTAAGTCTGTAAACTTAAAAATATTGCAGTGCAAAAAAGTACATAGCATGTACCCCCTCAAGAATGCCTAAGACAATTCAAAAATACTAATATAGTTTAAGCCTGTAGGCTATCCTCCTAAATCACCGGTCCGTGGGTATAGTTCAGCAGACTCCTGACTTTATTGTCTATAGGGTAGGTCAATGTCTGAATTTTAAATACTCTAAACGGATCACAAGTGTCAGTCCTACTGTGTCAAGTATCCATATACCTAATAAGTAAATCGCTAGTGAATAGAGCTCTAACACAATAAGGAGCTCCCCTATGTAGGGAACGAACTAGACGATCTAAGAAATCTGTGTGTGTGTGTGTGTGTATATGATAAAAAGCAACAGTGTTAAACTACTGTAAAAGGATAGGTGTGGAGTCTAAACAGCAGCTCTATAGAGATGAGGAGCTTCCTTGCATAATAGACTAGCTAGAGCTACTAAAATATGTGTCTTAAAGCTGAATAATCCCACTATCCCATTTACATGTAAATTATATGTTTGTTATTGTCACACTTGTTTTTGTCTTGTATGTATATTACACTATTTTGTCATATGTACGATAAAATGAGAAAAAAAATTTCAATAAAAAGAATAAGAAAAAAAAAGTAATATGAGAGTCGCTAAAGGTGCTAGTCAGACGGATCCCACAATTGTTCTTATTCAGATATGTTATAAATTCCTGTAAAACTTCCATAGTTCCATTCCATATGAAAAAGATATCGTCGATAAACCGGCAATATGTAATCAAATGTCTCTTCCACTGAAGTTCTGTGAAAACGAATGCCTCTTCCCAAAACGCCATAAAAAAATTTGCGTAGCTTGGGGCAAATTTTGTGCCCATTGCATTGCCGCAAATTTGCAAATAAAGAGTTTTCAAACCAAAAATAATTGTGAGTTAAAATAAGTAAAATCCCTTCTAAAATATATTCTATTTGTTCTATTTTAAAATCTGATTTTTCTAAAAAATATTTCACCGCTGCCAATCCTTTTTCATGCGGAATGATACTATACAGGGAAGTCACGTCACATGTGGCCAAAATATTTTGACACTTGACACAGTAGGACTGACACTTGTGATCCGTTTAGAGTATTTAAAATTCAGACATTGACCTACCCTATAGACAATAACGTCAGGAGTCTGCTGAACTATACCCACGGACCGGTGATTTAGGAGGATAGCCTACAGGCTTAAACTATATTAGTATTTTTGAATTGTCTTAGGCATTCTTGAGGGGGTACATGCTATGTACTTTTTTGCACTGCAATATTTTTAAGTTTACAGACTTACTCTATGATATTATAGTTCCAGATTATACTCGCTCTTCTGGACCTCAGTATCCAGTGGTTAGAGTTGTATTCATTTTTGAATATTAAATCTATGCATCCCTCTCCTATCCCCTATCCATATATTGTTTGCAGCTTAGTCCAGCGATGATATCCATCTTATTCTACTCCCCTCTCCTATCCCCTATCCATATATTGTTTGCAGCTTAGTCCAGCGATGATATCCATCTTATTCTACTCCCCTCTCCTATCCCCTATCCATATATTGTTTGCAGCTTAGTCCAGCGATGATATCCATCTTATTCTACTCCCCTCTCCTATCCCCTATATATATATTGTTTGCAGCTTAGTCCAGCAATATAGGATTACACGGTATGCAGACATGTAAGCTGCCTTTATATTCTCCCATACACACACACTATCCCACAGCAAGTATTGGCGGACAGTACTCTTTTGGCATCAATTATGGGTTAAGTATACTGATGACCTACTATAATTCATAATCCTTTGTTCTGTCCACTTTACATATACTTGCAGTTCTAGCACGTTTGTACTTCGAGCACTCTTTAAATGATAGTATTGTCTTTTTCTCGTTAACAAAATTTATTTGTTTTTTGGATTTTTATGTTGCCGAGTCTAGTGAGGGTACTACTTGCATCCCATTAGAAACATTAAATATATACCGTACATCGCATACGTTTTGTTTTCTAGTTCCCTTTGAGGTATACTGTTCTACTTTTGTTCTATTAGTTTCTCACCTGGGGCTACCCCCCACAATTCGTGTATCCTCTCAATTTGTTAGGCTCGTTTTACTTTCTTTTGCTCAGTAACAAAAGCGTGAGTTAGAGGAAAATGATGCTATGTTTGTGTTCTGGAGACATTTATAAACCACTCAACCTTCAATCCCATGGTTTATTATGATGCTCCAGAATCCTTCAATAATATTATCTACCCATAGCACATAGTTGGTCAGAATGGTGTGGATAAAAGTCCTTCTCTGAATAAGGATCATTAGTCAGAGGACCGCTCTTCAGTAGATCTGTGACCATGTAGAACTAAGTGAATAGCCGTAAAAGATTTAATACTCCCACTACATCAGGTAGGAAAAGGGTACAAAGTAATATCAGAGCGTTCGCAAATCCCAGACACTGTTGGATTAGTAGTGTGATGTGGTGGCTACAGCATACTACAAATACACTGTCTAGAAAAGGACATCCTCAAAGGCTTGAACACGTGCCAGCCGTGCAAGGACAGGGCTTGTGAGAGGCAAAGAAATCAATCACATCAAAAGAGCTACAGAGGTCAGTTACTGGAGTAAATGTGTGCAATTCAACAATTTCAAGACCTCTCAATCAAACTGTCCTGTAAAGAGGCCATTACTCAAAACCAGCCACAGTTAGACTTGGAGTGTGACTTGGCTTAAGTATGGGAGAAGGTTTTGATGTCAGATGAGCACAAGATACAGCTTTTTAGCAGCATACAGATAATAAGAGGACATTGATTGGCTGTAGGGGAAGAGTCAAGTCAGCAACCCAGCTCATGCTGATCTCTCATTGGCTGAGGTCAGTATGCACTTAAAAATTTTTTTTTTCGTGAAAAGATCGAGTGTTTGAACAATTGGAAAAACAGCAATGATGAGGCCAAAACCTATCAAATGCATGTTTTTTTGGTACCCAGAGTGTACCTGTAAAAAACATGCACTAACACGGGTATTACTGGAGATTGGTCTAAGGGACTGAAACAATTCCAGTATGTTATTTGTGAAGAAACATAATCTCCGGCCAATGTTTCTGCCAATATTTGCAGCCGTCATCAAAGGACTAAATGTTTCTAGCAGTGGAACAGAGGGTCGTTAAACCTAGTTCCAGACATTTCTATAACAATGATATGGTTAGTAATGTACTGAATATAAATTAACAATATTATTAATGTTAGCTAGTGAATGTGTGTACTTGATTACCCTAAAACATTCTCCTTAATAAAGATAGCTAGATAGATAGATATATACATAGAATTCTCCAGCATTAGCTATGCTTCAGGGCCTTGAATTTAACATTCATTTTGAATTCTCACTTTAGTGAATGGATAGATACAAACATAAATACAATACCGTCCAGACTCCTAAACAACGTTAGCTAGCTGAAATGCTTTATGTGTGAAGAGTGTGTCCTTTCCTTTCATTTTACAAAAATTGCACATTTTAAATGGAAATTGTCACTGTCTTAAATTAGCCTTGTTACATCCCCCTGGCTGTCAATCAGACAACAGGTCTTGTTACTTCCTGGTTTGTTTAGCTCAGTGGCGGTAAACTCAAAAGGCAGCAATTGCCCAGAGCACCTGCCTTGCAGAGACTTCTCATTGAGCTGCATTGGGAAGTCTGTGATTGGACAGCCACAGAAAGTCTGGGCGGGGTTAGAAGGGGAGGGCTTGCAAAGGGTGCAGACAAGTAGCAAACAGTTATTAGATATACCAACAATGAAAAAAATCATAATTAAATGCCTGCATGTTTTTGTTGGGGGTATATTTCCTAAAGAGTGCTTTTTATTTATGCAGTGGAGTGTCCCTCTAACTGACATTATATAAACTATATTGTAATCCTATTTTTCTGTATTTCAGTCTAATTATTGTAGAGTCCTCCATCCAGTTTTGGGGTCCGATATATCTATGACCCTATTTTATATCTAATGTTTACATAATGTGGACGGTCAGAGAGACGCCGGGATCCTGTCTTTCCATGTATTTTAATTCTGTGTTCCTGGCATCAGTTCTTCCACATGGTGGTAGTTTCCTTCACTCCAACTGTCTCAATAAATCTCGCTTGTGGAAACAAAGTGTCTCTGCTGAAACCATTACTCTGCTATAAGCCGAGATATAAGAACAGAACAACACAAAATGAATAGAGGTTATTATTACTGCATTAACAAATAAAACACAATGACCAAATATCCAGCTCATAAGCCAAACACTATACTTCAAGGCCTCTCGGCAACTCTATGCCAGACATTTTAATGGATTGTCTCAAAAGTGCAATCAGGGCATGAGAGGATCGTAACTGCGCTTGATGTAAACCATATGGTGTTTAGTTGTATGATTTATGTACTTTCAAGGTAAATAATCTGTGCAGATGTTCTGTAATTCCCAGTGGCAACTATAACGGCAATAGTGAAGTTTATCACAAATGTAATCTTCTGTAGCTAGTGTAACTATATCATGTCACATATAATGCCAGATATTCCAAAGTCTTTCTAATTTGATTATTATCTTATTGTTTTTTAGATGATGGCAGACATAATGTTTCGTAAACAGAATTATACAAAATCCATAGAACTTTTTCAGCAAGTACTGGAAAAAGCTCCAGGTGAGACTGTACCTTGGGTCTTTAAATGTACAGATGTAATATAAGTTAGCTCCATTCTCCATTTAATAGCTCTCTAAAAAAAAAATGTATTATTTGTTTTTCCAATTAACTATTAATGAGATCTCTAAGACAGCGTGATATTTAAATTTATATCTCACCTGCCTAAATTCTCACTAATCCGAAATGATCTTCTA
Organism: Pelobates cultripes; assembly: GCA_933207985.1. Classification (NCBI taxonomy): domain Eukaryota; kingdom Metazoa; phylum Chordata; class Amphibia; order Anura; family Pelobatidae; genus Pelobates; species Pelobates cultripes. The sequence goes on along the minus strand of OW240915.1, from coordinate 15,122,743 downwards.
GTTTATTACATTCTATGAGCCAAAAGTCAGTTGTACTATAATTTTTTAAAAATGTTGTTTGTTTGTTTTTATTGTTGTTGTTTTTTTTAAATTTTTATTCAGTGCAAGTCTGTGCTGGCATAGTTTGGCATCTGATGCAAATTCAAAATGTTCAATGATTGTGTGTGTGTGTTCTCAAGGATTCTCACCTTCAATATTCTCAGATGTAATGACATTTTTCATTTTTATAAGATTTGCCCAGTCTTCCAACAAATCAAAACATTAAAAAAGTTATGTGAGAATCCAACATAGGACCACACTGGTTTAAGGAAAAACACCAATTGGACAAGACAATTGTTCTGTCTTGTCTCAGTGCTAAAAAGGACATACCGAGTACTATAACCACTGCATCTTATTGTGCTAGGGCTTCTTGTTTTTGGCAATACATAAGTACACCAACTATACTTAATGGGAAGTTTCCTTGAAACATAAGACTGTCCATTATACTTTAAAAAAAATATAAGCAAATAAACAATCTTTATGCCTAAATTTCTCCTTGCCACCTACAGTAATTGCATGGAGCTATATTTGACCATGTTATCATCTAATTCTTTTTTTTCCATTGTAGATAACTTCACTGTCTTGAGTAAGTTAATTGACCTACTCAGAAGAAGTGGTAAACTAAGCGAAGCACCTGCGTTCTTTGATATGGCTTTAGCAAAATCTTCACGAACTGTGTTGGAGCCTGGATATAATTATTGCAAAGGCTTATACTGCTGGTAAATCATCCACATTCTTTGGGACATTCGGTTGTTTGCAGGAAATCCTCATGTTTGGTTAATTGGGGGAATATTTTTGTCGTGGAGTCTAACAGTTGTTTTTGTTATCTAACTATGGATGTAGTGAAGAATGAAAGATCCAGTCACTGTGACAACCTACTCCAAATAAATTGATTGAATTTGCTAGCAAAAGGGCTGGCCCAAGACATGGTAATTCCTGGGTTGTAGATCAAGAGAGGCCGAGCAACATGGGAGTGAGCTTCGCTTGGCAGTACTTTTCCCCCCTCTATCTGTCTAACCATACTCACAGCTCCCTGTGTTGGCCATGTTATTGGAAAGTGTGGTCACTTGTAGACCTCGCACTCCAATTCAGCTGTGCTACATGACCCTGACTAGCAACACTTTCTAAAGTATCTCAGGAGACTTTGCCATTTCACTGTCAGATTATAAGTATGGTTCTCAGCGATGTCTGCAGGAATCCAGAAGCTGGGTTGAGCGAAATCAGGCTTTCTCACTGTTGTAGTTGGTATTAATATAGAAGTTGGGGAAATATGAGATCCAGTCACAAACATGTCAATCCTTTTACAAGTGTCTCCAAAAAAGGAGATGAAACTCATCAGTCGAATCTTAATATGTTCATTTTATTCAGAAGAAACACTTAGAATGGATTTAACAGTTGGACCTATGAGGACACATGTAGGGATGTCATTTAAAAAAAAAAATCATTAACTTCATTCAATGCTGGTAAAAAATGAGGAGCAATGTCTAGTGTGAATGTCAACACAGAATGCGAGATTTAAAAGACAGCAGATTACTGGTTCAGCAAACTTGCCATTAAATCTGAAGCGGTTGGCATTGAGGAAAATAATTTCCTTCAGTAGCACATATTTGCTAATTAGACCATGGCTTAAGTAATTATATTGATCCTGTGTTATTAAATACAGACATAACATAATAATGCAATACATTTATATGTATATTGTGAAAAAAATGATCTTCAAAAATGTCTACCCTGACACTTTTTCATTTAGTTTTTTCCACATTCTCATGCCCAATAGGCACATAGGACAACCTAATGACGCACTGGGATTTTTTAATAAGGCTCGGAGAGACAATGAATGGGGTCAAAGCGCTATTAACAATATGATTCAAATTTGCCTGAACCCTGACAATGTGCTGCTGGGAGGAGAAGTTTTTGAAAACTTGGATGAAGATAAAAGGTAAATATGTTCTGGACCATTATATAATCTGAAATGATTGGTGAAAAGTGCTAATAGTAGTAGAGTAAATATGCTTACCGTCTAGCGGACACTTAAAACCTCTCTATATTATTAATCCAACAAATGTATTCCATTCCCAAATTAAGATTTTATCCGAATATCCTTAAACTAAAAGAGAATGAAACTAAATCCTCATCATCTCTGAATATAGAACAGAAAGTTGTGTTCGGCTGTCAGACCGTTAATATTTCTGTATTTTACAGTCCTTCAGACGAGGTGATAGAATTGGAAAGGCGTGCGGTTCGGACCGCAGAGAAGCTACTAAAGGAGTTCCACCCACGCACTCTGCAGGCCCAGAACCAGCTCACCATGTTAAAGTGCTGTTGCTTGATGGCAAGTAAAGAACGGTCAAACATGGAAACAGCTCTCAGCATCTTTACAGAAATGGCCAATGCCGAGGTAGGTGTCTGCCAGTTATATATGTGGTGGCTTTTCCATACTGTGTGAAATTCTTTAACGCAGCATTGTCTCTTTCAAGCTTTATGAACTCATAAAGACATTGACATTTCAGTGTAATCAGAAGGTTTCAGAAGATACCTTTTAGATGTTGAATACTGGAAAAATGAGGCAAAAGGATGGCTTCTTAAAGGGTCACTCCAACCATTTAAGGGGAGGCACCTTTCTTGTGTAACATGCCCTATTGGGCACTATGGTGAAGGTCCCTTTTTCTCCCAATCCTGTTTGTAATATAACCTACAAATAAAAGAGATTCACTGATCTAGAATCAAGCACTGGCTTTTCATAGAGAACCCTGTGATTGGACCGTTTCGCCAGCTCAGGGAGGGGCGGGGCGGGAGGGAGGGGGAAGCAATCTTTCCTTTGCATGTTCTCTAGGAGATAAAGCCCAAGATGAACATGATTCATCAAACCAGGCCATCTTCTTCTATTGCTCCATGGTCTACTCAGGGATCATCATGGGAACTCTAAGCAGTCTGCAGCTACTCAGCCCCATGCGCAGCAACCTGCTGGACTAGCCTTCGCTCCCCACGTACATCAAAGAGCTTTGGACACCACGGCTTTGATGCCGGTTCACCTTTTGTCTTTTCTTGCACCAATTTTGGTAGGTAATAACCACTGGATACCAGAAAAGCCCCAAAAGACTTTGGCCCTTGTCAAAGTCACTCAGATCTTTTCGCTTGCCCATTTTTCCTGCTTTCAACACATGAAATTCAAAAACAGACTGTTCACTTGCTGTGTTATATACCCCACCCCTTGACAGGTGTTATTGTAATGATATAATCAATGTTATTTATTTCATCTGTCAGTGGTTTTAATGTAGGTTTTTTTTGTGTGTATGTGTGTTTTCAGAATTGTTTCTTTATTGTGTTTTTATATTCCACATACATTTTAACAGTTGTGATATTGTTTCTAAAGGAAAAATAGTTTCCTTTTAACTCTGGCAAACTGTATATTCTTTGCTTTCTAAAGAAACATTTTAAACTTAAGTCATTTGTAAAATTAAAAATGCAATACTACGAATTGTGCAGATTTATAAAAGGAAATTTGGTTATAAAATGCCTTGAATCTATATTCTTTGCCATACCTCTTGTTGCCGGTGGAGATTTATAGGAGTTTTAAATGGGCAGTTAGTTATAGTAAGCCGTCAATTAAGATGTCAAATTAAACAAGAAATAGTAAAACAGACACACAAATAAAGACACATCTAAACTGAGTTTTGTTTTTTGTTTTTTTTTAGCTTTGCTGTGGCTTAAATGTTCTAATGTGGATGTCAAGTGACATAAACCCTGTTGAAAGTCCTAAAGTGATTATATATTGAAACATAAAAAGGTGGCATAATAAAACATCACTACTCTAATAATTCTGCGTACTGTGCCCCTTATTTTTCTAGAAAGAAAGTGCTGCCTCTCTACTTGCTGTTGCCCAGGCTTATATGATTCTTAAGCAGACACCTCGTGCCAGAAACCACCTGAAGCGACTGTCAAAATTTAACTGGTCCTTGGCAGAGGCTGAAGATCTGGAGAAGAGCTGGTTGCTGCTCTCCGATATATATATTAAATCAGGAAAATATGACATTGCAACCGAGCTGCTGAAACGCTGCTTAATGTATAACAAGGTAGGTAGAAGACAGGAGATGCTGCAATATAATCATATTCTAATTAAGCAGGTACACATGTTTATACATGTCTGTGTACTTTCAGATATAGGGCCAGAGCTTCTCCTGGGGAATAATGACCTCTTGGCTCCCATATTAGGGACAAGTCTGATATGCTCAGGGACATTATTTCTCTGTTCTGGCTCATGTATGCTAGCACTCTTTGACAAAGGCAACAGTCCAGTATTTCCTTGTGGTGCTACGTTCTGTAAATGGCCTGATGACAGCAAATGTTGAGGTATAATGGCATATACACTGCAACAAACTCTAGGTCTTCTATTGCAGGGCAAAAATCCAGACGTGATTGTGACAATCAGAGTCATAGCTTTATTCTATCACAGTCATATAAAAAAATATATATAAAAAGTGTATGTACAGACGGTGAACAGAGGGGTGACACATCAGGGGAAACGTGGCACTTTCTCAGAGACTAATGGCTATGACCCACATAGTACACAAAGTACTGGTAACCTTTATAACTTATACCCTTCCCATCGGACAACACTCGAAGCAAGCCACGACGCACGAATAACAAACTATCTGTCCGACACGATCACTAACGCAATCGGCCAAGACTCGGCGGCCGAGCTCGACACACCGATTAGCACGGAGGAGCTAGCGGCAGCCCTTAAGGTATCCAAATCGGGCAAGGCCCCAGGTCCGGACGGCTTTTCGACTGGTTACTATAAGAGTTTCTCCAATCTCCTTCTACCGTGGCTGACCAAAGCGATCAACGCGGTGGGTGAAGGCGGGAACCTGGGCGCGGAGTCCTTAGCAGCGACCATTACGGTTTTGCTTAAGCCGGGAAAGGACCCACTACTCTGCGGAAGCTATCGCCCAATTTCCTTGTTGAACGTAGACGCCAAGTTATTCACCAAGGTACTTGCAAGCAGACTCAACCACCTCCTACCGGATCTGATTCACGTAGACCAGACTGGCTTCATCCCGGGACGGGAGGCTAGAGATAGCACTCTGCGGCTGTTCTCCGTCCAGCAACATGCCAGAGCAACAAAAACTCGGCTACTCCTCTTATCAACTGATGCGGAAAAGGCATTTGATAGAGTCGACTGGACGTACATGAAGGCCACACTACATCGAATGGGATGTGGACATAGGTTCCTCACTTGGATATCAGCTTTATACAGTAAACCACACGCGAATGTGAGAGTAAACGGGTCCACGACGGCCGACTTCGCGATAAGTAATGGCACCCGCCAGGGTTGCCCACTCTCACCACTTCTGTTCGCAATGTCATTGGAACCACTACTCCAGGCGATTCGCTTAAACCCGGACATTCAGGGCTATAACTGGCGAGATACACACCATAAAGTAGCCGCGTACGCTGACGACCTCTTGTTTTTTGTGCAAAGCCCTAGGACAACATTACCCTGCCTGCTCTCGGAATTCGACAAATTTGGTCAAATCTCAGGTTTCAAACTTAACCTCTCAAAATGTGAAGTCTTGAACATCACGATTCCTTCCGAAGAATACGCATCCCTCGACTCACAATTTCCTTTCCGTTGGTGTTATGGTAAAATGAAATACATGGGAATCTGGGTGGCCACGGCCCCAGACGATATATATCGAATCAACTTTACTCCCCTCATGAAGTCAATCGTCACGGACTTGAATAGATGGTCGTACCCTCACATAACATGGCACGGCAGAGTGGCAGTACTCAAAATGAATATCTTACCGAGAATTCTCTACCTTATGCAGACAATCCCACTGGCCATACCAAGTATCTTCTTTTCCTCTCTGAAAACGGCTATAATCAAATTTGTATGGCGCGGCGATCGCTCCAGAATCCGATATGACATTCTCTGCCGACCAAGAAATCACGGAGGACTCGCACTCCCGGATATCAAGAAATACCATCAAGCCACGATGATGCAACGGATACTGGACTGGCACCAGGACCCCACAACGAAACAATGGGTAGAACTTGACAAAGGCCTACTCGGACCATCACTCGAGATGGAGATATGGGGAGGTGTGAGGGGTCAGGTGTCCAACGAAAATAGAGGGGGCCTGATACGACATACGCTGCTCGGCTGGAGGTCGCTGAGGAACCTGGGCCACATCTCGCCTACCCCCAGCCCCATGATTCCAATCACGCATAATATGACTTTGGGAGGCGGACTACCATCAGGGGCATGGCCTATCGCGGGCACTAGGGACTATGTCCCCATCTATCAAGTTCTTGAAGGGGGTAGGCTACGGGACCTGACCTCCTTATTGGGGACAGAACCTAGGACCCCTCTCGCGATCCTCAGATACCTTCAATTACAACACTACTATAACTCGTTGCCGCACAATGATCGCCTGCATCGCGACCTCACCTGGTTTGAAGGCCTATGCATCCGGGGCACCCCACTAGACCACGCAATCTCGGCGATGTACCAACACTTACTTATAGGGGATATATCTCAGGCCTCCACTTTTCGCCGTCAATGGGAGGAACAACTCGGAAAGGCACTCACACAAGCGCAATGGGACACGGCATTACTGTGGCAGCAGAAAAGCTCAATGAGTTCGTACTACCAGGAAGTTAACTACAAATTGCTCTCATTATGGTACAGGACCCCGATATTGTTGCACAGGATCTTCCCATCAATCACCCCACTGTGTTGGAGATGCCAGGCAGAACGCGGCACACTGATACACATATGGTGGGAATGTAGGGACATCGTTCCATACTGGACGATGATTAAGGAAGCGATAATTGACATCCTGGGAGATATCCCGGAATGGAGCGCGGAGCTAGCCCTGTTGCACATCTCGACGCAACCCATCAGGACATACAAAAGATCTATATTACGCCACCTGTTAAACGCGGCTAAAGCTAACATACCAGCACTTTGGAAACAACGCAACATACCGTCAAAGACAGAATGGATCCGCAGGGTGGAAGACATATATGGGGCGGAAGACATTCACGCCACCCTGACCGACCGTAAAACGAAACATACGGAGATGTGGCTCCCTTGGTTCCTATTCATTACCCAATACAGACAAAGAGCAGATTCTCCTGAACCCACTAATGGAGTGACAGCAGACGCTGGTTCCACTTGACGCAGACTAACCCACCCTACCTCCCTTTCTTTTATACCCATTCCTTCCATATCTCTCTTCACCTTTGCAATCACTTAACTAATGGGCTCCGGGTCTCGGGGCTGAGGGAGGGGGCTTAGGGGGAAGTATTAGTAGACGTGCAATTTGCTACACCCTCACGTCACGTATGCTTTTAGTCCTCGCAGGATCTGAACGATAAATCATGGCTTGGGGAACACGAGATATTCTTAGATACACATACTACTGTGGTACAAACCGAAGTGAGGGACAATACATGTTCATCACTTATGGTTGTGCACCGAAAGGACCCACTTCACGCTCACCAAATGCTAACGCTGGTACACACACCAGTGACGCAGAACATTCACTCACATTGACACTCGCGTTGTCAATACCAACGACATGTAACTCGCAACACGGGATATCAGCGTATTGCAGGCTCTGCCAGGATTGGTAACGACGCTGGCCCTCACGCATGCTAGCTACGAACTGGGAATACTCCCACTATTTTTGCGTGCTAGGATACACCTAGCGACACCAACACGGACCTACGGTCCCGAACCTAGCGGGAGCCAGTGGCTTGCCTTTCATACAATGACTTCAATTACCCGTTTGAAAGACCAGGTAACACAGTGTTATGTGGCTCCCGCCATAAATAGCTGAGAACGACCTCTCCCGACGCAACTCCCGTTTACCCTCTACGCACATACTGGCTAAGGGAAGCAACCTGTCTGTTACAGCCGTTCCATTTTATATGATACCACTGTTTCCCCTCGTTGTATAATTATATTGCTTTTAAAATGTCTCTCTAGGGGAAGTTATGTGGAGATTTGCATATCTCATTGTGTTATATTTTGTGTACTAATATACTATAGAAACCTGCGAGTTTCACATTGTTTACCAACTCACTGCTTACTACATAGTGATATATCTCAATCTCAATAAAAAGATTTTCAAAAAAAACAAAGTACTGGTACTCCTAGTCTGCCATCCAGGTCACCTGACACACATGACAGCAGTAGATTGCTCCAGAGTGATGCTTATTGACTGTCATGTTATGGTGCTTAACTGATGGCACAAGTGAGCAGGAAAAAGGTGAGACAATGCCTGTTACATTTTGTCCATATTTTACCTATTTAGTTACTAAATGCAACGGTTAGTGAGTGATATTACCTTTTTCATTAAATTACTTTTTTAAGGGTAGATATTACATTTCCACATGGCTGATCTGTCCATGGGGACACACTAAGTGACTCCATTGGGCTCCAGATTTCAGGGTGTAATTTAATGCCAGACTGGACCACATAGACCCGTTTTTAGTGAAAAGGTTATAAGGAATCCTATATCAGGGCTTATCTCGAGGTGATCCTTGCTCATAGGCTAAATCGCTGAACTAATATCCAACCTTTCTACTTTCAGTCCTGCAGTAAAGCATATGAATACCTGGGCTTTATAATGGAGAAGGAGCAGTCATACAAAGATGCTGCACAACACTACAAGGACGCTTGGAAATATAGCAGTCAGTCAAGCCCAGCTATTGGTGGGTATTTACATGCAGGGAATTCTGGGTACTTTGTCACATGGTACCTCTGGTGTCTATCCACAAGATTCCTGCTTCTGGTCTGATGCCTGATTCCAGCATTGCTTCTCAAACTGACCATTACATATATATGTCTAATCATCCAATCATCCAGCTTGATGCAGGCCAAGGAGTGCAATACCCATTCCTATGTGTACTGGCTTATCCCAAGAAATGCCAGTGTTAGGTAAATTAGAATAAATCTTCATTTAATTCTAAAATATGGACATGGTTACTGTTTGGGATCCAATAATATATATGATACCACTGCAGAAGCAGAATTTAACGAGTCTGTCTCATGTTTGGTTTAAATGCTGGATTTATATCCCAGTCTCCTCTATTTATAAATACAATCCTCTTCTCACTGCCCCATCTCTCTCTACATAAAGGTGAAAGTAAAGTCACTGGCAGCATGTAAAAGACGTGATAGGGTGGGAACAGGCAAATATATCATTCTTTGTTACTAATGTGACACACTATACATATTTATTACAGGTTTCCGACTTGCATTCAATTATCTGAAAGACAAGAAATACACAGAAGCCATCGATATATGCCACAAGGTGAGACCCGCTAGATACAGAAATAAAGTAAAAGGCAATCTGTTTCTTCTTTAGCAAATTAACTTGCGAATACTTTTGATTTAGGTTCTGAAAGATCATCCCACCTACCCAAAAATACGAAAGGACATCCTGGAAAAGGCACAAGCTTCTCTGAAGCTATAAGTCTTCAACTGTATGTATAGACTGTAAATCCATAGGTCGTATGTATGTTATGGTGGTCACACTGAGTCACATGCACGGGTGTACACATGGTGGCAAATTTCAAGACAAATTAAGAGCTAAGCTAGAAAAATAAATATGGCCTCCAATTAATATTTCTGGATAACCTTTTCAAATGATTTTATATTTTTGGATAAACTTTTTAAATGATTTGATATTTTCAAAAATATTTCAGTATTTTTATTTGATATCTTTTTTATATTTGATATATTTTTATATATATTTTTTTTATATTTTAATATTTAAAAAAATAATTGTAAAATGTTAAATAACAACATTAAATTATTTAAAAAGCTTATCCAAAAATATTAAATGGACAATAATCTATATGGACAATGTTTTGGTTATTTAGGTATAAAATTTGCAATTCCCTGGCCATTTTCCAACATCTCACAAATTAACGAATAAACCTGTATAAACTAGAAAGAAGTCATTGGGGGAAATGTTGGAGAACCGAATAGGAATGTGCCAGCTTTCAGCCATAATACAGAGAATTACAGAATATTCCAGTACAGTCATTTTGGCCTCAAATTTTAAAAATCCCTAACTTGTTCTTCACAAATACTGGTTTATTCAATAAACAGCATTGATTGTACATGGTTTTTTTACTGTAAAATATTTTTCATATGTTTTTACCAATAATGCCTGGCTGTCTTGCAAAGAGCAACATTTGTAACTATAGTATTTATTGTCAGTTCATTTCCACACAGGTAGCTCAATGTATATATATATGTTTTGTGATTTTGGTTACATGTATGTAGTGTAAACTCACAATGATTTGAATAATATTATTAAAAGAAAAAACTTTATGTGCAGAATGGAACATGTCTGTGGGTTGTGTTAAGTATGTTTCAAACTCCCCAATGTTTAGAATTTATTTTTAAATCATATTTTATTAAATACTATTAATTCTGGCGTTTTTAGTAAACTAATTAAACCCGTCTTTCTTGCCTCTCCACAAAGGCCTGTGTGATTTGTAAAAGATGTTTACTATTTTAAAATGTAACAATTCTGTCTTTGATATAAATATATTAACCCCTTCACTAGCAAGTGGTTTGCAAAAAATAACTGAACATCTTCAGAAGCCGAGTGTTTTGTGTGTCCTGGGGAGTAATGTTTAACTGTATTTCTGGTTTCAGCATGCCAAGATCGCAGATTAATTAATGGAAACAAAAACAAGAATTTTGGTTGGATAGAATTAAAAAAATAATAATAATAATTTACCAAATAAGGAAGTTGCAGGCAAGAAAACAGTGTTGTAAATAAATATATACATATTGTATACCTATAATATATGTTTTCACATTACCATGACGTTGCCCATAACATATCACCATCATTGCAGCCATGTTGCTTTTTTCACACACACTAATATATGCACACATATATATATACACCAACACATGCACATATATACGCACTCTAATTCACGCACACATATACACATGTTCATGTGCACACACATATATACACAGATATTCCAAACACACACACGCAGATATTCACTGCCACCACACAAAACGGACATTCTCACACACACAGGTGCACAATGTCAGAAATATATATATATATACACACCAAAGTACCCTGTCCGGCACACATACTGTATAAATACTGACAGTGCGCTAAACTTTTGTCAAGTAGAGGAAAAATGTATAAGACAAAGTATCTTTTGAAAACGTTGGAATTTCAGTCTTTATGAGAAGTTTTCCGAAATACTCATTTTAAGGGGGTGGTGGGAGGGGTGGGTGACAGTCACTTTAATACAAGCAACCTCCTGATTACTTGTAGCAGCACTGTGCAGTGGGAACAGAAGGTGAATGAGCTTTTCAAATAGGCTCAGTTTGGTGTCTCTAAAATGTGAGAGTTTTGTTCCTGGACTGAGGCAAGGTGACAACATTATCAACAGGTAGATTATTGCAGAATTTTGCATTGGAATTGGAAATGATAGCAGAATGCTTGGTTGTATAGGGAGAGGTATTAGCAGTAGAAAGAGGGAAGTGCTCATGCCATTGTACAGAACACTGGTGAGACCTCACTTGGAGTATTGTACACAGTACTGGAGACCGTATCTCCAGAAGGATATTGATATTTTAGAAAGAGTTCAGAGAAGGGCTACTAAACTGGTTCATGGATTGCAGGATAAAACTTACCAGGAAAGGTTAAAGGAACTTAACATGTATAGCTTGGAGGAAAGACAAGACAGGGGGGGATATGATAGAAACATTTAAATACATAAAGGCAATCAACGCAGTAAAGGAGGAGACTAGAGGACATAGTCTTAAATTAGAGGGGAAAAGATTCAAAAATAATATTAGGAAGTATTACTTTACTGAGAGGGTAGTGGATGCATGGAATAGTCTTCCAGCTGAAGTGGTAGAGGTTAACACAGTAAAGGAGTTTAAGCATACGTGGGATAGGCATAAGGCTATCCTAGCTATAAGATGAGGTCTGGGATTAATGAAAGTGCTAAATGGGTCAAATGGTTCTTATCTACCGTCACATTCTATGAATTAGCACACTGTGGGTCATTGGTTTCAATACTCAAGGACAGTGAGCGGAGGATGCCAGGGGAGCCATAGTGGAAGCACAGGTAATGTGACAATGGCACAGTTTGAAGGATATGTCAAACTGCACATTCACATGATGAGATGCCAGATGTGAACTCTATCAATGATACAGTGATATAATATTGGACATATTGGATGAAAGCCTAGCATCTCAAAGATGTCTGGCAGCAGGGTAACGCTGGAAGGTGATTTTATAGGCCATTCATGACGAATTTGAAAGGGCTATTTGGAAATTGTAAGCTAAGTGGTTATAACATCAAGGTTGTAGATCAACTGGAAATCCAAAGGGTAATGTGTTCCTCACTGAATTGTTTTGTTCAGCACCCGGAATGCCCTAGAAAGTTCTATCATACTGCATCATAGTAGTAAAAGAAGCCAGACCCCCCCCCCCCAATGAAACTTGTGACTGGTTCATAGACGTCTATATTAGAAAGCTGTCCAACAATGACCTGCTTCGTACCTCAGCAAAGATTCTATAAATATTTACTTTGGTATTGGTCTGTAGATTGTAACATTATTCCTACTTTCTCAAGTCTGATTCGTAATGCTAAAAGTATGAGACCACCAGCATCACACAAAACCACATTACAGAAAGAGAGAAACTGAATTCCTATAATAGAACAAGAGGCAGGAAAACGAGTCTGTAAAACCCACTCCGCAGTATTCTCTGTCCCCTACACAGTCAGCTGTCAGTATACAGTAAGTCTACAGAGCTAGAAACAGCGGTCTTCTTACAAGATTACGGGGTAAACTCACAGATCAATGACACAAGAATTCAAACACGTAAAGGAACACTATAGTCACCTAAATTACTTTAGCTAAATAAAGCAGTTTTAGTGTATAGATCATTCCCCTGCAATTTCACTGCTCAATTCACTGTCATTTAGGAGTTAAATCACTTTGTTTCTGTTTATGCAGCCCTAGCCACACCTCCCCTGGCTATGATTGACAGAGCCTGCATGAAAAAAAAAAAAAAAAACTGGTTTCACTTTCAAACAGATGTAATTTACCTTAAATAATTGTATCTTAATCTCTAAATTGAACTTTAATCACATACAGGAGGCTCTTGCAGGGTCTAGCAAGCTATTACCATAGCAGGGGATAAGAAAATCATAATTAAACAGAACTTGCAATAAAGAAAGCCTACATAGGGCTCTCTTTACAGGAAGTGTTAATGGAAGGCTGTGCAAGTCACATGCAGGGAGGTGTGACTAGGGTTCATAAACAAAGGGATTTAACTCCTAAATGGCAGAGGATTGAGCAGTGAGACTGCAGGGGCATGGTCTACACACCAAAACTGCTTCATTAAGCTAAAGTTGTTCAGGTGACCATAATGTCCCTTTAACAGAAAATTTCTGGGAAATAATTGCAAATTTTACCCCAAAATGGCTGAGCCAGTAACATAGCTGACTATACTATCAATCTATCTGTTAGGTATTAACATTTCCTTTCGCCTGCTGAATTCCAGACTGACCACAGTTTTAGTGAAAGGAAAAAGTGGCGGCTGAAGACCACAAAATCAGAGCACATGTTTTGTGGAAGGAAATATTCAGTGGTAGCTCTCTCAGCTGCATATCCACTCAGTTCAGCTTGTCTTCATACCTCCCAACTGACCTGGATCCTGTGGGGCAGTCCTGATTTGGGATCCCTGTACACACAGAGTGCTACATGAACTTATCATTAAACTTGCTTGTGCCGAAGCAGGACATTCTGTCCTTCTATTGTGCTTTGTACATAGGCAGCCCTCAGTGTCTTTCCGTCTAGTACACAGCCTTCTGACACACAATGGGGGTTATGTATAAAAAGTATCACGTTCAATTTGTATGTGGTTTTCCTAGCATTTTTCCCATTTGTGCCTATTTATTGCCATATGGGTTCCAAAAGATTCCTTACTATGCTTTTTCTGTCATTTTAATATCCCATTTAATTTATTTTCTTTTTTTTTCATTTAGAAATTTGTCACTTCTAATGTACAAAAAAAAAGCAAAAATGTGTGTTTTCTTTCTGACCAATTTTTACACCACTGTGAGAGTGGAGTTTTTTCTGTGACAGGTAAGCAGCTTTTATGATCACTTATGATCACTTATGATCACTTCATATGCCGATAACTAATTCAACGTAACGTATATAGCTGAGGGAGAAATAAACTAAACAGAGAACACTTTTTACACTATAGTGCTTTCTTAAAGGTTTACTTCAGCCACCATAACAACTTCTGCTTTTAAAAGGGGTCATGGTAGTTGTTGTCTGTATGTGCGGCATTTCTGACTGCCAAATATCAGTTCAGTCAAAATGTACGTCTGTCGTCAGTGCGAACAGCACGCTAGTAGTGACACGTGGTCATCTTCTCCCTTGCAGGCAGTGCCCCTGCTCATCCCTCCATTTGAGCAGTCCCTCCTGACTCCCTGAATTACATTGTGTTTATTTCCTTTTAAATCCCCTCCTCTGTCAATCTCTTCTACCCTTCCCTACTCGGCTCAGAACACGCACATGCTCTGAGCCGGGCAAATGGCCCAATCAAAACCTTCTCTAAATGCTAGAAGCATTTGATTAGATCCCAATCGGGGAATGCAGATGTCACACAGGGCGTGGAAGGCAGCACTGGGAGTTTTGCCCAGTACTGGATGCCAAGTAAGTTTAACCATTTATTTTTAGTTTTATAAGGGGCGGACCTAGTACATAATGTCCTGTAAGGCATTATAAATTAATTTTATGGTTTGCCAAAATGTTAGAATAACATTTTAAATCTGTTGAACTATTAAATGTTATATATTTTCGGACAAGTTTTTGGCAATTTTTCATGCTTGGAGAGTGATGGGCAGTACTTTTGCTCACCGGCTCTGTTTAATAAATGTCCTCATCTGATGCCAGTGGATGTGGGATAGTGAGACCACTGAATACTGAGTGTCTTTCCCACAGACTAGGCTAGATAGGAGGAGGGCAGTACGTCATTTAACATGTGCAAATTAGAAGTTTTTACAAGCAGACCATAGAGCATTTCTCCCTATCTTTGAGAAGAGTTGTGACCCCCATTTATTTTTCTTTATTTTGGGGGCTATAACACAATTTGGACAAAACCAAACAAAGGAAAAAATAGAATAAAATAATCTGAATGAAAGATTCTGCTGAACAGAATTTCATTTTTGTGTACAAGTCTACTAGAGAGAAAAGTTGTCCTGTCTACCTGTTTGGGACACGGGCAGCAGTATTGCCAAACAATGCTCTTTCATTCTCATCTTCTATCCTATGACTATAAATATATACTCAGATTCCAAACAACAATCATTTATAACAATAAACAACAAGGAATGTTTAGTAAGTCATTTAATTGTAGAAGGTGCTGACTAGAATGTTTTTTCATTCATCTTCTAAGTAGCTATGGGATTGGATATCCCATAACCACTTCATACACTGCCTCACTATATATATATAAATATTTATATAGTGAGGCAATCTCAAATCCTAATGGGCCCCCATCTGCACCATCATTCCAGTGATTATATGGTCATGAATTGCAAACCCTCCGTGCACCTAGCTCTCTGTGTATTATACAGAGCCTGAAAATTGAAATTTTAATGATAAGGGGTAGAATTGTGCTGCTCAATTCTAGATAATCTTGTAATATTACCCCCTCATTTATTTCTGTTTGATTAGCCTCTACAATCCCGCTATGATCGCCGTACAACATAGTTGTTGTGCAGAGCTGCCATTCTTTAAAAAAAAAGTTATTGTACTAATGCTGCTTTTGATAATTTTCCAATCCAATTGAATATTAAAAGGGAGCTGTCATTGCCCAGAATTTATTAATACTATGTTTCTTAATAAATATATTTAACACATTTGTATTTGTAAGGTGTGTGGGACAAATAAAAGTAAATTAGAATTCCTCTCCTTTTTATCCCACAACTGGGCGCTTCCATCTTAGCTTCCTGTTAGATATTGTTCCGAGTTCTGTCCTTTGCATCTGGCAGTCCGCATAGAGAAAACACATAGAGACAGGGAGAAATGAAACAATGTTTCTATTACTCGTCTTCATCTGCAATGTGTGCTCTGTTATTTGCTAAATCTTATAAATGTGTATTTAATGATAAATTTAAGATAAAATAGAGCATCTCATCAAGACAAGGTTAACACCACTTATAAGTGATTTTTTTTGAATCACGTAAATTCCAGAAAAGTGACAGTTCCCCTTTTCTTTTCTTTTTTTTTGTTATTTTATTAATTCTTTGTTTTTGCAGTGCAATGTTGTGTATACATGCTGAACAAGGCACAAAACAACATTTAACATAGCAGTAAAGAGTAGCAGATCACGTTTAGAATGCTGCACCCTTTTTGGTGTGAAGTAGTCGACACATGCTATAGACTAAAGCAAAAACAGAGTTAAAGGTAAATGTTACAGATTTATGCTTAGATATTATTGCAATCAAAGCATCTCAGGGATAAAAGCATCGTGGGGAGATCCAGTTGGGGCATAGCTCGTCTGAAAGACTCCGGTCCCAAGGTCACAATCAGCCTATACCTTCTGGGCACCACGTACTGTCCGCCAGAGCAACAGGATGTTGACATGTGCCTACAACGCAGAGATCCGCGTTGTAGGCGGGTTGGTACAGTACAGAAGTGTTTACGACTACTTGTCTGATCTGGAGTTGAGGTTTTTTGACCCGAAGGGGAAGACTCTCCGTTTCAGCCTGTAAAGCTGACCTTTCCATTTCAGCCTGTGAAGCCAGCTCCAATGTCGCCAACACCCTGGAGGACCGCCGGTGACTGACATCCTGCAGCCACTTCCGTGACATGAGACATCCATCAAGATCACAGGTTCAGTCTACTTTGCAGGTGTGGAGGTCGGCATCCTCTCATACAGCTTAGCCCAAAAGGCAGCAAAAATCTCATCTAGCTTGGTCAGAGTGAGAGATGCCAGACCAATAGGGGCTGAGGAACTTGCAGGTAAGAGCATGGTGTCCACCATATTAGAAAGGAAGATTGCTGATATGGTTGGTTGCCGAGATGTTCTGCACGATTCTGTATCTGTGAGAATTGTACTGCTGGTGCCGGGATATCCCTCACCAATGGGGTGGGTGGGGAAGGATTGTAGATGGTCTGCAGCAGTTTCAGGCTCAAGGGAACTATTGGCGAGGAGATCGGCCGCCTCTCCCACGCCCACGCTTCCACCCAGGCCGCAAGATGGTCCAGTCATCAGTATCCCAAGAGGTATGTACACATTTCCCCACCCGTGCCACCACTAGAGCACCAAGGAGTAGGGTGAGTAGGAAGCTGGGACAACCCGGCAAATGCACAATATTAAGGCTGAGTGTCAGCTGATTTCGTGGAGCTCCATGTTGATGCTTGGAATGGTGGTCAGGCTCTCCCCCGACTGTTCCCTTTTTAAAAGCAGCAAAAAAACAAAACAAAACGAGCTTTAAAAAAAAAAAAAATGTTGCTTTATGAAATGAAACAAAACATATACTAATCCCTCAAGGACCAAGGCTCCTTTGAGATGCAACACATTTGTAACCAAGGCTTTTTTGGTACATTTGCAATGCATTCATTCTACGACAATGTCATCCTCTCTGTTTAAGTACACCCATTCATATGATATGTCTGTTTTTAAAGATGAGCTAGCGCTTTGGATTTAATACTCTATTTGTATGCATTACACAACAGTAAATATAAATCAAATGTTTTTTTAAAAATGTAAAAAAACTTTTTATTTCTCAGTTTTGCATTTAATAATGTACATACAACAAGTGCAACAGGAAAAAAATAACTCAAAATAGATTTATTATTTCATCCTGATTGTTAATATGACCAATATGTTTAGGATTTTAATGTTTAAAAGATATAAAAAAAATATTGCAAGGAGAGAATTACAGTTTTTTTTTTATAGGGGGTGGGGGGAGATTTACGTTTTTTTTATTTTTGGTAGTGCAGTTTTATACAAATAACCTCAAAACAACATATCCACAAGATAGGAGAAGACAAACAAAATTGACATGCCTTGAGCGTTGCACTTTATACATAGGAAAGAAAATTTTGGTAACAAGAAACATGAAAATGCATTAAGTCTGCCTGCCCTTAAAAGTAAATGAAAGTGAAACTGCTCAACAGGAGCATTACGTTAAAGGTAAACTGATAGGAGAACACAACATAAACTCAGGGTGTACAGAAAGGATTCCAGCTAATCGGAGAACAACAGAAGGCCTGAAACCACGGTCTGCCGGAGCTAGTGGCATGGTTTGGTGTTTAGCATAGCAAGCCTAAGGCATGTGGTGAATTTTAAAACTAAACCTTTGGTATGCTGACCGTAAAGCTTAAATAGTAGTTACAGTATCCAAAATCACTACACAAAAGTATTTATTTGAAGAAAGTACATCCCCCAGGCTATGTAACTAAGAGCATTCTCACACTTTTCATTTACCGTATATACTCGTGTATAAGTCGATCTCGTGTATAAGTCGAGTGCAGTTTTGTGACCAACAATTATGAAATATGCTATGCCTCGTGGATAAGTCGAGGGTAAAACTTGGGGCTATGAAATTCTGTGATTTTTATAATTATATACACACACACTCATACAAACACACACTCTGCATTATATACACACACACTTATACAAACACACACTCTGCATTATATACACACACACTTATCTGCACACACACTTATACAAACACACACTGCATATATACACACACACACTTATACAAACACACACTCTGCATTATATATACAAACACACACTCTGCATTATATACACACACATACAAACACACACTCTGCATTATATACACACACACACTCCTATACAAACACACACCCCAGCATATACACACACACACTTATACAACACACACTCTGCATTATATACACACACACCTATACAAACACACACTCTGCATTATATACACACACACACTTATACAAACACACACTCTGCAATATATACACACACACTTATACAAACACACACTCTGCATTATATACACACACACTTATACAAACACACACTCTGCATTATATGCACACACACTTATACAAACACACACTCTGCATTATACACACACACACTTATACAAACACACACTCTGCATTATATATACAAACACACACTCTGCATTATATACACACACACACACACACTTATACAAACACACACTCTGCATTATATACACACACACTTATACAAACACACACACTTATACAAACACACACTCTGCATTATATACACACACACTTATACAAACACACACTCTGCATTATATACACACACACTTATACAAACACACACTCTGCATTATATGCACACACACTTATACAAACACACACTCTGCATTATACACACACACACTTATACAAACACACACTCTGCATTATATATACAAACACACACTCTGCATTATATACACACACATACACACACTTATACAAACACACACTCTGCATTATATACACACACACTTATACAAACACACACTCTGCATTATATACACACACACACACACTTATACAAACACATACTCTGCATTATATACACACACACACTTATACAAACACACACTCTGCATTATATACACACACACTTATACAAACACACACTCTGCATTATATACACACACACACACTTATACAAACACACACTCTGCATTATATACACACACACACTTATACAAACACACACTTTGCATTATATACACACACACTTATACAAACACACACTCTGCATTATATACACACACACTTATACAAACACACACTCTGCATTATATACACACACACTTATACAAACACACACTCTGCATTATATGCACACACACTTATACAAACACACACTCTGCATTATATACACACACTTATACAAACACACACTCTACATTATATATACACACACACACACACTTATACAAACACACACTCTGCATTATATACACACACACTCATACAAACACACACTCTGCATTATATACACACACACTCATACAAACACACACTCTGCATTATATACACACACACTCATACAAACACACACTCTGCATTATATATACACACACACACACTTATCAGGGCCGTCTTTAATAACGAATGGACCCTGGGCAAGTGTTTGCTTGGGCCCCCTGTGCCCTGCCGCTCTCGCCCCTCACTCCCTGGTATGCAATCACGGCATCCATCCCAACGCAGTGGCGGTACTAAAGTAGAATGAATTTTATTGGGACCCCCAATTGCAAGGTTGGACTAAAGGTAGAACCCCATCTGTCGTGCAACTCCAACAATGCTTTGACAGCTGGGACTCACCAATTTCCCATGCTTGCAGGGTTGTATTTAGCACTGAGCCATGTTAGTATGTTTGAATGTAAGCATGTGTTTGTATGGAGTATGTTTGTGTGAATGTGTTTGTATGTGGTACTGAAGTTTGAATGCAAGTGTGCATTTATGTGTAGTGTTTGTTTTTGAATGTAGGAGTGTGCTTGTATGTAGTGTTGACGTTTCAATGCAGGAGTGTGTTTTATATGTAGTGTTGAAGTTTGACACAGGTACATATATTGACACACACACAGACACATACACTGGTAGACGTACTGACAGACATACTGACACAGGCACATATACAGACATACTGACACACACACACAGACACATACACTGATCAACATACTGACACACATACATTTGTATTTAAAGTATTTGTATTTAAAGTTGCGGCTCAGATGCACAGGTACACACTCTGACGCACAAGCAGATACACAGATACATACACTGACTACATACAGATAAACAGGCACATACACTGACAGACACACTGACACAGGTACATATATTGACACACACACAGACACATACACTGGTAGACGTACTGACAGACATACTGACACAGGCACATATACAGACATACTGACACACAGACACATATACCGACATACTGACACACACACACAGACACACACTGATCAACATACTGACACACATACACTGACAGAAATACTGACACCCACACACTGACAGATATACTGACACCCACATACACTGAGAAATACTGACACACACACACAGGCACATACACTGACACACACAGACTGATATACTGACACACACACACACAGACATACTGGCACACAGACAGATATACTGACACATGCATACACATGCACTAACAGACATACTGACGCACTGACAGACATACTGACACATACACATACTGACACACACAGATATACACACACATATATACTGACACACAGACAGACAGACATACTGACACACACACACAGACATGACACACACAGACATGCTGACACACACACACATACACTAACACACACATACACTAACACACAGATACACTAACACACACATACACTAACACACACATACACTAACACACAAACACACACACTAACACACATACACTAACACACACTAACACATACACACTAGCACACATAAACACACACATACACACACTAACACACATACACAATAACACACAAACACATACACTAACACTAACATACACTAACACACACATACACACACACACAAACAAACAAACACACACAAACACATACACTAACACACAAACACACACACTAACACACATACACTAACACACACTAACACACACACACTAACACACATACACTAACACACATACACACACTAACACACATACACAAACACACAAACACACACACTAGCACACATAAACACACACATACATACACAAACACACACACTAACACACACATACACTAACACACACATACACACAAACACACATTTTTTTTTTTTTAAATGTAATCCCCCCAGCCTCCTTACCTTTTGGAGTGCTGGGGGGATTATTCCCTGGGGTCCAGTGGTGCTGCTGGGTGGGTGGCCGGTCGGGCAGGCAGGCGGGCGCGCGAGGGAGCACTCAGTGCTTCCTCTTCAGCTCCCTCGCGCGCCGCGTAGGGATGCCGGAGGCGGAGCCGGAAGATGACGTCATCTTCCGGCTCCGGTATCAGTGCGGTGCGCGAGGGAGCTGAAGAGGAAGCACTGAGTGCTGCAGTGTGTGTGTTTGTGTGAATGCAGAGTGTGTGTGTGTGTATGAACTGGGTGGGGGAAGGGCATTTTTATTATTAATAAAAATTTTTTAATATTTTTTTTTAATATTATTATTTTTTTAATTTTATTATTTAATAGTTGTTTTTTTAGTCCCCCCCCCTGCTTGTTGCCTGGCCAGGGAGGGGGGCTGTAACATTCCCTGGTGGTCCAATGGATGGGCTGTGCAGTGGGGGGGCTGGCAGCAAGCTGTTACTTAGCAGCTCCGGTCAGCTCCCCTGTCAGCTCCCAGTGTAAATCTCATGGTCTGTGTGCCGCGCGGAGTGTTGCCACGGGTGTCGCGAAATTTACACTGGAAGCTGAGAGGGGAGCTGCACGGAGGTGAAGGGAGCTGACCGGAGCGGCTACAAAGGTAAGTAACAGCTTGCTGCCAGCCCGCAACAGACCGCCGGGCTTATTACAGGTTGCCATAATACAGACCTTGACTCGAGTATAAGTCGAGTGGGGCTTTTTCAGCACAAAAAATGTGCTGAAAAACTCGATTTATACTCGAGTATATACGGTTACCATTTTAGCAGCAAACTCAGTCAAATAGTCAAATATGACTATTTTTTTTTTGAATTTTTCAGAATAATTTCCTTCAGGCTTTTTGCTGTAAACACTGTCTTTTCAGAGAAAATGCAATGTTTACATTACAGCCTAGCGATAACTCCACTGGCCAGTCCTTAGAGGCTGTTAGAGATCCTTCCTGGGTCATGGCTGCCTAAAATGCATCCAAACATTCAGTGTCTCCTCCCACTGCATGCAGACACTGAACTTTCCTCATAGAGATTCATTGATTCAATTCATCTCTATGAGGAGATGCCAATTGGCCAGGGCTGTGTTTGAATAATGCTGTCTCTGCCCCTGATCTGCCTCCTTGTCAGTCTCAGTCAATCCTATGGGGATCCAAGCATTGTGATTGGATTAGGACACCACTTCTAATGATGTCAGGATCTGCTCTGCTCTGTTCTGTCTGACTTGGTTTCTGGAATCCAGTACTCTTTTTACAATCCTTGCTTAGTTTTTTCTTGGTTTTCTGGTTTTCTATTCCATGTCTGGTTTTCTTTATGCTGGGTTTCTGGGTTCATTATATTCCGTCCCTGGATTTCCCAGTCTCTTGGTTTCCTTTAAATGTTTGTTTTATGTTGCCACACCCGTTTGTTTTCCATCATTCCTTTTGTTTCAGTGTCCTGCAGGCCGCTGCTCAAGCCTTCTGCCCTTTCTTGCAGGTAAGTGCTATTGTGGTTTAGTATGGCTGTTTTAGCATACATTAGGCAGAGTAGGACCTGCCAGATATGGGGTACATTGGCGTTGTGGCAGGCTTATGCAATGTATGATCATATAATGTGACTAAATCCCCATACTTTTCATATATAGTGCTTAGTTATTTCTCCTCTTGTTTTGCCTATCATATCTTATTTTATTTTGTAATCCCAGTCCATGTACAGTCCTGTCCTGTCCTGCCCCAGTTTAGTTAATGTTCCCTCATGTCTTGTGTACATGTTCTGGGTTTAGCTTTCTATCCTTCTCTGGTTCCTATCCTTCTCTGGTTCTTTACTAGCTCTGTCTTGTTTGGTGACTATCCTAGCCTTGCATTGTTTCTGTACTGGATACATTCTTGCTGCAGAGCCTCCCTATTCAGCTCCTGGGAGGTCTGCTTACTTCCCAGCTTCAAGTTCCTGGGATCCGCTGTAGCTGCATCAGGGTTCTGGTATGTGGCTGCACAAACGCTGGTGCTCAACACCAGGGGGCGTGCGGTTACCCTGCACCAGGCCCTGATAATCCACTTCCACGCTGAAGACTCCTAACCTCTCATCAGGCACTGAGGGGTCCCGGTTTCCGTACCGCCACCCTGACACTGATGATGTCAGCAGGCAGTGGGCAGGTCTAAAGGAAACAGGGACAAAGTAAGCAGCTACAGACTTGAAGTAAGATTTTTTTATATTTAGGGAGGCATGAGGGGACCAGGGTGGCTAGATGGTGGTTTTACCCTATCGGGTCAGGAATACATATTTGTGTTCCTGACCCTATAGTGCTCCTTTAAAGCTAATCCAACCCCCTAATTTTACCTCAGGAGAATTCTCTCTGCTGACATCATTACTGACATCAGCAGAGTAATTTCCCAACTCAAACAGTGTCAGGATTATAATTGATCCAGCACGCAGAATAGTATCACACCCAGGACTAAGGATAAAGTTTAACCGAACTTTAGAATGGCCATACTTAACCGGCGAAAAGTCAAAATACTTGCCAAAGTCAGGGACACAGAACGTGACACAACAATGAGGAAAGCCAGAAGTGAAGAATACCAGAAATCAGGGGAGTCAAAACAAAGCCAAAGTCAAATACCAGAAAAAACACGATCAGGAACACATTCTTGGATAACCAGCTAGTGGAAACCACAGCAGGGCACTGACCAAAATGTAATTCGGGTTTAAATAACCCTCTTAAGACTGTAATTGGTTGTCTCTGGCCTCTGACACCAAAACGCACGTGCGCGTCTATGACGTGACGTCGCACGCACGTTGGCACCATCTTTGATGTGGGCGAAGTTAAGTTTCCTATTAAAACCGGAACCGCAGCGGTCGGCGTCTCTAGGAACGTCGTACTCGCTGGGCACCGGAACGGAAGGAGGTCGGGCAGTGGTTTGCCGCGACCGAGGTAAGTATACAATATCTCTGTTGGCGTGGCCGCACATTAACAAAGCTTTGTTTATGTGCGGCCATGCTGGCAGAAGAATGGGGAGCTGTGACAC
The DNA here is from genome assembly GCA_933207985.1 of Pelobates cultripes. Lineage (NCBI taxonomy): Eukaryota > Metazoa > Chordata > Amphibia > Anura > Pelobatidae > Pelobates > Pelobates cultripes. Next base: position 15,097,760 of record OW240915.1, on the reverse strand, counting down.
GCAGTACAGAGCTCTCTGTGAGCGCACTGTACTGTGTAATTGCTGTACATGCTGCAGGTCCGGCATGATGTCTGCCAATCACACTGTGCTGAGCAACTGGCAAAACAAAGTCGACAGTGGGCATGCAGGACCCCTTGGGGGTCTCCCTTGGACAGCATGCATCCTGAGAATCACAGCAGCTGAGTGCGATTGCACAGTCGCAGGGGTTTAAATAGATTTAAAGGACTGTATGCAGGGAAGACATGATGACTCCCCCATTGCTGTTTCTATTCATTTTAAATACGTTCTATGCTTGTGTCATTTTTACTTGTTTATGTTGTAAGGACATTCAGAAAAAGGAGAGTTTGTTTTTTGTTTTTATTTGTTCCTTTTAAAAGCCTTTCTAAATACATGATCGAGTTTGGCGTTTACTTTCAAAACATGGAATTATACAGAATTGGCAAGAGAATTACAAGTTTTAAGCCAAGACAGTTGAATTAAACAAAATGTAGTTCAGTTGAAGAATTTCTTTTATTTATTTATTTTTTTTAAACCTTTCCTATTTTGAAGTAAAAGTTTGTGTCATTTTTACTTGTTTAGGTTGTAAAGACATACTTTAAATAAGGAAGTTATTGATGCATCACTCCTTTTAAAAGCCTTTCGAAATAAATTATCCAGTTCGACGTTTACTTTCAAAACATGGAATTATACAGAATTCAAAATTTGGGGCCAAAACAGTTGAAATTAAATAATTATTTTTTTGAAATTTTTTTTTAAATAGCTAAGTTAAAGAATTTTACATTCCTAGTTTTAGGTAAAACTTGCAGTTCCGTTCCGGGATTAGTGCTCCAACTGCTGTATCTCTAAATCACAGATTAGAGTCCCGTCAAAGTCGTCAGCCTTTTATCCTTCTTACAATTGCCAATTTAGTGAAGAAAGCTTTTTGTGTAATACACAAAGATGGCCACTAGAGGCTGCCGGTGACATGCAAGTGAGGCACGGACTGCCTGTTCTTTCTGGTTCTACTGCTTGTACTGTAACTCAATGTTCGCATTACATTCAAATGAGCAGTAACATTCCAGGAAGTGATCTTTGTCACTGCTTATAAATTTACTAAGCTGAAAGAGCGAGTACAGAGCACATCTGCTAGTACTTACTAGATCGCTCTATAAAACAGCATTTCTTTTCCTAGTGATCACAAATCTAAAAACATTAGGCTGGGTGTGTCGTGATGGGGAAAATAAGAAGATACTGGCTGCAGTCCAGCCTTTTGCCAAAGAAACAAGATCAGCAAATATATTATGTTTCTATGGCTACTGACCCACCGAAACAAAACAGCATGTGGCGTCATTTTCCTGCATGTTTGGCCGGTGTAAGACAACATTTCATTACTAAGCCGAGGATCAATGGCAAAGGCTAATAAAACCAATCAGTGTGCTGGGGCAGACTATTTTAAAGGGACCTTAATAACCCTCGCAGTAACGTGTCTTTAAACTACAATAAATGTGTTCAGAAATCAGTCTGTGGAAATCAGATACATTGTTCTTGTTCTAAATTACATTTAAGTTGCAAAAATTGCCATTAATAAGTCACCTAAAATTTCTCTGAACAGCCCCACCCCTGGCCACACACCCTACTCACACCCCTAACATGAAAGTGTCCTTCTTTGTCTATTGGAAATGTTGGGGGTATGCAAGTATTTCTGTTTTCCTACAAATTCTGTGCAATTACCCGAGCACCCACTGAATTAATTTTGTAATTCAATTTGTTTTGTTTACCTGCAATTCAGGGTTTAGTGCAGAAACCCACACACTCGGTTATTAACTAAAATGAGAATTTTCATGATTTTTTTAGTGAATTTAAAAGTGAATTTAAATTTGAACCCAAAACAAACAAAGTGCAAACATTGTCCAAGTCAGCTTCACTTCCTGTGTATCTATTTTGGCTCTCAATTTTAAAATCCCTTTGAGTTAAATACTTCATAATTCTCACATTAGCAAATAATCTCCTTGTAGCATATTTTATGGAAGGATCGTACATTATTATGTTGCTTCGAGAATCCCTTTATAAAAGTCACACAATATACTGTATCTGCTACCTATGACCTAGATTAGTCTGTTCAAAGAATGGCCTACAAAATGAAAGGGCATCAAATAAAAAGATCAACCAATCAAAAGATTACTGAGAAGATCGGGCATAATTATTGGCGGTGGATTCCCCGGTGTCGGGCTCTTGTTTTGATTGCAGGGTCAGTTTATTTTCCTCACTCCAAACATTTATGATAAGCGTATAATCATAAACAGAGTAAGAGAGCTCTTAGGCTTTGTATGTCATGTAAAAGTCTAAGACAGAGTAGCCCTCCTGTCAGCTGGTGTTAATTTATAGGGGAGAGATCATGCACAGCCGGATGACCCTGCTGCTTTACATTGCTTTTAACTTAATGGGTGATCATCTTCGTGTTAGAGCATTGTGAAGTGTCCTTAAGGCTTTCCTCACACAAGGTCAGTTTCTTGCCCTTTATAATGGAGATAAAATCTCGAACTGCACAGCAGCTGCCAATATGTTTCAGACAGATAAGATTAGAACTTCCTCTACATGCATACTGTCACAGTGGCCAAACTACAGCCACTGGAACGGAAAGTCCAACGTATTCTGATCTGCACATGGGTTTATAGAATTACAGTGTATTATCCTCCTGGTTACAATGCTTTTTGTGGTCCAAGAGACAGAATTCAGCCCTGCTGTTCTAGACAGGTTCGATAAACCCCAGAATGCTATACTGAGAATGGATCTTCATAGTAACTTAGTTTCAGAGAACATCTACTGTGGTAACTCTGGTCTTTCTATTAGTCTAGTGATCTCCAAAACTAATGCGTTAATAAAAATCTGATGGTCACTCAGTGTGTCCATGCATGTGGGCTGGTGGTAAAAACGAGAGACGGTAAACCAAAAGAGAAATAAAATAAACCAACAATTGTAACCCTTCATCAGGAAATGCACTGAAGGTTAACCTTCACATTGTTTACAGGATTATTTACTAAAGTGACAGGAAATGTGTAGGGAGGCCATGTAGGGGAGGTGTGTCAAGGGCTGCATTAACAAAGTGATTTAACTTCAAAGTGGCAGAGAATTGAGCAGTTAAATTGCAGGGGCATGATCTATACAGCAAAACGGCTTCATTAAAAGGGACACTATAGTCACCAAAACAACTTTAGGTAATGAAGCAGTTTTGGTGTATAGATCATCCCCCTGCAGTCTCACTGCTCTATTCTCTGCCATTTAAGAGTTAAATGTTTATGCAGCCATAGTCACACCTTCCTGCATGTGACTTACACAACCTTCCTAAACACTTCCTGTAAAGAGAGATCTAATGTTTAAACTTCCTTTGTTGCAAAGTATGTTTAATTCCGAATTTCTTATCTCCTGGTATTATAATAGCCTTCTAGCCCCGGCAGGAGCCTCCTGCTTGTTATTAAAGTCCAATTTACAGTGCGGGAGATAAAACCTTCTAAAGTAACTTAACATCTGAGTGAAAATAAAACCAATTTTATTTTCATGCAGGCTGCGTGAGTCACATCCAGGGAAGGTGTGGCAGGGCTGCATGGACGGAAACATATTGATTTAACTCCTTAATGGCAGAAAATTGAGTAGTGAGACTCCAGGGGCTTCATCTATACACCAAAACTGCTTCATTAAGCTAAAGTTGTTCTGGTGCCTATAGTGTCCCTGTAAGTCTTTGTAGCTTACTTAATGCAGGAATCTGACTGCACTTTATTATCAATCAGATGAAATATTATTATTATTATTATTGCCATTTATATAGCGCCAACAGATTCCGTAGCGCTTTACAATATTTTGAGAGGGGGGATGTAACAATAAATAGGACAATTACAAGAAAACTTACAGGAACAATAGGTTGAAGAGGACCCTGCTCAAATGAGCTTACAGACTATAGGAGGTGGGGTATTAGAAACATTAGGACAAGAAATATCAAGTAGGAGTGAAGCAGAGCTGGAGGAGAGAGCAAAGCACTGTCCCATAGGAGAGAGCAGGAGACAGGTATGTAAGGTAGAGATTACTCTGGGAGGCCATAAGCTTTCCTGAAGAGATGGGTTTTAAGGCCCTTCTTAAATGATTGAAGACTAGGGGAGAGTCTGATGGCAGTAGGCAAGCTATTCCATAGGAGAGGAGCCGCCCGCGAGAGGTCCTGCAAGCGCGAGTTGGCCGTACGGGTGCGAGCAGCGGTCAGGAGGTGGTCACGGGCAGAGCGGAGGGTACGAGGAGGGGCATATCTATGGATTAGTGAAGAGATATAAGTGGGGCTAGAATTGTTCAGTGCTTTAAATGTATGGGTTAGCACTTTGAATTGACTCCTATAGCATACAGGGAGCCAATGTAAGGACTGGCAGAGGGGTGAGGTGTGAGAGGACCGACTAGAGAGGAAAATCAGTCTAGCTGCAGCATTCATTACAGACTGTAGCGGGGCAATACGGCTTTTGGGGAGACCAATCAGGAGAGGGTTACAGTAATCCATGCGGGAAATTACTAGAGCATGGACAAGCTCCTTGGTAGCATCTTGCGTAAGAAAGGGGCGAATGCGGGCTATGTTTTTGAGTTGGAACCTATAGGACTTGGCAACAAACTGGATGTGAGACTCAAAGGTGAGACCAGAGTCAAGTATGACGCCAAGACAGCGCGCTTGCAGGGATGGACTTATGTGGATATCACTGACTTGAAGGGAGAGCGAGAGAGGAGGATCAGTATTAGGAGGAGGAAAGACAAGGAGTTCAGTTTTAGAGAGGTTAAGTTTCAGAAAGCGTGAGGACATCCAGTCAGAGATGGAAGAAAGGCAAGCAGTGACACGTTGCAGGACGGCAGGGGAGAGGTCCGGGGAGGAGAGGTATATCTGAGTGTCATCAGCGTACAGGTGGTAGTGGAATCCAAAAGAGGCAATAAGTTTACCAAGAGAGGCAGTATAAAGAGAAAATAGAAGGGGACCAAGGACAGACCCTTGAGGAACTCCAACCGAGACAGGATGAGGGGAGGAGGTATCCTTGGAAAAGGAGACACTGAATGAGCGTTGGGAGAGATAGGAGGAAAACCAAGAGAGGACAGAGTCACAGAGACCGAGCGATTGAAGAGTTTGAAGGAGGAGAGCATGATCAACGGTGTCAAAGGCAGCAGAGAGGTCAAGGAGAATTAATATGGATTAATGACCTTGTCTGTCATTCCGTTTATAGATTATTTACAGACATATGAGATCGTCTGTTGCGGCTCCCGACCCGCCGCGTGCCGCAGCCGTGCCCGACCGGCATGGCCTCGCCAACACCACGACCTTAGCTGCTCGTCGGCGAGCCAGGAGCCGCTCCTCTGCCTTCTCTGAGCATCGTGCCCAAATCAAAGATGGCGCGGACCATGTGGTCGCGTCCATCTTAAGCTCCGCCCCTCAAATGAATACAAACGTGCACGTGACATCACAACATCAACGCACGCGCACGTTCTGGGGTCAGAGGTAACCCTCTGACCAATCAGAACCCAGAGAGGGATATTTAAATCCCTAATTCACTCTAGTTCTTTGCCCTGTCGTGGTTTCCTGTCCCTGGTTCCCGAGAGTGCGTTTATCTTTGTGAATATTACTTCCTGGTGTCCTGGTCTTGGCTTTTCCCTGGTTATTCCGAATTCTGGTTCCCCTGAATTGGCTTGTTTAAACGGTATCTGAGTATTTCTGGCTTCCTTGACCTCGGCTTTCCCTTTGACCATTCTCTATCTCTAGCGTATTAGTCCGGCCATTCTAAGGTCCGGTTTACGCTCTGTCCTTTTATTTTCCTTTTCTTTTGTATGTATATGTTTACATAGTTTCTGCGTGTTGGGCCACACTAGCAGCCGTGACATCGTTCTAGTAAGGCAGTGTATACACTTTACTTTATGCAGATCTTTGTGATGATACAGCCTCCCGTTCTTTTTGCTCTGGTGAAGGACTCTGGATGAAAATATATCGTTGAAGATTGATGAAATAAAAACTCGGCCTCTGGTGCCTGCAAAGAGTGCAATAGTCATAAAACTGAAAATATATCTGTTTGGGTAACATTGTGTCCGTTACCGTGACAATTTTACCTCTGTGTGAGTGGCCTTGTGCCTCGCTCTGCCTCGTGCTGTAAATCTTTCTGGCTTTCAACGTTCCTTAGCTCTATTGAGAAATGAGGGTGTAAATCTGGCCAAGATCGATGTTTCCAATAACTGGCCCCCCAAAATGTCCCGATTTAGTTCCCTGGTGTCCCACATCCGGCGACACCAGGGAACTGTCTTTTGAGAGCACAGCTTGAGCGCATCATTAGATGTACAAGCACTATGCACGGGTACTAGAATCATGCAGACTGTGTTTCAGGAGCACTCTCTGCAATGCTCTACAAGCTAGGGTTAATGCCAGAGAAGCCCATTCAGTGCTTCAGTAACTTAGCTGCCATTTTTCCAGATGGATTCACCTATTATGGGTGTTACAAGTGACAGGTCATTGGTGACCCACTCGCTTTCCCAAATTGCTTTCTCCTAATTTCGGGAGGTATGCAATAAGGGCAACATTTGGGAAGCTGATAAATCTATATTTATATAGTAATGGTGGTTGCATAAAATATGTATTATCTCTCTTAGCCTTATGTTTCATCACCAAATGGTAAGATCTCAACAATATCATATCATAATGCCCAGTCTGGGATGCACGTGGTTGGGGTAAAAGAAGGCAGGCCAGTGATACAAAATGTATCATTGGCACCAAGTTAAGGAACAGAGCCACCCAGAAAATCAGTCTGGCATTACACCAGGCTACGTGCCAATGACTCAGGTCAGCCCACTGAGGGCAGATAATGCAGGGGACACTGGTTCAGTACTGTCTGCAGGGTCATAGGGCCCTTGGCATAGCACAAGTGTGTCTAATGATGCACCCACACTACACATTTTGGGAAAGTTTCCTGGTGTCCCCAAAAGCAGGACTCAAGAGAACAAACTTGGGAAGACGGGACAGATAACTAAAATCATGACTGTTCTGCCACATTCTGGATGGTTGGGTGTCATTGTATTGGGCACATTGCTATATGACTTTCAGAAGTTAAAACTATCTAGTTTACATATGTGGAAATATTTACTATCACGTCTACAAATGCACAAATAGACAACATACAAAGTAATTGTGGAATGGGGTTTGATGAACAGAACACCATATTGTAGTGAACTGGGAAAAAAATTTAAAATGTAAGTAAAATATCTGATTTCTTTATCTATCTTTTACTCAGTTATAGTCACAACTTTGTTATTTTAGCCCAACATGTGCAAAGTGTTATTTAAATCACTGCATTTTGATGTTCGGAGAATAAACTGTCCGATGGCACGTGAAGCTGTATTAATACGGCCAACTAGACTTTTTAAACTCCATGAATATTTTTTTTACCAAGCCTCGTTTAATTAAATGACCTTGTTATAAGATGATGGTTTTCCTCTTTAATGGTTAGCCTATTGTATTCAGAATAAAATGCAAATTATAAAATAGTAGGGAGCGTCAAACGTAGGGTGAAAATAGACATTTAATGCTATGAAACAGCTTCGTAAGTCTTTAAGGTGTGTAATATGTATTTAATTGAACTGTAAACTAAAATTGCTCTGTAGTTTTTGACACAGATGTTCTGCAACCATTCGCTTGTTTTATGTGGTCTAAATTGCTTTAAATGCCCATACCTTCTGGTAGTTGGCTAAACATTAACTAGTAACATTCCAGAATGACAGAGAAAAATACATCTGTGCTTTCACTCTTAATTATAGTGTGTTATAATGTAATATAATATTATTATTTTTAGTTTATTCAATTGCATGAAAGATGTAAAAAAATAAGTATTGATCTTATGATTATTATTAATATTATTATTAATTTAGCGCCAACATGTTCCGCAGCGCTGTACAATTATAGAAACGGGATATTTAGAGATGAAGAATGCCTTGCTCAAACAAGCTTACAATCTTTGAGGATTTGTGGTAGGTTGGTTATATATTGATAGGTCTCTTGCTCAGGTACACTTATTGATGGAAAAAAAGGATATAAATTAACAGGCCATGCCGGCCCTGAAATGTTTATGCTGGGCCATTTTGGGCTGTCATAAAATGTTTATAGAGTTTTAAAAGTAATAACTATTATCAACCAATCAGAAAAAGAATACTAATGCATGCTGGGAAATACCTTATTTGCACAATACACCACAAAGTTCTAAAAAGTGTTAACATAATATATAAGCCAATTTTTATGCCCTGGCAATCGATTTAAGGGTTGTTGTTTATTTTATTGGTTTTAAGGTGCCAAGTAAGTTTAGAATTTAACTTATGTAAAAGATTTTTACAGAAGTTCAAATATATATACATCATTGTTGGACAATGCCAATTTCCTATTTGGTTTAATTGTTCTGGTGTGTCTAAATTTTGCAACAGACATGGGGACGCCACTCTTTTATTATCAAATACAAATTTCTGAACAAACATTCAAGCATTTTTGTTTATTATTTTGATTGGCTTAAAGGACCACTGTCACCTCAAACCTATTTTTTAATATAGATCTAGATTCTTTTTTTAATTATTCTTTATTTTGTTGGTGACAGCAACTGTTCCAACATTTTCAAACATTAGTTACAAGATTTCAGTTCACAAATGGATGAGGTAACAGAGATTACAATCTTGGTCTCACGTTCGGTACAGTTTGCTTGTTGCATCTTACAGAGTGGTTGATTTGCACAGTTTTAGTGTTTGGTAGGGTACCTGAGGTGTGGAATCATACCACTGCTGTACTTTAGAGTGGGGGGAGGGGCGTATTATGGGGTTTGTGCTTCTGGTTGTACAGCTTGGGAGATCTAGATTTTTTAAAAACAAAATACATGTAAAAAAAAAAAAAAAAGGGAGAACCATTTAGGATATAAAGAGACCCATTTCCCCCCAGGAATTGGTCAACACACAGTTCTGGAGATACAACAACACTTTATTGGCCACACACGACTTTTATGCATAGCCCCATGCAAGGGGCTGACCAAACAACATACAATGACACCTCCCCGGATCCGCCCCCTCCCCGGGACCCTAGCGCGGGAAGGGACTCTCTTCCCTTTGTCCCCAAAGCCCGCCACTGGAACCACATGGCTTCCCCCACTAGCCGCCAGGGGGTCTTCTTCCCAGGAGCCTCTGTGCCGGGGAGTCCAGGCGTGGGGAAAAAGAGACCGTCCCTTTGCCTCTCAGGCACAGAAAAGCCCGCCTGCGGGAAAAGAGCTGGTGTGTTTGTCCCTGCGGCAACCGAAAAACCCGCCAAACTTGGTAGTGCCCCAGAAGTGTCCACACCAACCTCAGAGACCCTCACAATGGCGCCTGTTGTGAACTGCCTCCGTTCGAGGGGTCCCTGTGTGGAAACCAGGCAAGTGAAGTGTCTCCTTTCGGGATACGAGTTCTCCCCCTGGGTGCTGTTTACCTATACGAAATGGCGGTCACCCAGGGTAGCACTCATTAATTACATCCCTTGCGGTTTCACATTTATGTTGCAAGTGTGAACGTTCTAATGGATTGGCGTGAACATTCTAATGGGGCACCGGGGATATCCTCATTCCTCAGTCGGGAAACAATCCACAAACGCTCCCCCTGGCTGGTGTTCATCTGTACGAATGGCAGACAGCCAGAGGAGCGTTCACTAATTGCTTCCCCTGCGGTTTGTGGTTTGACACTATGTGGCGAGGTGTGAAAGTTCTAAGCTAACATTCTAAATGGGGGGTATCAGGGTGGTCCCTGTTTGGGAGCCGAATAAATCCCCTTTGTAGAAGCACTCCCGAATGGGGAGCTGGCAGAAGATACAAAATGATGGGGAAATACACATAAAACCAGACAGGCAATTTACGAACAGGGGCCAATCATGATATCTAAAGACAAAACTAATAAATATTTTTTTTGGGCACAGTCCTGTGCTTGTGGTTGTAGTTGTTGTGTGTTCAGACCCAGGGGTTGTTCCAAAGCCTTACTTTAAGAGGGACACTGTCTAATTTTGAAACAGTTTTTATACTTAGAAAATGGACTCATACATTTGCACAAACACACGAATGCAAATATCTACACTCAGCAACAGACACTAAAACATATACAACCACCCAGAGAAAGGTACACAGATTCATATACTGTATACTACATTGACAGCAGGTCATTCATTCAGCACCTGCTACGGGCCAGACATAAATGCTCCTGAATTCTTGGGAAGAGCATTTGCCCTGGTGTCCCCCCAGATCTTCCATTGTTCATGCCCGACGACTGGAAATGTTTGTGAGATGGTCCCTACAGACCTGTCTGAACTGTTGCGATGTCCAGAGTTGTAGTCTTCAGAAGATGAAGATGTAACTGGTGGTACTTCACATTGATCACGATGGTTCACTTGACCCATCAACATACCAAGCAAAATCTGAAGCTCTATGGTTTTGAGGATAAGAAGGGAGAGATTTTCACCTTATAGGACTTCATCTGTATGATAACAGGATACCACCCAGGTTTAGCTAACTCCTAAAGCCACATTATGATTGAAAAGTTGTCTCTATAGTCTCATGTATCACTGGAGATAGCTGGTCAACAAGGTGATTTAATGTACCATGTTCCAAAGCAGTGTTAGCCATAGACCAGGGGTCCTCAAACTCCGGCCCCCCAGATGTTGCTGAACTACAACTCCCATGATTCTCTGGCTATCTATGTAATTCAAAGAATCATGGGAGTTGTATCTGCCGCCATCATCTTCTGCGGAGTCCATCGGGTGGCCCATGCTGTCCGGGCCACCCGTTGGATATGGATTGTCAGGGGGCCCGGTCAGTGTTGGGTGCTTTAACAGCGCGACCGGGCCCCCTGTGATTACATCACTGCTGGGAGGAAGTGACCGCATGTCACTCCTCCCAGCTAACACTGAGAGCCGCGCGGGAGGAAGTAGAGGGAGTCAGAGTGGGAACACTGACTCCCATCCACCTGAGCCACCCAGGGAAAGTCACCCTCCTGCACAAAAAGGTAGGAAACAGGAGGGTGACTTAAACATTCTGTGTGTGTGTGTGTTTGTATGTATGTGTGTCTGTCTGTATGTATGTGTGTGCCTGTCTGTATGTGTGTGTGTGTCTGCCTGTTTTTATGTATGTCTTTGTATGTATGTGTGTGTGTGTCTGCCTGTGTATGTATGTGTGTCTCTGTGTGTGTGTCTGCCTGTATGTGTGTGTGCTTGTCTGTTTTTATGTGTGTGTGTGTGTGCGTCTTGTGTGTGTATGTATGTGTGTCTGTGTGTGTGTCTGCCTATATGTGTGTGTGCTTGTCTGTTTGTATGTATGTAATTGTGTGTGTGTGTGTGTGTGTGTGTCTGCCTGTGTCTGCCTGTCTGTTTTTATGTATGTGTCTTTGTGTGTATGTGTGTGTGTGTGTGTGTGTGTGTCTGTATGTGTACCTGTCTGTTTGTATGTATGTGTCTGTGTGCATATATGTGTGCCTGTCTGTTTGTTTGTATGTATGTGTCTGTGTGTGTGTGGAGGGTGGGGCCAACAGGTCGTTTTGGCACCGGGGCCCCATGAATGGGTGTACACCACTGATCAAGAGGAATAGTCGAGGTCTGATTTGACAATCTCTTGGGTGGAGACAACTCTTCCCAGCACCTTCTCCAGACTTCCATCTTCCCCGGTCAGTGGTTAACAGAAAAGAACATTGAATGTTCTCTGTCTATGTCTCTACGAGCTGAAATGTGAAGCCCATTAGGTAAAAAACAACGTTAAGACCAAGATGCTACACTGACCCATAACCCTAAATAAATCAAAGAGTGTTAACGTGAATGTGAAACGTGAAATTCAAGTAGTAAGTGACAAGTGAGACTAGTGCGCTGCTAAAAAGTAAAGTGAATATCTTGCTGTTACAGTACCCCAAGGGCACCACACTAATAATACACCAACCCTATCAAAGTCCATAATTACTGCCCGCAAATAGGTAGTTAACCTTTCTTGTGTTTATGTTGCAAACATTTTGACCTCAAGCATTTACAAGTAAATAACATTAGTGGTATAAGGTTGCAGAAGTCAGCTATACTGGCTATTCTGGTCTGAATACAAGGAACGAGGGATAAGTCTGATTGACAGCCACATAGTGTAATCATACAGTCAGCAGGAAGGATCAGAAAATCTATACTGAGTTTAATACTGCATTGTAACATACATTTTATAGAAAGTATCCCGCTGGAACTTATCAATCTACGAATATTTGAATATACACTTGATTATGATGTATATTATATGGCATGATTGAGGAAGTGTGTGGCATCATCACATGTGAAAATGTGCCCATACCTGATAACTTCAACACTAATAATAACAATTGTGACTAGGAATTAATTTAAGAAATTGAAAAAAATTATAAAATAAAACAAACATGTCACATGTTAATAGCAGCTTGTGTATTGCTTTCTGAGCGATTTCCAATGAGTATATAGAGTATATGGCATTGACTCACAATGTACGAAACTCACAGAATCGCTCATCCCTTATAACTCCCTAGGGAGGGTACAGGACACACCTATAGCTAAAGGAAAATTATTTAATGCTTTCACTGAGCATTGTCAGTTCTATACACAGAGTAAGGCAAGACAGCAAGAGCACAGGGGTAAACTATATAGAACATAATTATTCTAATGTGAAATGTGACATTAGTAGAATCTGATAACCACTGGCAGAAAATTATGGAAGAAAAGCTGGTGGGGCCGCGTGTGGACATCCCAATATAATAATATCAAGGTATTTAATCACGGAAGCACTTATTACCCAACTTAAACGAACACTCCAGTTCCCAAAAGTACTTCAGCTTGACTGAAATACTTTGTTTGAAGAGTGTGTCCTCTTCTTTTCATTTTACAAAAAGTACAGATTTCTCTTGTTACACCCCCTTGGCTGTCAATCAGACAACCTGCCCTGTTACTTCCTGGTATATTTAGCTCAGTGGAGATAAACTCAAAAGGCAGCAACTGCCCAGAGCACCTGCCTTGCAAACACTTCTCATTGAGCTGCATTGGGAAGTCTGTGATTGGACAGCCACAGAAAGTCTGGGCGGGGTTAGACAGGGAGGGCTTGTTAAGGCTGCAGACAAGAGATCTACAGATTTTGCAAACAGTTTTTAAATATATCCCCAATGAAAATAATCTATAACTAAATACATTCATGTTTCATTGGGGGGGTATACCTGCTTAAGAGTTTCAATAAATTTATTTTAAATGTTTTTATTTTTTATTGGTGGTTATTTAATTGACCTTGGAAGCATGTACGGCATAGTGCATAATGCAGGGAGTCTCACAGGATCATTTACTAAAGTGAGAATTCAAAGGGAATTTCAAATGTAAAGTCAAAATAACCGAAGTGTGAAAAATCTCAGCTATGTAGAGTCAGCTTTTAGTTCGGTTCTTTTGGCCTTACATCTGAAATTGACTTTGAATTCCCATTGTAGTAAATAATCCTGTCTTTGGCTTTACTTGGAAACTTAAACACTAAACTGTTAATTAAAGAAACACTCCATCCAAAATTGTATTCTTTAAATTTATTTTTCTGCATGCTCTGAGTGACTGCGAGAGGGGTATTTCTATAAAATGCTTGTTTCTACTGAAATTAGAACTTTTATAGACCATCACAAATTCAATTATGACAGATCCAGCATTTCAGCAAAGATGAGTGTTGAGAACGGTCCTTTAAATTACATTGTAGTCTGCCATGAGATCACTTTATATACCTATTTAGATAGTTTAGAAAAAATCGTTCACTTTATTGCGTAACAACCATATAAAATATTCCTTTAACAATGTGTAGCAGTTTGTTTATGGGGCTTGTACTCTCCTTGAGAGCTGAGCTTGCAATTCCTATCAGCCCATCTCAATTACACTCCTATATACAGGGTCCATTGTCAGGAATTTAAAGGGAATGTATTTATTTATTTATTTATTTATTTATGTAACAGTTTCAATGTGTAGACTAAAATAGCCAAACTTTAAACAGCTGACTTGCACTGATCAGCAGGGCCAGATTAAGAGCCCAGTGGGCCTGGTGCTGACAATTATGACGGGCCTAATTACGGAATCATATCGACCAAAAACAGTAAAACACTCCAAAGCATCATGTATCTGATGGTGCTGGAGAGAAAGAAAACAGCAGCTATAAGAAAACACATACCCTAGGCTAATCTCTCTCTAATTTATGTTTTCATCTTTCAAGTAAATCCATAACCCCTAACAGCAGTGTCCAGTCAGGCAGGAAGTCAATGGGCACGGTAAAAGGGTGTGCCACTGACACAAATCACGTAATCTGCCAAAAGGGGTGAACATGCCCAAAAAGAGGCCATGTCTGCTCAAAGAATTAAAAGGCCAGCCTGGCATGAATGCATGTCAGGCTGCCTGCCAATCATGCAGCTGGCCAACTAAGGGCATACTATGCAGACAGCACCCTGAGCTTGGCATAAATGCATCTAATGATGCGCTCATTCAACGCTTTCTAAGGACTGTCCCTAGCACTCGCTGGTCCACTTGTCTCCTTACCTTCTTACTAGCAGGCAGAAGCTCCTGGTATATGGTCTGGGACAGAGAAAAGCTGTATGTAGTGAGTGTAGAAGAAAGGGAACATGCCACAGTGTTAGAGAGACCAAAGTCAGCATTACCTTAAAGGATCACTATAGGGTCAGGAACACAAACATGAATTCATGACCCTATAGTGTCAACACCACCATCTAGCCCCCCTGGGCCCTCATGCCTCCATAAATATAGCAAAATCTTACTATATTCAAGCCTGAAGCTGTAACTCTGCATGCTGTTAGACTCATAAAAACAAGCAGTCTGCTGACATCATTAGAAGTGGTGGCCTGATCCAATCACCGTGCTTCCCCATAGGATTAGCTGAGACTGACAAAGAGGCAGATCAGGGTCAGAGTCAGCATGATTCAAACACAGCCCTAGCCAATCAGCATCTCCTTATATAGATGAATTTAATTAATGAATCTCTATGAGGAAAGTTCAGTGTCTGCATGCAGAGGGAGGAGACACTGAATGTTTGAATGCATTTTAGGCAGCCATGACCCAGGAAGGATCTCTAACAGTCATCTAAGGAGTGGCCAGTGAAGTTATCACTAGGATGTAATGTAAACACTGCATTTTCTCTGAAAAGCAGTGTTTACAGCAAAAGGCCTGACAGTAATGATTCTACTCACCAGAACAAATTCAATAAGCTGTAGTTGTTCTGGTGACTATAGTGTCCCTTTAACTATATTCATTGTCAGCCAGTCCACACAAGTTTTGTTCCCATACATCCCACTTAAGTTTCCATGCTTAAGTAGGAGTATGTGAAAAGTAGTTAGCGTTGCCACCTTTCTTGGAAAAACATACCGGCCTTACTAATTTGTATAATTAAATATGTATGGGTGACATCACATGATGTAAATCACAAGGAGTGACATAAGATAAAATGCTGTAAAATCACCAAAAAACTACTTAGTTTGATTCTGCTGTATAGATGGATTCCTACCAGTGCCCCCATGTCTCCCAGTGCCCCCATGTGTCGATTACTCCAGGTCTCAGTGTTCCTATGTATCAGTGTCTCAATGCCCCATGTCTCCCAATGTCCCTTAGTGTCTCAGTGTCTGCCATAATGTCTCCCAATGCCCCTTAGTGTCTCAGTGTCTGCCATAATGTCTCCCAATGCCCCTTAGTGTCTCAGTGTCTGCCATAATGTCTCCCAATGTCCCTTAGTGTCTCAGTGTCTGCCATAATTTCTCCCAATGTCCCTTAGTGTCTCAGTGTCTGCCATAATGTCTCCCAGTGTCTCAGTGTCCCCATGTCTCCCAGTGTCCCTTAGTGTCTCAGTGTCTGCCATATTGTCTCCCAGTGTCCCTTAGTGTCTCAGTGTATGTCTCCTTCAGCCTTTCCCCCATCCCTTACTTCCCTGAGCTGTAGGCTGTCTCTGCAGGGTGGGAGTTGCTGTCTGGACTCTCTGTAGCTGCTCCCCTGCAGATCAGTGAGTATAGATAGGCAGGGAGGGATATGCTGGAACTTCCTATCCCTGCCTGTCTCCACACACACAGTGACCCCTACTGGCCAGTGCTGGTATTGCATAGTAATCTCTTGTTTATACTGAGAAAAATACCAGCATTTGTATTGCCAGTATCACTGCAATATTGGCACCAACCAGGCAGCCTCAAATACTGGCTGTGCCAATAAAATAAAAGCCAGGTGGAATCCCTAAGAGTAGTGTGTGAAAAAAAAAAATGTAAAAAAAAAAAAATTTTTTTTTTTTTATAAATCAATGGGCCTATTCCATGGGCCTGGGCCTGGAGCTGCAGCTCCATCAGCCCCTATGTTAATCCGGCCCTGCTGATCAGCCACACCATTAAAATCACTTGCCTAATCTCAACAGCTCTGATGCATCGAGGCATGGACTCCGCAATACCTCTGGACATGTCCTGTGGTATCTAGAACCAAGACATTAGCAGCAGATCCTTCAAGTCCCGCAAGTTGCGAGGTGGAGTCTCCGTGGATCAGATTTGTTGTTCCATCTTATCCTACAGATGCTCAATCGGATTGAGATCTGGGGAAGTTAGAGACCAAGGCAACACCTTGAACTCTTTGTTATGTTCCTCAAGCCATTCCTGAACAATTTTTGCAGTGTGGCAGGGTGCATTATCCTGCTTAATGTGGACATTGCTCTCAGGGAACACCATTGACATGAAGGGGTGTACATGGTCTGGAGAAATCTCTAGGTAGGTGGTACATGTCAAAGTAACATCTACATGAATGCCAGGACCAAATGTTTCCCAGCAGAACATTGCCCAGAACATAACACTGCCTCCGATGGCCAGCCTTCTTCCCATAGTGCATTCTGCTGCCATCTCTTCCCCAGGTAAACAATGCTCACGCACCCGGCCATCCAACTGATCTAAAAGAAAACGTGATTCATCAAACTTGGCAACCTTCTTTCATTGCTCCATGGTTAAGTTCTGACGCTCACGTCCCCACTGAAGGCACTTTGGGTGGTGGAGAGAGGTCATCATGGGCACTTTGATTGCTCTGCAGCTACGCAGCCCCATACGCAGGAAACTGCAATGCACTGTGTGTTCTGACACATTGCTATCATAGCCAGCAATTCATTATTCAGCAATTTGAGCTACAATATAACTTCTGTGGGATTGGACAAGACGGGCTAGCCATCGCTCCCAACGTTTATCAATGAGCCTTTCCCATTTTTCCTGCTTTCAACACATGAAATTCAAGAACTGAGTTTTAAGTTGCTGCCTATTATTTCCCTGCCTACATGGGGTGCCATTGTAACAATTGAATCAATGTTATTCACTTGACCTGCCAGTGGTCTTTATATCGTGGCTGATCAGTGTACATTCTCAATTCACACCACCCAACATTTCAAATGGACAAAGACGGTCCCCTCTTTCTGGCCCTCAGAAAAGAAGCAGGGTGGATGGGTGGGATAAGCCACTTTTTAAAAACGGTTCATCAGACCTGGTCACTCAAACACCCCCTGTCACCTTCCTACACCCTTTCCCCTCCACATCCTGCACCCTATACGGTCACCCCCAAACCCTACACCCTCCACACTGTTACCTTCCTGCCCCCCCCACACTGTCACCCCCAAACCCTGGCCACCCACACTGTCACCCCCAAACCCTGCCCCCTCCATACTGTAATCTTCCTGCCCCCCCACACTGTCACCCCCAAACCTTGCCCCCTCCACAGTCACCTTCCTGCCCCCTCACACTGTCGCCCCCTTTCACACTGTCACCTTCCTGCCCCCACACTGTCACCCCCAAACCCTGCTCCACCACATTGTCACCCCCAAACCTTGCCCCTCACACTGTCACCTTACTGCACACTGCCCCCCACTCTGTCACCTTTATACACACTACATCCACTACATGTACACACGCTCTGCATCCACTATATATATATATATATATATATATATATATATATATATACATATACATATATACATATACACGGTATACAGGTCCATCTTTAATTTTGATTGGACCCTGGGCAAGCATTTACTTGGGCTCCCTGACTACATATAGATACACACACATACACTACCTGATAGACACTGACCGCATATAGATACACACAAGAACCTACAGATGCACACAGACTACATATAGATACATAGACACATACACAGATACACAACCTGACACACATGCAGATACACAGATACAACTATACATAGACACATACACAGATACACAACCTGACACACATGCAGATACACAGATACAACTATGACATACATGTAGATACAAAGGTACACACACTGACTACATATAGATACACCGACACACACACTGACACACATACAGACACACAGATACACAACCTGACACACATGCAGATTTACAGATACAAACACTGATACATACAGATACACACTGACTATATACAGATACACACACACACAAACACAAACGGACAACATACAGATACAGAGACACATTCCAACAGACATACTGACACAGAGACACACACAGACAGCCATACTGAACCACACAGACACTGACAGACTCACACACACACACACAGACATACACATACACTGACAGACATACTGGCACATATACACACAGACAAACTGACATACTGAAACACACATACACACAGACACTGACAAACATATTGACAAACACAGACATACAGAACCACACGGACACTGACAGACTCACACATAGACATACTGACAGACATACATACACACAGACAGACAGACACACTGAAACACACATACACACAGACACTGACAGACATACACACATAAAGACATTTTGACACTCATAGACAGCCATACTGAAACACACATACATACTGAACCACACAGACACTGACACTCACACACACACACACAGACATGCTGACACACTGACAGACATGCACACATACAGACATACTGAACCACACAGACACTGACAGACTCACATACACAGACATACTGACACACATACACACATACAGACATTCTGGCACACATACACACAGACAGACAGACCTACTGAAACACACATACACACAGACACTGACAGACAAACACACATACAGACATTTTGACACACACAGACAGCCATACTAAAACACACATACATACTGAACCACACAGACACTGACAGACTCACACACAGACATACTGACACACTGACAGACATACACACATACACTGACAGACATGCACACATACAGACATACTGAACTACACAGACACTGACAGACTCTCACACGCACAGACATATAGATACACTGAAAGACATACTGGCACACTAACAGACATACACTGGCAGACAGACATACACACATACATACATACTGACACACACACACTCAGACACTCATGCAAAATTTGATAACCACCCTCCAGTTTCTTACCTTTTCCTGGAGGGTGCCTTCCCTGGGATCCAGTGGGCTGGCTGGGGTGGCTGAGAGTTAAGCTCTCGCTCTCTCCCGGCCTGGCCCCCTCCGGAACTGCTCCTTCCTCCCGCGCGGCTCCTGTTTCTGTGGGAGGAAGTGACGCGCAGCTCAAAGTGTGTGAATTACTTAAACCATAATTGGCATCCCTGTGTTAGCTGATTGATCATTGAAATAATTAGTGCTGCTGAAAAGCAAAGGCCTGTGCTGTTAAAGTGCCACAGCGCCCGACCGGGCCCCTGCTGATACATGCCCACCGAGTGGCCCTAAGTGCATGGGCCCCATAGTTTGTGGGCTGAGGGCAAATGGGGCAGCTGCTCTTGGCCCCGCGTTAAAGATGGTCCTGACTGTATAGATACACATACACACGCATACACTCATATAATGAATTTGTTACACACTCAATGCATTCACTACTCAAACAGACACTGCATAAACTACACATAGGGCATCCATTACACACCTTGCATCCACTATACACACACACTTTGCATCCACTATACACACATATGCAGTGTGTATCTGTGTCTGTGCATCTGTATGTGTGTCTGTATCTGTGTGTCTAAGTATCTGTATGTGTCAGTATTTGTATCTATGTGTTACTGTGTCTCTGTATCTGCATGTGTGTATATATGTGTCTGTATATCTCTAAGTGTGTATCTTTATGTATGTTTGTATATCTGTGTGTAAGTGTCTGTATGTGCATGTGTAGCTGTATGTGTGCGTGTCTGTGTGTGACTGTTTCTGTATGTGTGTACGTGTGTGTCAGTTTGTTTAGCTGTGTAGCTGTGTGTGTCTGTGTATCTGTCAGTGTGCATATGTGTGTCTATGTAACTGAATGTGTGTCACTGTGTGTGCATGTGTATATGTACATACATCTCAGCATCTTGCCAACACTAAACACAAATACAACTCTGTATTAAAACACCACCATTATATATAAACACACCACTGAATTTAAAAACCACACTACACACAAATGCCAACACTACATAAAAAAAAAAAACCCTACAGTCACTCACACATACACCATAACATAACATTCAAACATTCATTCATTACATTCAAATACACAAACACTGCTCAGTGTGCAATACATTTTAAAAATACACAAACACTGCTCAGTGCTAAATACATTAGAATATTTTGGGAGCTGGGGTGCGAAATTTAGGATCCGCTCCGGGTGCCAAAAGCTCTAGGCACGCCCCTGCGTACATGTCATTTTATCATCTGTTAAAACGCATTTTGTTTTGCTTCTGTTAAAGAAAAGGTTCATTAAATGTGTAGTGTGAGCAGTTTGAGAGGTCTAGTGATTACAGAGTGAATGAGTGTAATGAATTGGCCCTCTCTGGAAGCTGGCAACTCTGCTTGCTTAGTTAAACATTAGTGCAAGGATTTGAGATGCGGTTGCAGGGAGCTTTCAAACAGCCCTGTTAATCTGTATTCCTTTACCTGTTATATAAACAGGAGTTTGTTTAGTGTCTGTTTAGAAAACATGACACTTATTGCATGGATTGTGGGCTGAAGATAACATTGGTTCAATATTGCACATGCAAATAAGTCTCAGTGATCAGACTTGCACATGCAGTGCAGCCTCCATATACAAAAGAGAGGCAGCATTTGATAAAATTGTGCTCACAACGAGGTGGTATATGCTCAAAGTGTGTGAATTACTTAACCCATAATTGACATCACTGTGTTAACTGATTGATCATTGAAATAATTAGAATAATTGTGGGTCTAGACCAGGCTTCCCCAAACTCTGGCCCTCCAGATGTTGCTGAACTACAACTCCCATGATTCTACGAATTAAATAGATAGGCTGAGAATCATGGGAGTTGTAGTTCAGCAACATCTGGAGGGCCGGAGTTTGGGGAAGCCTATTCTAGACTCTAGAATACAAACTGCATTTTTATAGCTCCAATGTACCAAAACTGAATCACTGTGGTGATCAGGGGGTCCGCAGTGGATGGCTGTTTACGTTTGGACCAGTCTAATAAAGGTGTTTTGCATAATTTTCAGAATTTTCAGAATATACTACATAATAATTCATCATTAAACTATTTTTTCAGTTGAAGAACGGATAGGCTAATGATGTGTACATTATTTTACTCTTTGTTCTAAGAACCAGTGAGTGAAAATAATATTTATCAAGATTAAAAAAAATCAATATTGGACAACTTCAGCGTTTAACCCCCAACAATCAAACCACAGCTTTTGTCCCCAATTAGTCATGTAATGGTGACAATTCTTAGTAGGACTAATTAGTTTTATTGACTATAAATTCATTTGAGTAGGGCCTTCTTCACCTATTCTTCTTTTTATAATTGTAAAGTGCTGCGAAATATGTTGTGGCTATATAAAAAAGACTAATAATAATATTCTAAGATTCTTGTAAAATACATGGTGTGTATCTCTTTAACTGCAGCTCTTCATTCACACACAGGAAGCCGTGTTATTGATAATCAATAAAGTTCATTATTCTGGAGGAAAATAAATCTAAAATAGCTCTTGAACCCATCAGAATAAACATGAAGGTGACAAAGGAACACGTATCGTGAGTGTGGGATTATTTAAAGGGACAATCCAGATGTTTAGCTAAATGTATTACATTTTTAGAATCTATCATTACCTTGCTCCCTAGGTATACACCGGCTCCAGCTTCTGTAAAAATAATATAAAAACCAACCGCCGGCACCTTCACTATGTTTTTCCGACAAAAGTATGGCTACAGATAGAATGCATTTCTCATTACATTTCAAACGACTGATGAGGTTAATGGCCTTTTGTACATTTTAATGTTTCAGTCACACAAATCACAGACAGTTGAGAAGGTTTAAATGACAACAGAGACCAAACACAAATACCTGATTGTCCTGTGGGCTATTGGCTTAAATTAACACCATAGCATTAGGGGGAAAAAAGTGTATTTCTATTGCTATAGTGTATTTAGCTGTAATGTGCATTTCTAATGCTATAGTGTATTTCGCTATGCGTCTTTTTAATGCTGTTAATGGTTTAGATTCCCGCCCCCTCTTTGTGGTTAAAAAAAATTACTTACCTTTTCTTCCTCACAGCGCTGGTCCTATATAAAAGCATTGTGAGGCTACTGCGCATGCGCAGCAATTAGCTGTACGAGACCTTGTGATTGACATGGCTGAGTTTTGCTCAGCTATTTTGTTAGATGCTCCTCTGTCTGAGTGACCGTTAATAGAGACATTCAAACCCTACAATGAAAATTATGTACAGGAATAAAACAACGGGGGCGTGAAACTCAGACCACTTCAGTGAGGTAAATCATTGAGATGAAATGATCTGGATTCCTATAGTGTTCTTTTAAGATGCCCTCCTATTATCCATGTATAGGAACAGCTTCCCTTTTTCGTGACCCGTCTTCCTTCTAATGGATAGAAGTGAATTTAGTCATGTGCTCCATAAACTCCGTGACGTACATGTGACAGCTCTTACCAATGAGATCCTATAAAACATTACAAATCTCACTGTGATCACCGATGGGAACTCAACAGTTTTGCCCCACAAGCTCTGGAACTGACATGTCATTACTGGCCGTCCTGCCCGAACATTCATCTCCAAGTGGATAACAGTGACTCTTAGCTCCCCCAACTACCTGATCAGGATCCCCCACTCTTACTCCTAACTTAAACTCAGACCATTCAGAAGGAGATGAGGAGTCCTGGGCAGGGCAGGGATAAACTCCCCATGTACAGCCATGAAAGTGAAATAAACCCTTTACACACTACTTGTTAACATACACATACTGTAGGCCAGCCATGATTATGAACACGCCATACACTAAACATGTACTTAAACATGACCCTTACATGAATGTAAATACCAATTGCAGCTCGTTCTACTGACACATGCGCAGTCTGCTTGTGGTCAGCACACGTTACGTACGTAGACACAAACACTACACAGTGAAACCATTTATTATTCATTAGTTGGGTAATTCACATGGCAAAATATCTGGCATATATACAGAAAACATATATTTTTAAATGACGAGTGCAGGCAATCACAGTATTTATGTACGTAAAACAATAGAAAGTTTCTTCCATACTGCCCTTTCAGTACTCTATCTATAATATCATACATATTGCACTAAAGTGACAATAAAAGAGCTTTTAGAATATTTTTTAAAAAAAAAGAATACTTTTAGTAAGGTTAGAGTTTTTTAACAGCTTGTTGCAACAGGAAACCTTGATTTTTAATACAATAAAAATGTCACTTTGTAAATGCTTCATATTTAATAGCATTATTTGTCATAACATGACAAATCAGAGCAGCAGTGAATTTGACACGATACGTCTCAGTCTGACACTTTGTATTCCGTATTCCTGTAGCATCATTTCACTCATTGCCCTGTGCACACTGGCCATTATTAAGAGGCCGGTTTTCCGTTTTAGTCATTGTGTACATTGGCTAGCAGAGAGGTAGCCAACAGGTTGTTGCTCAGCTGTTGTAATATATCGTGATCTCCAGCCAGCCTGTGTCAAGCCAAACGCTGGATAACAATCATCTGAGATACACTTTAACAGCAGACACATTCCTTTCTGGGCTCCGAACCACCAGTATACTCACAGACAGGAAAAGACCCATGTACAGAGCTGAACACTATGCTGGGGCTTTATAAATTACAACAAATAGTTTATTTTATTTGTTATTTAAATAACTGAGGTAACTCACTAACATCTAAATGAAAAGTTCCTCCTGCGTGCATTTAGCTCAGTGTTCTAATTAATTTATTCATTAACATTAATAAGAGGCACATTTGGAGATTAGTCCTAAATATGCAGGTAGAATTTATAACAGTGGGGGGAGAGGGGCTAAAATTAATTGAATATATTGCAGTAATAAATGTATTAACCAAAATACACAACTTCTACACCAACATATTTGTCAAATGCCAAACAACCCAATTTGACCATTTAGAGCCATATTCCAGGATTTCAAACAAAATGGAAAAATAAACTATACTTTTCTGCTGGCTGCAAAAACCGTTGGACCAACCATCCATCCAACCATTCATCCATCCAACCAACCAACCACCCAACCAACCATCCACCCAACCATCCATCCAACCATCCACCCAACCAACCATCCACCCAACCCAACCATCCATCCAACCAACCATTCATCCAACCATCCACCCAACCATCCACCCAACCATTCATCCAACCATCCACCCACCCAACCCTCCACCCAACCATCCACCCAACCATTCATCCAACCATCCACCCACCCAATCATCCATCCAACAAACCATCCATCCTACCATCCACCCAACCATCCATCCAACAAACCATCCATTCTTCCATCCTTCCAACCATCCATCTATTGCAATACTTGCTTGAAGCCACAGTGTTGCATTAGCAGCTAACTCTCCCCATATAAAACATTCATGTTGCTGTAACAATGTGATTATACATGTAAATAATATGATTTGATGTGACATCTGTACGATAAACTCACAAAACTGAAGATTGGTCTAAAAAATTCCAACCTAATACATAAAAATTTATGGAAAATTAGAGCAAATATTTAGTAGGACTTTGACTTTCTTGCATTTTCCTGTTAGGTCAGCTGTCTACCATGTAGGCCTGTACACTACGAAAAAAATTGTTATTCCGAATCAGTCCACCTGGGAAAAAAGTCTTCTTTTGGTCGATTCGGGATTCATCCATGTGGCGTTTCAGAAAAAAAAAACTACAATATATAAATAATATGTATATATTTTGCAGTACACTGATAGGTGCATTTTCACACCATTTTGTTCCTGCCATATTTATTAAAGGAACACTATAGGGTCAGGAACACAAGCATGTATTCCTGACCCTATAGTGTTAAAACCTCTATCTAGCCCCCTTCACCTCCTTTGCCTCCCTAAAGATAGTAAAATCATATTTGTATTGAAGTCTGAAGCTGCTGCCTCTGCCTGTGAAATTCCTCTGACCTCTGACATCATCAGAAGTTGTAGCCTGATCCAATCGCAATGCTTCCCCATAGGATTGGCTGAGACTGACAAGGAGGCAGATCAGGGGCAGAGCCAGCACAATTCAAACACAGCCTTGGCCAATCAGCATCTCCTCATAGAGATGAATTGAATCAATGAATCTCTATGAGGAAAGTTCAGTGTCTGCATGCAGAGGGAGGAGATACTGAATGTTTGGTTGCATTTTAGGCAGCCATGACCCAGGAAGGATTTCTAACAGCCATCTGAGGAGTGGCCAGTGGAGTTAT
This sequence comes from Pelobates cultripes, assembly GCA_933207985.1. Classification (NCBI taxonomy): domain Eukaryota; kingdom Metazoa; phylum Chordata; class Amphibia; order Anura; family Pelobatidae; genus Pelobates; species Pelobates cultripes. Next base: position 15,072,031 of record OW240915.1, on the reverse strand, counting down.
CGCTAGGCTGTAATGTAAACACTGCATTTTCTCTGAAAAGACAGTGTTTACAGCAAAAAGCCTGAAGGGAATGATTCTACTCACCAGAACAAATTCAATAAGCTGTAGTTGTTCTGGTGACTATAGTGTCAGTTTAACTATATAATATATATTACTTTTGATTTTTTTTCTGCTCTTTTTTTTTTTTCTCTTTATTGGTCATTTCTCACTTGGACTGTGAATAAAATCGACATTTAGTCACTGTCCCCTAACCATCTATCTGTTTTTTTGTTTGCATTATAGACAGAAATCTAAATCCCAAATCAAAGGAAACTGGGTTTTTTTCGTGATTCGTCCACATAGCATTTCGAAGATTGGGATTTACAATCACATGTAAACATCTAATATTTAGGAAATGCACTTAAAAACCAGACAGAAACCAATAATAGACAATATAAAAACTCAAAAACTGCTGGACAATATATGATCTAAAGCCACAACCTGGCTGTTTTGGATTCTGTTTTATCATTTGAATTGAATTTACGAAATGTCTAATATTAGTGAACAAAGCTGAGTTCTATGGGACTGCATTGTCATGTCTCTGAATCAATGTGTCTCTGTATGAATTAATCTGTCCATATCACTACAGGGTTCATTCACTAGTAAATACTAAGTTTTTGTTAAAGGCCTGCCTATGGAGAGATTGTAAAGACTACTGGATCTAGATCAAAAATATTAAAGGGATACAATAGTCACCAAAACAACTTTAGCTTAATGAAGCCATTTTGGTGTATAGACCATGCCCCTGCAGTTTCACTGCTCAATTATCTGCTGTTTTGGAGTTAAATCACTTTGTTTATACAGCCCTAGTCACACCTCCCTGCATGTGACTTGCACAGCCTTCCTAAACACTTCCTGTAAAGAGTCATCTATGGTTTATCCTTATTTTATTGCAGGTTCTGTTTAATTTGGATTTTCTTATCCCCCACTATGTTAATAGCTTGCTAGACCCTGCAAGAGCCTCCTGTATGTGATTAAAGTTCAATTTACAGCGAAAGAGATACAATTGTTTGAGGTAAATTACATCTGATTAAAAGTGAAACCAGTTTTTTTCCATGCAGGCTGTGTCAATCAGAGACAGGGGAGGTGTGACAAGGGCTGCATAAACAGAAACAAAGTGATTTAACTCCTAAATGGCAGTGAATTGAGCAGGGAAACCTGAGAGGCATGATCTATACACTAAAACTGCTTCATTAAGCTAAAGTTGTTTAGGTGACTATAGTGTCCCTTTAATATTTCTTCAATGCCTTTGCTTTCTTTTTCACATGATTTTTAAAAAAGCATTAGGAAATCCTTTATATAACATATATTGCATGTGTTTTAAATGACACATTTAATCCCTGCGCCATGTAGCTTTATACCTGGATGCAGAGGAACGTTGGCACATGATGATGTATCAATAAAAGTCCTGCTACAATTGGATTATTCTTCCTTGTTAAAAATAACCCTGGATGCCATGTGTTTGTTGCTATAATAAAAATATACTTTGTTCCCACCCTGCGCCTGAATCTCTTTGTTACAGTGGGTCTGTCATCGACAATTAGTGCATAACAAGTTTACTTTGTGTTGAGAGTAACATTTTATTATGGATTGTCCTTGGCAATTTGGTAAAAATGAAATAGAACAATAGATCATCACAGCAAACGTTTTATTTCTGTGCTCTGGATACTCCATTCACCATCCAAAATAACACTTTGCACTGCATTTTATAATGACAAGAAGTGCCACAAAAATGGTTAAAGTATTATGGTATTATGTCACATTTACCATTATAGCTTTACATAATGTTTCTCTTTTTATTGTATTCTGTAAGTGCATCCTGTGATTTAATATAGTTACAGCGTCAGGTTTATTTATTTAGAGTAAATGTGTATGACACATAAAACATTTATTACAAACACAGTCTAATTGCAGATTTACATCACATTCACATTCATAAAAATTTTATCTGAAAATTAGATTTATTTATTTTTTATTGAAAGAAACCGTATTTCGTCCATGTGGTGTTTCATTTCGGAAATAATTCTGTCCATGTGATCATTTTGGGAAAACCTATTTGGATGAATGAAAATGGTGCAAAGATCAGCTTATTAGTGAACTGTAATAAAAAAAAAAAAAAACATAATGGCTAAAAATGTCAGACAATTTTGCAATTGCAATTTGCAAATCACAAGTAGTGGCACTGAAGCACCCTGCAAATCAAAACATCTATCTCATGAAAGATAAAAAAAATAATATATCAGTAAATTAATTCTAAATCAGTGAATCAAAGTTGTTGTAAGTGGCACTGGCACTGGCTAGGCACAGCAGAATCCTAACCACCTCACCAGTCTCACGCAGGATTAATGACACAGGCCTCACAATGGTAAAACACACAATCACCACTGGTCTGTCTTCCTCAATAGCTGAAGTTAGAATCCCAGAATAATCCTGCTGGAAATATATAGATTTTTTTTTTTTTTTACTACTCCTCATTTGTTTCCTCTCATTTTTAAATTGCTAATCTGTGCTAAAATCAACATTTAGTTGCTGTCCCCTAACCACCGATCATTTTTTCCATCAATCATCTTTTATTCTACCTCTTGATTGAACAGGATATAAAGCCCACATCTTTGAGCAGATCTTTTGTCCATAATGCAAAACTAAGCTTACTTGCACTCCTCCCCCGTCCAAAAAAGAGTTTTATATCCATCAGTGGGGATTGTACTGCTGCAAGCAATTTTACATAGAGTTAGTTAAAAGCTCTACAAAATGTGAGTGCAAATCAAATTATTATTATTGAGAGTTGTATCTTCATGCTTAAACATTTGGCTCTATTATCTTTCATTTTGTATCTTTTTACATATGTTGACAAGCACCTTAATCAACAACTGATACCGATGAAGAGTTTAAAAGCAGCTGGGATTGTGATTATTGGACTGTGAAAATTACACTTTATATGTTTATTATTTCTTCCATATATATTTCTTTAATCATTTTATCTTTATATCCATCCATTAGCGCAACCTCTTTTTATGTAGTGTATGTTGTTTAATTTTTTTTGATTGTTTGAGGGTATCCCCTATATCCAGAATTTGCTAGTTATCCCTACCTGTGTTTTTTGTAGCCAAAACTAATGTCTATGTAAGCAGGCCCTGTGTCCGGTAAAACCACAGAACGAAATCCCCTCAAGGTATGACACCTGCTGTACATGCAAGCACATACATATGATATAGTCCAAAAACAGTCATAAAGGCTCCATGAATCAAATTCTGGTTTCTGTCTGCAACTATCGAACACACCTACATCATTACCAGCTAGTCACTGTGACAAATCGTGTTTTACTAATCGGTGTAATAACATAATGCAATTCCTCCTGTGTGACTACTTTTGAGGAATTTTAACACTATAAATTATGAAGCCGTTTGAGAGAGGGCATTAAAATGGAACTAATGTGAATTGGAACCCAAATGGTAACATATAGGCAAACATCTCTGACTGCAGCAAAGCCGTTGCACTGGTGATATGTGTGAGTACGGACATAGGTTGCTGCAAGGAACACACGGCTTATAGGTGTCACACAAGGATAAAAATTAACAGACCTTCCTCTGGCGCTGTTCTGAGAGAGTCGTGGAAACACACTCTTTTGAACAGGCATTGCATATTGTGTAATCAATGTAACTCCAAGGAATCCATATATAAAGTGTAATTATGAGGCAGAAATGTGGTTCTTTGTTGAGCTCATTTGCATACGCCTACCTAGAATTCCTTGCAGTAGTGAGAGAGAAACTGCTATGTTTCCATATGGGATAATCCAGCCTCTAGTGGCTGTCTCATTGACAGCCGCTAGAGGCGCTTCCGCGCTTCTCACTGATTTTCATAGAAGAAGCCAGCGTCCATAGGAAAGCATTGAGAATGCTTTCCTATGGACTGACTGAATGCGTGCCCGGCTCTTGCCGATGACGTCGGAAGGAGGAGGAGAGTACCCAGCGCTGAGAGAGCCTGGCGCTGGAGAAAGGTAAGCGTTTAACCCCTTCCTCCCCCTAGAGCCCGGTGGGAGGGGGGCCATGAGGGTGGGGGGGACCTATTAACGAGTTTGTTTACCTGGCACTATAGTGGTCCTTTAACTATATATGTATATGTGAATTATACAGAGTCACTGACCAGGATGTAAAGGAAAATGTGGTCAACAGTGTCAAGAGTAGCAAAGAATTCGAGCATAATGACTTTTTCCTGTTTTTGCAAGGAATACACTTAGATTCATGCCCGATGTGTTGGTTGACCCCTGTTCCTTGACAGTAAATTATATTCGTATATTTTGCTTTATAGATGATGAGGATCACGTTATACAGATTATGTAATTGTATGAAAACACACACACACTCATGCAAACTACTGTAAACATACCGTTTATTTGTTTTAGATCCTTATACTTTTGACACCTCCTTCTGTGATGTTTTGAAATTGTATACAGCTGTTTTTCTTTGATATTTTGTTTTTGAAAACAGTCTGAAGGGAAGTTTTGATGATGCTCTGTGGTGTAGAGACTGTCAGTTGAATCTAAAAACAGACACTATTAGTTCACAAGCAGGTGTCAAAACCACAGCCTCCAATTAACTTGCTCCAGCAGCAAAGTGCCCGTCTATGAGAATGGCAAAGTTTACTAACCTATTGCAACCACCGGTTTCATTCTGGACAAGCCGAGTTCTTTGCAAGATGATACCACAATACCAGCTACCAGGTGCTGCTTGCCAGATGTTCAGAATGATTAAATTGTTTTAGTTTTGCCTTACTCAAAAGGCTTTCATGTGCTAACGAGAGTCTAGAAAAATAAACAACAAAAAAACAAAATCGTGAAAAATTAACCAATATGAAGGGGGGGAGGAGGGCACACCAATAATCATCTAATTTTTACAATTAATACAATTTTACAACTGTTATAGATTATTAATTAAAGGGACCATTGTCGTAATCCAAAGTGAATTTCACATTTAAGGCAAAAGTAGTCGAATTGAAAGTATAGCTGACTTGAGGATTTTTTCCCAGTTGGCAATTCTGTCCTTAAATGACTTTACAGTCATTTCACAACAGGACAGTCCAACGTTTTCAAAACCAAAAGGAATTGTAACAGGAAATAGAAAATAATTATGAATTGAAGGAAGGAGAGAGAGAAAATGATGGTTATGGAACAACAGAAAGGAGAGAAGAGGAGAAATAAATAGAGTGTAAGAAAACAGAAAGCTACGATGTGTATCCTATGAAAAAAGAGCGAGTCAGTCGTGGGAATTGTCAAATCTTATTACACATGACGACAACAGGTCAACTGGAAGGGGAAAAAAGTGTAATTCGGACGAGCCTGAGGAATATCGTAATGATGTGACAAACAAGCAGCGGACACGACGTAAAAGGGACTAAGGCAAAAATATAAAATGGGAGATTTTTGGGCTTTACTACTGACTAAAAACATTAAGAATTCAAGTTGTAATAAAAATGATCAAATACGGGATTTATAAAGTTTGTTCAGAGGGTGTCTGTGTAGATTATATATTGGAAACCAGCTGTGCGCTATATGTCAGGAAAGAAAGTGCGTAAATAGACATCAACTGGTCACACCCACTACCTGTCAATCAAATAAAACATCATCTAAAAAATTAAATAACTTACTATCTCATAGTATTGTCTGAGAGCAGAAAAAGCAGCAGTGCATGAATGACATTATTAGAAAAGATTCCTAGTGCATATATGGAATTTCTCCATCTGATGCCCAAGCATGTACGCACATAAAACCACTACACAGACGTATAGCAGAGGTAAGTACATTTATACTTACTTCCCCTCAGTGGCTTAGCTAGAGCCTTTGCTGCCCTGGATGGTCCCCAAGTTTTCCGGCCCTCTCAATACACACCAAAAATGCTACAAAAAGTCTAAACGACGTATAGAGAAATAAAATAAAATACTATGTTTATTTCACACTCAGTGACAGGCACACTCACACACTGACAGACACACACACAGTGACAGGTACACTCACATACTGACAGATACACACACAGTGACAGGTACACTCACATACTGACAGACACACTCAAAGTGACAAGCACACTCACACACTGACAGACACACAGTGACATGCACAGTCACTCACTAACAGACACACACTCAGTGACAGGCACACTCACACACTGACACACACTCACACTTTGACAGACACACACACAGTGACAGGTACACTCACATACTGACAGACACACAAACACTGACAGACACACACACAGTGACAGGCACACTCACACACTGACAGACACACACACAGTGACAGGCACACACACACTGACAGACACACTCACAGTGACAGGCACACACACACACTGACAGACACTCACTCACAGTGACAGGCACACTCACACACTAACAGACACACACTCAGTGACAGGCACACACACACTGACAGACACACTCACAGTGACAGGCACACTCACTCACAGTGACAGACACACTCACAGTGACAGGCACACTAACAGACACACACACACACAGTGACAGTAACACATTTACACAGTCTTCACACACACTCACAAATTCATTTTATTTATTGCGGCTTTACTTTTTTTCACCTTTGAGCCGTCGTACCTTTGGGAGAGCTCGAGTGGGCCCTCTCCCTGGGATCCAGTGGGGATCTTCTTCCTGGGGTTCAGTGACTCTTGTAATTATCTAGTTCCTAACGGCGTTTAGTGATGCTGGGGTCAGAGACGTCATATTCCAGCTCCCGGCATCACCACAGAGCAGGGTCTGAATTAACATAGGGGCTGTTGGAGCTGCAGCTTCAGGCCCATGCCTATAAAAAAGGCCCATTTGATTTAAAAACATTTTTTTTTACTACTCTTCACATGCTCTTGCTTAAGTGTGGAAAATTAGGAGGGATGTAGGGGAACAAAACTGGTGTGGAGAGGGGTGGACAAGCGAGTGCTAGGAGACAGTCCTTAGAAAGCGTAGACGCATTTATGCAAAGCTCAGGGTGTTGTCTGCACAGTATGCCTTGGGTTTGTCATCCTGCATGATTGGAAGGCAGTCTGATGTGCATTCACACCAGGCTGACCATCTAATTCTAATTTTTCATGCATGTTTGTCCATTTGGGCGGTTCTAGTTATGTGATACACATCAGTGGCCCACCCTTTTACCCAGCTAACCGAAATCCTGCTTCACCGGACACTGCTTTTAGGGGGTATAGATTTACTTGAAAGATGAAAGCATGAGATTAGCATAGGGTATGTGTTTTCTGATAGCTATATCCTGTCAGTTTTCCTCCAGCACCACCTCAGATACATAACGCTTAGGAGGTCTGACTGTCGATAACATTCTGTAATTAGGCCCATCATAATTGTCAGCACCAGACCCAATGGGCGCCACAGAGGGCATGTGAGGGAGCAGTGAGAAACTAGAAAAATATCAGCGCTCCCTCTGTAAATTTTGGCAGAGTAGGCACCTGCCATCCAGGTAAGTATGTGCCTACCCAGCCTTGGTAAATAAGTGACTCCTGTCCCTTGTGACAGGTCACTGGCCCGCTCCTGACAGCATGGACTGACACCACCTTCAGCCCCCTAGCTATGCCACTGCTCCCACTCCTTGATTCACCCCAGTAAAGCTGAAATAGTATTTGCTGGGGTGAAGGAACAAGCTCCACTTCCCATGTTCTCTGCAGTTCACGATTCACAAAATGAGCCTCAACATGTTCAGCTGTGTGTTGGTCCAGTTATGGCCTAGAGTAGATGTTATTACCCACCTTTGAAATGGTATAAACTGGCAATGACATGCTGCAGACATGTGAGCTGGTCAATTTATCTGAATTCTACTAACTGGGTGACAAACAGCAGAGGGTGCACAGAGCAGCCCCCTGTCACCAGAGCAGGTGCCTACGAGGGCACCAAGATTCGAATCTCACAAGTGGCTCGGGAGCTGATCAGTCTATGCTCTGACTGCACAAATCCCTTGCCGCCCTGTACTACAGTTGGGAGACATAATGTAACATCACCCCAGCCCTGGTGTCAGTACAGAGCTACAGGGAGCTGTGCTCCAAAATAAAAATGTGTGTGAATAAGTGTATAGTCGTAGGAAAAAGAAAGTACACTCTCTTTGAATTCCATGGTTTTAAACATCAAGATAACAATCATCTGTTCCTTAGCAGGTCTTAAAATTAGGGAAATACAAAGTCAGATGAATAACAACACATGACATACTACATGTGTCATGATTTATTTAACAAAAATAAAGTACACCCGTAGTGCTTCCATAGGAATTAAGAGGCTAAATAGCAGACAGGTGCTGCTAGTCAAATGCCAATGATTAATTGACCAACAGCAAGTGTGATCACCTCTATAAAGGCAACGTTTTAGCAGTTTATTGGTCTGAAGCATTCTGGTCTGCCAAGGAGGAAAGACATCAGCAATGATCTTAGATAAGCAATTGTTGTTGCCCATCAAACTAGGAAGGGTTATAAGGCCATTTCCAAACATCTGAACAAACCACAAGACTTCTGGAACAATGTCCTTTGGACAGACAAGACCAAAGTGGAGACGTTTAGCCATAATGCACAGCGCCAACTTTGGTGAAAACCAAACGGAGCATATCAACACAAACACCTCATACCAGCGGTCAAGCATGGTGGTGGAGAGGTAATTATTTGGGCTTATTTGCAGCAACAGGACCTGGGAACCTTGCACTCATTAAGTTGACCATAAACTCCTCTGTATACCAAAGTATTCTAGCGTCAAACGTGAGGCAATCTGTCCGACAGCTAAAGCTTGGCTGAAATTAGATCATGCAACAGGACAATGATCCCAAGCACACCAACAAATCTACAGCAGAATGGCTGGAAGAGAAAATAATCAAGGATTGGCAATGGCCCAGTCAAAGTCCAGACCTCAACCTGATTGAAATGCTGTGACCGGACCTTAACAGAGCTTTGCATAGACAAATGCCAGCAAACCTCAATGAACTGAAGCAACGTTGTAATGAAGAGTGGGCCAAAATTCCTCCACAACGATGTGAGAGACTGATAAAGTAATGCAGAAAGCAATTAATTTAGGTTATTACTGTTAAAGGTGGTTATACAAGCTTATACAAGTTTTACTTACTTTTTCACACGTGGATTCTCCATGTTGGCTTTATTGTTGTGAAATAAATCATGACACGGTGTAATATGTCATGTGTTGTTGTTCATCTGAGGTTGTTGTTAAGTAATTTTTTTGTTGTTGTTGTTGTTAACTAATTTTAAGACATGCTAAGGAACAGATGGTTGTTATTATGTCAGGATATGTAAAACTATACAATTGAAAGACGGTGTACTTTATTTTTCCTTTGACTGTATCTGCCCATATGTGTATGAATGTGAGAATGTGTCTGTGTGTGTGAGTATCTGTGTGTATAAAATGTAAGTGTCTGTGTTTATATTTTCCTTAACTTCAGGCTTTGTAGAGAGACAACAACATAAAAAATTCTACAATTTGAGGTTGGGTGGGAAATATACATTTCTGAACCTACCAGATAACTTCAGTACGACTCTGGATGGATGTCAACCAATTTCTGTGTCCTAAAGAAAACAGCACAAAAATTGGTCAACAACAAACCAGCATAACTGTGGTCAAAATTGTTTTTTAAGAGGATTGCACACAGCACTGTAAATCACATATACAAGTGATAGATCTATTATCTGCTTTAATTCCTCTGGTTTTAAAGAATCTTTTCTAATCTCTTTTTACCAGAACATTTCTTTGTTTTTCACACGGAGAACCAAGCCAATTTCACATATTCTTGAGCTTTGAGATTCAAGGTCACACGATTTCATATTAAAAAAAGAGACAATGATGTGTTATTTGGGAAGTATATTAAAAAAGCACATGATTTTTATTTTTACTTTTTTTGGGGGGGGAGGTGCTCGATTTCTGTCACTTCTTTGTTCTTGTAAGTGAAGCTTTGTTCCAATAATACTGATTTGTCTACTTAAACAATTGCTCATGCAAACCTTTTTAAAAATGAGAAAATATTCTCAAGTGACATATGAGACGAAAGGCTGGGCACTCACTGACATTAACTTTAAACTTGTCTTAACCTTTCCAGTGCCACTTTAAACAACTGCGCTGGTCCCCAACTGAAGTTGGGAATGCCAAGTTGGCAAAAGATGGGGGAAAAGTGGACAGGAGAAGAGTTTACAGGAGAGATGGGGAAAAGAGTGAGAGGGTATGGGATTGAGAAGGGAAGACATTTATTGAGAAAAGACAGGAATGGGAAGAGTTCATGAACAGGATAAGTACATGTTTCAAAAATCACACTGGGCAGATACTTGATAACAATGTAGCAAAAGGCTACTAACGATTAACATAGGCTTCTTCACAGCTAACTGAAGAAGCTCTATTTGAGAGTGAAACACGTATTGGCTATTTTTAAAGGACTTTTTATTGAGGACTTTTAAAAAACATTTGCTTTTATTTTTTATTACACACCAATAAATTTGTTATTTTACTTAAGATCCCGCTTAAGTCCTTTTTGGAGCCCCTAGAGAATCTTCATAGGGGTAGTGCCATCCCCATTCAAATTGGCACAGAACCTATATACCTAGAGCCGGGACCCACAGGCTCAGGACCATGTGAGCACCACATTTACTAACACATCATGGTGTTTTTATAACTACAATCTACACATTGGTTCGCTCTCCCTCTTTTTGTCTTTGAGAGTTACTCCATATCGAAGTAGAAGGGTGGTGCTACCTTAATAAGCACACAAGCCTCAATACGGAGCCAGTGTTTCTATATACAGGCTCATTGAAATGTGAGTGCACAATTCATCACGGCATCATCACTACTATTGCATTGTCACTTTAAGTACCATCTGCACTATATAGTATTTTTTGTATTTTCCTTAACATGTACCCTATATTCCACAATTGAATGAAATAACGTCTGGTAAGCTGTATATGTGTTTGAGCACTCCACATATAGGTGTAGGTCCTTGTTACTTACACCGCACTGAAATCTACAATATTGTTTAGTGGAATAGAGGATATTTCCACACAAGTGTATAGAGCTGCCTGTAATTCACTTCTATTTTCTAAGCACTTTGTTATGCACACTCCTCTGTAAAAAGAGGTAACCTTTGACTGGTATTCATAGATAGGCTTCTACCTTTAAAACCCAAAACACAGTGAAGAAAGTTCAAGACTTCCACTGCTCCTAAAATACAGGAGTGAACAAAATGTTGTTGCGACCATTTTTTGGATGCATGCTTGAATGAAATAATTCTACGCTATACTGAGGTTGAAGTTCACATCTTTTTGACCACTTTTTGACCATGATTGGCCCAAGTGGCATTACTTACAGTTGCCTGCAGCTGTGTCTTGCTCTTGAGTTTTGTTTAAGTAAGTCCACCATCAGACTAATCAAACTTTACTCAGGCAGAGAAATAATTTTATTATTCCAAATGTGATTGAGTTTTTTATTCTATCATGAAGTGACTTGTCAACGTTTCAACCTGAAAAAATAATCTTTGTCATGAGTTATTGGGTCAAAACGTTGCCAGTTCATTTGATGACTGAATAAAAGAATTAACCGCATGTTTGAAATCAGGGAGTTATTCCTTTTACGTTGTTGAAGACCTAGTGGTGGAGAACTCTGCATGAAGTTTCGCCTCTTTTGGTGAAAGTCTCTCTGCCATGCCTATGAATTGCCTTTATATTTCAGCTAGGGCAGAACATCATACATGTGATTTGGAATGATAGATTGGGAGCCTTCCTTAACTTTCAGGTACGGAGCAGTTTTGGTAATGTGGGAATTCAAAGTATTTCAAATAATATAATTACCAGATACAAGGAGCTAATGGGATTAAGAATTTATGGCCCTGTTTAAGTTACCACTGGAAGAATCAGGATAAAACAAGAATTTCAAAAGCGAACTCTCACAGACAGGTTACATACTGTTTCATGGACACACACATCAAATCAGCTCTGTGTTTAATAATTGCTTAATTGTTGCATGTTCATTCATACGCAGGGAGATAAATGAACTAATCAAAGCAGATTCTCAGAGACACCTTGTTTATTAATAACTCAATCTCATTCCTGCAGTACATGAATGCTGCCTACCTCATGGTAGCAATGTTCACCTAATTCACTGGTTCTTAGCCTGTGGTACACATATCCCAAGGTGTACATGCACAACAAACAGGGTGTGAGCCAGGAGCTGGCCGGCTGGTCACATTAAGGCCCCAGGAAGCATCTGGTTGTTCTTTAAGCTAGAGTAGGCGCTTGCTTACTCGGACGGCAGGTGTGTACTCTGCCCAAGTGTGCTGTGTCCAAAGGGAAGAATGGAGGCAACCGGCGAGTAATGCCTGGTTATAATGTCACTCCGGCCACGGCTTCTCTAAACTAAAAAAAAAAGGGCGGCAGAACAAAAAAACCATGAAGATGACATCAGCCAAACCAAACCCCAGGGAAAGGATACAAAGGTAGGTAGGTATAATAAAAATAATAATAAAAAATAGTTATTATTGTGTGAGAGAGAATGTGTATGTGTCTATCAGTGCGTCAAATTAGTGAGTATGTGTCTGTCAGTGAGTGTGTCAGTGCGTCTGTCAGTGAATGTGTGTGTGTCTGTGTCCTCTGTTTGTAACTATTTACTGTATTATATTTAAATTTTGTGACTTTTATTCTTCAGATTAAAAATTCAGACACTTCTTCTCACATAAACAATATTCACATTGTCATATTTATTCTAAAAATATTCTTTACTACTTTTAATCGGACTTGTTCTCCAATATGGAATTAACTTAAATATCAGTGTCTACATGTTTCATTTGGAATTTAAATCAATAGAAATTACTTTCTTGAGAAAGGGGTACTTAGAAAAAGTCTGTAGACCTGCAGGGGTACTTCCTCTTGCTATAGGGGATTTCCTAGAAGGGACTTGTCCATTGCAGCCTCTAAACCAAATTTAGAAACAAAGGAAGAACTACCCAGGTCCCTCGAGAAAGCGGCACCATAACATGCACTGTGATTACAATTTAAACCAAATGCATCCAGAATTATTTAAAGGGACAGTCTAAGCTCCAAAATAGCTTTGTTTTAAAGCAGTGATTTGGGGGTACAGTTGCTCCCCTGCAGCTTTGCTGCTGTAAACTAAGCTGTTTTTGAATAATTACACTGTTTACATTTTGTGGATTCCACGCCTGCTAGTGGCTGTCGGACAAACAGGCACTAGAGAATATTGATGGAAATAGATCCAGTTATTGAAACTATTTACCATCCGGCGTCAACAGAGAGAAGCATTGGAGGATTGTACCGATCACTGCACATGCACTGTGCGCCCTCAATGCTTCTCTATACAAAGTATCTGATAGGACCAAAGTCATCAGGATTCATGTGATTCCCTTGAAATATAAATTAATATAAAATAAGGTGCTAAAACAATTGTATATAAATTTACATTTAGCTTATGGAGTTGTGTCTATCATTATTTCGAAGAGCCTAGTGTTATATCTGCCTAGGTAAAATTTAAGAAAGAAATTCTGTATTTGTAATAGTTTTTATATAATTCTCATCACAGTAAATATTATAGAAGGGATCGTGAATTAGTCCACAGAATTTTATTTTGTTCTTTTTGTGAATTACTGAGGTATAATTGTTGCCTGGCTGTTTATTGTACCTTTCCCTCCCCAGCTGCATTCTGAATGAAAAGTGGGAATTTGTCCAAAATAATGTGTTCTGGAACAATAGCCATTTTTGGCAGCTGCCCTGCATATTTGAGCTATTTGTGGATTTTCCTACAATTTTGAAATAGCTGTTAACAGGGCCTTTTAATACTGGATTACTACATTCTGTATTATATTACATATGTAGCGCTCCTCGGGATTTAACCAGCAGTTTGCAATTAATCCGTCTAGTTACTACATTACCAGTGAACGGCGCTATCAGGAAATTCTAATATGATGTTAACCCATGGTAGTTCAATGTTTTTGTAGGGTGTTTATGACTTCTGCATTCTGGAGTTGAGAGTGCTGCCAAGCAGTATAAGGAGTTCATGTGCTGCTAGTGTGAAATCAGTTAGCTAAGAACACTCCGGGCACCATAACAACTTCACAGAAATTAAGTTGTTGCGATATGAGGAAGTCACCGAGCCTCGGCTTAACTCAAGTAAAAGGACAGAATAACTAGGGTTCCAGAACCCCCGTGTTTTCAGCGACACATATCATGTGTACATGTTGATGGGCAGCACATGAAAAGCCTTGCCATGCAGTATTTAGAATTCAGAAGATGGATTATACATACTGTAGGGCAACCCTTTTCATGCGCTTTCATAAATATGAAAAAATTATGTGTCCCTGAAAATATGGTGGATCTGCTAACCCTATGTTTCACCCTTAAAGTCCACAATTCAGCGCCTCTTGGGTCTTCCGATTAACTTCCTTTTCAGTCTAAGACTTGAATCGGGAAGCATGGACTGGGAACCACTGATACTTAGAATTTCCTTGTACCCTAAGCTGAGAAGGCACCTTCAGGAGATCCAGTTTAATGTACATCCCAAATTCTAATCACGTCTTAATGCTGTTGAAACCTACATCAAAAGTTCTGCCCTGCAGTGTGTAGCATTCACATGCTGATGCTGGGTTATTCGTTATTCAGTCTTGGAGATCTCAAAGGAGGTGCTGTGATCAATTAACATCTTTCTATGAGTCAGAACATGAATGATACCTACTACGCAACAGTCCTATGGACATGTTGAAGCGATAGTATGCAGGAAAATATGGCAGATGTGTGGAAAACTGCAGAGCTCCTGTGAAGGCACTACAATGAGCGGATTACTTCTCTTTTCCTAGATCATTAATAATTATTCTAACTGCTAGCTGTATCCCATTTTCTGTATACTTTTATTAATGTTCGTAAACCGCAATAAATAAATATGGTTACAAATTATCCTGTGTAAATAATACAATTTCTCTTACTCTACATTCTATTCTCCATCACATAACTGGCTATCAGTAGGTTTCGAAGTCAATTAAATGTCCCAGAACACAGATGGAGGGAGCGAGCCAGTGACTTGCAAGACCGGCTAGGACTTTGTTGGGTTAAACCTAAAGTTGCCCGTCCTAATCTTAGCGTGAAGGTAAAGAGAAAATACCAAGGTTACATTCCTCTTGTGAAGCACAGAAGTAATTCAATAAAGTATCCATTAATTTGAAGACAGACAGCAAGGTCAGAGCCGGACTGTATCCTGGGAAAGCAGAATGATACTAGCTATCGGGTCTGTACCCAGCCGAATCTAATTATATCAGCAAGCTGCTCTAATCACACACTAATTGCGGCTCTGCTCTTTACGGTGAGAATTTCTGGGAGTTTTTTCAGGGCGGACGGGAAACATTGGTAATTAAAAACAGCACTTTCTGTACCTAAGGTAGAAAAATACTTGTGCTACGGATGCAGGGTTCTTGCAATAAATAAACTAAAATAAATTGACATTAAATTTACAGCTTTGTTTACAGATAACCCCTGCCCGCCGAGACTTGCCAGTACAATATGCATGCAATTTCTTAGATTAGTGGCACTAAATTAAATGGAAACTCCAAGCACCATAACAACATAAGCACCATAACAACTTATGCTCCATGTATTTTTTATGGCGCAGGAAGTCTCACTGTCTCCCTTAATGTAGCTAGTTATAACAGTGGTGATTTGCCAAATTTACTGGACATATAAGCCAGTCCCTTCAATGTCAGATGAGGACGTGAAACCTCCTTGGCCATCCAAATAGTTGTCATGCGCACACTTTTTGAGCATCCCCCAGTGAGAGATTCCAAGTCACAGCTCAGTTGTGTTTGCAACCCGCAGGCGACACACTCAAAGTAAGGAGAAAATTTACATTTCATGTGAATCATTGAGGAGCCGGAGCTACAGAAAAGCCAACTACACTGGATTTAGAGGTGTTCCATGCTGAAAATGCTGCACAGACTGGACAAACTGAAGTGGTTATGGTGCTTAGAGCGACACTTGCAGATTTCATATAGCTGGGCCTTCATGAAATAGTGGAATTTGATTACCAATGATGGAATGGATTAAAGGTAACATTTTATATTAATATTTTGTTTTTATCTGTTTTCTTTTAATAGTTTGAAACTGCATCTTTGAAAGTTAATACAATTAGAAGCCAAAATAATCAAAATGGGATATATTATCCAACTTAATCATTATTAGAGGCAGAAATATAGGCCTAAAATGAACCATTTCCTTGTTAACTCTTACAATCCCGGGCTGTATGAATATACCCATATAGGTTTTTTTTTTCTCTCTAACCAACGCATCTCTAAAAGTACCACAAAGACCACATAAATAAAACCTGAGGCCCAACGCCTCACCTCAAGCACGTGCAGTTTAATTAGTGGTCTGCATCTGTGGCCAGCAGTTGAAATTTGAAGAGTTCCAGATAGGTAAACTGATTATTTCGCTGTTGGGTATGGGATGCCAGAGATTATTGCCCCGTTGTTTGCTTGTCATTACCCAGAATCCCCTGTCCTCCAGGTAAAATACTATTTGTAAGATCACAAAGATTCTAAATATTCCCACAGGTGAGTTAACTATATGCTTAATATTCCTTTCTGATTGTGATTAATAAAATTACTTTTAACATTTCTTATAGTCAGAAACGTAGGTACAAAAAAATGTAATAAAAAAGGAAAGGGAAGGGGTATTATATTTCAGAGCAAAGGAAATGCTGTAACGTCATGTGCTTTGACATGGGTGATGCTTGGGAGACTCCGGGGAGAATTAAGGAAATGCTTTCTACATAAAAGGGTTCCAGTGAAAAGAAAGACAGAAATATTATAAAATGTGAATAAAATGTGACTGAGTCTAACTGGGGCAAATCTGTATGAACCTTTAGACGTTAACTCGATAGGAGGAATTTACCTGCACCTAACTTTATTTATAGTGGACAATTATACAACGATATCAGCATGGAAGTATGACTTGCTACAAAGTAGGGCTAAGGTCTATGGAGGACTAGGGGTGTCAGAGGTCACTCTAAAACCTACTATGTTAGAGACAAGTGGGGATTATTCTTTCAGATGTCTGCGAGATAAACACTTTGTCCAAGGCACTTCCTGCAAGTCATTAGATAATACATAAATTTGTTAAAAATAGCATTTTTTTTCCCATCAAGGCTATATTGCCCTAAATGTAACAGTTTGTCACAATTCACTGTTTACTTATGAATAATCAAGCAGGTATATTAAAAACAAGGATACTCGGAGGGCGGAGTCTAGCTACTGACACGGATAGTCTCATGGCCGTGGAGCTCCCGATTAAAACTGCTCAAATCTGCTAATATCGTAGCCCAACACGGCCCAACGGACCCCCAAAGTGCCCTTAGACACACCTGACAAACATGGTCAGAAAAATGAAAAAACAAAAACCTGACAAGCCCCGTCAGGGTATGAACATCGAGGACATGTGGAGACAGGCCCACCAGGCTGTGGGCGCAACAATGGAGTCCCTGCATGGAGGATGTACAGACTTTTCGGATGAGACATCCGACGAAGGGGAAGGGAGCCTCATACCGACCAGCGTACCGCCACCGCCTGAGAGACCACGGCCACCCACATCAACCCACACACTGGTAACCATGGGGGCTATCACGGAACTTATGGCCACCCACCACGAGAAAATTTCAGCGGTGGTGGCAACACCCAGGGAAGACCTGAAAGGCCTGTCCGCCCGGATGGGGACTGTGGAAAGCGCCTCCAGAGACCACACAAGCCAAATCGTGGAACTGCAAGCGGGAGTCTGCGATCTGAAACAGCAAGCGACACTCCATGAACAGCAGTTGGCCACACAAGAAGATAGGAGACGCCAAAATAACCTGAAGCTAAGAGGGGTCGCGGACTCCATACCAGAGGCAGAGCTCCCTCACTACGCCAGGCGACTGCTAACCGTGCTTTTGACCCCAAAAGTGGCAAAAACGATCACGCTGGATGGGATCTTTCGCATCCCAAAGCCGATTACAGCACCACCGGCGGCCACTGGGGATGTAATCCTCCGCTTTCAAACAGCAAGAGACAAAAGGGCAGTAATTGACACCATCAAAGGCCTGTCAGCATATACCTTTGAAGAAACGTCCCTCTCTTTCTATACGGATTTATAGCGTGGTACACTGTCCTGGAGAAGGTCCCTCCGGCAGATCACCTCCCTCCTACGGCAGCAACAGATCCGATACCGCTGGGGACTGGGCCGGATACTGCGCATAGAGGGCGCAAGCGGCCCTGTGCTAGCTCGGAACCTATAAGAGGCCGCAGGGGCCTTGGAGAAGCTAAACCTCCCTCTGACAACCCTGGAATCTGCAACGGTGCAGAGAGCTCCCACAAGCAGCAGCTTTGGGAAGAACTCGGCCAGCGCACCGGAATTTGTGCCACGGCAACGACCGGCGGAACCCTATGCAGCAGCCACTACTTGAACCGGAACTCTGAGCTCGGGACTGCTCACCGGGACGTTTTTCCCTTTTTGCCTAGTAAATGTATGAACTCTCGCTCCGGCTAAGAATCAACAGGACTATCTGTTTGAACAATGTTTAAGGACCTCCACCACAATCCATTTAAAACTGTACTCTCTCTGATTACCACCCTGACGCACTAGACAAGACTGCAGACACGCTGACCAACCAATCATGAGTATTATGTTTTGGTAGAAACTGCGTTAAACATAAAAAATATGCAAGCATGCTTAGCCTGTGATATCATAACTATATTGGCATAGCTAGAATGGCGATGTTAGGCATTGTTTTATTTACTTATATTTTTATTCTGACGTTCTAACAGTATAGTCAAGCATGAGAAAAAAATATGTATATAAAAAAAGTGCAAACTTTAATGCCACTACCTAACTCTAGGAACTCATGCAATACGCTGTTGTGGTGTCTGTCAATTCCCTGTAACCAACTGCACGACAAAAATAAAGAATTCACAAAAAACAAAACAAAAACAAGGGTACTTGTGATTCACTTTAAAAAGTCAGTATGTAAGCACCATAACTACTTTAATTTAATCATCTGGATTTTGTTTAAAATATTCACCAAAATAAATTTGCAGCCATTTAATGCAGTTTTCACCAAAAAGCATGTGCGTTGTTGCCCACGATAACCCCTGTCCACTGCCAAAAGCACCTTCAACGGGGACGGGGGCATCAGAACTGCACCTTGGAGCAATGGAAGGTGGTTACCTGGTCTGATGAATTGCATTTTCTTTCCTTTTAGGTCAGGTGGATGGGCAGGTGTGAGTATGTTGTTCACATGGGGAAAATATGACAGCAAGAGGATGCATTATGGGAAGAAGGTAGGTTGATGGAGGCAGTGTTATGCACTGGGCACTGTTCTGCTGGGAAACCTTGTAAACTCATGTAGATATTACAATCTTGTTCCCCTAGGTAACATCCGCATGAGTTTCAGGACCCGGGGTTTTCCAGCAAAACATTGCCCAGAGCAATGTACCACCTAACTGGAGATTGTTGCAGACCACGTACACCCATTCATGGCAATGGTATTCCCTGACGACAGTGGCCTCTTTCAGCAGGATAATGCACCATGCCACAGTGCAAACATTGTTCAGGAATGGTTTGAGGAACATGACAGAGTTCAAGATGTTGCCTCAGCCTCCAAATCTCAATCTGATCGAGCATGGGATGTGCTGGAACAACATATCCGATCCATGGAGGCCCCGCCTCCCAACTTGCAGGACTTAAATGATCTGCTGCCAATGTTATGGTGCCAGATACCACAGGACACATTCAGGAGTTTGGTGGAGTCCATACCACAACAAATCAGACCTGCTTAAGCAGCACGAGGGGGACCTACAGGATATTAGGCAGGTGGTTATAATGTGACTGATGAGTAAACACACAAAATACCCATCTCCCTTTAATCGTACAGCCTAGAATCTGAACACTTTTCGGTTTTCCAAATCTGAAGATCAAACGGTCTGGTAACACAGAATCCACAATTTCACCAAGTCTTGAAGAACAGCAGATATACTATAACCGAATCATTATAGTCACCAGAACAACTACAGCTTATTGAATTTGTTCTGGTGAGTAGAATCATTACCTTCAGGCTTTTTGCTGTAAACACTGTCTTTTTAGAGAAAATGCAGTATTTACATTACAGCCTAGTGATAACTTCACAGGCCACTCCTCAGATGGCTACTAGAGGTGCTTCTTGTGGCACTGCTGTACACTGACTGCCATTCAGAGTCTTCACCATCTGCATGGAGACACTGAACTTTCCTCATAGATATGTATGGATTCCATGTATCTCTATGAAGAGATGCTGATTGGCCAGGGCTGTGTTTGACTTGTGCTGGCTCTGCCCTTGATCTGCCTCCTTGACAGTCTCAGCCAATCCTATGTGAAAGCATTGTGATTGGCTCACAGAATCACTTCTGATGATGTCAGGCATGCAGGCAGGCCAGGGGTAGAGGCAGCGGCTGCAGACTTTAATACTAAGATTTTACTATATTTAGGGAGGCAAGTTGGGGGGGGGCAGATGGTGGTTAACACTATAGGGTCAGAAATACATATTTGTATTCCTGACCCTATAGTGTTCCTTTAAACCAAGAATTTGTAGTATGAGGTACTGAAACTGTAAGGAAACTGTTGTGAAATGTTATTCATGTGGCAATGCCATTATAGGTTGTGGAGGTTGTTATGGTGAAGAATAAAATTTCTTTATAATCAGTTATTATTCCAACATGATAAGAGCAGGGATATTCTGTATCATTTAAGCAGGAACTTCAACATTTGGGAATTCCAGTACTGATTTTTAAATATACCTATTGTATAAAAAAAAAAGTTGTGCAAAACGTTGGAGATTATATATATATATAGGTCTTGAGAAAAGTCTATTGTGACTGAAACGTCGACATTTTTGTATTCTGCACAATAAAGCAGTATTTATTTTGATATAAAACGAAGACTCCAGAGTGCTCTCTACTTGGATGCTATATATTGGTCAGAGATTACTTGCACCGGAGCATGGAAAAGACCGGGAACATTGAGTGCTGGGACCTTGGAAAATATTATATATATATATATATATATATATATATATATATATATATATAGCTAGTAATTTTTTTAGGCATCACCGTACCAACCTTAAATCCATCAATTACAAAAAAAAATTTAAATAATTTAAAATGTCTAAGTAAATGGCATAAGTCAATCCAAGATCTGAAATAAGAGTATAATGTTCACCTTGTCATGGTTTATTTAGATTGTGCCCCTTCATTTTTGCATATTCTAAACAACCTTAGACTGTTTTTGATTTTCATGGCACATAAGTCAACATTGTGACTACAGTCCAATCTAATCTCCCCATTTTTTACCCAAATACAGTGAAACTTCATACATAGCCAGGAGTGTTCCTTTTAGAGGCAATATCCAGTTATTTTCATTCAAAGGCAGTTTAATCCATTTCTTGAGTATATGATTCTGGGTTAATTACTTTAGGAAAACAGTAACCGATCAGATACAGGAAGTTTAGCGACAGCAGACAACCAATTATTACGTGTCTCAGAGAATTCAGAACCTCAGTGATCCCTTTCTGCCGTAAATTACAGGCAAACTAAATCCATTTTTGCCTGCTCCTTATCCTTCCGAGGTAGATAAAACGAGTGCCATTAAATTGGGTAATAGTAAAATCCCCTGAATGTTGGGCTAAGGTAACATCCCCAGGACGTACTTGTAAACCAGAATAATCTGAATGTACCTTTCCTGGTTAAATACTTTGTGGTTAGGTTTAGGGATCCACACATGAAAACACACACAGAATTCATGGCTACATAAAATGTATTCTAAAACTGATGGTAAAAACAAACAAGATGACAATTTTATATTTTTTATATAAATTTTTATTGAAAGTGTAATGGATATTTTCTTCATATTGCTTTAATGAAATGACAGACTGGAGCTGCAATATTTTTTCTGCTTTTATAAAATGTACAAAAACAATTTGCACTCAAAGCAAAAAAAAAAAAAAAGGGAAAAAAACCCCACAAATATTTACACAAAACATTTGAAGTCAAATTATTGTGAAGGAAGTACAATTATAAGCGGTGTCAATAAATACCCATGTATAATTAAACAAGATTTTATATACACACACACACACACACTCACTCACATTCATGAGGGGGAGCAAAGAAAAATAAATCCCTGTATTCCCCCTCAAAATGTTTTTATTTTATTTATTTTTAAATACAATCTTTGTTTTTGGCACAAATAAATTAAATGCACAGAACTCTGAAGGCAGGATATTTGAGTTAACGCATATATTAAATATACAGTTTGCAACGTAACCAAGGAATGTTGTAACAAATAAAGTTATATTAGTGCCAATAAATACATATAGAGTACCAGATAATTATTGCCAACATCTTAAATTCCAAAAGGTTATCGTTCTTAAAATACTTGAGAGGTTTTTAGAATAAGTATTACCCTGTCAGAACTGTGTGACCAATAATACAACAAAAATAACAATCTTGTAACACTTTCAAGACAGAGTTTTATACTCCATTTTTTTCCCCAAAATTAATTGTGGCAACTGACAACATTTTATACAATGTCAAACACGTTTTTGTGGGATGAGTTATTTCAAATCAATCAATTGTATTAATTTACAGACTCAATAGAACTCCAGAAATTTACTATATCGCTAAATTATCCAAAATATGCCCACTAATTCTTCATGAGAGAAAAGCCTGTTTTTGTTTTTTTAAATATTTGTTAGCAAAAGAAGGCGTATGTATTCAAATTCAAAAATATTATACAAAATGGCATCATTATTAAACTGTAAAGGCTCACACAGTTCTGACAGTCTATAAAGCCAAACTACTGAGAAAAGCCAAAAAGGATTTAGATTTTTTTTAAATAATGGGAAAGGTTGACAGATTTTCTTCCCCAAAAATATTTTATTTTTTTTTAAATTCAAAAAAAATTTAAATTAAATAAAAATATTTGTATATTGCTCTGCTAAATAAAATTACCATTTTACACTTGTGGGGTAAGTGGAGAATCTACGCCAACATACATTCTAATGCTGGTGAAGGCACTTCTGTGTACAATTATTTTAACAAAGTGCAATGTACCAAAATGAACAGCTCTGCATTTTAAACCTTTGGCACACAGCATGGGCCATAGCATGGCTACAGGTAGGTGCAGTGCGTTCCTGACTATATTTGCATGAGGAAACTTGAAAATGACGGATGATAAATATGTACAAAGTGAACACAACATAAACTAGCAGACCACCACGGGGCAGTCACGGTATTTTCTTTGGACTGCACCCCCCATTATAAACCATCCACCAGGAAAGAACATTAGTTTTTGCAGATTGAAAATTGAAGGAAAAAAAAAAAAATTGTCCACCCAAGTTTTGTATGATACAATAAGTTACAAAAGGGTTACCCTGAGTTAAGACAATTCACAATAACAGCGCCACCTGCAGGCAGAGAACAATGGCGGTGCAGTACAAGAACAGCATTTGCGCCATATTCGGGCACCCACGGTACACAGCAAGACACACATCATCGATTAGCTCAACCTTAAGAATTAGTTGAACTCTAACCAGATCAGGCATCATATTTCTTCCTAAAATCCCTTTCACAAATCAGTTGCCACATAAGTCAATCTTTAACAACAAAACATAAGTCAATTTCTTTAATATTTTACAGAAACCCTTTTTTTCAGGATACTGGACGGGCACGATAGTAGGCTGGTTCTAGAAAAGCTGTTATGAGATTTTCACATTACTAAAATTAACTTTTTGTTAGAGCAGCAATAATGTCAATGCAATGGCTATTGGTCTCTTGGCCTCATTAAAAATAAATAGAATATAATAAGTCAAAATTTACAAAGTTTGGACTCTGATTTTGGAAAGTTGTCAATAAAAAAAAAGTCCATTCTATTAACATTATTACTTAAATATCTGTATTAGATTTTAAAGCTTTGATATTTTAAATATAAGTTAATTTTAGAAAAAAAATTTAAAAAAAATGCTCAAGGCTATTATAAATGGCTATGAAGACAATAAATAATCAAATTTATTAATTTGTGACAGTACTTTATTATAAAACCACAAATATAAATAACCTGCATAATATATGTTAATTGATCATAAAATGAAACTACTTTTATTTTGTGATAAGGAACACTTGTTTTGAATAGATATTAAAAAAACAAAACAAAAAAAACTGCTTATAAACAGCTTTTCTGGCTCTTTAAATTCAAGAATTTTTAAAATGTTCTCACAACTGTATCCTGATGGACCCTTTGAATTGGGTACCCCTTCAACTGCTTGACATCTAAACATGTTATGGCAATGACACCCCCAACACCAAAAATAAAAAAATAAAATAAATAAAGTAAATAATTTAAATCATAAAATTAAATAGAGTTGAATTTATATTATGTTTTAAAAGGTATGGCTTACTAATGGAGCAAATATAGCAATAAAAAGAAGTCACCTGGAAAAATTGACAGATTTTCTGTATGTTTAAGTCACAGCTGTAATATTGCACGTTCAGAATGTGACTTGCAGAGAAATCTCACCCCCACAATATTTCTCTTAAAGCACAGAAAACACAGGGATGTAGTTCTATAAATAATGCAGATCTATTATGAAAAATATGATTGTACTCATAATAAATCTGAGGTATTTCCAATTTAAATAAAATCCAATGCTAATTCAAGCTTCTGACGCATTCCTGGAATATGCAATAAATAGTTCTGTATAAAGTATATATTTTTTTTTTTTTACTCTTTGTAAACACAAGTAGTGCTCTCTACATATGAAAAGGGATTTTTTTTTTTTTTTACAATACACTTATCTTTTGTTTTTAAAAGCATTGTAAAGTCTTATTTATATGGCCAGACATTAGAAATGGTTTAGAGCTTTACAAAGATTAAGAATGTATTCACAAACTATATACAGGTCTTTTGTTTTAGAAAAGAAAAAAAAAAAATTTGTTCAAATTGATGTATGGTAAACTGGTAGGTTCTGGCAGTAAACAGAAAATATATATATATATTTTTTTTAATCCATGTAAAAATAAGATAGAAACATTCAATCCATTTCAGAACTGTAACAAAAGCACAGTTCATCAGTCGGTTATCACATTCTAGGCTATGAGCGATTCCATAAAAGAGGATTTGAAAGCATCTTCAAGGAGAAGTTGATTATCAGTAAAAGGGACAGAGGTATCTGGAATGGATTCAGATGAACCAATTAATGATTCCAGAAAGCTTGCATGAGGGTCTGCAGTTTGGGAAAATCCTGGAATATTAACTGGCTGATATGTTAAATTATCATACTCCTTTAACGAGTTATAAAGAGGTCCCAAGTTGTAGTCAGGATAAACCAACTCAAAACAGTCTGAGGAAAGGCTGATATCCATATAGTTTTTAAAATGGGGTTCCACATTGTTTCCAGAATCAGTCGATTCATTAGATGTTGCCAAAGATGTCCGGTCATCAGAAAAGCAACCTGCTCCTTGATTTGCATTTTCATCTATGCATTTGGAAATGTCCGACAATGAATTTGGGTAGATCCCACTAGTAGGTTTTCCTGTATTAGAAAGAGACTCGTAAACATTATCACAAAAGAAATCTGCCGGATGAAAAAAGCTTAAATTATCTTGGCAGTCAGTGCTGTTCTCCTCATACTCCGAGTCATTGAAATGGAGAATCCTTGCCAAATAGTCATCGTCAACATCGGACTGGGATTTGTCAGAAGGAGTAGTTTCATAAGGCTCTTCGGAGTCTTCACTCTGGTTGGATGATGTGGAGATATCAGTTACGTCACTACTGCAACTATTCTCACCAGAAGCTTCCAAGTCCATGCTGAACTGATAGGATGTGGTCAGAGGAGCAGTTCTTTCTTCAGTTACATTAGTTGCTACAGTTGGACCACCAAACAGATTAAGTATCTCACTGTCGGAGTCTTCAGGCTCTTCATTGCTATCACTGTCATTGCTCTGACTCTTTTCCTCCAACTCGAGTTTCATAACAGTGTGTAAAAAGTGGGTTTGGACCCGGGATGAATTGAATTCTACTCTTCCATTCGGGTTGTCGCAACCATCCTTTGTACAACCACACGGAAAGGTTGAATGATCTCTCTGAAGAGAAGAACGAAAAAAAATTAGCAAAAATGTATTCCTTACAACATCATCTGCATTAATTCAACAGTTTAATCTTACTAGAAAATGAAAAACAAACAATTATTTATAGAGTCAAAAGTCCAACTGTATATGTTTCTGAACCTACCTGACACTTGATTCCTGCCAAGTAACAAGCACAGGTCTCTGGATCACAGAAGTCTTGACAATCACACCCGCAGTCCTTTCTCGATTTCCTGATTTCATTTAGCTCGTGTTTTTCAGATTTGTCAATCTTCTTCACACCTTCACTTTTAAGCAAAACTCTGCGTTTCTTGGGAGGATACATGCGTGGAGAAAAGCCATCATCAATCTCTGCATTGTTCATATCGATGTCTTCGTCACAGATGTCATCAATGGAGAGGTTATTGGCCTTTTCGGACTCTATAGTTCCATTCATTGTGAACTGAGAGGAGAGGATAAAATAAATACATATTGGAAAACCATGCAAGCAAGGAACATATAGTTATATATTTTTTTTAAATAAGTAATAGAAAAAGATGGCATCTGACTACTTTGTTGACATGCCATATGTGTTTATGCTAGTATAACCTGGTTTTAGATTTTTCGGTTACTATTTCATACAGTACAACATGCCACCTTACACGTACCAGGTTCTTTAAAGTCAGCAGCTTCTCTTCTTTTAACCGTTCCTTCATTCTCTCCCTCCGTCGGCTTAGCTGTTCCTTAGAGAATTCTTCCAGTGTGTAATGCCTTACGGAGCAATGCTTGCGCTTCATGCCAAGAGTGCAACCACCTCGGCTGGGAATGCTGGTAAAGCCTTGGCATCGTTGGAAATAAAACACGGTCACTTGGTCAAATTCCACTTTGTTCTTCTTAAGGAGTTTTGCTTTTTTCAAGATGGACGTAGCTGAAAAAGCAAACAGGTTTAACATTAGACGTGTTGAAGAGGTGGGTTACTGCATATATTTCACAGGCTACAAAGTATATCCTAGAAATGGAATATGGAGCAAGAAAGATTTATGGAACTGCGTGTATAAAACAGATGCTGGACACATTTTACATTCTAAACTAGAACATAAACGAGAACCAACTCCCTCTGCATACAAGCATGTTCACAAAATGCCAATTTTAAGCTTGGAA
This sequence comes from Pelobates cultripes, assembly GCA_933207985.1. Lineage (NCBI taxonomy): Eukaryota > Metazoa > Chordata > Amphibia > Anura > Pelobatidae > Pelobates > Pelobates cultripes. The sequence goes on along the minus strand of OW240915.1, from coordinate 15,044,676 downwards.
AGGCACTGGGGGGTGACAAATAAAAACCCAAAACACAGTAAAAGGAGGTACCTAATATAGGACAGGATGAATGAATGAAGCCAGAAGGGAAAGTATTCTCCCACCCCAACTGTTTACACAGGTGTTGAAAAGCTGACAACTTTACCCAGGCAACTATGGAAACTATGCAGATTATTTAAAGAACACCCAGCATTCACAGCACAGCAGCTGGGACATGAGCCGAATGATTCAGAGAGCCCAGAGAAGGTGAGCTTAGTTTATGGTTGAGGATTCCTTAACATAGCTTGACATTAACCCTATCAAGGCTAAGTGCACATAGCCACGCAGAAGTGAAAACAAAACGATGCCCCCAATCAGACAGATATAGAGAATAAAGTCAGCCATTGTAAGAAATTATGGTTAGAATAATCTATAAACAAAACCCACTGATTATGCCACTTACGGATGAAATCTTTGATCAAAGGCCTGGGGCTGGGGGCATACTCATCATCAGACTCCCCTCCCGATGAAGTGTTGGATGAGGACGGTGATGAAGAGGAAGAAGAATAGGTGGAGTCATCTTCTAGTTCGTCAAACTTCCGCTTTAGTATTCCACTCATGGTTAGCACGGAGGTGTCACAGACCTAAAAACAAAACAAAAAAATTTAACATGAAATACAATCTTTTTCTTATGTATTTTAGAAAGACAAGTTTTGACCATAGGCCAGTTTCTTATTGAAAGTTAACTCAGAATTTACCCACATTATACACAGGGCAGCAGAGACATGAAAAAACAAAACAAAAGCTAAAACAAACCACAAAACCACCAATCACAGCAACATTTATAGAAGAAAACAAATACATGGCTCCAGAGTGATCTGTTAGCTAGAAGATCCCTTTGCTAGAAAGGCCGAAGGGGTGTTGTATTTTCACCCACATCCCCAGAGAATACTCCTTGCATAAATTTACATGCCGTGATTCCTCCAGAAAGGCCGGGGAACTTATTAAACAAAATGCTGAAGAAATTGCAACAAATTACAGCCTATCTTGATTCCATCATCCCCGAGACGCAGCAATTGATTTCAGACAAAAGACATCTTGTGCCCTTGATTGGCCATCACTGCTGACTAACGTTTACATTTATATCCGCAATTAAAAGCCTAACCTGTTAACGCCACGGCAGCTCGAAATGGGTGCTTGTAGGCAGCTAAAAATATCTTCTGTACACGACACAAAACAAAAAAAAGAAAGCACGACTATAGAAAACCCGGCACTCAGATCCGTCTGCCATTCAAATAAATTCAATGCAGCCAGCGCAGTGATGTACCCTGCATACACGCTGCTCTATAAAAAGACACAAATGCCTGCTTTGTCCTTGATGTTAGAAGCCTATTGAAGACAATAAAATGTATCACACGCTTGTGAGGTATCAGTTTAATATTAGCTGCAATGTAGGAGGTCAACACAGCATCACGGCAAAATGAGAATTATTTGGAAAGATGACTCAGGGTGACTCAGTTGTCTGCGTGTGTATGTGTTAATCGACACACGACTGCCTAGAAATAGTGACGGCTAATAGGTTCGTGCTGGAAGTGAAGAAACTTCCTGGGTTAGTGCAGAATATGTCATTCATAGTTCACAAACGGGGTGAGGGGGACATGAAGTTTTTGGTTACTATAAAGGCAGTGAATAAAGTCATTCTTTAAAAAGTAAAAACAAAATATACACAACCACACACAAATTGACCTTTTGTGACATGATTCACATAGATAAAAATTAGAAATGGGATGAAATAAATAAATAAATTTGAAATAAGAAAAAAAAAAACTATATATATATATATACACACAAAATAAAACACCCCCCCAATAGGAGGACATCCAGAATAAATGACGATTTAGAGACTGATATCCTACTAATAGCACCAGCTCTCTCCCCCCCCAACCTCCATCCCCAGGTTGCCAATAAGGAAGATCACCCCCCCCCCTCTTCCTTTTACAGTATAGCAAGTAGATCACAAACCTGATACGCCATGACGATCACAGGTCAACAAACGCTTAACGCCTGCAAGAGTCACAGGAGAAATTAAAGTACTTCGTGTCTCCAAATTGAGTTGGATGGATTCCCTGAGCTAAGAACTTGCAAAAAAACATCAATAAAAGCAGTGGCTTAACCCTTTCTGTGCAAACACTGAGCCGACAAACAATGCATTGCGAGGGTTAAAAATAAACACTATATTAACAGCATGAAGAATAGAGGAAAATAAATAAATAAAAACAAGGACAAAACCCCGGTTACAGATCTACTTCACATTTAATATGGAGTAGCAAATAACACAGGCCTCAGCAAACGGAAACATTTAACCTACGAAAATGCACTGGGCCGGCGACTAAAACAGAATTAGGGCTGTATTAGCGGGGAGGAAAAGCAATAAGTTGGTTAATTATTTACAACCTGGTTATGTGAGCTGTTCTCTGTGCCCCTAATGTCTTGTTTAATGTAAAGTGCATATCCGCTGGCTCAGAAAATCCTTTGGCAGGAGCTTGTCAACGGCACTCTGTGTCTCTCTCTTATTAACCCCTTAAAAAGTGGCCTTCGTTGACCAAGCACAAAACCTTTCCCAGCCACACGACCTCAAAGTGCGACAGAGGTGAACCACAGTGTTTGGCACCTCAATGCAAAATATAGTTAATTTAATTATTATAGTAGATATTTCGCTATTAAATATCATAGTGAGGACCATGTCACACTTTACATCGGCAGTGGGAGATATTTCACATAAAGTGAATGATATATACAGAAAGCTTTGGTGGGGTCTTATATATGAGACATTTCACCAACCTCCTGCTGGTCAATCTTGGGACACCTAAACGCAAACAGGAGGCGAAATTTTTCAACCTGTTCACCAAGAGGGGTCTGCAGGAAAATAGTCTGAGTCCCACCTGCCGGAGTCGTAAATGGCCATCTCAAATAGCACAAGTAGCTAAAATGTGTTAAACCGCACCAGGCACTCTACCCAAAGCTCCTGTGTTGACATAGGCCAAGGTTCAAGAGTTCAGAACTCAGTTTAAAGATCGAGTTCAGTATTTTTCGAAAATGAGACAAACTGGACAATACCAGCTGGACCTTAAAATACTTTGTATCAACTGCTCGCTATAGAATGTCAGAGTGTCAAATAAGGATTGAAAGAAAAAGGTTTGAGAAGAATACGTAAACAAAACTCCACACAAAGCTACGTACAAGGAGTTTACTATAAACATCTCACAATACAGAAGGAAGAGGAAAAATACAACAAACTTCGTGCAAAACTTGGCAAATCACGCACTTTATCAGCTTTATAGCAAGAATGCAACATATCTTGGCAGTTTAAACTTCTTACAATGTAAACGTCTCATAAAGTCATCATCGTTCGGTGTCAATGCATTACTTCTCATGTGACAACTTTCACACACTGAGAAAGTGCTCGGGTTGTGACCCATCTGAGAATCTGCCGTGAAGACCAGATCTTAACATCGAACAGTGATTGGGGTTTATGCTCTACAAACAAACAGTGTGCAAAGTTGTTGTTTTTTTTTTTAAACCTAAAACATTTTTACTCAAGAAAAATTTAAGAAAAAATATATAGTAGAAAAAAAACAAAAAACAAACACACACCACAATATAGAGTATACACTTCCCCATACACATCAGGTCAGTGCCTCTGACCTTACGAATTCCTCCATCACAGAATAAGACGAGTACAGCTTTTCGTCTGCAGCGCTGCCCTGTTCCCACTGAATTATGTATAGTGATTGTTGCCAGATGTTTTATGGAGTAAATCTAGAGCTACCAACAAGGAACACTATTAAATAAGCAGATTTACAAAGCCACTACAAGATCACAGGGAACCCAGCACACACAAAAAAGAAATCCCATGGCGAGGAGACAGGAGCGTGTAGGGAAGGGGTCATTTAAGGACATCGGTGAGAACACAAAAAGAAAAGAAAAACACCTCGTATAGAAACAGAAGACGAACACGCCTCTTCATAACAGCTTCTGAACCTGCTACATGCCCCAAGAGGTAGATCCAATGTGGAACACTTTATTTAAAGATACAATTATTTAAAATTAAAAATAATGGGTGGGGGAGGGTGGGTGAAACAAAAAAATAGCCAACAGTCAAACTAGACTCCAAAACTTCAAAGACTATGCCTAGTTACCACGTTAAACACATTTTTGCAGAGTTCACCCAAATTCCTGCATATGGGATTCAGAAGGCCGCTACTATTAAACTCCGTAACCGTTACCATACAATCCCAGCATGGATCACGCTATCGATTTATGGATAGAATTATTTATCCTACCAAGCAGTCCAGCAGCAGACCATATAACACAATGTTTATTATACACAGAGCTACCACCAGAACCACAATCAGATGGCCAGTAAGTACCTTACAGATCAGATGGAATGTACAGAATAAGCTACGGTTTATATATATTGGATACAGAATTACTGAAAATTGCGAGACAGAGCAATGGCAAGTGGGGGAGGGGGAAATAGACCAAAAACACACTAATCAAAATAGCAAAAACTCACATTCTGTATATTTTTTTAGTGTGTCTTAAGCCCAACTTTCTGCTAAACACAAGGGCTATTTAACAGTATTTTTTTTTTTTTTTTTTAATAACCTGGAATAAAATAATCTGTTTCGCTTGCAACTGCCAAAAAAGACATTCTGTTCTTGGCTCTGGCACCTTACTCTATTTTACTAAAAACAGCTTTTTGAGCAAGTACGAGAGTGAAAGGAACAAGCCCGCAGGAATTCCAGTCTGGCAGGATGGCTCCCACAATATAGATGGTGTTAAAGGGGAAGAGTCCTGGAAAATTAACTAGGAAAAAAAAATCTCTGCCATATACGGCACAGGAAATACGCACACCACTATCACAGCAATCACATGCTAATGAGTACTTCGTTTACATAAAGCGTTTATTGATTATTTGTTTCTGATCCATATATTTATTGCAACCAGGGTAGAAGCATAGGGTCATTCACTAAACTTGTACAAGTTTGGCAGGGGGGTTGCAAGTTTTGGCCAACTAAAAAAGTGTGATGCTTTCTCAATGTAGCGTTTATTGCTGGCTACTGAAGGCTGTTCTCAGTCTCACTCTGGCAGGCTGAGAGTACTGTGTGTTGCAGTCAGACCAATGCTGCAACTTTCCATCCTGCTCCCCTAAAACCCTCCTGAAATGCAGTTAAATCACGACGAGTGTTGTCGACGCTCAGTCTTAGAGATGAGCCCTGTTTTTTCCAATAATGGGTGTGTGCGTAACTCAGCTCCAGGGCGGAGAACATATTCCTGGGCTTACGTTCTCGCCAACGCTTCTGGTATTTCCCATATATAGAAGAATGTCAGGAATGATTGTCGAACGGGCCACACTCTGAATGGCAACGGTAAACATATTCAGCAGGATCCGGACACAAGGCCCAAAAGAAGAATGCGCCCCTCTACAAGGAATTGCAAAAATGTTTATTTTGTTTTCCCTCTAAAAACCTGCATTCACGACAACTATGACCACAGCATCTCCAATCTGAGCATATTATAGTCACTTTTTTTAATTTTAAGACGTACAAAACAAAAACACTGTGTCTAGCCTCTCGAGAGACATTCTGACCTTGGCACTGCCAATTTCCAAACTAAATTGCCCACAAAGTCTAAAAGACATTAGGCAGGTTGGCTCAGCATGTTGGGCAATGTAGTGTGTACACGTGGAGTTTTTTAGCCTGTGGCAGTGTGTTAACAGCAAACGTGGTCAAAGGTTTAAGAATTAGAGTTTCAGTAGATACAAATATTAGAATAATAAAAAACTACAATTGTCATAGATGGTATCTCGAAAAAAAAAAAAAATTTTTACAGAAAGGAAGAGGCTCATATGTAACATATGAGCAGAGCTACAAATTCTCAGGTGGTTAATGTATTCCAATGGGTAAAATAGGATCCCTTTGCAAGACAGGAGCCACGAACCCATCGCTAAAGCATTATTAGATAATCACAATATTCACAAAAAGGAATCGAATATGCTCAAAAAAATAGAACTGAATAAAAAAAAAAGAAAGTGCAGATACCCTGTGCTTCCTATGCTGATGACGCAAAGGGGAACCAATGTACGGGCAAAGATTACTTAAAGGGGACATGACATATTAAATAACTGTTTGCACGGCTTATATAATTTGATTAATGACAATCAGATTCAGGAAAGATAAAGATGGATTGCAATTAATTTTGCTCAATACGTCGGTGATGTTTAGGAAGGAGGGAAAATAAACTGGTTATACTAGTTTGCAGGAAATAAATTTTATCAGGCCAAGAGAAGTAAGGCTGGATGGAACCTCACTACTACTTGCTGAACAGGTTTGAAAGGGGAAAAACAAAAAAGGATCTTATGAACCTGTGGCACACAGTGCAGTAATCCACAGCAAGGAGAAAGGGGGGAAAAAGCCCTCACTAAAATTTGCATTGCAGTAATGAGAGTGGCAATCCCACATGTCAGGGCAGTGACTTAGAAGGAAAAAATCATTTTCCCCCAAATGTCCCCTTTAGAGTTAACTACTGCTTGACATCCACTTCGTAGGGGCGCAGGGTTCAATAATAATCAGGACATCAATGTAACAACAATAATATTAATGTTATAAATTTCATATTACACACACACACACACAAACTAAAACGTACGTAATATGGCAGAATAGGCGGTTTGGTTTTTACAACGTCGTTAAAAATATAATGTGAATAAACATTAGCTTTGATTGGATTTTCTCCCCAATACTAGGAGGTGGCAGTGAATTGATGAACTAATTAATTACATGGCATTGTCACTGATAGTAAATACCAGCTCCAGTTAGCACCTGTGTGGTTGAGAGGATAGGCACCCAGGCCTCGCACTCTGCATACAATGGGTCTTGTCTATGGAGAGATAACAGGGATTCCCACAGTATACAATGTAGGCCAGGGGAGGGGGGGGGGAAGGTGTTAATTCACATCAGGAACTACACTAGCCATGGGCATAAAAAGGTCACACTCATTGTATTCAATTAGCCTAATGACATAAGTCCACAGGTTACACAAGACACCACAATTGCATTTAACAAAAAGGTTATGTACAAAAAACAATAATTAAATCAAAACAACACAATTGTCAGCACACTTGTTTGTCACTCACATACAGTAATAAGCTTGTAGCACAGAATAATATCTAATGTACTGACTGGTCTAGAGGTGGATAGGAGTACCATACTGGAAGTGTCAGGCACCAGATGGGTTAATGGTTTTATGAGAGAGACCAGCCTGTGTCCTGAATGGGTTAATACCCCAGGGGAGCTCTGTGCATTCAGCTCTACAGAGATTCCCAGCTTGAATAAAGGACACTATTAGCATCTCACCTAACAGCTATGGGGGGCTGGAAGGGCTTCATCAATTTCATATCATTCCAGAAGACAGAATGGCAAAAATATAGAATACAATTCAATAAATTAATTGGATAAAAAAAAAAAAAAAAAATTAACACCACAGCATGGATATAACATAGCAATATAAAATACAGAGTATACAATGGCAGTATGAACACAGGAACAGTAAATGTCTGAATTCAGTGCAATGATGACATCACTGGCAGGAAACCAATGTGAATCAGAATGATGATGTCACCAGGTTACAGGAATTAAAGAGACCCAGTGATGTAATATTGTCTGCCTACGTCAGAGGTCCTCCTTCTTCTACCTCCCCCTCTGTGATGGACAGACCGCCAAAATATTCCCTCTAAAAACTTTTGCTTTGTGATACAAAGTTTCAACAAACATCAAATTCCCCTTCTGACCTGCGATGGTCACAATAGCTGGGTCTGGGGGAGGGGGGGAGATTACAGGACCCCCCCCTCCCCCCTCCCAAATTTAATTACACCAGGGGACCCCAAAATCCCACTGATATCTGAAAGATCATCACACTATACAGCGATACACACAGCCCTGGGCACAGACTGCAACTCCCAACACTACTGCCTTTGGCTGAGGGCAATAGGTGGTGTAATCCACTCACAGTATAAAGTTACATGTTGGTATTTATAGTTCAGACACCGCCAATTAAAATACAAGAGAAATGAAGAAAACCAAAATATAAAAATACTTAACTGACAACAAATAAAAACTAACCACTAGAATGTTATGTAAAACAGTTATAAAAAAAAAAAAAAAATACATTTTTTTTCAAAAATAAAATTTTAATATTCCACTCATTAGGCAAGCCACGATAATGGCAACGAATCGATAAAAATAGACAGTTATATAAAATATATACACATTGCCATCAAACAATCGGCTCCAGAGATATTGTGAAAACAAACACAAAGTGCATTAAATTCCTTTCCTGATACAGAAACTCGAGTTACACGAAAAGGCAATAGCTGTCTGCAGTACCGCCTTCCACCGCTAGAGGGCGATCGGCGCTCAGTCTCAGCGCTGGCTGGCTTCGCTTAGCAGAGACCGGCAGCCCCGCACACAGTATGAATCCCAGCTCCAGCCCTTCCAGAGCAGCCAGCCTGCTATCCCAGCACTCTCAGCCATCCACCGAGTCACAAAACATCACAGTATTAACCAGCCCACCGGGAGAGAGCCCCCTGCACCCCCCAGCACAAATTCTAAACATGCCCTCTAAGTCCTTAAAGGGACAGTGCAGACCCCTTTAAATGCCCCAATACCCCCCTCCCTCCCCTCACTCTTGCCATGGAGTGCTTTCAGCAAGTCAGTGTGCAGCAGGTCGGTACCTACCTTCCCCTGGTTCCTCTGGCAGATCATAAGCTGAGTGCAAGCTCCTGGGTCAGCTCCCCTCGCATAGTCTAGACAAGGCTGCAGAGAATGCTGCTCCAGGCAGGGCTCCTCCTGCTCTGACTCCTTCTCATCAGGAGCTCAGCCTTTTCGTTAGTGGAAAACTCCTGGGCTAGTGACGCAGGCAGTGACAAGGAGCCAGACAGCCAGCCTCCTCCCTGCCCCCTCCAACCCACACTGCTTCCTGCTCTGTAACTATGTATCACTCTCTCTCTCTGTGACTGTCTCTATCCAGCTCTGTGTGTCTCTCTAGCTGGCACTCACTGTCTCTCTGTGTCTCTCTAGCTGGCACTCACTGTGTGACTGTCTCTCTGTGTCTCTCTGCTGGGCAGTTATCTCTATCCCTCTCTCTCTGTAAATTTTACATTTCTTCCTCCTCCCCTACACATAGAAAGGAGTGATCTAAGGAGGAATAACCTCCCCCACTGCCCACAGCTTGATACATGTCACACTGCCAGTACTGGGACATAGATTGTAATTTATTATTTTAATGAATGTTTTATATAGAGAGATATAGGTATTAACACACTCCAACCAGCTCTATAATGAATATACTACACGTCATATGTATTACAACTGTAACTACCACTAATCTCAGGCAGCTCTGGGATACTATGTTCCTTAACCCCTACACAACCCTAACGCACTGCACATTAACCATCACATTACCCGAGCACACTGCACATTAACCCATTACATTACGGTAACACTGCACATTAACCCTTACACTACCCTAACACACTACACATTAACCCATTACATTACGGTAACACACTGCACATTAACCCTTACACTACCCTAACACACTACACATTAACCCATTACATTACGGTAACACACTGCACATTAACCCTTACACTACCATAACACACTACATTACGGTAACACACTGCACATTAACCCTTACACTACCCTAACACACTGCACGTTAACCTATTACATTACCCTAACACACTACACATTAACCCTTACACTACCATAACACACTACATTACGGTAACACACTGCACATTAACCCTTACACTACCCTAACACACTACACATTAACCCATTACATTACGGTAACACACTACACATTAACCCATTACATTACTGTAATACACTACAATATCCATTAACCCTTATATTACCCTAATGCACTACATTATCACTAAACATTGACCCTTACAATTTGCTGACACTGAACATTAACCCCTACAGTACACAACACTAACCATTAATCCAATGAGTACATCAAACATTAACCCCTACACTACCCTTATACTCCCCATTATCCCCCTACACACTACCAAAACACATTAACCTACATATAACCCACTAACCTCAGTCAGTTAGGGATATTTTTTTTTTTACTATGTCTCCCTCATGGTACAATATCCGTCACACTGTGTTAAACTAGTTATTGCATTGCATGACATTACCCGCAAACACCCGGATTAATTAAAAAACCAATGATAAATGTGTATTTATTTACACACTTAGACGTTTATTTCCAAGAAATCTGAATTGCAAAATTCAGGCACAAATAGCCAATAGTGGTTGTTGCCAAGTTAGAATTTGTTTTTAGATGAAACTCATTGTCTAAATTTTGTCAATTCTCAGCTTAGAGAATAACTCCCTTTGGCTTAGAACGGCGTGAACTTTTCTTATTTATATATATATTATCTATATATAAATATATTCAAACCTAGTTAAAGCGGGGTTTGTTAATTATATGTTCAGTAGCCACATAATCCGATGTTATCTTGTTTATCAATGCAATTCTATTTTCACCCACTTCTTGCACATTACGTAATCTATTAAATATACACTTGTGAATTACCAGCGTTACGTCAGAAGGCTACAATGTGTACAAAAGCAGGTTCTGTGCGATACAGTCCGTATGCTGGAATATTTATATCAGGTCATAAAACGCGTTGCTACGTGGAACATAGTGCTGATGTAAAAACCTTGGGATTTGTATGTATTGCCACCCGACATAGGGACCAGTGCAACCTCTCCAAAAATTAATAAAACTAATTAATGTTAACGAATTCTGTTGCAGATGATTTATAAAAAGTTGCAATAATGTAACCTCTTTAGATATGCTGTTACGCCATTCATTTAGCTGTCCACCTCCTATCAATGGTCATTTTGAGATATGTATCATTTGACTGGCAAAGGCAATGTGTTAGCCCTGGCACTTATGTAATCTGACGCTGGTATTTATGTCTCTAGCCCTACCCATCTGTTGAAACCCGTATCAGCGACAGGAAGCTGTAGAGCACTTTACATATTCTTGTATGATTATAAAGTGTTAATTTGTGGTATTAGGAGTTTTCAGTGAATGGGGAAGGGAAATTGGTACAATAAGACGGGCAGATTGACAGAGGTAGTAAAAGGAGATTTCTCAATGGGCAAATAGCAGAAATTTCTGTCGAAGTTGCCTCATTAACTCATAGTCTTACTGGTACATACTGACTGGAAGGGGTTTACACAACACAATGTTGTAGTATGAAAGAAAAAGCAAAAATATAGAACTCTTGTAAGAAAACTATATTCACTATATTGTTTTAATTAAACAAAAACATTATTTCTTTATCTCTTTCATAATTTTCAGCTGTATCTTTTTTTGGGGGGTGCGGGGGGGAAGCTTATATTATAAAAAAAACACAGTTTCTGTGTTTATCTCCCAGCAATCAGCAATAAATTGCAACATTTATACAATATACGGATGGACAGATGGAAGAGAGATGGATAGGCAGACCGCCAAGAGATTGACAGACAATTTATTGACAGACGATAGATTGACAGACAGTCAATATGACAGCAACATGATAGACTCACAGATGGTAGACTAAAATACAGAGGATTGATAGGATGACAGTCACACAGACAGACACATAGACAGACAGACAGATAAATAGATCAGCTTCATGAGCTGCTTTTCATTTTGTGAGAGAACTGGGAAAAACAAGAGGCGTAATCTAGCTCTTTCTAACTGATCTATGTCACTATCTTGTCATCGGTAAGAAGTCGTTGCCAAGCTTTGCTCCGCTCCCACTGAAGTGCCATCCATGTTTATTCAGAACGTAATCCTGTTCTGGATCACATGTTAAAACAAAGGATTAACCTAACAGAGTTTAATGCACTCGCTTGTAATTAAATAAAAGTCACTCACAGAGAAACAATATCTCTTAATCTCGCTAAATGTAGCATCCTCTTCTGTCTGCCAATAGACCCAGCCTGTCAATATGCCCGAATTTCCCATGGATGGTACATGTCTTCAAATAAATATTCATGGACAGCTTAAATTAAATTGCTCGGAAAAATATGGAATCTATCAGCGCAGAAATGTAAACATTCATTTTATAGGACCTAGTTATGAAAAATCTTTTAATCGGTGTCGTTAGCTTGCAAAGCCGGCAAGTGGCTCATTCATTAAACAGAGAGCTGGAGGTCACGTGAGAACCAGTTTGCAAAGTTTACTCATTAAAGGATTATTCTAAGTACCATGACCACTTCAGTGATTTGAAGTGGTCATTGTATCTATAATCTGTGTGTGCAGCGTTTCACTATAAAACATTGCACATACAACGTTTAACCCCTTTACGTCATTAAGGCGTTATTAGCCAGATCAGAACTCCTGGCTAATGTGAATTTTTAGCTTATTGTATGTCTGACGCACAGCATGCTGGCGACAGGAATCCAGTGGTGGCACAGACCCCACTCCATGCTGCCACTGTCATCCTCGTTAAACTAGATTGAGTGACGCTAGGGGACAAGTATCGGGTTGAGGGGAGAACTTGGCTTCTGTGCTGGAACTAAGCTAAATTAGAAGGGTTGCTCTAACGAAGAGCATTATTTTATTAAAAACCTGTGTTTTTGGTTGGACTGACCCTTTAACCCTTTAAGGACCAAACTTCTGGAATAAAAGGGAATCATGACATGTCACACATGTCATGTGTCCTTAGAGGGTTAAACAGCAAGTTGTGTTGACTTGACGTGATTTAGGCCAAAGCTGACAACTGGAAATACAACTGTCATTCATTTTTTCTTAACGCTGCATTTTTGACCTAGATTTTAAAAAGTTATTGTGCCTTAAGGTAACAGCAAACACCTTTCAGTACTTTGGAAGGAATTAATGATAGTAATCTAGTGAAGAATCCCATAACAAACTATAATGTAAGTGTAATATTTAGAGTCAACTGAAAATGAAGATTTATTCCACCGACAAAACAGATAACCGTAGTAGTACCGGATCAGCGCACAGACAAAGAAAATAAGTAGAATTAATTCAGTGTGCTAAATAATGGTAACATTGTGGTTTATTAACTAAACTGTGAAGTATGGAGCATTAACAATGGAATTGCAATATCCAAATCAATGCAACAAGCTATTATATTAGATATTTTTGCAATTTCAGCCTTTGCAATTTCCGCACGTTAGGGCTTATTGAATAAACATTCAGTTGAATCTATTGAATATTCAGACTGCACAGATTATAGATTAAATTAACTGTCCTCCGCAGGGATGTTCAAACTTCAGCTGCAACTGGTATCACAATACATTGCTATCCGGGAGCCCAACTTGTCAAAACTCACTAAACCAAGAATTGTCAGTCATTTACTAGGGAAAAAAACTGGAAAATAGAGTTGTAAAAATTCGTAATACATTTTTTTTAATTTTCTGATATATCAGTTATACAGGGTGTCTGATTACACCAGTTAAACATTGTGTCTGTGTTTAGATAAAAGCAATCTATATTTTAAAGGCGACATTACTGATTTAATTCACACGCAGTAACTGTTGAAATCTTGCATGAGACCAAGTGTGTGATCGAAAACTAAACCCATTCAAAACGTATTTCGCTGGTACTGAGATCATGTTGGGTTTCTGTGTCACTGTATTTTTAAATGTTTCACTTTTATTTCGCTAATTGCTAGATATCATTAAAGTAATTTATTAATTATTGGCCGTAAACATTTCAATTGGTGTTTTAACATTTGGAAGCCAAGTGATTAACATGGAATCAGAATGTGAATTGAAGAATTTGCATAGAAAGTTACTAAACACTATGAGTACAATTCACTTAACTGAGAATCTCAGTGCATATTCTGTATTAACCCAAAATAGTTTAAATTAAAGCATTCTCAAATCAGCTAAATCCCCAAAAATGTAGCATTTTCTGATCAGTTCTCACTTCTCAGCATTCCTGGTATATTGAATAATCCTGAATGTTTTTCTAAAATGCTACATTTTTTTCATGAAGATACGTAGTATTACAGAAAGTCTATAAGCCCCCGGACAACGTATATAACTACTATAGTGCTCAGAAAAACAACTCCCCTTGCTTAACATGTATGCTCCAAAGTTGTCTATATTTGCATGGATGCGTAAATAACTAAATATAGTTTTGCAACCAACACACTTTAGCTCTAGATTCCCTCGAAGTGCCTGTGTATTACAGCGCTCATTAGATGGCTCATATTGAAGACACTGCAAGCTTTGCTATTTAAACAGTGCTTGCTTTGCGTTGATATTTCAGAGCGCATGCTCAGTTGTATTTTTTTTTTTTTTTTTACATTTTTGAAATGTTTTGTCGACATTACGGGTTAAACATTATGGGCCACTTGCAGACTAGTGCATCCCTTTAATGCGACTTTATCCGAACTCCTTCTCACCAGCAAAATTAGTATTAGGATCTAGTAAAGATAGGATTTTTATTAAATAATCACATTGACTTTGTTGGAATTTCACTGAAATTCAGGAAGATTAAGGCGGTGCCCGCAAGCGGCAGGTATAGATAAGTAAAAAAAAAACTCACCTTTTCCTACCCTCCTTGGCCGCCAGTGCCCCAACGGCGATGAAACCATCAAGACGGTGACAGATCCGCCTTAAGTTTCATTTTCAATCTGAATTTGTTTGTGTTAATTTCTCAAACTCATCAGGAGTAAAGAGTTTAACAGTAGGAGTGCTTCCGTAAAACCAAATGTTAACAAAAAACAAACAAACAAACAAAAAACCAAAACAAACAAACAAACAATAAAATAAAATAAAAGAAATGGGAGTTGGATCACCTGCCTTTTATTCCCCTTAGTTTTATGACTGAAAATTTCAGACAGTAATAGTCACACTACAAAAACCACGTGAGAAAAAATATATTAAAAGTGATCTTTGGTCAGATGTATTACTCACTGAGTGGAGGCAAGCCTGGACGTGTTGTTGAAGTCACCAAATAAACCCACTTTGGTTAAATTCACTTTATTTTCCAAACAGTTGTAAGGTCACCAGGGTAGGGGCAAACCAACAAGGTCTGAGGACTGTGCTCACTGCGATGCTTTCTTAGGAGAAGCACTCGCTATTGCTTTGACGATTCATTCAAAGTGAGTGAAGTAGAAACCTTCCTAGCTCTTCGCTTAACGTTTTATTTATAACTAACAGTTGGTTTCTCTTGAAATTGGCATTTTTATAAAAAAAAAAAAAAAGATCCAGGCGGCAGTCGGTTAAGCACTAAAGCACTTTAGCTTTACTAAGCTGCAGTTAGTTTTAAAGCCTTGTTTTCATGTGTGTCACAACCATTTACTAATTATTGGAGAAACTATAGATAAGTTGATCAGATGATGTGCTCGAGTGCTGAGGGAAACTTTCACATACCTCCCAAGTGTCCCTTTTTAGGAGGGACAGTCCCTATGTTAGGCATAAACCCCCTGTCCTCTTTTCTATTTTAAAATTAATATTTTCTAGGAGCTTCATATTGTTGGTGTGTCTGAGTGTATAACAGAGCCCCACAGCAATAATACTCCCAGTAATGTGTCTGAGTGTATAACAGAGCCCCACAGTAATAATACTCCCAGTAATGTGTCTGAGTATATAACAGAGCTCCACAGTAATAATACTCCCAGTAATGTGTCTGGGTGTATAACAAAGCTCCACAGCAATAATACTCCCAGTAATGTGACTGAGTGTATAACAGAGCTCCACAGCAATAATACTCCCAATAATGTGTCTGAGTATATAACAGAGCTCCACAGCAATAGTACTCCTAGTAATGTGTCTGAGTGTATAACAGAGCTCCACAGCAATAATGCTCCCAGTAATGTGTCTGAGTGTATAACCAGGGCCGGCGCGTCCATAAGGCGGCACAGGCGGCCGCCTTAGGGCGCACCGGCTCTGGGGGCGCAAAATTCCAGTGACCGGCAGGAGGGAAGTGCTCCCTCCTGCCAGGTCACCTCCTGGATCCCCAGCGCGGTGTGCAGCTGAACTGGATTCCGAGGTGGCGAGGGAGCTCTGATCTCTCTGATGTGCTCCCTCGCAGGCTGTATACTGATGACGTCATATTCCGGCTCCCGCGGCATCAGTAAACAGCCTGCGAGGGAGCAGATCAGAGAGATCAGAGCTCCCTCGGCATCCAATTCAGCCGCACGCCTCCCAGCAGCCCCACTGGACCACCAATGAGATACCCACGCCAGCTCTCCAGGTAGGGAGGCTGGGTGGGAAATGTAAATTTAATTTAGATTATTAATGTGTGTGTGTGCATGTGAGTATGTGTGTCTGTGAGTTTGTATGGTTCTGTCAGTGTGTGTGAGTGAGTGTGTCTGTCAGTGTATGAGTATGTGTCTGTCAGTGT
Organism: Pelobates cultripes; assembly: GCA_933207985.1. Taxonomy (NCBI): domain Eukaryota; kingdom Metazoa; phylum Chordata; class Amphibia; order Anura; family Pelobatidae; genus Pelobates; species Pelobates cultripes. The sequence continues at coordinate 15,028,233 of OW240915.1, read as the reverse complement.
GTGTGTGAGTATGTGTGTCTGTCAGTGTGTGTGTGAGTGTGTGAGTATGTGTGTCTGTCAGTGTGTGTGAGTGAGTGTGTCTGTCAGTGTGTGTGTGTATGTGTGTCTGTCAGTGTGTGTGTGAGTATGTGTGTCTGTCAGTGTGTGTGAGTGTGTCTGTCAGTGTGTGTGAGTGTGTCTGTCAGTGTCTGTGAGTTTGTGTGTGTGTGTGTGTGTCAGTGTGTGTTTGTCAATGAGTTTGTCAGTGTTTGTGTGCCTGTCAGTGTGCGTGTGAGTGTCTGTCAATGAATGAGTGTCAGATAAGTGAGTCTGGCTGTCAGAGATGTCTGTGTATTTGTCACTGAGTGTGTGTGACTGTCAGTGTTTATACACCCCTGACTGTAGCGTGGCCAAGCGGAGTGTACCGTGGTACAGGAACTTCGCTCCACTCAGCCACGCTACAAGAAAGGTAGGAGGCACACCAGGAAGGGGAGGGGACTACTATGGGGGTGGGTGGCGCACCAAGGGACAGTGTCTGTGAGAGATACCCTAAGGAGAGATACCCTAAAGTACAGGAAAAGGAGGGAGGGGGAGAGGAACACTAAGCGACAGGGAACAGAGGGGGGAGGGAAGAGGAACACTAAGGGACAGGGAAAGGAGGGGGGAAGGGAAAGGAACACTGAGGAACAGGAAAAGGAGGAGAGAGGGGAGAGGTACAGTAAGGGTCAGAGAAGGGAGGGGACCATTAAGGGACAGGGAGAGGGGCTGGATGTGAAAGAAACACACACCGGGGCTTGAAAGAGACACAAAGGGGCTGGGAGAAAAGGAGTCACACAAAGGGGCTGGGAGGAGTAAGACACAAAATGTGGGAGGATGTAAGAGTCATACAAAGAGGAGAGATAGGAGACACACAAAGGCAAAGGGAGTCAGATATTTAAAAGACGGGATAAGAAACACAAAAGGGAGGTTAAGAGGCACATGGGTGAAGATGTTTTTGGGGGGGCGGAAAAATGCATCTTCGCCTATGTACCCAAAATTCTTTGCACCGGCCCTGTGTATAACAGAGCTCCACAGCAATAATGCTCCCAGTAATGTGTCTTTAAACTACAATAAATGTCTTTAGAAATCAGTCTGTGTAAATAAGATACATTGTTTTTCTTCTAAATTACATTTTAGTTGTAAAAATTGTTATTAGTAAGTCGCCTAAAATATCTCAGAACAGCCCCACCCCTGTCTACACCCACACTCAGAACAGTCTCGCCCTGGCCACACCCCTAAAAGTGTCACTCTTTGTCCATTTGAAATGTTGGGAGATATGATTTCATAGTGTCCTGGTGTAGTTGATATGATAAACTGTTTACACAGAATTAGCAAAACAGTAAACGCTAACGAGCTATCAGTACCAGTACGTGGCGATCCTTGCAGAATTTATAAGTGTTAACTATGGAAACCGGTCAGTATTTTATAGCCACAAACATCTACTAGCGGTTGGAATTATCAGTGTTTAACAGCTTTTTACCAACAAGCCTAGAAAAGGGGCCCTTCGATGTTTGTTTAATGTACATCCTTTGTTCGGCACTGTAATGATTTGTGACGGTGCAGTTGTCAAGCAGAATGTATCAGAGGGAATACGTGCTATGAGATTGTGATCTGCGTCCCAGAATACAGCACTGAGTGCTTGTTAATAGAAAGCGGTCTCATACATTGATTGGGACATTACTCGACTGTTTCACACACTCGTTCGTGATCTGAGTCATGCTCACGGATAGTAATGACATGACTAAGCTCTTGTAAAGTGACACAGAGAGACGGAAATACACCTGACAGGATACTTGTTCGTAGAATCCTTCCTTCGCTTGCTACATATTATCCAGTTCCCCTTTGATCCGTGTTAATGCAGGATCTGTTCCTTTCTGCCAATACACTTCATAACAAAATACTCTCAGTGCAATTTACTACAGTGTGAATTGTCCAGAGTTTTAAACAGGGGTATTAACTAAAGTGTCAACTCTCAGGAATTCAAACACAGCTATTCACTAAGGTGTGAATTCTCGGGAATTGAAAATAGATTCAAATTAAATATGAAATTTTAGCTCACAGCAGTCGAATCGAATACATAGCTGACCCAGATCATTTTACATTTTAAAATTATAATTTGTCTATAGTGGCCCCAACGCTGGTGATGCATCATGAGAATAGTAGTTATGTAATGACTGGGGATAGTAGTCCCTGGGGTATAGTATTGTGGTGTAATCCAGGTAACATGTTATACTCTAGAATTAATATGTTGCAAGACTCTTCTCCTTATGTGCCTTGAATGATCCTTGATGATTCAATGATTATGGTGTAAAACCGCACAGGGCACAGGTTATTCCAACTGGATTTCGGGTGGAGGAGTTGGAATGGCTAAGCCACTAATTTACTCAGTAGGGATATTATAAAAGCTAGGCTTCCTGCAGGTTCCCCTGGACCCTGATATAAAACATGTGTTACTTCTCCCAGAGGGTTAGATTTAGAAGCAGAGCAATACAGATTACAGTCTCACCTGGCGGGGCTGGGAGAGAGGAAGCCAGCATTCTAAGAGGGAGAGAGTTATTCTGAGTTCCTCAGTCAAGTCACTGGCTTGCATCATGTCCATAACCCTGGTTTAATGTTACAGTGCTACTCACTTAGCTTTACGTAATCTGATCATGTTCCGGGGGGAACCCCGTCACCTAACTTCTCCCTTAAAGGGAAACTGTTACTTCTCAGGAAATTATTAACTTTTTTTATTGTGTACAGAATGTTCCACTCAACCTCTTCTGGCCCTGGAACCTACTTAATTGACATATTTTTATAAATGATTCTGGTTCCGCCGATTTTTTGGAAGCACCATCTTCAAGATTCTAAACTGGCAGTGCCCTGAAATGAAATCTTCTGCCCTCCCATGGGTGTGCACTTGAAATCACGCAGCTGCCATTGACCTCGCAACCATGCGTGAGTCAACAATGAGGATATGTGACGCTGCGCAGGAGGGAGGCATTTACTTAAAAAAAAAAAAATGGCCAATGACAAAGTTGACAAAGGCTGTGGAACTTTGCTCCACCCTTTGCCAACTTTTGTTAACCTTCAAGTTAAACATAAGGAAACATGGTCCATACTTTTACTAATGTATAACTTTGAAAATATGCATCATTAAAAATAAAAAAAAAGTGGGAGGCCGTGTGACGGGGGTTTTATGACATGTCTATATAAAAAAAAAAAGTGACAAATCTGCTTTAGGGAGAGTGGAATGAAGAAATGTTATCTCCAAAGACAGAGAGGAAGAGCATTTCTATTTTTTAAATTAATTAATTTAATGAATACATTACTTTGCGTTATCATTGCTGTGAATTAAAACCAATAAATTGTTATATGCACCCTCTTATTTCCTCTCTACATTATGTGATATAGTCAACGCAAGTGCTTGTTTAACTCCTTTCCACAGGTAATCACACAAATAAATAAATATATATATATATATATATATATATTTATTTATTTATTTTTACATTTATTTATACATTTTCATAATTCTTTCAATGCGTTATCTTTATCAGTGATTCCCAAACGTTTTCGGGCTGACACACTTTGTTTAGAGAAAAGGAGACACACCTTATAAATGTCACAAGTTGCAGCATGAACTGATAGAGATGAATACATTAAGCTAAATCAGCTCACTAATTGTAGATTATTCCAGTTTAATAATGACAGGAGGCGAATATTTGCATTCTTTCTTTACAGCATCCACATATAGCGACAAAAATAAACCGTAACAAAAACAAGCAATTCCTGCCATTCTCTAAGACTTCTAATATATTCAAAATAAATTCAGCTGAAATATTTGAACTGGAAAAATTGTGTAATTCACCTATGATCCTTGTCATAAATTTGTCCAGCAATTTTAAATTCACTTTGAATTCCTGACAATTCTCATTTTAGTTAATAACTCTGACAGTGTCCGTGGCACACTTTGAGGTGGCCTAAGGTGCACGCTGCTTAAAAAACACTGGTTGACATAATGCGGCATTGAAATTGGGGTTCAACTGCATCCTCTCCTTTTATGAAACAATATTTATATTAGATTTATTTTTACAAAAAAAAAATAAAAAATGCAGTTTGAGGGTTTGCTTTGATTTTGGTTACCAAAACAAAATCAGGTCATACACTCAAGCGTTTATTCACTAAACAGTGAATTATACTAAATTGAATATCAAATTGCAAAATGTAGGCTCAAAGAGCAGCATTAGAAAAAATCTCGAGTCACAGCTTGCCTATTCAATCGTGGATTTTACAAAAGGGTTTTCAATCATCCACAATGCACTGTTTAGTAAATAAACCCACAGGTTTATTCCAGTACATTCCAGTAGTGTGTTTTTCTAAGTGCACAAATCTTGATTAAACATTAGCTTGACTTCGATACATTTTGCATGTGCCGAATCCCACAAGCTCTCCGACAACCGCTAAATCATTAAAAGTGGGCTCTTCATTTGAAATGCAATAAAAAATGTGGCAGTGTTTGTAAAGTTTAGAATTGACTCATCTTGGCTTCTGTTTCCAATAAGCGAAGAGACATTTAGCATGTGTGGCTCCGTGTTCATTGAACAAAACCCTTTGAATGCTGCAAATCATCAGATTGCGCAAACATCCTCAGAATGGAATCACTCCGCACTGATGACCTTTTACTTGTACTTTTTGTGCCTTTCTTCCCGAACAGAATTCACCAGCTAACACACTGTATTATGTATTATATTATATATACTGTAATTTGCAAAAATGTGAATGTCTGTCGCTGGATTCATATCACTAATGCACCGTAGAATTTTGGTTTGGGTTTGTTCCCTGGTGGGGATTGTATCATTGTACAAACTACCCACAGAGCATTTAGCATGTGAGTAGAGTACTTTAAAGGGACACTGTAGGCACTGTAATTGCTTAACCTCATTAAAGTGGTTATAGTGTCTAGAACTCCTCGATGATGTCATGTCTCAATGATCTGTGTACGTGTGATCTGTATCAGTCAAAAGATCACTTAATTTTCACAGAATCATCAGGTCAATCAGACTGGTGTAACAGCGGGTTCTAAAGCTGAAGAAGAAGTGAGTTATCTAATTTGGGTCTTTTACTATTGTTTTTTTGAGTTTCTCTCTATACTCCATTTTCTAGGAAACAGTAATTCTGAAAAGATAATTCCAGTACATTGTGTGGTAATGACATTATTTGTGAACTGTGTGCACTATCACCTTTATTTTTATATTTAGTGGACCCCGTTGAGTTCACCTGGTGGTTGCTTTGTCCCAATAAATATCTGATTATATCCAAATAATTACTCTAAGTTGGAGCTTTGTCTGAATTAAAGGCACACAATGGGCCAAGACAGAGAGCAGATACCACGACTAACAAGATTCAAATAAAAGGATAAACAAGAGACTTGTAAACTCCATGTGGTAACTGTGTTATGGGGCTACCTACAATAACTTCTGGGAATCCAATAACCATTTCATATTTTATATGTGATTGAGCCACTTGTGTTCTGAGCCCTGCTTGTTGTGCTCATCGTGAGACCAACTTTGGCTTACTGTGTCCCTTCAGCAATGGATACCACCAGGAGCCATGCACTGATCCTTGGTTGGGCAACCAAAAGTAGAGTTGAGTTGCCACGTTCTTTCACATGCAGTCAGGGCTATGTTAGTCCATAATCTGGAATCTATAGCCCAGTGCGGAGCCTGTTCTCTTAGAATAATGTTTGTTCTGGAATATATTCTCCAGTATTAAGAGGGTGCCCTGAATAGGACTTATTTAAGTAGACATGGTGTCTGTCTTGGACCCTGGAGACTTTTAGGATCTCACTCTGAAGCCCTGTCTTTGTTGCTGATCAGCATCCTGTTGTGAAGATCAATAGCAGCACTGTTTGGCTCCAAGATAAAAGGACATCAATCTATTGTCTATTGGTAGAAGTGTATCACTCAAAACATAGACAGCCTGCCACTGTATCCTTCCATATCACTCTCTGTATGAGGAGCTAACTAGGTAATAAACAGAGAAATAGGGCAATCACCAGCAATCAGGCTGGAATAGAAACTAGATGAAAGGATTGAACCTGCCTTTCTTACCTGTCCACGATTACCATAAGCAATGTCTGTGACCGACCCCAAGCCCCTCTGCAATCTCACTTGTTAAAATACAACCTGCAGACTGCACTTACATAGTAAACAATGTACCAACAACAACATAAAACCAAGTTTATCAAGATTCGGGGAGAGGAGGGTTTATCAAACGGAAACCTGCGTTTACAAAACATTGCAAGGTCACCTTATCCTATGTGTACATTTAATCTATACAGCAGCTATTCATATATATGGGTATATTCACTAAACAGCAGATTGCAGTGCAATGAAAATTAGGACAAATTTAAGAAACTGGAAACATATATTCACTAAGCTCTCTTTTCTTCCAAGATCTTCAGATTCAGCCTGCAGTTTCCATCCACCCGATCTAACAGTAAATGTGATTCATCAGACCAGGCGACCTTCTTCCAGTGCTGCCTGGTCCAGTTCTGATGCTCATGTCCCCTTTGAAAGCGCTTTCAACAGTGGACCGTGGTCATAATGGGCACTCTGATCGTTCTGCGGCTACACGTCCCCATATGCATCAAACTGCGAACACTGTGTGTTCTGACACCTTTCTATCATCCAGCATTAGGTTTTTCAGCAATTTGCGCAACAGTAGCTCTTCTGTGTGATTGGACCAGACTGGCTAGCTTTCGCTCCCCATGTGCATCAATGAACTGCTTTTGATAGGTAGTAACCGCTGTATACTGAGAGCACCCCACTAGATTTGCTATTTTGGATATGCTCTGACCCAGTCGTCTAGCCATCACTATTTGGCCCTTGTCAAAGTCACTGCTTTCAACAAATGAAATTCAAGAACTGACTGTTGCTTAAAGGAACACTATAGTATCAGGAATACAAACATGTATTCCTGACACTATAGTTTTAAAATATCACTTGGAAAAGATTTAAAGGTGAGTTTGCACCATGCAGGTCTCCTCGTGGCTGGCCCCGCCCCCTTGTGAAAGCACTGGGAGGCTGTTGCGCATGTGCTAATCAGCACCATGCAGAAGGTAGAGACACTCAATGTCAGTCACACTGTGCAGCACTGCCCCAGGAAGCACCTCTAGCAGCTATCTGAGGAGTGGCCAGTGGAGGTGTTACTAGACACCAATGTAAACAATGTATTTTCTTTGAAACTGTAGTTATTCTGGTTACTAGAGTGTTCCTTTAATATATCCCACCCCTTGACAGGAGCAATTGTAACAATATAATCAATGTTATTCACTTCACCTGTCAGTGGTTTTAATGTTGCAACTTAAGACTATAGAGAGCCGGAGATAGTACAATAGAACTGTTGCAGCGTCTTTATTTATTTAAAATGTGAATAGAAAAATGCCAGCAGCTTTCTTTATATTGAATAGGCTTCAGTCCATCCATTATTTTACATTCCAGCGCTACTGCACACAGTTCCCCATAGTCTTATTGGAGATGACTGAGCATTCTTGGCTGTGACATCATATAGGCAGTCATTGTCACTATCCTCCTAAACAAGTTAGTAGGAGACTAAGGATTGGCTGCAAAAGTCCAGCCGGACCCTGTGGGCCAGACGTCACTGCAGATCTCTTCATAAAGAGGACATTCAGAAGTAGCGTTTTTAATTATATTACTTAATTATATTATTTAATGCACTTTTAAGGAATTATCTATATAATAGATTTTTTTTAAAAAAACCTCTTAAATCCACAGGCTGGTATCAGTTCTAGTGAATGATTACGGAGAATTAGTAATGACAGATTGCGCAGACAAAATACAGAGAGAAATATTGTAGCGTATTGAAAATGTAACCCTTTCAGTACCAGGCTCAGGTGAATGCTTTTACTGTGACAGTCTTGACATGTCACTGATCCTGGAGATATTACTATAAGGATCAAGACGTCTCCCTCGTACTCAAGATACACTGATTCCTGAGCGATGTTAAAATTAAATTTTTGATTCTTAAAAGTTTTCCGCAGTATACTTCCCAGGGAAGCACAGACCTAATCTTTGGTTTATCCGTCTCATATGTTTCCTAGCGGGTTTTTTTTTTATAATGCTGGCGTATTCAGACTGGAAGACACTTTGCTACAGACATGATTCACTTATAATAAACATTTTGTTAGAGAGAATCCACTGTTCCTTACAGTTTGATAAACAAACGCGGCCCTCAGTCGGCAGAACTCCAGGCATACACCCTTCCTGTGCTGCACACACTGTGCATTGCTGCTCTGTTAAAGAAATCGAGAAATTGGAACATTTGAGATGTAATTATCTGAGTACAGAACAGAATGTGGGGAGTCACCGCCTAGGCCTCGCTGTCATCTTACACAGTCTCTCAGTCAGAGCCTCTGCTCCAGCTACACTTTATCTTTATTTAAACAAGATAGTAGAAGCAAATACAGCCTGGGGCATACTCTAATTGCTGGCGCTCATGGGAAAAAAAAAAATACTGTATCTGCCAGAAAATGTGTTGTATCTTGGGGAAAGGTGACACACACACACAGCGCTTGCAGAAGAACTCAGAGAAAACATTAAAGGAACACTATAGTCACCTAAATTACTTTAGCTAAATAAAGCAGTTTTAGTGTATAGATCATTCCCCTGCAATTTCACTGCTCAATTCACTGTCATTTAGGAGTTAAATCACTTTGTTTCTGTTTATGCAGCCCTAGCCACACCTCCCCTGGCTATGATTGACAGAGCCTGCATGAAAAAAACTGGTTTCACTTTCAAACAGATGTAATTTACCTTAAATAATTGTATCTCAATCTCTAAATTGAACTTTAATCACATACAGGAGGCTCTTGCAGGGTCTAGCAGGCTATTAACATAGCAGGGGATAAGAAAATCTTAATTAAACAGAACTTGCAATAAAGAAAGCCTAAATAGGGCTCTCTTTACAGGAAGTGTTTATGGAAGGCTGTGCAAGTCACATGCAGGGAGGTGTGACTAGGGTTCATAAACAAAGGGATTTAACTCCTAAATGGCAGAGGATTGAGCAGTGAGGCTGCAGGGGCATGTTCTATACCCCAAAACTGCTTCATTAAGCTAAAGTTGTTCAGGTGACTATAGTGTCCCTCTAATATAATACATATAATATTCATAATAAAATTATAATTATGATAGTAGATCATTTGCCTTGTTTGGGCAGTGGAAGGGGAAAAAAAAACAATATATATATATTTTTTTTTTTCTATGCTGGAAAAAGAAGGAAGTATAATCAATATAAAAATGTGAATATCCCCAAAATTTACTGCCTAAACTTTGCGTTCCAGACCTTAACCCAATAACCATCATGAAAAAACCCATAGAAAATAACTATCAGGATGGAATATGTCTGACTTGGAAACATTTTAATTTCTTAATGGGTATTAAGACCTCAAATTTGTATATCTCTCATCACTTGTGTCACATTTATACTGTATACATAGCACAACATATGGACAAAACATTGTACACACACTACTAAAAACAGAAACGAGGAAAAAAATATATTGTTTCTGAATTATTAATTTATCCTTTGGCTATAAAGCCACATTCAGTATCCGCAGTTATCTGTATAAAACATGGCAGGCTAATGAGATGTCTGACTTCACCATAGACTCTGCAGAGCCTTTCATCCGTTGTAACTTGGAGAGGTTAGATGTTCTCCTGAGGAAGTATGTGAAAATTTAAATGTGCTACTGTGAATATCTTCATTATAAATCAGACATGGCGATGTTACCCTGCCCAATAAACAGGTTATAAGCAATGCTTTGTAGTGGTTATGGTGTCATGAGAGCCCTGTTGCCCCCTCTCGACAGAGAGGAGGTGGAGGGCAACTCCCAGCAGCCTTGGGTAAGAAGTCAAAGTGTTACTACGTGGTTTGATCACTTACATTGGGGGAGGTGGGTGCCAAGTCACTTCTGGCACCATAACTACTACATAACAGCATAGTGGCTATGGTGCTTAAAGTGTTCTTTTAACCACAATTATAAGACACATTCGTCTCATTTTACAAGCTTAGTTTTTTTGTTTTTTTCCATAATCACTATTTAAAGCAAACTTGGGGGAAATTCCTATGAGTGTCTATGAAATAAAAGTGGGAAAATGGTTTAAAAGTTAGGCACTCACTTCACTAAAATGTGAATTGTGAGGAATTCAAATTGAATTAAAAGTGATTTTTTTTTAATTCTAATGTAGGTCAACTGAAAAAAGTGTTTACAGTAAAGGAGTTTAAGCATGTGTGGGATAGGCATAAGGCTGTCCTAACTATAAGATAAGGCTAGGGACTAATGAAAGTATTTAGAAAATTGGGCAGACTAGATGGGTCGAATGGTTCTTATCTGCCGTCACATTCTATCTTTCTACTTTTTCCATTTCAAATATATCTTGGCCTAAAATTTGAAATTCTCTTTGTACTCAACCCTGATAGTTAAATGATATCAAACATGATTTGATAAACTATGTAAAAGTTAATTAAATGAAATGGACAATAATTTCAAAAAACATTTTTTAGGGGTGGGCAGAGACTGACATTCAAGCGGACCAGACGCATGTTACTCAGGCTCCTGTCTATACAGCTGATTTTCAGTAAATATCCCCGGTAACCAAGCTGATTTCCTTACCAGAGAGCATTGCCTTGGCGACCTGCCGGTGATTTCAATAAAGAGTCTAAGCCACCAGGAGCCACAGTGTGCATTGCTGCGGCCTATGGGAGTAAGAGCTGGGGAAAGGAGACTGCTTTATTTGCACTACCGCTGACCTGCTACCCTCCATCTCACCCGTTAAATCACCAGAACAAATCTCCTGTTTCAAGCTAACATTTAGGTGCAACAGCATTGTAAAAGATGGCGGTCGTTACTCTTGATGGGACATTGAGCCTGAACATGTCCCAGGAAGCTCATCATGATTCTGCTGCAAGCCTCCTGATTCGCCTGGACAAGCTCATCATGCCCTTCTGGACAATACTGAGCAAGAGCACAAAAGCCACCTCATATGTACCTCTGGTGGAGTGTGGCACAGGGAGCGATAAGGCCCTCTCCAGGTGATATATCCAACAAGCGCCTGCCCTTTTCAATGTTGGACCACCTAGGTTAAGAACTATCCAAGGCTTGGCCTTCCAACATCACCCACAGGTGCAGAAGATCCATTGCCGAAAGCAGCAACTGACAGCTAATTCCTTCTGCAGCCCCCTGAGGTGGAAGGACTTGGACTGTGAGATTCTTCAGTTTCATGGCCTAGAGATGATGACCCTCACAAGATCCTAGGCACTCTTCCGAACAAACCCAGAGCTTACTGAACCAAGGAGTGGGCTGATAACAGTTAAAGGCCTAACATTTAAGTCATCAGTTCCCCTGCTGTTACAGGACCCCATCTTGCCTCCAGAGGTAGTCGTATGACTAGTTCTTGTCTTTTCTTAACTCCATGTTGTACAAAGCAATTTTCAAAAGCTTATTCAGCGCCAGTTGTCTCTTAAATCGATTGTTTACTAAGCATGTTTTCCATTATAGATACCAAACTACCACACACCTTGTCCTCAGTCTTGCTTGCAGGAATGCTCAGTTGATACCTGGCAATCAGACATTATATATATATATTTTTTTAAAGTCTGATTTAGTTAATTATCATGTGCTTAGGATGTTGAAGTATATATGTTTTAATGCATGTTGACTTTCTATGAACCTGTGTATGTTTGTTCTAACTGCTAACCACCTGTAATGTATTTCTTACATGCCTTAAAGGGACACTATAGTCACCTGAACAACTTTAGCTTAATGAAGCAGTTTTGGTGTATAGAACATGCCCCTGCAGCCTCACTGCTCAATCCTCTGCCATTTAGGAGTTAAATCCCTTTGTTTATGAACCCTAGTCACACCTCCCTGCATGTGACTTGCACAGCCTTCCATAAACACTTCCTGTAAAGAGAGCAATATTTAGGCTTTCTTTATTGCAAGTTCTGTTTAATTAAGATTTTCTTATTCCCTGCTATATTAATAGCTTGCAAGGCCCTGCAAGAGCCTCCTGTATGTGATTAAAGTTCAATTTAGAGATTGAGATACAATTATTTAAGGTAAATTACATCTGTTTGAAAGTGAAACCAGTTTTTTCATGCAGTCTCTGTCAATCATAGCCAGGAGAGGTGTGGCTAGGGCTGCATAAACAGAAACAAAGTGATTTAACTCCTAAATGGCAGTGAATTGAGCAGTGAAATTGCAGGGGAATGATCTATACACTAAAACTGCTTTATTTAGCTAAAGTAATTTAGGTGACTATAGTGTTCCTTTAATAAAACAAGATTGACAAAAAAAATGTAGAACACACACTTTGGTTTATTCAATAAATTGTAAATTGTACAGATGGAAAAATAATTGAGAGAGATTTTTCAAATATATATGCAATTCTCTGGTCAATCTCTCACAATTCTCGATTTAGTGCACAAACCCTATGGTCTATAAAAAGTCAATTTTAAGTCAAGTAAGCTGTCAGACTTGCTCCTCTGGTTTTAGCTGTTTCTAATTTAAATGTCCTCAAACTCTTAAAGGGACACTCCAGGCACCCAGACCACTTCTGCCCATTGGAGTGGTCTGGGTGCCAACTCCCACTACCCTTAACCCTGCAACTGTAATTATTGCAGTTTTCATAAACTGCAATATTTACCTTGAAGGGTTAAGTCCTCCTCCTTGAACACAAAAAGCGTGTTATACGACGCTGGACGTCGTCACGCTATGTGAGGACCTCCAGTATCGCCGAAATCCCCATAGGAAAGCATTGAAAGCATTATTCAATGCTTTCCTATGGGGAGGTCTAATGCTGCATTAGGACTCCCCCTGCCGCAGCACGCACATGCGCAATAGGTCTCCCCCGCCGGCTGACGCCGGCGGCGTAGGAAAAGCCTGACCCAGCGCCAAGGGACATCGGTGCTGGACTCCGGTAAATCATTGAAGGGGTTTTAACCCCTTCAGCAACTTGGGATGGGGGTGGGAGGGAAAGGGGCACTAGAGGGTCCTGCAGTGCCAGAAAAACGGACAGTTTTCCCGGGCACTGGAGAGTCCCTTTAACATTACATTTTATCATGAAAACACAAGTCCGCAAGATTGTTTAAAGAGAATTCCTAATGCAAAAAAAAATAAAAATAAAATATATATATCCATAAAAGGAAGACACAATTCCATCACGGGAGACGATCTAAAATTCGACATTTGCATTACCATGGCCTTTTACCGTAGTGCCTAGACAATAGAAGACTTGTAGGGTCTGCAGTTTGAATGCAAATGAAGACATAATACAATACTTAAAAAGAATGTCAAACTACACATTATATCAAAAAGAACCGCGTCTGGTCTGGGCTAGTGAATGTTAATCAAAGAACGCTTGTGTCTTCTGAATTTTACATTGAATGGTAAACACCTGATTTCACTGAAGCAATGTGTACGTAATCACTAAACAACCAAACAAATAAATATATAAATACAGATGGGAACCCAGTTTAATAACTTTCATTATTCCAGATTAGATATTTCAGTTGGGTATTCAGTGACAAAAATTTAATTTTATCTTATACCAATGTTTTATGTATTATCTTTTGTGTATAATATGGGCGGTTAACATTACACGATTAGAGGTTTTTGGGGGAATATATGTCACAAATATACAATTTTGATTACAAACATTTTAACATAAGTTTAAAAGAAAGTATATTATTTACTAGAAATTCTGCTACTTAGAGTAAGCTGATGGTACAGTTTGTTCTTGATAAAAGATTATATTACGCAGTATTTAGAAATACGTACATGAATAATGTTTATATATCATCTTATAGACTCCAGTCCAGTACTTAATAAAGTTTTGCATGAGATAACGTAAACTGGATATTTGTACAATGTTACCCCACGTTAAAGAAAATCTCAGCAATTTGTTTTGTAAAACATACCATAATATTTTATTGGCTATTTGCCAGCAAATTGGTGACACTCATTTTCCATTCTCCATAACAACTTTATCATTCAACCTATTTGCTTTCTGGAACCCCGATTGTAGCCAGTATATACATGTCTCTCTAAGTTCTAAGTGTTGGCTTTGCACGGAGAGACACAAACTCCCAGTTGATAATTGATAGGAATTCTCAGAACATGGGTGTTCAGGGAGCTCTTCAATATTAGACGGAGATGGAGAGATCTTCAATTACATCTGCCAGAGCTTAGTTGTTGATATCCCTCATGTCTGCAACGCTTGTGAAAGAGTTTGGGTACTTGGCTTGCGGCAGTCCTAAGAAAGTCAGTATTATTTTGAGAGGGCCATTTGACAACTAAAAGGTCCGTGTTGAAACAATGTAACAGATAAATAAATCATCTCAGGAATTTATGTAAACAGGGCGTGACAATAAAATATTAGGAGATAACGTGCAGGCAAGCAGAAAACATTTTTTATAACAAGAATAAAATGCCTCTTTATACCATGTTTAACTAAATAACCGTAGCGCCCTTAGGGAAGTATTGCAATAGTATGCAGACATTTCCCCTTAAGCAGTATCTGAGCGAAGCCTTTTAATATCATTTTCTGTGTACATTTAAAATATCAAATCTCTTACCATTGGTCAGAATTTGGCATCTATATGGTTCCTCCCTAGCAAGTTGTAACAAACACACACAGCAATAAAAATAAAGCACAAACGATTTATTGAGCCTCAATTATTCTTTCACAGAAAATATTTATGATATCAATTACACACAAAATCTTTTATCTAGGAGGATGTCATATCTCCAAACAACTATGAATCCATATTAAACCTAATAAATATTTTATTAAGACAAATACATGACTTTCTTTATTTAATTTTTTTTATTTTTTTTTTATTGTGTGCCATCATTTTGCCTTATTCTTGTAATTAAAAAAATATTCCAATTTGGTGATCTATAAAGTACATTTTACACCTCATAAATAAATGATTGAGTATAAAATAACATTTATTTTCCAACAGTTCATTGTACAAATTTCCCCGTTAATGTCTGTGTTGGGCAAAAAGGAAAAAATAAAATACACTCTTCAGTAATCAGGTGCCCTAAGGGCTTAATTTAAAATCAGAGAGAATATGATAGACCCGATGTGTACACAATTATTTTCCATTGGGATATAATAGCACAGACGTACATTCCCTGTTTTATTTACAAGACTTGCACGCTATTAGTGGCTGGTTTTATATTTTATATTTTTCACAGAATTATTATAAATTGAAATTGTAACTCATTTTAAAAATAGGTTATGAGAATATAGTAACTGTGCAATTATTATATAGGAAATCTGAAAAAAAAATAAACCCCACATTTATTTTTATAAACCAGTATATTTTTATTTATTTTTTTGTTAAATGATTATTAAAAAAAAACATTTTAATTTTAATACAAGGTTAGTGAAACAATAAGGGTTTTATTCACAAAACTGTAAATACTGCTGTGAACTACAAACTGGTTTGCAAAATGTAGGCAAAAATGGCTGATTTAGAAAACGTCTCCTACTAAGCTTTTGTCATAGCTTGGCTATTTTAAAATACGTTTTGCAATTCAGTTTTTAGTTCACTTTTATTCAGAGAATTATTCACTAAAATGTGAAGTCTTTCGAATTCAAATAGAATTTAGAATTTCAGGCCACAACATCTGGTATACAGGGTGTGCCCAAATTAAGGGTAGAACTTGACAGGTAAATAACGTGTTTGTTAGTAGTTACATTTTTGTTGTTGCAGGTACATATTATAACTGAGTCTCCGGGAGATTCATTATGGGTGATTTCACAAAGGAACAATGAGTAAATATAGTGGAACTTTATTTTGAAAACTGAGACAACAGTTCGGCGAGCTGATAATTTCAAGGAATTCCCAGATTAATTGGCCGCACCATTCGCCCAACCTCTTTGAATTCACAAGTGATTAGACCCATAATTTATAAAAAGTACAATTTTAGACACACTGTAACGGTATGGAAGCCTATATACGCTGAGGAGACATTGCTGCGGCAGGTATTAATAGAAAATTATTATATGCAGTTATAGTGCGCCTTTAATACAAATATAACCTCAATCACTTAACATATAGCAATTGAAGCGTTTGATCGATTCACTTAGTGACATGTGGGATTAAATGGTTTCTTTAAAGGATCACTATAGAGTCAGGAAAGCAAAGCGGTTTGACACTATAGTACCCTGAGGGTGCCCCCACCCTCAGGGTTCCCTTCCCTTGGCGCTGAAAGGGTTAAAACCCCTTCAGCAATTTACCTTAATCCAGCGCTGGGCTCCCTCGGCGTTGGGGACATCTCCTCCCCGTCCGACGTCACTGGAGTGGAATGCGCATGCGCAGACCACTTCATTGAGCTGAAGTGGTCTGGGTGACTATAGTGTCCCTTTAATGGTGATTGGCTGGCTTTCACGGTCCCTGTAAGCACTATTCAGAGTCCCACATCGAACATCACAGGCAAAACAATTGTTTTATGCAGTTACTGTTGCAACCAAGAGTAGGCCTCTTGCTGTGGCTATTTTGTCTATTACTTTAACCTGTGATGGGTAACTATGGCACCTCAGATACCTCTCAAGTACATTTTCCATAGTGCAGTGGAGAGGGGAACAAAGTTATCCAAAATTGCCGTAACTCTAACTATGAGACCCATCCTTTCAGTGTCTGCTTCTGTTAGTTATCAGGTATCTCAGGAGCGGTTGAGGTTATTGCTCAAATAATACATAATGCAGGAGTGAAAGGTTTTCTGTGCTCTGTCAGTGCAGCGAGAGAGAAGGAGGTAAATTAACCCAGCGCTCTCTGCCTGTCTGACGCCAACCCATGTACGCTCTGATCCTGAGAGCAGATTGAAGCATGCGTCATCATGTTCATTAAACGCAGAGTATGCGCACACATGGAGAGATTGGGGAGCTGTTGGGTCCAATGACAGCTATACTAGTAGTTAATATTATGGCTCCAACATTTTGTCTCTAACCTTATGCTTCCCACGAAGTGAAATGGTTTATGGTTAGTGTGAATTTTGACTTGTGTTGAGAGAATGACACTTTTTCACAGTAACACATGGATTGTGTAGAACAGGCAAGACAATTACAATGTTTTGGGGAAAATAGATTAACTATACAAATAGTTGATTTAAAAAATACATCCCATTAAGCTATAATGGTCTCGAATATACAATTCCCTTGTCAGTTACTGACAAGTCTTAATTGAATACAAACCTGTGTTTGCCCTTTTGTTCTGTTAAATAATCAATCAATTTACATTGATCGCTGATTACAACATACATGGAATACTCACAGTCATATCTGATTTATGGATGAGATCTATATAGCCAATTAAGCATATTATGTGTGGCTTGGTTTAGTACAGATATATTTTGCAATGGTGCTTGTACAACATTTGCACTGAATTCACACCTCACATTATTTCCTATTCTGTTGTGTACATTGTATGTTTTAATTTCAACACTATATATATATATATTATTTTTATCTTGAAGAAAAATGTATCTTTATGTCACTACTGATGTGTCACGTTGCTGCCAGTTATTAATATAGCAAAAAATAGAGATTATGCGATTTCTATGAAGATTTGAACATAGCTTAATTATATAGGATACACTGCCATTGTATAAATTGAATATTTCCTTTGACACTAATGACGAGAACAAATAAATCGCTGCTTTATAAATGAACATTGTATTGAAATTCCATTCTACCCTTGCACAAATCTAACCTTAGCTTTTTATTTTTGCATCTTAAGATCACAAACTGCATTCTAACATTTAGTCCGGAGGAACCCCAGACCGTGGAGTGGAAATGAAAAAATATTTTTTTGACACAAACAGGGGAAGTTGCTGAAACTGTCTGAAATCCTTAACCAGCAGTCTGCGCAGCAAGACATAGTGAGACAAAAAAACGCAGACAGACCAGTCACCAGACTGACTTATAGCTGCTGCCCTGAAGACTGGTTGATTAAAGTTTATGGCACTAAAAGATCATTTAAACAGTGCATCCAATCAAATCCTTAAAGTGATAACATTGCTTGAAACAGATTCTGTAAAATACTTAAATACTTTTTCTAAAAGTCACTCACGTAGCCCATAAAATAATGCAGCTACAATTCTATTTGCATGTATTTATTTTTGGTACACTGGTGACTTCAAATGTAATGAAAGGAAAAAAGAATTATTAATAAACAGATTTTTGTTTGTTTTCCTTTTAGGTCCACAGTTTGATTAGAATATTACGAGCAGACAAAACTCTAGCTGTCTTATTCTAATAATGGCAGATGACATTTTTATGTGTGCAAATTTGTTTTAATTTAAAATGGACTTTAAAAAACTTAATGTATCAGGTTTTTAATTCAGTATTTAAATTTAACTAACTTTATAAAAAAAAAAAATTTTTTTTAAAAATCACACAACATAATTTCTCTTGGAATGATTTTTCTCTGGTTTTTATGGTTGACAGATATAAAAAATGTGATATTATACTTTCTAAAAAGATCTGTTTTAAGCCATGAGATTGTGAGCAGCAGGAAGAGACTTTAAATCCCACTTTTTTTAGTTTTTATGTCTGTAAAAGGGCTATTGAAAAAAAATGCGTACAATGGCTGAATGAATAAAAAAATAAATCGCAAATGGGCTTTTCACTAAATGCGTTTCGGTTACAAAGTTGCTATTATCCTTTAACTTGTGCATTCAGTTCATTGTAGAATTAGAGAGATTTATTTACTTAACAACAGCTGAAGTATAAAATTAATTGCCCTTGAATTTGTCATGCAAGAATAGCGGTAAACCGAAAACAGAAACTTTTAGATTTAGTCACAAAATCTGGAATTGTTAATTCATTAGGGAATTGCAAATTTTGGGCCAAAGTAGCTGAACTCTCCTCCTAAACTCTTTTGGCCTAAATTTGACCAATTCCAAACAATTCAAAGTTTGGTGAATAAGCTGTTTATGTCATGTTGCCCTCATTCTTGCGATTTTCAAGTCACCCTAATTCACTGTTTAATGAACAAACCCGAGGATTGTTGGGAATAATTGTCTCGTGTCTCTCCCTTGATTTGGTACAGGGAGGCCAGAGGGCGTCAGCAGGTTTTTGTCCCATTTGGATAAAATATCCAAAATGTAAAATAAGGGAGTTAGAGATCTCTGATGTTGGTTACTTTTTATAACGGGTGAGTTTACATTTTAATGGATATTCAGTAGCACTAAAATCCTCTGTTTTTTTTATATGTGCTTAGGATTTTGGGATGGTTAACAAGTACATTTTTTTAGTTTTAAAAAAAGAATATAATATTGAGAATACTGTGCTGCAGTATATGCTAGCTCTTCATTGATAATAACACTTTTAACAATATAATACAGTGTAATCAGAATCCAGTTTATACATTCATTTAATGGGACTGCAATCACAGATTCATCACATTAGAGGAGAAATTGCAAGTCACATGATCAGCTTGGAAGCAAGTCGATCACATGACATACAAATGCACTGGCACACACACACAGGCACACTTAATAACATACACACTGGCACACATTGATCCATCTGACAAACACACATATTGATTCATGCTGACACACACACACATAGTGATCCATACAAACACTGGCAAACACTCACATACACTCAATGCTACGCACCGTGATTAATAATGACAAACACACATTGATCCATACGGACACACACACTGATCCAGACACACACACACACATTGCTCCATACTGAAACACACACACACACACACACACACACATTGATCCAGTGACACACACATTAATTCATACTGACACACACACTGATCCAGATACACACATACACACTGATCCATACTGACACACACACACACATCTATACTGACACACACACTGATCCAGATACACACACACTAGTGATGTCCCGAACTGTTCGCCGAACGGTTCGCCGAACGGTTCGCCATGGTTCGCCACGAATGGTTCGCCGTGGACTCATCATTGAGTAAACGTTGACCCTGTACCTCACAGTCAGCAGACACATTCCAGCCAAGCAGCAGCAGACCCTCCCTCCCAGACCCTCCCACCTCCTGCACAGCGCACTAAGAATGCAGCTTCACAATGGATGCTGTCCAGGAGGTGGGAGGGCCTGGGAGGGAGGGTCTGCTGCTGATTGGCTGGAATGTGTCTGCTCACTGTGAGGTACAGGGTCAAAGTTTACTCAATGATGAGTCCACGGCGAACCGTTCGCGAACAGTTCAGGACATCACTAACACACACACATTGCTCCATACTGAAACACACACACACACTGATCCATACTGACACACATTGATCCATACTGAGACACACACAAACATTAATCTATACTGACACACACCTTGAAAATGCTGACTCAGTGACACACACTCACTTTAATCCATACTGACATTGACACTCACACACTGGCCCATACAAGCACACACATATTAGTCATGTTCTTTCCTCCTTTACCAGGCGCTGTCTAGCTGCAGTAGTACAGGGCTGGTGATACCTGGTGATGATGTCATAATCCCAGCGGCCTTCAGCTCTTTGACTGCAACTTCTGTGAGGAGCGCCTGGTTTCTGATACTCCTTGCATCTCCCATAGCTCTTACAAAAGTGTCTCTGGCGACAGCCAGTATAAAGTCGTGGTGTTTTACATGCTTTCCTTCTGCGGAACATACAGATTCCAGGTCAGCTGACCTCAATGCAATTACAAAGTAACACATATATCCACCCACATCACATCTTCATAGATTGGACCTTCTGCACCTTTTAAATATCCCCCTTTCTATAGCTGCTAAGCGCTGCAGAATATGTTAGCGGTATATATGCTAATAATAATAATAATAATAATAATAATATTTCCCACTCCCCTCATATTTCCGAAATCATTGCTATGAAGCTCAGCCTGGTATAGGTTAACTTGTGAGAGGGATTAATATAGATACAGCTTTTATCATGGTGCTACAAGGGAGAGGTATTAGCAGTAGAAAGAGGGAAGTGCTCATGCCATTGTACAGACCTCACTTGGAGTATTGTACACAGTACTGGAGACCGTATCTTCAGAAGGATATTGATACCTTAGAGAGGGTTCAGAAGGGCTACTAAACTGGTTCATGGATTGCGGGATAAAACTTACCAGGAAAGGTTAAAGGATCTTAACATGTATAGCTTGGAGGAAAGACGAGACAGGGGGGAAATGATAGAAACATTTAAATACATAAAGGGAATCAACACAGTAAAGGAGGAGACTATATTTAAAAGAAGAAAAACTACCACAACAAGAGGACATAGTCTTAAATTAGAGGGACAAAGGTTTAAAAATAATATCAGGAAGTATTACTTTACTGAGAGGGTAGTGGATGCATGGAATAGCCTTCCAGCTGAAGTGATAGAGGTTACCACAGTAAAGGAGTTTAAGCATGCGTGGGATATGCATAAGGCTATCCTAACTATAAGATAAGGCCAGGGACTAATGAAAGTATTTAGGAAATTGGGCCAAATAGTTCTTATCTGCCGTCACATTCTGTTTCTATGTTTCTAAATACCTGTGGTATAAATTAGGTTAATAAAAATCTTTTTGCCACCGAGAATCGAATCACCTTCCCGTGTTTGTCCTGCTGGTAATCAAAGTGCCAAGTATTTAGACCTTTTAAGATAAAGAATCATAAAAACAGTCCTTCCTTGGACTGAGCAAGCAGCGAGCAGGGTATTACAGTATTTGCATGACCTTTGGGCCAGGATCTTATTTCTCAGGAATGTTAGACAGACAAATACAGAAAATGCTTATTGAAAATCGTTTTCTTTACATTTGTTTTCAAGGTATCTAGTAACCCTTTACTGATCAGTGGCATGCTGTCCTGCCTTCACAATTTGGAACATTCCATAGCATTATCAGCTGTTTAACAGGACAATCAAAATGTGTGAAGTGTGTTTACTCATTTTACAAACAATGCAGAGTTCCATAAAAATTGACACTTTTATAAATGAACCTTGTTACATCGCCCTGGCTGTCAATCAGACCTCTGGTCCTGTTATTTCCTGGTTTGGTTAGCTCAGTGGAGCTAATACCTGTCATTTCCTGTTATACTTATCATTGCATCCCTCCTCACCACACCAAGAGATTCAATAACATTTACTGGGGTGAAGGAACAAGGAATTGTCACTATAAGAATTGTGATCATTTAAATAAAGCTGGAATGCAATCTGTGCCAGTGATTTATAGAACATCAGTGCAACTGATAACTAAATTATATCCAGCGTGTTTAGTTTCACTGTCAAATCTCCAATATTCTGGTCCTAGGTTTCATAATGGAAAGAACAGCGCCAGACTTAAAGGCAATGCATAAGGCAAAAATGTAGATAATACATTAAAAATAATGCAAAAAATAAAAAGATGTGATTCCTAGATGGGCCTTATAGTGGGTCTGCCTGTGGTCACCTTGAAGTATACATCCTAAAATTTCAAATGGACAAAGAGGGACACTCATTTTAAGACCGTGTGAGTGTGGGTGTGACCACGGGCGGGGCTGTTCTGAGACATTTTCGGTGACTAATAAATTTTACAAACAAAATGGAATTTAGGACAAGAACAATGTATCTTATTTACACAGACTGGATTCTAAACACATTTATTGTTGTTTAAAGACACATTACTGCGAGTATTATTGCTGTGGAGTTCTGTGATACACTCAGACACATTACTGGGAGTATTATTACTGTGGAGCGCTGTTATACACTCATACATATTACTGGGAGTATTATTGCTGGGGAGCTCTGTTATTCACTCAGACACATTACTGGGAGTATTATTGCTGTGGAGCTCTGTATTGCTGTGGAGCTCTGTTTTACACTCAGACCCATTACTGGGAGTTATACACTCAGACACATTACTGCGAGTATTATTACTGTGGAGTTCTGTGATACACTCAGACACATTACTGGGAGTATTATTGCTGTGGAGCTCTGTGATACACTTAGACACATTACTGGGAGTATTATTACTGTGGAGCTCTGTTATACACTCAGACACATTACTGGGAGTATTATTGCTGTGGAGCTCTGTTATACACTCAGACACATTACTGGGAGTATTATTGCTGTGGAGCTCTGTTATACACTCAGACACATTACTGGGAGTATTATTGCTGTGGAGCTCTGTTATACACTCAAACACATTACTGGGAGTATTATTGCTGTGGAGCTCTGTTATACACTCAGACACATTACTGGGAGTATTATTGCTGTGGAGCTCTGTTATACACTCAGACACATTACTGGGGGTAATATTGCTGTGGAGCTCTGTTATACACTCAGACACATTACTGGGAGTATTATTGCTGTGGAGCTCTGTTATACACTCAGACACATTACTGGGGGTATTATTGCTGTGGAGCTCTGTTATACACTCAGACACATTACTGGGGGTATTATTGCTGTGGAGCTCTGTTATACACTCAGACACATTACTGGGAGTATTATTGCTGTGGAGCTCTGTTGTACTCTCAGACACATTACTGGGAGTATTATTGCTGTGGAGCTCTGTTATACACTCAGACACATTACTGGGAGTATTATTGCTGTGGAGCTCTGTTATACACTCAGACATATTACTGGGAGTATTATTGCTGTGGAACTCTGTTATACACTCAGACACATTACTGGGAGTATTATTGCTGTGGAGCTCTGTTATATACTCAGACACATTACTGGGAGTAATATTGCTGTGGAGCTCTGTTATACACTCAGACACATTACTGGGAGTATTATTGCTGTGGAGCTCTGTTATACACTCCAACACATTACTGGGAGTATTATTACTGTGGAGCTCTGTTATACACTCAGACACAATACTGGGAGTATTATTGCTGTGGGCCTCTGTAATACACTCAGACACATTACTGGGAGTATTATTGCTGTGGGGCTCTGTTACACACTCAGACACATTACTGGGAGTATTATTGCTGTGGAGCTCTGTGATACACTCAGACACATTACTGGGAGTATTATTGCTGTGGAGCTCTGTTATACACTCAGACACATTACTGGGAGTATTATTGCTGTGGAGCTCTGTTATACACTCAGACACATTACTGGGAGTATTATTGCTGTGGAGCTCTGTTGTACACTCAGACACATTACTGGGAGTATTATTGCTGTGGAGCTCTGTTATACACTCAGACACATTACTGGGAGTATTATAACTGTGGAGCTCTGTTATACACTCAGACACACCAACAATATGGAGCTCCTAGAAAAGTGGGACATTAGGAGAGAAAAGAGAGTCAAAGGGATTTGGCCCAAATAGGGACAGTCCTTCCTAAATAGAGACACTTGGGAGGTATGAGACTCTTGTCCCATTAGCTCCTCTCCTGTCCAGCAGAAATTTATAAAATATGTAGTTTATTCCCCAAAGCAGTTTCATTCATCACATGAGTGGAACTGTTGCATAAAATTGTATCAGCTAAAGTGGTTGTGGTGCTTAGAGTCACTCGTTACTGTAACTGTGTTACAATATGAGAGAAAAGCATACAACATCCACACGCTGTTTAGCAAAAAAACAGGAAACAAGATTTTAAACCTGACCCTTTAGGAAGTACCATAAAAATACCTTTTAGTTGTGTATTCACCAATATAGGAATTGTGGGAATTTACCAAGGAAACATGAAAGTACTGTAAAAAGCAGAGTATGGGATCTTTATTTCAATAGTAAATACATAAAAAAAAAAAATTGGGGCAGTTAAAAAAAACAAAAACATTTTCTTATACATCTTCTAAATATTGTTAATGATGCATTAGAGTCAGTATATATCATAATCAGTTGGGAATTTTTTCTCACGTTTTGATGAATATATATAAAATAATGACTCAAGCACATGAATTTTCTGAGTGCAAATTCTTGCAGTGGTATTATTAAACATGTTAACCACTTCAGGGCAACATTGTGTCAGAGCTGTCACAGTAACAAGGGGTTTTCTGACCCCGGCCCTGAGGTGGTTAATTAATTGGGTAAGCTGGGGTCCTTTATGCTCCCCCATGCCGAGCAGTGTCAGGAAAGAGGTCAGTCTGAAGTCACAGTCGTCCCAGTTTCCATTCAGAACCCGCCAGCAGTCACCAGAAGCACATCGCAGTGGCTGTTCCCATGGTTTATCATCAGATCGTGGTTCAGAGATGGTTTTTCTGTGTAAAACAAAGTGAGGAAGTGCCCCTTCTCCTCCCTCCTGTCTCCGGGAACTGGGAGGAGTGTCATTGGTTGGGGGACTGCCGAGATACTACGACTAAAACAGAATCAAGTGACAAGACGAGGACAATGGTCAATTTAATGTGAGCAGGAGGGGTGTGTGGGCAAATTTATTAGTTTCCAAAGAACCAAAAAAGGAGGGAAAACATCACACTGTTTCAGAGACTTCACAGTATTGAGGTGTTACAATCTATCTGGAGTTAGAAATTGCTTAATCTTCCCACTCCAATCCCACGCCTAAAATGCCCAGTCCTTCGAGATGTGAGGATTTCCACCTCGCTACTTGATACATAACGTAAATACATAAAATATGAAACAGAAAGCGGTGATGGCTTTATGTCCTGCTTCCCCTGACGGTCTGGTAGTGATGAGAGTCGTGCGCTCGGACAACAACTGAGGGTTTGCTAACTAACTCCCATCACCTACACGCTATGTGATTGCATTTGCCATAGTCAGGAGCTGACTCAGGATGATGGTGTTGGGAACTCCCTTCCAGCGGTTTTGGATTCTGGCTCCAATCACACTCAGCCAGCATTTGGCTATCAGAGATGACTGCGTAAAGTGGATGAAAATTTTAGGGGTCTGTAGATTGCAAGATTGTATCCCTGACTTACACAGTCAGTAAAATAACGATTTAATTTGCTGAAGTGAGATGCAAAAAGCAATAGGGTTTATATACTAACTACTTGTTTTTCTCTCCTTAAGTTTAAAGGATAATCCAGACGTGGAAACGATCGTCTGGATTTGCTGCATCTCTCGTGCAGAGAGAACTTGCTAGCATTTCGGATCTGGACTGACCGTACGGGTGGAACCAGTCTGATATGCTTGAGATATGTTCCCTTTGTAATGGCACAAGATGAGCTAAAACCAGCTTGAGATATGAGCAGGGACCCACCGAAGCACGGGGACCCACCTAAGGAAGCTGTTGTCCATTCTCACCTCTCTTGCTACTTGTTTTTCTATCCAGGGCTCATTTACAAAATTTTTTAATTGGAAATATTAGGTCAAATAGCACAGCTCGTAAAAAACAAAAGAACAAAAAAGGTTTTGTTAGAGAATCTTTAAAACTCTACTAATATTATTATTAACCTAAAGCTCCCTTGTCGATTCTGTACAGTCCCTGACTAAGTTAATAATCCCTTATCCGTCTGGCATCCAGAAAACAAAATAAATCTGTCACATTTTCTCTCCGTGGGGCCTAGTGATACCTCTAACATCTGATAACATGTTTTTTAAATAAAGTGCCTTGCATAAGTATTCACCCCATGGATGTTTTCATGTTTTGTAACGTTATAACTTGGAATTTATTTGAACCACAAACGTTAATTAAACAATGAAACAAACATTTGCTAGTTCCATAATAAACGACCCCTGTTGCTATGAAACCCTTAAATAAGCTTTGGTGCAACCAATTGACTTGAGGAGTTAGATAATTAGTGGAATGGAGTCCACCTGTGTGCAATTA
>OW240915.1:14948353-15001358 GCA_933207985.1 Pelobates cultripes | reverse complement strand
GTCTGTCACACGGCTCCCCCCTTGTGGAACACTCCGGCAGACCCGGCTTGACCCTTTGGCGGGTCAACTTGGGGATGTCCGGACTGAGGAGGAGTAGGGACGTCTGTTTGCCGAGATAACCCATCTGCATTCCCATTCTGCTTACCGGGTCGGTAGCTGATGGTGAAGTTATATAGCTGTAGTGCCAAACTCCACCTCAGCAGTCTGCCATTGTCTCCTGAGACCCGGTTAAGCCAGACGAGGGGGTTATGGTCCGTAATAAGGGAAAATTCTTGTCCATACAGATAAGGGCTCAGTTTCTTCAGTGCCCAGACCAGGGCTAAACATTCTTTCTCCACTGCCGCATAACTTACTTCCCGGGGTAGTAACTTTCTGCTTAAGTATGCGACAGGGTGCTCTCCTCCATCTTCCCCGACCTGGCTTAGCACAGCCCCCAGTCCATACATGGAAGCATCTGTATGTACAAGAAAACGTTTCTTAGGGACTGGGGCAGCCAGGACAGGAGTATTAACAAGAGCTTGCTTCAGTGCCTGAAACGCGGCTTCACAAGCTGGAGACCACAGGACCTGTTTAGGCAAATTCTTCTTAGTCAGGTCAGTCAAGGGCTTGGCAACCGTACTGTAGTCAGGGACAAAACGTCGGTAATACCCTGCCGTCCCCAGGAAGGCCAGCACTTGGGTCTTGGTGATAGGTGTGGGCCAGTTAGCTACAGCCTCTACCTTGGCTGGCTCCGGTCTCTGGCTCCCACAGCCTACTCTGTGACCCAAGTACTGTACTTCTGCCATGCCTAGATGGCACTTATCTGGCTTCAAGGTCAGGCCTGCGGCCCGAATCTTGTCCAGCACCACCCCTACGTGTACTAAATGGTCTTCCCAGGACTCACTGTAGACCGCAATGTCATCCAGGTATGCACATGCAAAGTCCTGGAAGCCATCGAGGAGCCTATCCACCATACGCTGGAAAGTAGCCGGAGCATTCTTCATCCCAAATGGCATAACCTTAAACTGGTATAGGCCAAATGGGGTGACGAATGCCGACTTAGGGATAGCATCCTCGGCCAGGGGGATCTGCCAATAGCCTTTGCACAGGTCTATAGTGGTCAGATAGCGCCCCCTGGCAATACGGTCTAATAACTCGTCTACCCGGGGCATAGGGTAGGCGTCAGTGGTGGTCCGCTCGTTGAGCCGCCTGTAGTCCACACAGAACCGGGTGGTCCCATCTTTCTTAGGCACCAGAACTACAGGCGAGGCCCAAGGACTGTCCGAATGTTCGATAACCCCCAGCCTGGTCATTTCCTGTATCTCCTTCCGCATTCCTTCTCGGACTGCTTCAGGGATACGGTATGGGGGTTGCCGTAGGGGGTTCTGTCCGGGTGTCTCGACCTTGTGTACAGCTAGGGTAGTGTACCCGGGTTCTTGGGAGAACGTTGCCTGCTTCTCCCACAGTAATTGTCTTGCCTGTACCTTCTCTGCCGGGTTTAGTCGGTCCCCTAGCTGTACAAGACTAGTAAGGTCTGTCTGGGGGTCCCTGTCTAGCAAGTCAGGTAACGGTAAGGTCTCGGGGTCGTCAGTAGCTGGGGCACATACTGCCGCAACATCCTCCGGTCGTTCCTGATACTCCTTCAGCATGTTCACATGGAAGGATCGCTGAATCCTTTCATCTGTACAGCTGGCTATAAGGTAGGTAGTATCGCATACCTGAGCTAACACTTTATACGGGCCCTGCCAAGATGCTTGCATCTTGTTCGTCTTCACAGGCTTGAGTACCAGAACCTTCTGCCCAACCTGGAAGATCCGCTGTCGGGCACCCCGATCGTACCACCGTTTCTGTCTCCCCTGGGCCGCCTGGAGATTCTCCCTTACCATTAGGGACAGTTTCTCCATGCGGTCCCGGAGTTCCAGGACATATGGTACTATGGGGGTCCCTTCTTGCTCTGTCTCCCCCTCCCAGTGTCCTCTAATGAGGTCTAGGGGTCCACGGACCCTTCTCCCATAGAGTAACTCAAAGGGGGAGAACCCAGTAGATTCCTGAGGCACCTCTCTGTATGCAAATAGCAGATGAGGCAGCAATCGCTCTCAGTCTCTGCAAGTGTCAGTAAAGGTCCTCAACATCTGTTTGAGGGTGCCATTAAATCGCTCGCAGAGACCGTTAGTCTGTGGGTGATAAGGTGAGCTAAGCAGAGGTTTAATACCGCACACCTTCCACAGCTGCTGGGTAAGCACAGCGGTGAACTAGGTTCCCTGATCGGAGAGAATCTCCTGAGGGAACCCGACCCTAGTGAAGATTTTAACCAGGGCATCAGCAACCGTCTCTGCCTCTATATTAGACAGCGCTACTGCCTCTGGGTAACGTGTGGCATAGTCCACCACGGTGAGAATATACTTCTTACCTGATGGACTAGCCCTGGCCAGTGGACCCACAATGTCAACGGCTATGCGGGAAAAGGGTTCTCCAATGATGGGCATCGACTGAAGCCTAGCTTTTGGGTGATCCCCCCGCTTACCTACCCGTTGACAGGTGTCACACGTGCTACAATAAACCCGCACATCTCGGTTAAAATTGGGCCAGAAGAAATTTTGTGTGATCCTATGAGCTGTGCGGCGGGAACCTAGATGGCCGGCTAATGGCACATCATGCCCAATCCGCAGAATCTCCTGCCGGTATTTTGCGGGCACCACTAGCTGTCGATTCTGCGGAGGGGTATTTGGCTTCTGGGGCGGTTTCGGGATCCTGTAGAGTCTATCCCCCACCCACTCGTAGTGCTCCCCATCTACTCCTTCTCCCCCAGAATCGGCCCTGGCCCTGTACTTTGCTAGCGTCGGGTCTTCCCTGGTTTCCTTCCCGTATATCTCTGGGGTATCCCAGCCTAAAGGGGCCTGGTCTAAGGTACAAGTCGGGGAAGAGAGTCTTACCTGGGTCTCAGCAGCAGGTGGGCCGGTCTCAGCGGCACGGGTCTGGGCACGGGTCGTGACAGCATCCACTTCAGCAGGACCCATGGGAGCATAGGCGGAAACAAGGGGCGCCAAGTCATTGCCAAGGAGAACATCCGCTGGTAAGTCCTTCATGACCCCCACATTCACATGTCTAGCGCCCACTCCCCAATCCAAATGTACCCGGGCAACGGGCAGACGGAACACGGCACCTCCAGCTACTCGTACGGCGACCGTGTCCCCTGTATGTTGGGCTTCGGATACCAGGTGTTTCTGGAGCAAAGTCATGGTTGCCCCGGTATCCCGTAGACCACTGACCTCCTTCCCATTGACTTTTACACATTGTCGGTGGTGCTGCCTGTTATCCCGGTGGGCAGCCTGAACGGGGTCTGCCTCATGCAGGATGCCCCAGCACTCCTCTTCCTCTACACAGTGAGTGGCTGGGATGGGGGGTCGTGGATTGCCGCCGGCTGGTCTCCTCCAGGACTGGTTCTGGTTGGCGCTGTTCATCGGGCACTCGGGTCGCTTGTGCCCTAGTTGCTTGCACAGGTAGCACCGAATGGGTTGGGCATACTCCCGTGAGTTGAACCGAGGTGGCTGTTGGTACGGGGCAGATGGAGGAGGTGCCGATGGGCGATTCATGGGAGGCTGGTATAGGTTGGCTGCTGTTGGTGCTGTTGGCCTGTATTCCACTCTGGCGGGAGCCTTGCTGATGAGACTGTCCAGTTTGCGGGCGTCAGTATATTCATCTGCCAGGCGAGCTGCTTCGTGCAGAGTGGAGGGTTTACGGTCCCTTACCCACTCTCTGACCCCTGCTGGCAATTTATCAAAACAATGTTCCAAAAGAAACATCTGCAGCACCTCTTCTCCGGACACAGCCTGGCACCCCGCCATCCAGTGGGCGGCTGTGCGATGCACCTTACATGCCCATTCCACGTATGAGTACCCAGAGGTCTTGACGGTGTCTCGGAACCTCCTCCGGTATGCCTCAGGTGTAACGGCATACCAGGAGAGTAAAGCTTCCCTGACGGCCACATAATCCCCAATCTCCTCATCAGAAATGGCCCGAAATGCCTCGCTGGCCCGGCCGGATAACTTGCCGGACAATATAGTGACCCAGTCTTCCAGGGGTACCTTGTGCAGGGCACATTGCCGCTCAAAATCAGCAAGGTACCCATCAATCTCTCCTTCTGTTTCACTGAAGGCTTTAAACGCAGTAAATGGTACCTTTTTCCTATCTCCCGGGTTTGCTGTGACTGGGGCTGCTGCAGCACCGCTTTGGCGAAGCAGGTTGGCCTCCACAGCTGCCATGACCCGGTCAATGGTCTCTGTAGTCGGGTTGGGACCATAATGTGCCAGCCTGATTCTTACCGCCCGGTCAAAGCTTGCCTCCTCGGGGGTTCTGTCAGCTGCGCTGGGTCCATTGGTTCCCTCTGCCGCTGATACTCCATCCATTTCCAGCAATAACGCAATAATATCCCTCTTCCTGAGGTTACTGGCTTGTCCCCCTCTTTGCTCCAATAAATCCTTTAGGGTAGCCCTCCTCAGGTTTTGGTATTGTAATTCCATTTAGTCCTGGTTGTAATGGTCTCTTTGGGCGTTGGGGATCATCCCGTCGCTTGCCACCAGTTGTTACGGTACCTACGGCACTGAAATGTACAAACCGCCGTTTAGCGAGTATTCCCCGTTCGCAATAATGGGGTCGGGTAGCGGGTATAGTAAAACCATGCGAACCGCCAGCCAGGGAACACTCCAAACTCCCGAACGGTACCTGTACGGCGAATTCCCTTCACGAGCCGCAAATCCACGAACGGCAATCAGTAACCGAACGACAATCTCTCCCAAGCGGCAAATAATCCAAATCAGCAGTCTCTCGCCGCTGGTATCCAAATCCCCCCAATAACGAGACCAAGCTCCGCTTTGAGAGTAAAACACGAACTGGTTTACTGTGGGCTACCTGCCCGGTATTTATGCAGGTCTCCCACTTGGTGGACACTCCCCTAGGGGACCAAATGGGAGACTGAAATCACAGAGGGACATGGGGACATTCTGGACATACATCCCCACAATATTCCCAGCATGCAGTACAGTTCCCTCCCCTCTGCTCGGGGGATAATTGGGAAGTAATTCACTTATCTCCCCGAGCAGAGGCAATCGCCATTTTAGATACAAGTTACAAAAACACACAAAAATCCATAACTTAGTAACTGCTGAACATTTTACATCAGTCTTGCATATCCCCAGATAGCCTGGATCTGAGGGCACATTATTGGAGAATAGCGCTCAGATCCCATTCGCACAGTTCAATCGCCATGGAGTCAAAGTCTCTTTCAGTTCTTCGGTATGCGATTGACTCCATGGGACGGCTATCTGGGTTAAGTCCATTCGTGTGGTTGAATCTCCCGAACGGCTGTCGTTCGCATGCTTTTGTCGATTGAGAAGGGGAGGTCGACGGCTTCAGCGGTGTTCGGCTGAAAAAGTGTCCGTTTTCCGATCCATGAAATAATCGTCGAACACCGCTGGTCGTTCGCATGGACAAAATGGCCGCCGCCTCGTGGTCGACATACGAACGACGACCACCCGGCATTCGGTTTTAATTGAGAAGTGTCTGTGGTTAACCGCAACGTTCTAATTGGGATCACTAGGTTAACCAGCAGCACACTTCTCTTCTGGGTGGCCGTCCGTTCGGTAGTTCCGTTCGACAAAACCGACATTCCCTTAAACAAAGCATACGAACGGGGAAATTCATGAAAACGGCAAAACAGACGAACAAAGCAGTTATAATCCAGACAGATGGGTCTGTCACATTCCTTATTTTGTTTTTAATCCAACTAATCCTTGTTTTACTTTTCTTTTCTCATTTATATATCTAAAAAAAGTTTTGTCCCCCTTTTTTACTGACTGTGCTATTTTCTCTTCTTTGTGTGATTTGGAAGCTCTTATAACTTGCTTAGCCTCTTTCTGCCTAATCTTATAGATCATTCTGTTTTCCTCACTCTGGTTTTTTTTATAATTACTAAATGCTAAATTTTAGTTTTTTACTATTTTGGCCACATCTGCGGAGTACCACAGTGGTTTCTTGAATTTTTTGCTTTTACTGACAAGCCTAATGCAATTTTCTGTTGCCTCCAGTAGTGCAACTTTTAAATAATCCCATTTCTCTTGGACTCCATTTAAATTGCTCCAGTCTGATAATGACTCCTCTACCCATATTCTAATTTTAGAAAAGTCTGTTTTTCTAAAGTCTAAAACTTTTGTTTTTGTGTGGTGTGACAGTCACTGTTCTTATATTAAACCACACTGACTGATGATCACTGGATCCTAAACTTTCACCTACAGTAATATCTGATACCAAATCTCCATTTGTTAACACTAAATCTAGTATGGCCTCAACGACTTGTTTTAGAGACAATCCCAGTAGGGAGTTTAGAATATGTGTGCTTCTGGCACAAGCAGCTATTTTTGTTTTCCAATTCACATCAGGAAGATTAAAGTCACCCATGATGATAACTTCCCCCTTCATTGTCATTTTAGCTATTTCCTCAACTAGTAGATTATCTAACTCTTCAATTTGTCCTGGGGGCCTATAAATCACACCTACATGAGTTACTGT
The DNA here is from genome assembly GCA_933207985.1 of Pelobates cultripes. Classification (NCBI taxonomy): domain Eukaryota; kingdom Metazoa; phylum Chordata; class Amphibia; order Anura; family Pelobatidae; genus Pelobates; species Pelobates cultripes. Next base: position 14,994,815 of record OW240915.1, on the reverse strand, counting down.
GTGATTACCAAATTCTAATGTAGCCCAAACGGACTCTATGTTTGCCTCACTAACTTTTATTATGCTAGATTTTATGCTATCCTTCACATACAAGGCCACCCCTCCCCCTTTCTTGCCTTCCCTGTCTTTCCTATATAAAGAGTACCCTGGTATTGCTATGTCCCAGTCATTTTTCTCATTATACCATGTCTCAGTAACAGCGACTAAATCTACACTATCAGTTGCCATTATTGCCACAAGTTCATGGATCTTATTCCCTAAACTGCGAGCATTTGTAGACATGACTCTAAGCTTATCATTTTTTAACACACTTGCTACAGGCACCTTCTGTCCTTGTTTTGGGGGACAATTGGATTGATGTTTTATCACCCTTTTGCCCCCTCCCCCAGTTTAAATATATCCTAGCAAAACCTCTGAACTGCTCACTGAGAACATTTGTTCCCTTTTGAGAAAGATGCAAACCATATTTTTTTGTACAGTTTATTTCCATTCCAAACAGAGCTACCATGAGAAATGAAGCCAAATCCTTGCTCCCGACACCATTCACCAAGCCACAAATTAAAGTCCCTAATACGCATCCGCCTGTCGTTCTGAGTGTTATGCACAGGCAGAACTTCAGAGAATGACAGTGTGGAAGCAACCTGCCGTATATCATTGGCAAAAACACTTCCTTAACCTCTGAAACCTCATTGCAAGCCAAGTCATTTGTCCCTAGATGGACAAGTACATCCAATTCCCCTTCCTGCTTTGCTTGCTTAACAATATTACAGATACGTCTCCTGTCTCTGTGAGCAGTTGCTCCTGGAAGACACCTCACAAGACCACCATTGTCCATCTCCACACCTCTTATAATGGAATCCCCCAACAACTGATTTCTATTAGGCCTCACCATAGACTCCAAGCCTGTCTCCCCAACACCACTACCCTCAGTATGGATTGTAATTGTGTTAAAAACAAACAAGCTTTATTGGCTCTTGTACAGAAACTATTAAATGAGAACATACACAGGATTGTGATCAACGTCATAGCTGCCTAAATAACACGGTAGGGCTACCGTCCGAGCTCGGCTATTTAGTTCTGGATTTTGTTACTTGGATTTGTTTCCTTGAATTCGGTGTTTGGTGAATGAACCACATAATGTATATTAAGGTTTGGCACAATATACATTTTTTTTTCCACTGACAACAGCTGTGTGGGGTTTTTTTTTCAGTCAAAAACTCAAAATCTTAGCTCTGCAGTATACAAATTGGTGATCTGTTTTGAATATTATGAAATATTGCTAAAACATAGAATACGTTCTTTAATCTATACTTACTTACGAAAGTGACAGATAATTCCGTGTTGAGAGCTGCACCTGCCGCGTTATGTGAAGTGTGACCCATGAAATTAACCCTTTCCAACCCGGAGTGCACTGATCTGAGACATGTTATAAAACCCGTTTTAGTTTTTTCATTATTCTGTAAAACAGTGCTTCCACTCCTCGAAGGTTAAAGAGCAATTCTTGTATCTGTTGTTCTAAGAATTTTCAAGCTGAATATTTGTAGAAAAATATAATGACAGAGGAGAAAAAACACACAACTATTATGTACTTTTACTCCACCAAACAGCATTAAAAGGACACTGTTTTCATCAGAACAGCCACAGCTTAATGTAGTTGTTCTGGTGTGTATAGCCTGCCCCTGCTGGCTTTCTAATGTAAGCATTCACAGTACCACCTCTAGTGGCAGTCACTGAGATGGTTCGTGCTGAACTTTCCTCATAGAGATAAATTGATTCAATGTTTCTCTATGAGGAGATGCTGATTATCAAATTATGGCATTTTGCCGCACATGCGCAATAGCCTTGGATTAGCTCAGATTATCACATTTGATGAGCTCAGCCAAGGAGACGATCACTTGGCGCTAGAAATAAGGTGAGTAATCTCAACTTTTAAAGGAAACAGAGGGGCCTGGGGGTCCAAATAGTGATCTTACTATAGTGTTAGGAATACATTTTTGTATTCTTGACATTATAGTGTTCCTTTTCAGCCATAACACCAGAGCCTGGACATCTCATCACATTGCATTGTATACATGCCAATGATAAGAAGAAGAAGGAAGTGCCCCTAGTGGATGTCTGATTGAGAGCTACTTGAGATATTCTGACTAACAAATGTAAACATCGCTGTTCCCGAGAAATGTCAATATTTACAATTGTCAGACTGTTAGACTGACAGGCAGGGATGTGTCTACCGCAAGGCAAACAAGGCATTTGCCTTGGGCGGCAATTTCCAGGGGGCGGCAAAAATTCGCAGCCTCCAAATGCCCAGGCAAATACCTTGTTTGCCTCGTTTTTTGGAAGCCCAAGAGCTGGCCACCTGGCCACCTTTGGGCTCCCCCAGGGCAGCAGCCGGTTGTTTCTCGGGCTGGCAGCAAGGGAGTATTTTCCCCTGAGCTCCCTCGCGCGACCCGCAATAATGCCGGGAGCCAGAATATGACGTCATATTCCGGCTACCGGTATCACTCTGCGGCGTGCGAGGGAGCTGAGCAGAGAGCTCAGGGGAAAGTGCTCCCTTGCTGAAAGCTGCACATCCATCCGCCTTCCTGCCCACCAGCCCCACTGGACCCCAGGTGAAAAATCCACCCAGCTATCCCAAACGTAGGGAGGCTGGGTGGATTTAAATTTTAAAAAAATAATAATAATTCCGTGTGTGGGGAAATGTGTGTGAATGTGAGTGTGTGTCTGTTAGTGTGAGTGAATGTGTGTGTCAGTGAATGTGAGTGAGTGTGTGTCAGTGAATGTGTGTGTCAGTGAATTTGAGTGAGTGTGTGTATCTGTCAGTGAGTGTGTGTGTCAGTGAATTTGAGTGTGTGTGTCAGTGAATGTGTGTGTCAGTGAATTTGAGTGAGTGTGAGTCTGTCAGTGAGTGTGTGTCTGTCAGTCAGTGTGTATGTGTCAGTCAGTGCGTGTGCCTGAGTAAGTGCATGTCTGTCTATCAGTGTGTCAAATCAGTGAGCGCGTGTATGTCATTGTTTGTCAGTGTATATGAGAGTGTGTGTCTGTCAATGAGTGTATGCATCTGTCAGTGAGTGAGCGTCTGTCAGTGAGTGAGCGTCTGTCAGTCAAAGTGTGGCCTTCACAGGAAGGGTTGGGGGAAATTTAAATTGGGGGGGGGGGTGCCCGAGCACTGTCCTGCCTAGGGCAGTACAAATCCTAAATACACCACTGCTGACAGGGTCTATGCACCAATACACTAAGATGTAGTGGATTTAATGGTTAAAGTGTCCTTTATCAAGAGATTAATTCCTTCTCACACAACTGTCCTTAACAGCACTTTTCATAGTAAAGGCAGGGATTACTTTACAGAACAGGTAGTGAATGCATGGAATAGCCTTCCAGCTGAAGTGGTAGAGGTTAACACAGTAAAGGAGTTTAAGCATGCGTGGGATAGGCATTAGGCTATCCTAGCTATAAGATAAGGCCAGGGACTAATGAAAGTATTTAGAAAATTGGGCAGACTAGATGGGCCGAATGGTTCTTATCTGCCGTCACAGTCTATGTTTCTATGTTTCTATTAGTTCTCTCTCTTTTAATAGTAAAGATGGGGTGACTTTATTCTTCAGTCACCCCATGTACTGTCCTCAGCTCAGTTGGAGAAATTTGTTTCTGCAGTGGCTGAGGACCAGCATAAGAGCGAAGGGGAAAGTGTCTCAAATTCATCGCAATGCAGACCTTAACTGGCACTGTGTATACTTGTGGTCATATGTAAATGTACTATTGTGTAATCCATGTGCCTTTTCATAGGTTACTTATAGAATTCATTAATTAATGCACACACGTATAATTTAATATTAGATTGCACTACTCATTTTAATTACTCTGTTCACTGTATTGAGTTTTCTATTATGTTTGTGTCATGGGTAGTGAGCCTCTGATTATTGTGCTGTACTATTTCTGATTATCCATTTAGTACTCTATCTTTTCAGTTGTTATCTAAAACCCCGTATGTGACAGTTCAGTAGCGTCATGTCATAGAATGCTGTGAATGGAATGACATTTCATGTGTTTCCTTAACATAAAACCATAGAAACATAGAATGTGACGGCAGAGAAGAACCATTCGGCCCATCTAGTCTGCCCAATTTTCTAAATACTTTCATTAGTCCCTGGCTTTATCTTATAGTTAGGATAGCCTTATGCCTATCCCACGCATGCTTAAACTCCTTCACTGTGTTAACCTCTACCACTTCAGCTGGAAGGCTATTTCATGCATCCACTACCCTCTCAGTAAAGTAATACTTCCTGATATTATTTTTAAACCTTTGTCCCTCTAATTTAAGACTATGTCCTCTTGTTATGGTAGTTTTTCTTCTTTTAAATATAGTCTAATGGTGCTCCACCTGCTGACAAAAGTGTTTTGGGTCCCCATTTTTAATTTTTTTTTTACCTTCACACTTAATGTATAGGACTGGACATGCGCCAGTGGACCTCGCTTTGCAGCCTTGTCGATGGTGCTGCAGTAACCAGGTTAATGTATTAGATTAGATTGGGGAGGCAACCTACTGCACTATAAATTTTCTGAACTACATTTACCCTGATGCTTTGCCAGTGTTATGGTTGTTAGAGCATTATGGGAGATGTAGTGCACAATATCTGGAGTGCCAAAGGTTACCTAGCCCTGGATGGGGCCAGGTCGGGAAGGGATGTCTTTTACAGCTATAGCACGTTTTTCATAGCACGAAGCAGTTTATACATTTTAGGTGGTTTTGTTGGTATTTTCTCAGTAGATTGCAGACAATAATATTTTTTTTTCATTTCTTCGTTAAGGTAGCTTTGACTGTTTTATATCTAATCATTTTCAGTAGCATAATCCCCACTGCGTCAAGTTTGAGTCATGTTTTACAATACGAGAGAAGATTTGAAAACTTGAACTGACTGAAGATTGGCGTTAATTCACAAAATGATAAGAAACAGTCAGACTTTGTGCAAACTTTGATACACCACGTTCCGAAATAAAACCCGGGCTGTCAGAAAAACTCGCTCACACAGGGGATGGAGACAAGTTTAACTTTGATAGTTACGTGATACTGCGGGATAAATATAAATCTGCAAGCTGGCCTTGACTCGGTTTTAAAATAGCATTTTGGATGACCCAATGATACTTTTTTTTTTTTTTTTACTTAAATGAACTTTGCAGAGTCTTTCGTTGTCACAATATACTGTTTTCCTTTTTATTTCTATGTCAGTATAAGCAAAGAAATTAGTGTTGTGCCTTACACAAGGTTATTGCTAAAGTCGTGAATTTTCAGGCTTTCGATGAGAATCCAACATGAATTAAACATTTTATGCAATAATAGCTGGATTAAAATAATTTTGGCACAATACTTTAAATGTATTTTGAACCGCCACAAACAGTATCCGACCGCCACAAAGTAACTACCGGCACTGCGGCAGTGACAAGGTTAGTCATTGTTGGTCTAGATATAGTAACTTATGTAACATTTAGCCGATAATACACCAGACCTAAAACACAGCATTGCATTAAATCAAAGCACTACTGAATTCACTCGGTTATTTGACCCAATAAATATATCCGCTTTTAGATTGTTTTTTGCATTAGGTCACTGAGTGCAATTTTTATATAATACACATTAAATACACATTACATGAAAAATAAATACATAAACGAATACAATTATTAATTTGACAAATTCTTGTTTTATTGAATTTGCATAATTTAAAGCATCAATTTCAATTGTAAATCATACGCGTGCGCTCATCTTTAGAATTGTTAAACAAGCCCAGGACAGGTATAAATCTGCCATGAGAAAAGAACAAGCAAGGAGCATTAATCAAGAACTAAAGCTCCATGACCGGTATAAAGAGTCCAGGTGAGATGGGACAATTCATTCTTATCTGACACCAAATGCATTGGATTTGGGCTTTTCCCAAAATGAAATTGCTGAGTTTTTCCCACTTTTCTATTATGTGTTAAAAACGCACTTGTCTCGTGTCAATTTTCTAGACTTTGAGATTCTTTTCCAAAACAATTCATCATTTTGATTTGTGACTTATTAAATATATAATATATAAATATATTTAGTATTGCTTTTCCTTTTAATCGTTCCTTCTGTTTTCCCCCTCTATCGGTTACTGAAATTCCCACTTTTTTTATTGTAGCAGTTTGATGCAAACACGTTTTTCCACCATGCACAAATCTGTATTTTTTTCCCCCAGTTCCCAGTTTAGTGAGGGAACACTAGGTAATTCTAGGTTTTTAAGAGTGAAATTATTCCTCTCTCCGTGCTGATGCATGTGAAGGTGCCGCTGCCCCATTACACGTTACTTTCTCCATGTCATAGCCGGCGCCACTCAACGCATCCATGAATTGCAGACAAGGCACTTTCTGTTGCTTATTGGCGAGCCTTTGCCATTATTCTGACATGTCAATAAAATACATAAAATGCCTTTCTGATTGATCATCATTGCTTACACAAAAATAACGTTGCAGATCCATTAACTAAAAATGGAGGAGGAGGAGAGTGAAGGATGGCTGCAGGAGATTTAAATCCAAGAGTTTATTTAATGGAAAGCAATATTCAGCAGCATTAACTGGGAAATAGAAGCTGTGGCTGTAAGCAGCACACAGATACCTGCAGCCCAGCTAGAGGACTCCAGGCGCTTCCCGTGGATTCAATGACCTACATATTAGACAAATGGTAACTGCTGTGTTAAATCAATAGACGTCAGGTCACATTAGTTATTATCGGAGATGGATGCGGCATCTAGTCTCGCTTTTTGGAGGATACAGTCAATCTTGCTCAATAAACAAGATGCAGCAATACAGCTAGCTTTATCAGTGCAGTCGACTTCTCTATGCACACGCTAACCGCGGTGCTGGGAGGGAATGGGTAGAAGCTATTTTGAGGAGGGTGGAGTATAAATACAATATTATATATATTCATATGGTGCCAATACGTAGATAATTATTACATATTTCTAAGTTAGGTGTGATTGATATTAAATGAGGGGCATTCAGCAAAAGGAATTAATAAGGGTTAATAGAAGAGAGTTAGCCTGCGGGATACAGAATTCATATTGTTACTGGGAAAAGATATTTAATGTTTTAAAAGTAACTACTTCAATTAATTTGTTTCCCTCAAGAGACATATGAATTTATCCTTTAAGACAACAGGTGTGGCTCGTGAGCACGAAGGGGAAATAAATGTTTAAAAAAAACCTTGATCTAGCAACCCAAAATATAACAGATAATTAGCTAGCGTGACACTTGACACTTGTCCAATGTCACGTGTTGAACTGACCCACGTGAAATACCCAGAAGTATGTATATATATGTATATTATAGGTAGGGTTACCACATATCCAGTTTGACTAGTATTGTCCCTGTTTAGAAATGCTGTCTTGGTGTCCCGTCCGGTCGGTAATTTTGCATCATGGGCTCATCGAGTGTCTCTCCCACCCGATTGGCATCAGTGATCAGGGGCCTGGCTGGGCCAATGACTTGTGTTTGTACCAGTATGTATATCTGTCAGTATGTATGTGTATTTGTGCCAGTGTGTGGGTTTATGTGTGTATGTGTATCTGTATCAGTGTGTGACTGTGTATGTGGATTTGTGTAATTATGTGTGTGTGTCAGTGTGTATGTGTATTTGGGTTATTATGTATGTGTGTGTGTGACGGTGTGTATGTGTATCTGTGTCACTATGTGTGTGTGTGTATGTGTATTTGTGTCATTATGCATGCATGCATGTCAGTGTGTGTCCCCGTGTGTGTGTGTCATTATGTATGTGTGTCAGTGTGTGTCAGTGTGCATGTGTATTTGGGTTATTATGTATGTTTGTGTGACCGTGTCTATCATAATGTGTGTGTCAGTGTGAATGTGAATCTGTGCCAGCATGTGTGTGTACTTTTTACCAATACAACGCATCCCACCCAGTGCCGTGCCTAGTGATAATCTGATTGATCCCAGTGTCAACTCTAAAAATCATGGTAAGCCCATTTATGGGGGAATAGTACATACTATGTCAGTTTGCAGCTTTTGCTTTTAAGTTAAAGGGACACTATAGTCACCAAAACAACTTTAGCTTAATGAAACAGTTTTGGTGTATAGACCATGCCCCTGCAGTCTCACTGCTCAATTCTCTGCCATTTAGTAGTTAAATCACCATGTTTATGTAGCCCTAGTCACACCTCCCTGCATGTGACTTGCACAGCCTTCCTAAACACTTCCTATAAAGAGTCATCTAAAGCTTATCCTTCTTTTATTGCAAGTTCTGTTTAATTTAGATTTTCTTATCCCCTGCTATGTTAAAAGCTTGCTAGACCCTGCAAGAGCCTCTTGTCTGTGATTAAAGCTCAATGGATACAATTGTTTAAGGTAATTCAGAGCCAGGGGAGGTGTGACAATGGTTACATAAACAGAAAAAAAGTGATTTAAAGGACCACTATAGTGCCAGGAAAAACATACTCGTTTTCCTGGCACTATGGTGCCCTGAAGGTGCCCCCACCCTCAGGGACCCCCTCCCGCCCGGCTCTGGAAAGGGGTAAAAACTTACCTTTTTCCAGCGCTGGGCGGAGAGCTCTCTGCCTCCTCTCCGCCTCCGTTACGCCCCGCCGGCTGAATGCGCACGCGCAGCAAGAGCTGCGCGCGCATTCAGCCCGTCGCATAGGAAAGCATTTACAATGCTTTCTTATGGACGCTGGCGTGCTCTCACTGTGAAAATCACAGTGAGAAGCACGCAAGCGCCTCTAGTGGCTGTCAATGAGACAGCCACTAGAGGATTAGGGGGAAGGCTTAACCCATTCATAATTATAGCAGTTTCTCTGAAACTGCTATAATTATGAAAAAATGAGTTAACCCTAGAAGGACCTGGCACCGAGACGACTTCATTAAGCTGAAGTGGTCTGGGTGCCTAGAGTGGTCCTTTAACTCCTAAATGGCAGTGAATTGAGCAGTGAAACATGAGAGGCATGATCTATACACTAAAACTGCTTCATTAAGCTAAAGTTGTTTAGTTGACTATAGTGTCCCTTTAAACCTTTTTGTGTACCTCTAATGCTCCTTGGTTTTATTTATTGATTTTATAACAAGACTTTTGTACGTAAGGATTACATGCAATATAGAAATATAAACCCATAGCACATGAGAAAGTATTGCACAAAAATATTTTATTCACATAGTATAGTACCTGTACTAGAATATATATTGAATAACCCTGATTGCGAGATCTTTAAAACAAACACTTATTTAGCAAGTATGCACTGAGCCGGTATAAATGTATATGGTCAGGAGGTATGGGACTGAGACGGGACGCTGTCCCGAGTCGAGTCACAGGCAATGCTCATAATTGGTAGGTTTGTCTGAAAGAGGGAAGGGCTTGCCCACTAAAAGCTTGTGTCAGCCTGCTGCCAGATTAGTGATTGACAGCCTGTTTGTCCGGCCCCCAACATAAAGTACCATGCAGAAAGCTCAGACTAATCACTCTCCAAATGGTCCTAGTGCCCGTTAATACTTTCAGCGTTTCTAATGTAAGAACGAATAAGGAATTTGATTCGGCATCATTGCAAAACGCAGTTGCATTATTTGCACATAATAGATAATATCTCAGGAATTCCCCCTGGAATTTAATTGTGAACGAAAAATGATATTTGTGACTGGAAGTTAAAGGGACACTTTAGCTTAATGAAGCAGTTTTGGTGTATAGAACATGCTCCTGCAGCCTCACTGCTCAATCCTCTGCCATTTAGGAGTTAAATCCCTTTGTTTATGAACCCTAGTCACACCTCCCTGCATGTGACTTGCACAGCCTTCCATAAACACTTCCTATAAAGAGAGCCCTATTTAGGCTTTCTTTATTGCAAGTTCTGTTTAATTAAGATTTTCCCCTGCTATGTTAATAGCTTGCTAGACCCTGCAAGAGCCTCCTGAATGTGATTAAAGTTCAATTTAGAGATTGAGATACAATTATTTAAGGTAAATTACATCTGTTTAAAAGTGAAACCAGTTTTTTTTCATGCAGGCTCTGTCAATCATAGCCATGGGAGGTGTGGCTAGGGCTGCATAAACAGAAACAACGTGATTTAACTCCTAAATGACAGTGAATTGAGCAGTGAATTTGCCGGGGGATGTTCTATACACTAAAACTGCTTTATTTAGCTAAAGTAATTTAGGTGACTATAGTGTTCCTTTAAGTCAGGGCTATTCAATAAAATGTGAATTGTTGGGCAAGCAAAAAAATAAAACAGGGTTATTCACAAAAGTTCAAATTATAGTGAATTAAAATACAGATTGGCTGCAAGATTTAAGATTTTGGAAAAATTATCCAATTAAGCTTTTTTCCAAGTTTGGCTATTTTAACCAGAAATGTGAGATTCAGATTTAAATTTGCAACTATTTGGACTTTATTGAATAAGTCTGAGAGGGAATTTCACATTTTAAAGCATTATAGTTGAACTGTAATCGCTGATGAATTTTTGCATTTTGAGTGTTTTCTCAAATTCAGTTTGAATTTACAGTAATTCAGACTTTAGAGAATAACATTTGTGAATCATTCAGAGTAGCTGATAAAATATAGGGCTGTATTCAATTAACTGTGCATTTCACTGGACTACTTGAGGGAATGTGGGCCAAAATAACAGAATTTTGCATAAATCTCCAATCGACATTAGTTGGAATATCTGTGCAAATAACCTATTTTGGTGAAAGAAATGCAAATGTGTTTCCGACTCATCTCAACTCACTGTTTAGTAGTCCTGCAGCATTTCAGTATCTAAAAATAATTTAAGGGCAAAGAGAAAGGCCTCTTAACCGTCTCCCCTGCCATCCCCCGCGACCCCAAAAAATTATTAATGAAGCGATTCCATTTTTAACGCCCCAAGATACATTTGTCTTTGTACATCATATCAGAATGATGCAAATAGGATTTTAACACGAGTAAAATTATCAGCATGACATGTATATTAAGAAAGAGAACTATTTTTATCGTTGCACGTGACATACACATCTTGGTACTGCAGCTGACCCTGCTTAAATTGTGCCAGGCAGGAGTAAGCACATAGCACTGGCCTTAGAATCACAGCTTATGACACTTACGATTCTATATATATATATATATTAGGAGCAGTGGTAAGCTACTCGGCACTCTAGATGTTATGGACTACATCTCCCATAATGCTCTCAGGGAAGATGCCGTCCACTAGTAATTTGGAGTACCAAAGGTTGTCCATCCCTATGTTAGAGAGATAAACAAATATAAATATATATGTATGCGAAAAAGAGATTATATTGAGTCAAACCAATTGTTTGGGTGATTTAAAGGGACATTCTGGCCACTAACACAAAATAATTAGCTGTGTTTCTGCATGACCAATTTTGCATATTTAAAATTGCTGCCTCTTCGGTCCCTCATCAATATTCTAAAACACTTCTAGCTGATTCCCTCCTAACCTGCACAGCTCAATAACATTTGGCGTTACGAAATACCAACGTTTTCTTCGTTCATAGAAAGCTGATCATTAAACTACAAATCCCACAAACCCCTGCTCTGAGTAGATCTGATGCTGAGCACAGAGAGCTTTTAAATCTACCTAGCAGCCTCTCCCACTACACTTTAATCATTACAATGCTGGGTTAAATATCTCAAAAGCTCAAACTCCATTGATCAAAATGAAAAGCTGCAAATGGCCAAGTTAAATCCCGGAGTGGATAAAGCTGGTGGTGTATAAAGTGGGAATTTGCACAAAAATAAACATCTTTGAAACTTAGCTTTTGTGAAAGGCCTGTTGTAAATTGACTTGAAGTTTTACCAAATTAACCAAATTGTTTCCAATTCATCTATTTTCCTAGTCATTTATCAACCAAACTAATTCACTGTTTAGTGCAGGGGTAGCCAACCTGGTCCCTACCGCCCACTAGTGTGCGGTTTGGAATTTCAGGTGGGCGAAAATGCTGGTGGGCCTCAATGGCCCTGGGCCAAGGCCGGCAGGGGAGATCCTTTCATCTCCCCTGCCGATCCATCCAGAGCCAGCCTTGCTGTAAGCCCTCTCAGGCTGGTGAGGAGATCAAAGATTAGTTCCAGCAGCCGGAGGGAAGGGCCTGGGAGGCTCTGTGTTCCTCCCGCAAGCAGTGCTGTGCTGGCAGGAGGAACTGCAGGCTAAAGTGAACATGCCACCACTGGACCACCAGGGCTTGCACCATTATGTCCCCCATCCCTGGTAAAAGGTAAGAAGAAGGGAGAGGGAGACATTAAGATAGATTTTCACATCTCACCTACCAAAACACAGCATAGACCCTTTACACCTCTCACACACAATGCCTCCTCACACACACACACTGCATCCCTCAAATCCCTCACACACACACTGCCACCTGACACCACACTGTATCCCTGACACACAGTGCACCCTTCACACACATCACCTCTAATACACACATAGCACCCTTCACACGCTGCACCTCTCACACATATTACACACTTCACACACTACACCCTAGCACCTCACAGACACACACAGAAAATAAATAGAATAGAAAATAGAAAAAAAGTATAAAATAGAAAAATGTGAGTACATATTTAAAAAAACAACAACCCTCTTTTCTTAAAAATAAATAAAATCACACTTGTGCTATAAAATAAGTTACTATGCACTGGTGGGCAGTAAGGACATTTTACCATCAACAAAGATACAAACGTATTAAAAGGTTGACTGGGTTTGCAGAATGAAAATGAAGTTCTATAAACTTCAAAATGTGTTAAAAAATATAATAAAACAATAACAAGTCAGAAATAATATTACACCTTTTAAATCCCAAACATTTATTAAATTTGATTATAATATTCATGGCCATCTCTGACTGGAGTCATTTCCATGCCTTTACTACTCTAGCAAAATCCAGATACCCTACAATGTCAGTGCAGGCTGCACTGAAGATCTTGTAAATACTTTGTAACTCTTTTATGGTTTCAGTCTATTTGTAATTTTTATGTACCTTGTTTTTCCTCTCTTTGAAGACCTCTGATATATGCAGGAGAGATAATTGGTTAATTAAATGTTAATTAGAAAAACTCCCAACACTCTTGCAGGTCAGAGCCTTTTAAAGCCTTCTGATAACACACCAACCTTCCACAATGCCTGCCTATAATGAGATTTATTACACAGACAAACAGGTGTCACCTAGTGCAGGTCAAAGGTACACTGTGCACACTGTCAGCAAGCTTAACTCTCGGTGTGCCAAAGCCTTGAGCAATGCACATACCTTGCCAGAAACGCATTGACAAGCAAGGTATTCTTTTTGTTTTTCCTTTTCCCATCCAAGTTAGGTTTACCAGATCCACTAAGTTCTATAAGATATATCACACTTTTGCATTACATAAGGCAGGCAAAGAAAAATGCTGCCCTGCAGTATGTAGAATTCATATTAATGAACAAAGGTGTGATTTTGTAGCATAAGAATGCTATGTGCAGCAGGTCAGAACTTTTCATGTTCCACCCTACACCACGGTCCAGGAAAACGTAAGGAATCTGGCACGTCCAATCAGGCTTGATCCCTGAAGTGCAAGTGATTGCCCCTCGTACCTAATGGGGCATTGTTCCTCTTAGTTTAATCTCTTCGGGGCTTTGCTTTACATACTTTTTCTTTGAGCCTCTAGACTTGACCGTTTACATCCTTTCAGCCTTGGCGTTAGTAATTAGAGGGGGTATCATTTTTCCCAGGTGAATGCTTCTGCCAGTTAAACAGTTATTCATTATTTTTGATTCATCTCAAAAACTGCCGGCGTGGCTAATTTTAAATTATTTGTATGCCCGTGGGATAAGAGAATTAATTGCACTACCTGACAAATATCAGAAAATATGTCCCTCTCTCATGGCTGAAAGAAAAATCAAGCAGCACATTTTACGCTGTTTACATTGTGTGATCGTTTGCAGCATTTATGTAGACATTAATTAGCCATATTGTTTGCCTCTATGCTAATTAATTCCCTCTAGTTGGCGATGATCAATTAGCAGAGGGTTTGGAAGACAAATACAATCCCTATCATTGAGACCAGCTGTAGATTCAATGGTCACATACAGTAGGGGGCGCTACCATATATGGAGCTTCTTTGTATTTAAGTAGACTGCATTATAGAATAGAGGAGGGGGGCTATGTAGATTTATGACAAATGATCATAAAATATAAAATTGTTAGTTATTGTGATTTTTTTTATTTTTATTGTTTTTTAAATTATTTTTATGTTTTCAGCTAAGACATAGATGGATGAACATGACTTCACAACTTTGAACTGTAAATTAGAATGAAGACACCGCAAAATATGCAAATTGCATGCACGCCAATATAAACAACTATTTAAATGTTGAAAACAATGCTACTAATGTGATAAATGTGACAACTTAAAATCTAATTCTCTTATCAATTGATAAATTTGATCCTGTCTATAAGTCTATAGTGTAAACAGTCCCGGATTCAAGGAGAGGTTTTGAATTTCAAGCAAAAATAGTGCAAACTGAGTATATACCTGGCAGGGATCATGTTTTACATTTGGCTCTTGAGTCCTGAAATTTGACATTCACTTTAATTTAATTTAAAATTCCTGGCATTTCACATGTTCGTGAATAATCATATAGCCAGTGCAAAGTTTTCATAATCAGCGAGGAAGATGTTAAATGATGGTGCATTAGCTAACTAGTGCTAAGAAAGCTGATTTCTCAGGCAAAACACATCGCGGTGGACAATCAGCAGGCAGCTTTTCAATTAAATTATTGAGATTGTTTTAAATCTCGTTTTACATTTGTAATTTTCCAAATAAATGTAATATTAATAGTAACACAATCTGCTTTGTGATGCAGTTGACAAAGTAAAGATTACTACAAATAGAGGGTTTTGGTATTTTCTTTTTTTAAATAATACCCAGGCACTTCAAGTTAGAGCCAGGTTAAGGGCTCTTGAACATGTGAGTGCCTGTGGGAACTGATATACTACACAAAAATATTCTATTATTGATAAGAAATGTTGTTCTGTTTATTCTACATGATACATGACATCTGTTTTGAGAAACCAGATGGATAGCCAGGGCGCCATCTTGGTATAGGCACGAGAAGTTATTTACATCAGAGCTGTATGCATGGCTCTTAAAAATGTGAGTGTGTTGAGAAGTTAATTTGCACCTACAATACACTATATTTTGTTTGTCTTTTCAATTTTACGTTCTCTATGTGATAACTCTGAAGTAGAAATTTACTCTGGGTTTTTTACTGTTGTCATGTAAAAACTCTATTTCTATTTTCTGTATATTATTTAACAACAAATGAGATGGACATTACAAACTAGAGGAGGTGGGGTATAAAAAAAATATAGAAAGGGAAAAGTGGAGGATAGGAACCAAGTGACGGGGTGGGACAGTAGCAAAGTTGGAAAATGAAAATGAAGGAGAATGTGGACTCTTTAGTTAAGTTAAGAAGTAATGAGAGTTTACCTAGGCGGCCATCAGCTATTCAGATACGTATTTAGGTGTAGCTATAACTTTTTTTAAAATCGGTAACTAATTAAACACATACATATATACAAACACGTGAATATTATACTTTTCAGCATTTAGAACTGTTGGAAAGAGTTTCCAAAATTTTGCAAGCTCTGTTCTCATTTGTGGATGTTGCAAATATGCAGCATATTGTTTAATCAACCAGCCAGCGCATGTGCATGGCTGCATTGTGTATGCGCAGTATCGCATATCGCGCCAGTGTTCCAAAGTAGCAGGACTTCAGATGGAAAAACTGACTTTTCCTTACCATATTCTACAGAGCAGAATTCATCAGCAGACCACAATATCTATGAAACAAACGTATATTTAATGTTCCCTCTCTTAACCCCTTAAGGACACATGACATGTGTGACATGTCATGATTCCCTTTTATTCCAGAAGTTTGGTCCTTAAGGGGTTAAAGGGACATCTATTGGCACCCAGACCACTTCATCCATTGAACATTATAGGGTTAAGACAAGCTATAGTTGCTGTCTAGCAGCCACTAGAGGCGCTTTCTAATTTCTAAGAGGGTTTACTCTGTAAAACAACATTGAACTTCCTCACACTTTGCATCTTTAGATTCCCCGTCGGAAGCATACGCATTAGGTTCCCCCATTTGTGTGACATCACAGGAGGTGGAGACCGGGTTTTTACCCATTTTAACACGGGGTGAGAACACAAATGTATAAATAGAGAGAGGGACACTATAGAGTTAGGAATACCATTTTGTTTTTCATGTGCAGCACATATCTGAATCAAGTAATTCTCTTCAAAAAGAGAAATGAAGAAAGTTAATCCTCGTGTTTACAGGCATTGCAATTCCAGAACACCTTATCTATAGACGATGGAATAACTGAGAACCAACCCATGGTTTGGAAGATCTTTTGATGTGGTCTTCTCCCATCAGCTCTGACAATCTACCTTAAAGGTTGCTCCAGGCACTAGGACCACTTCGGTGATTTGAAGTGGTCATGGTACCTGGATTCTGTATGTGCAGCTTTTGTGTGAAATGCTGCACATACCAAGCTTAACCTCTAACTCCACCTCCGGCTGTGCCATAGGGCATCATTAGCTAGCCTGGGATACGAGTTCTGGGCTGGCTAATGTCATTCGGTGTAAATTTAAATGCGCAGACTCTCATTCATTGACTGCGAGCAGCCAGTTGACAATCTCAACCAAGGAAGATCGATATTCAGCTTCTAAAGCTCTGCAGAGGCTGAATGCCGTAAACCCTTCACGCAGGTCAGGTAAGAGGGCAAACCATTGTAAAACGGCTCACCCCATAAATAACTGGGGAAAGGCACCAATGTCCTCCTACCGTCATAACCACTACAACAGGCTGGAGCAATTATGATGGTTTAGGTGACCCTTTACTTTCCTTTATCTCTCTTTCCGTTTGTTAACATTTTTTTTCTTACAGATTCCTAGAGCACAGAGGCCGGACTTGCTTTGTTTATGCTTTTATATAAATATATCGACAAACAGACACAGAAAAGTCTGATACGCGGTAAAGAGTTGCAAACGTTCTTACCATCATTTGATAGATCCTATTTTAAAACTAATTCTTCTCTTTGTCTCTTATTCAATGTATTTTGTACAGTGATTATAATTTTCCTTCTTGACTTGACTTATTTTCTTCACTAAAATCAAACAAAGAAAAAATATCCAAAGTGTTTTCAATTATGTATTTTTGTACGAGTCCGTCATGCATTGTGTGAATTGAAAAGCAATTATTGGTACAGAAGCTCAAAACAAATTGTCTAAAAAGCCTTTTATGTACACTAAGTGATTTCAGAAGATAAACTGGTATATTTCTAGAAATTGCAGCAGATAAAAAGAAGTAATTTTAGCACGAAGAGAATACCCAGCGGCGTTCGTTTTTTACAGATATGATATTACTCAATTTTATTTTTGCTCACAAAACCAGATGGTAATGAATCTCATTACTCACAATTCAAATTTGAATCATGTACCATTGTCAAATATATGTGTTATCCTTACATTCCTTTAATTCAAAGAAAATGAAAGTGGATGATTTTCAAGTACTAACGGACGTTTAATTTTCAAGCTCAACATGAGTGTGTATATGTGTATATATACTATTCAGGGGCTTTCTGCATAATTTGAATTAAACTATAACAATCTCTAAAGAACAGTGCATTCTAGATTATTACAGTACCTTCTACATTAATACAGTACATTCTACATAAATACAGTGCATTCTATATCAATACAGTACATTTTATATATTACTACAGTTCATTATATTTAAATACAGTAATTCTACATTAATACATTGCATTCTATAGTGATATAGTGCATTCTATATGAATTCAATATAATGTATATTAATACAGTGCATTCTATATAATACAGTGCATTATATAGTAATATAGTTCATTCTACATTAATACAGTGCATTCCATATGAATACAGTACATTCTACATTAATATATTGCATTCTGTAGTAATACAGTGCATTCTATAGTAATACAGTGCATTCTATATTAATATATTAATACAGTTAATACAGTCTATATTAATACAGTTCATTCTATATGAATGTAGTGCATTCTACATTAATACATTGCATTCTATATTAATACATTGCATTCTATATTAATACAGTGCATTCTATATTAATAGAGTACATTCTGCATTAATACAGTGCATTCTATAGTAATAGAGTTTATTCTACATTAATACAGTGCATTCTATATGAATACAGTACATTCTACATTAATCCAGTGCATTCTATATGAATAGAGTGCATTATGCATTAATTCAGTGCATTAATACAGTGCATTCTATGTGAATAGAGTGCATTATGCATTAATACAGTGCATTCTATATGAATACAGTGCATTCTATATTAATACAGTACATTCTATATTAATATAGTGCATTCTATATAAATACAGTGCATTCTACATTAATACAGTATGTTCTACATAAATACAGTGCATTCTACATTAATACAGTATGTTCTACATAAATACCGTGCATTATACATTAAAGGACCACTCTAGGCACCCAGACCACTTCATCTTAATGAAGTGGTCTGGGTGCCAGGTCCCTCTAGGATTAACCCTTTCTTCTATAAACATAGCAGTTTCAGAGAAACTGCTATGTTTATAAATGGGTTAATCCAGCCTCCAAATCCTCTAGTGGCTGTCTCATTGACAGCCGCTAGAGGCGCTTGCGTGATTCTCACTGTGAAAATCACAGTGAGAAGATGCAAGCGTCCATAGGAAAGCATTGTAAATGTAAATGCTTTCCTATGAGACCGGCTGAATGCGCGTGCAGCTCTTGCCGCGAGTGCGCATTCAGCCAAAGCGGAGGAGAGGAGGCGGAGAGGAGGAGGAGAGCTCCCTACCCGGCGCTGGAAAAAAGGTAAGTTTTAACCCTTTCCTCTCCCCAGAGCCGGGCGGGAGGGGGACCCTGAGGGTGGGGGCACGCTCAGGGCACTATAGTGCCAGGAAAACGAGTATGTTTTCCTGGCACTATAGTGGTCCTTTAATACAGTGCATTCTATAGTAATACAGTGCATTCTACATTAATCCAATGCATTCTATATGAATAGAGTGCATTATACATTAATACAGTGCATATTTTAGTAATATGGTGCATTTTATAGTAATACAGTGCATTATATATCAATACAGTTCATTGTATAGTAATACAGTGCATTCTATATCAATACAGTGCATTCTACATTAACACAGTACACTCTATAGTAATATAGTCCATTAAAGTCTATATTCTATAGTAATACAGTGCATTCTACATTCTACATAGAAAATACAGTGCAATCTATATTAAACATAGAAACATAGAAAATACAGTGCATTCTATATTAATACATTACATTCTATAGTAATACAGTGCATTCTACATTAATACAGTGAATTTTATAGTAATACATTGCATTCTATATTTATACAGCACAGTGCTATTTTTTGAACCAGTGGGACAGAAGCAGTGGATGTGGGCATTACATCTTAGAATAGGGACCTGGCTTTAGGGACTTCATCCTTTGGATCCTATGGACGGTTCTCTTGTGGATCTCTGTAGGCCAAGCATGTCAAACTCGCTGGCCGCATGCGGCCCACCAGTATCATCTTTGCAGCCCGGCAAGCCGAGAGTACATGCAGGTGCCTACTCTGCTAACACTTACCCGGCTGGGGAGGAAGGGACGGTGGATGCAGCGAGGGAGCTCAGCCTTCCTGCTCCTCACTGCTCCCTCGTGCGCGCCATCTGTAGTTAAGCCGGGCGCCGGAATATGACGTCATATTCCGGCACCCGGCATCACTAAACCACACGAGGGAGCAGTGAGGAGCAGATAGAAGACCCCTCAGGGAGATGTCCCACATCGGCTCCAAAAGGTAAGAAGCAATAAAGAAATGTGTGTGTGTGTGTGCAAGAATGTGTAAGTGTGTGTGTGTGTCAGTGAGTATGTGTGTATCTGTCAGTGTGTGTGTCTGTCAGTGTTTCTGTATGTGTGTGTCTGTCAGTGAGTATGTGTGTGTGTCAGCGGGAGGATCAGATTTGGCGCAAGGTGGTAGATGCTGTGGTTTAGTAGAGCGGGGAGACTGGGATTTAGTAGAGGGGGATGCTGTTTTTTTTTATACTGTACTTTTTAAAATAAACCTACGTTTCTATGAAAATGTAAGGTTTGCTTTTTTTGCGGCCCACATAAACTTAAACCTTGTTTATGTGGCCCGTGCAAGACTTTGAGTTTGACATGCTTGCTGTAGGCACTCACCCTATGACATCTCATCAAGTTTGTTTTCTTTTTGTGAAGTGGTTGCAAAGAGCTGGCCGCTCTCTTTTTAAAGTTTCTCGTAGCATGTTGGGAAAATGCTTATTTATTACTTTATTGCATCATTATTAATGAAATGCTCCGTGATTTTAGTGATTGTATTAATTCTAGTCGTCCTCTTATTACCCTTCATTGCCCAGTTCAGCAATATTTTCTATGAACGGTTCCACCTGAAATCTTTGGAGTTCTTTGCATGTTTCTGGCCATAGTTTCTTCTGCACTCCATTCATGCAATTTGAAATTTCTTCATCTCAAGCAGCCCTCATATTTCCTTCAGCTTTCAAAACATTGTCACTTTTTTTCCAAAACTGCCTGATGGGTTGTTTGTCTTGAGCATCTATTTCCTGAATGAGTTACTTACACAGGCGAAGATTGAACGCTTTAAGATTTGATATTTCTCCTTTACTATATGTTGAAGTCATGAAGTGTCATTGGATGGAAAGTAAACCATGCAAATACCATCCAGGTGTTCTTGTCTGATTCACAAAACCAAAACAGACTTGATTTGGATGGCGGCTGGACGCAGTTTGTGAGAGCCCCTGTCTTAGCCACCAATTCTCTTGAGTCTCTTGTCTCTCTGAGCCTTCATCAGCACTTGCTCGAAACTTACCTTATCCTGCCAGGAGGGAACACAGGTGGAGCGTTCAACAGAAATCCATGCCGATGCAACACACAGCATAATGAGACCTAGTGCACATACCAGATGGGAGAGACGGCGTCCGTGCTACCCCGTTACCCCCCAACCCCCTGGACCAGTGGGGTGATCCCATTCTACACCTCGAGGGGCCACTTGCTCTTTCTGCAAATATCGGCAGAGTTGGAGACGGGCTCACAAGACCCAGAGCATCACAGATGGCGGATGCCACATGCGCTTTGGAGCTCCATGGAGATCGAGATCCCATCATCATTAAACTACACCACACTATCGCAGATTTTTTTAAAGGCTGCAACGGAGAATAAAACCACATGGGCATCCAAAGCTGATAAGCAGATCACCTCAACGCCTATGAAATGGAGCAGTCAAAAAGAGGGCAGATATGGCCTTAGCAAAGGAGACCGCATCTGGGACACTGCGTCCTGGTGAGGCCCTCATCGATTCAAGGGGCAAACTTCCTGGAATAATTGTGTATGGAGAAGATGCATGCTAATATGGTTCCAGTGGGACTGTGAGCTGCCCTTGGAGGGCAATTGACACTCCATATATTGATTTCAAGCTATGGCCGTGCTTCCACTTTTATACTTCTCTGCTTTAGTTTATATGTCTCCTGCTGTTCTATCAGACACCAGATCGCTATTAGATCATAGCAGTGCCTCCTTGGTTGGCACAAGTATTACGCATTCAATTAACCTATAAATGTGTATTTTGCTTGTGCACGTTCTCTCTGTCCTTGGCATCTCACTGTCTCTACTAGCATCTGGTCTTATAACCCTCATGCTCCAGGACATGATGTTTACTTTGTTTATTAAGCATGTTTTATATAAAAAAATAATAATAATATTAATAATAAAAAAAGAGAGTGCAACAATCCTGTATGACATAGTCAATATTCTATTTATGTTACTATGTCTTTCTAAGGTGTAGTTATCTTTGCACTGCTAAAAGTGAGAATTAAAAAAAATAGACTTGATTTTACAATGCGTTTTATGTTTCAGTTATAAAAGGTTTTACATACATTATGTTTCTTTCAATAAATTATCTGTCGCCTTCTATCTGAGACCAGCAGTCTTTGAAACATTGTTACCAAGATCAATCATTAAAGTGCCTCTGTCACTTTCAGCGTTCTTTGCATATTTTGAGAATAGCTCTGAAGGTGAAATCCCTATTTGATATCCGGTGGCTTGGGTATGAAACTGAAGCTGGAGATATATTTATCTGAAGCTTCCCCTTGCTGGTGCCACCATCATTCTCTAATCCATCCCTGGTGCTTTACCTGCCGGAACCAGAGAGTACAACTTAGGGGTCTGTAGAGCGTCCTGCAAATTCATGGGTTCCAATGTAGACCGACTCACAGAATGCACGAGAAGATGCCTAGGCAGGTGCCTAACCTGCCTATTGGTACATCTGGCCGTGGTCTTCACTATAAAAGAAAGTGGTCTCTTCTTTGTCTTATGATATCTTGTGATGTGTTGGCATATCAGTGAAATTCCAGTGCAGTCTACATTATTATTATTATTATTACTGCCATTTATATAGTGCCTAACACCAAGCAAGGCATACTTTATTGATGAATACTTGGGCTTAAGAGATAGACTCCCAAAACAGACCTTCAATTAAAACAAATAAAACTGGTGTGTATTGAAACCCCTAAATGCACCCAAGGGTGCCACATAGCAGTACAATGTTTAAATTAATATAATACAATTACCAATATTCCGCAGATAAATCAATTCCCTCTCTTATTGGTTCAATGTTCCACAGAACAATGGAATATCTGGTCAGAATTATTCTCAAGCAAGAGAAAAGGTAAAAATACAAATCATAGGGTAGTAGATAATATTTATTCCATATTCCATATAAATAGCAAAAGAGACACTCAAAAAGGTTTTTTGTACAAATACAAAGAAATATGCATAAACGGCTTTTCCAAAATAGGCTTAAATCCCCACCTCTCAATACAGTTGCTATAGTGCTGTACATTCATGGTTCGCAAATTACGGTGGCCAGAAAATTGTATCTTCCAGCAATGTGATGGCTGATGGGGAACCTCAGAAAAGGTCTTCGCGTTTCGCCGTACTCCTATCAGCACTTCCTCAGGATAATTTCACTGGTGTCTGCCGCACTCGGTATATGTAGGAGTTTGTATACACACAAGTTGTATTTATTATATAGTTCCAACTTATTTTGTTGTGCTGTACAGTGTCGGAAGGGGAGGGGATTAAGAACAATTGAGACAAGCTATTACACATTTTGACAGGAATGCTAGGTTGACAAGGACCCTCTTCGAATGAGCATACAATCTAGAGAGTATTTCATAAAAATGTATATTTATGAAGTACTCATAAACTACATAACTGTGACACCGCTACTTCAGTAGCAATGAGGTGTATTGTAGATCGGGGTCCAAACATTTCCATTGATTGATCATCCTTTCTCTGAGTAACGAAGCAAGGTCCAAGGTCTGTAGATCCACAGCTGGTTGGGGTAGCAATCACTTACTATCTGGAGAACATGACTGGTTACCAAATCCTTTTTACATGTTTATAATGTTTACCTTTATTGAAACAGAAGAAAACAGAAATTGTTTTAGACATCGATTAGACATCGGCAATGGAATTTTTTGGAAATTGGTAAAAGAAAAAATTACAATGCAATCACAGTTATTTTTATTGTGGCAATATATTCCGAAGCGCTGTACAATGGATAAGACAAACATTTAACAAAACATGTATGGCATATTGGAACAGTAGACAAAGAGGACTCTGAACAAATGAGCTCACAATCTAAAGACTGTCTATATTAGATAACCAATATCGCTGCAATTGTATTTACGTTTTTTTTATTTATATAAATTTCAGGACAAAAACAATTGCTACTTGACTACTTGAAACATTTCCAACTATTTACATCCCCGTTCTTATCACTGAGCCTGTCGTTTAGGCAAAGCTTTAAGAAGAGGTTTTACAGTCGGCTCCGAGAGATTTAACAGCTGGTTCAGGTCACTTAAAGTAAGATATGATCTATAAATTGTCTACTTTAACAATGCACTTTACCTGATTTAACACACTCAGAATAGCCATCCAAATTGTGAAATTCTTGGAAAATCCCAGAAAATTACCAGAATAAGTAACTTTTGTACTTACTGAAGACGATTTGGAGTAATACTCACAGATTAGACCCAAAAATTCACTTCACGGTAATTTTGTGGCTGAAAAAAACAACACTAATAATGAAACATTTTTATACAAAGTATGAGAATTTAGACATTTAGCAAACACTTAACCTAGAATAATTGTTGCTAAAAATGTATGTATTTGGATTTAAATGATAACATTTGTGTTTTTTCTGAATTTTCCAGGTAAAACCAATAGAAGTCTGGGCACTAAGCAAATAAATGTAGAAGGTAAAAAAATGTTTAGCCCCCCCATACCCCCTGGTGGTTATGTCCATTCCCACAAGGGGCTGAGGGGTTGGTAAAATAATATAATCCTGAAAAAATACGTTACATTAGTACCATTAGATCTCCTCTTCATTCCTAAAAATGCCCTCTCTCCCCCCAAAATCCATAATGTCCTGACGGAACTCTTAAAAAAAAAAAAAGGATTGCAAAAAATATGTGACGTCAAAAAATAGATCCATGCATAAATTGAGCTTGCCCTGTGGAGAACCCTTATAAAGATTATTGACCCCCAATTTGTTTTTTCTAACTATTTGCACACTGGCATTTGTCATTTATTGCTTAGTTCATTTGTTGAGCAGCGGACCTACTAATTTGTTTCAGCTACTAGAATTCCGACTGGTATTGAATTCCGTCAATATTCGATAAATAGATTGGGCGCAACCACTTATTTTTTGTTGGGTTTTGCTGAGAGAATGTAATTGAGGACAGTATTAGAAATCCTGGGAAGAGTAACCTTTGACCTGTTCATTAATAATGAGATGTTTATACTGTTTGCTATCGAAGTGCATTATATTCATTACTTTTCATTCACAGGTATCACTTTATGTTTGAATTCATGAGATATAAAAACAACCCTTGTGAAGTCTGGATTAGGAATTGCTATTAGTTGGGGTCTTTATTGAGGGAATAATCTTTCATTTCACAATGTTTTATATACATAGTTCCTGATCTTAGAATATCTACGTCAGACATTCTGCTTCAGACATCGTTGGGTTCGCAAGTCCAAGGTTGTTTTATCAACGTAGTTTGACATGTAGCTTTTTTTCTTTATGATGTTTTTAGTCATTTTTACGTTATGAGCAGAGGTTTATAAAGAAATCGCCATTTTCTCATTGTGCTTGGTCACCCCTTGAATAATTTATTGTAGTGGAATAAAACCCTTTCACTACTAAGTTTTGTTAGTTTCTCTTTTTTCACAATTGCATTATACATTTTTTTCTTTTTTTGTCAATCTGTTTTTTATTGAGACATGTATAGATTAATACAAACAATAAAATTAAGTTTGCATCAGTACAATAAGACAAGATAAAAAACAGATGAGTGTGTTGTCACATCAGGAACATATTAAAGGAACACTATAGTCACCTAAATTACTTTAGCTAAATAAAGCAGTTTTAGTGTATAGATCATTCCCCTGCAATTTCACAGCTCAAATCACTGTCATTTAGGAGTTAAATCACTTTGTTTCTGTTTATGCAGCCCTAGCCACACCTCCCCTGGCTATGATTGACAGAGCCTGCATGAAAAAAAAACTGGTTTCACTTTCAAACAGATGTAATTTACCTTAAATAATTGTATCTCAATCTCTAAATTGAACTTTAATCACATACAGGAGGCTCTTGCAGGGTCTAGCAAGCTATTAACATAGCAGGGGATAAGAAAATCTTAATTAAACAGAACTTGCAATAAAGAAAGCCTAAATAGGGCTCTCTTTACAGGAAGTGTTTATGGAAGGCTGTGCAAGTCACATGCAGGGAGGTGTGACTAGGGTTCATAAACAAAGGGATTTAACTCCTAAATGGCAGAGGATTGAGCAGTGAGGCTGCAGGGGCATGTTCTATACACCAAAACTGCTTCATTAAGCTAAAGTTGTTCAGGTGACTATAGTGTCCCTTTAAAGGTGGATGTAGCAAATAGAGGTGCTGCATTTGTCGAAAAACCGTATCAGTTCAGGAGAGTTGCAGCACAGGGCTTCCTCACTGCTTGGAGATCAAGCCCGGCCCCTGTGTTATACATTTTGTAAATATAAATCGTTACTGCTACCCATAGCACTCCAGATATTTATGATTCCTGCAGGCTGACTGTGCATGTTTAGAATTGTAGTTCAGAAAACATCTGGGTAGCTAGAGGACGCAATCACCGACTTAACGGCAAATCAGAGATTGTATGCCTGGATAGCTGTATAGGGATTCCAAAAAAATAAAATGATATCAATTTATCTTGGTTGAATTACGTAAAGGAATAGAGGGGGTATAATATATTTTAGAGATTATGATATTTATGATTATGATGTTTTAGCCATGCATGAGAATAATTGGAGAAGCTTTTCATTTTGTTTCGCCAGGTGAAGACTGACCATGGAGCCTAGTGGATTAAATTTTGTTTTGCGTTGCTTTGTCTCGACACATAATGGCACAGTATCTGACTATATTAAAAACACAAGATTTGCTCAAATTCAGATTTCAAGCAGTGATTGGTGCAAAATTCTCTAGCCAGCAAGTCATGTGATTTGATATAATGCATTAGTAATTTGTAGGTGTAATGTCTTAGCTACTGTCCATGTTAGCTGGGAATGTGTTTGTGGAATAATGAGAGAGCAGGTGGTGAGATCAATTTCTGTGAAAGGTCTAGTGAGTTCCAGGTATCATCTTAAACACCTGGCTTGCATTATAGCATTAGGTTACAAAGTAGCAGCCTTCTAGCTGTACAGGGAAACATACAGCGACCCTTGATTACATTACACTAATTAATGGGTTAATTCTCTCCTGGATTAAGGTAGTTTATTATGGCCTTCCTGTAATGATTAGTATAGAGTTAAATCTAGAGAAATGTAGATTAGCTATCTCTACCTGAATGACGCTTGAAATTAAGATGTTATAAATATTGTGTTTACATTGTTTGTATGGTGAATGCCATAATTATTTATTCTGTCTGTCCAGAATAAGGTTGGATTCACATCCCAACTCCGATATTAAATTTGTTTATTTATTTTATTTATTTATAAAATATTATACCAAGAAGGATACATTGAAATCAAGGAAAGAGGGAGAATTTCAGATTTCCCTGATATGCAGTAAAACTAAAACAGTTTCTCACTTGGCTTTACCGAAAATTCCGGCTCTAAGCTGGGGCAACTCATGTGAGTGCCCGCCACACTTCTCGTCTATAAATCACCCCATCATAGAGACAGCACTCTTATTGCAAGCGATACTTATTTTACTACCGAATTTGTCATTCATATCTAAACAAAAACAAACTGTCTTCACAACTGTCTCCGTTTACTCCTCTCCAACGGAACTCCATCTGGGCTTCCCCCTCCTTTCTCAGATCAGGTGCCCAGGACATGAGGCGTCAGGCAATTAATTGCCCAAAATGTGTGGAGGCTTTTTGTTAGGAAGTGTGTGTTTTTATGTTGTAATATAGCAAGGAATGGCTCGGACGCTGAGAGGATTATGGATAAATGGATAAGCCATTTATAAGAACAAATAAAATGTTTAAATAAATACACATAACTGAATCTATTAATGGGATTCTCTTGTATATACTAAGGGATGACAAATATTTTAGGCTCTTTAAAACGAGGACACCAGAACAGGAAATAAAGAATACAGGATTTTGGTATTGCAGAGAGACTGACACAATTAAAGTGGGACACTTGGGGAGTATGCATGGTTTTCTACCAGTGTGTGTTACAAAATATAGCGTGGACACTTTGGAATGTATGGAATGCAGAGTCCAAGTTTAGAGTATTGCAGCACACAAACTGATATTACTTTCAACTCGAGTCTGCTCTCAAATATATCAACTTAGTTTGGGAAAGAAATCACCCCAGAACGAAAGCCAACAGCAGAATGAAAAGAACGCTTTGGCATGTGTGGAGCTTTCAACAGGGGAACTCAAACTATTTAAAAAAATGGAATTAAACAGGCTGTGTTCTACATTTTTTTATCTGCTTTTTTTGTGCGTGCTTGTTTTGTACTTTTTGTAACATTTCTAGATTGCTGTGCCGTGTACATTCTGCCACCGTGTTTTTAATATCCTTACCAATAATTTATTTCCGGAAACAAACTATTTGTTTAATATAACACATTAGTTTCACAGTTAAAACGTCATTTTTTAAATGTTCCCAGTAAATATGGTAATGCTATAATGGTACTTCAGTCATATGTCAGAGCAAAACTGACTGAGAATAATAATTACAGTGCTCATCACTGTCAGTGCAAGTATCACCATTTAG
The DNA here is from genome assembly GCA_933207985.1 of Pelobates cultripes. Taxonomy (NCBI): domain Eukaryota; kingdom Metazoa; phylum Chordata; class Amphibia; order Anura; family Pelobatidae; genus Pelobates; species Pelobates cultripes. Next base: position 14,966,397 of record OW240915.1, on the reverse strand, counting down.
TATATATGCTCCCAATGAAAACATGCATAAATTTAATTATGTCTTTTTTATTTGGGATTATATCTAATAACAGTTTGCAAACATTGTAGATCTCTTATCTGCAGCCAAGGGGTTGTTTCAAGGCTACCGTATATACTCGAGTATAAGTCGAGAAACCTAATTTTACCCCAAAAAACTGGGAAAACGTATTGATTCGAGTATAAGACTAGGGTGGGAAATGCAGCAGCTACTGGTAAATTTCTAAATAAAATTATATCCCCAAAAAATTATATTAATTGAATATTTATTTACAGTGTGTGTATATAATGAATGCAGTGTGTGTGTGTGTATATAATGCAGTGTGTTTGTATGAATGGGGTGTGTGTGTGTGTTTGAGTGCAGTGTGTGTGTGTGTGTGTAAGAATGCAGTGTGTGTGATTATGAGTGCAGTGTGTGTGTGTATTAATGCAGTGTTTGTGTATGAATGCAGTGTGTGTGTGTATATAATGCAGTGTTTGTATGAATGCGGAGTGTGTGTGTATGAGTGCAGTGTGTGTGTGTATGAGTGCAGAGTGTGTGATGCCGAGTGTGTTTGTGTGTGTGATGCAGAGCCTTGGTGGGGGGTGGGCATTTTTATAATTTTTTAAAAATTATTATTATTATTTTAATATAATTTTTTTTTATATTATTAATATTTTATTTTTATTTTATTATTATTTAAATTTTTGTACAGATTTTTTTTTAAAAGAGACACACTGTTCATGTGTAAAGCTCTTCAGCAAGCTACACTGCCTTAAGGGTCTGGAGTGTCCTTTAAGTTAATGTTATTATTATTATTATGGTATTTATATAGCGCCATCAAATTCCGCAGCGCTTTACAATGGGTGGACGAACAGACATGTATTTGTAACCAGACAAGTTGGACACACAGGAACAGAGGGATTGAGGCCGAGGTTACATGCTAGAGGGAGTGGGGTAAAATGACACAAAAAGGTAAGGATAGTATTAGTTTAATTGACACGCTTTTATGAAGAAGTGGGTTTTTAACGATTTTTTGAAGGAGTGGAGACTGAGTGAGCATCTAACGGAGGAGTGAAGCGAGTTCCACAGGAACGGTGCAGCCCTCGAGAAATCTTGAAGGTGAGCATCAGAGGTGGGAGTACGGACAGAAGATAGACGTAAGTCTTCAGCAGATTGTAAGGGCCTAGACAGGACATATTTGTGTATAAGGAAGGATAGATAGGTGGGAGCAGCATTATGTAGAGATTTGAAAGCAAGAACCAGAATTTTAAATTGAGCTCTATATTTTATAGGAAGCCAATGTAGGGACTGACAGAAGGGTGAGGCATGGGAGGTGCAGGCGGACAGGAAGATGAGCCTCACCGCCGCATTCATTATGGACTGTAACGGCGCAAGTTGGGAGCACGTAAGACCACTGAGAAGCGGATTACAGTAGTCAAGGCGAGAAAGGATAGTGGAATGGACCAACACCTTAGTCGCATCTGGCGTTAAGTAGGGGCGGATGCGCGCAATGTTTTTGAGATGGAAATGACAGGATTTGGCGATAGATTGAAATGATGCTTGAAGGAGAGGTCGGAGTCAAAGAGAACACCTAGGGAGCAAGCCTACGTGGTGGAGTTGATGGTAGCACCGTTGACTTGGAGGGAGACAGTCACAGGAGTAACAACACTTGAGGGATGAAAGACCAGAATTCAGTTTTGGTTAAGTTTAGTTTTTAACCCTAACATCCCCTGCCACTATATCCAAGTCCTCCATAACCTCAAAGGGACACTCCAGTGCCAGGAAAACAAAATGTTTTCCTGGCACTGCAGGTCCCCTCTCCCTCCCACCCCCCATCCCAGGTTGCTGAAGGGGTTTAACCCCCTAAGGACCAAACTTCTGGAATAAAAGGGAATCATGACCCCCTTCAGTGACTTACCGGAGTCCAGCGCCAATGTCCCTCAGCGCTGGTCCAGGGTCAGCCCACGCTCCTCCCCCGCCGTCATCCGGCGGGGGAGACCGATTGTGCATGCGCGGCCGCCGGCGTGGTGAGACATAATGCGCATGCTTTCAATACTTCCCTATGGGGATTTTAGCGACGCTGGAGGTCCTCACATAGCGTGAGGACGTCCAGCGCCGCTATAGAAAATCTGTGCTGTGAACCAGGAAGTGCCCTCTAGTGGCTGTCTACTAGACAGCCACTAGAGGAGGAGTTAACCCTGCAAGGTAAATATTGCAGTTTATGAAAACAGGGTTAAGGGTAGTGGGAGTTGGCACCCAGACCACTCTAATGGGCAGAAGTGGTCTTGGTGCCTGGAGTGTCCCTTTAAATATTGCCTTATTCCAAAAATCTACCCTTTAGCTCATATTACACCCTATTACCTACAGCATGTGCTAATTTCTGAACCACACTTATCATATTAAGGGTCATTTTTTGCTTTGTTTAGTGACTCTATGATTATATAAATTCAGCAACCTTGCTCTGTTTATCTGCTTTTAAAGTAATTCCTAAAAGAAACATCTAAAGTTGAGTGGAAGGTGCGTGTTATGCTAGGGAGAATCGTGTGGCAGACCATGTTTGTGATTGTCACTGTGATTGTCATGATGTCTGCAACAAGTTATACTTTATACATCAAACTGATGATTAAATGTTACAGTGATTTTGACAACACCTGCCTTTTCTAAACCCTTAATTATTGCATTGATTTTTAATTGGTGTTTATTTATTATAATATTATCAAAGAATATAGCCAGCGAGTGAATTATGCCATAATTATATTGTGTATCTCCTGATTACTCTATTGGTAGATATAAAACAGGATAAGCTATTTCAAACAGGACAGAATATTTTAGATATTTTAATATCTGAATTGTTATTGTTGCGTTTTTATTCATTGATTTGTTTTATTCATTGCCATAACCATGATGACTATTGCTAATAAGATAAATATTAGATTTATTTAGCAGAAACCTATATTTTAATAGCAAGGACCATATTTTCTTGTAGGTTAAAAGGCAGCTGTCCAGACCAAAATATATTCAGGGCCTGCCCCTTCCTTGCTTATCCCGTGTCTGTGAAAGAAAAGTATTTGGTGGAGATTCAAGCAAACATGTCTGTTTTAGAATTCAGTCTGGTCCAAAGAATTAGACTTTGGTTTTCCTAGTTTACAAAAGTTTGTCTAGCAACCTGCGATACAGTCCTAATTTTAAAGGGACTTATTGTGGTGGTGCTGGTATCTATAGCATATAAACACTAACTTTTCAGAGGAGGCTAGCTTGCTTAGGATCTAGTGGGAGTGGGCTGGTACATGTAGCCGGCTTCAATGCAATGACACGGGAGTGTGTGGAAAGCTGATAACACAGTCCTGTAAAGTAACTGCATAGTGTTAAAGTGCCCTTACAGGTCCCCCTATTACAGCATCTCCTAAACAATAATTGGATGGACGGACAGACAGGATGTACATACGTATGGATTGATAGATAAATTATACAGGACTTCTCGTGGGCGGCTTCCCTCTTTTGGAACAGCCTGCTTATCCCCGTCAGACTCTCCCCTAGTCTTCAATTGTTTAGAAAGGCTTATGGACTTCCAGAGTACCTTATCTATACCTATCCATATCTGTCTCTTGCTCTCCTAAAGAGCCATACTCCACTCTCTCCTCCTTGTTTGGTGGCTGTCACCCTTGCTGCCCTGTTGTGTATTTGTACCCCACCTCCTCTAGACTGTAAGTTCGGTTGAGCAGGTCCCTCATCTACCTATTGATCCTGTATCACTGTGTAATTGTCTCATTTATTGTAAATTCCCCCCCCCCTTTCATAATATTGTAAAGTGCTGCGGAATTAGTTGGCGCTATATAAATACCAATAATAATAATAATACATTAAAATACTTTTGTTTTCAATTTTTTTACTACTAGACAGAATTATTCTGCTCTTTTAGGAATGTCTCCTCCTAATATCTTGTTCTGGGGGTTGGCTTCCTCAATCAGTCTTGAAAGCAATTTTCTTCCACAGGAGCAATTATAGTATTATATTTAAAGTAAACATCCAATGAACTCTTCAGAGAATTGATTAAAATGTGAAATGCTTTCATACGAAAGTAAAGTAACTTTTTAACGGATGAATAACACAATATTTGCATGTTTATTTTTTAACATCTTCCCTTTGCTTCATATTAAAATATCCTCACTCTATACCACATTACAATTTTTGAGGTATTATTGAGAGTGAGACTTAGTGACATTGTTAATTATCTGAGGAACTCAGCCAGCGGCAAACGCGATGAACACTCACTGCTTTGCAAAACAATTTTTCTTAAACAATCACGTCTTTGTCTGTTACTCGGTGTATCATAACAAATAAAGCTTTTATTGGAAAATGAGCTGGGCTGTTTGGCCCACAGTCACATGACCACGTCTAATTGTTACAAAGAGTTATTTGGTCCTGCGAAAGACTTGCATGTTGAAGTTCATTGTCTACTTTTGCTAATATAATACATTAGAAATAGATACCGGTTGGAGTTATAGGTGTATTTTTAAGCTATACACCTAAGAAAGTAGTTTAGATTAATATTAAAAAATAATTTCTAATTATTAGAGGTGAATTGTCCATCTTAGTTTTTTGTCATTACTGTCATAAGGTCTGTTCTTTGCACCTCGCAAAGAGAAAATAATTCAGAGAAGTAGAGAAATTAGACAATGGCAGGCCCAGACAGGAGAGGAGTTAAATAATAGGTACATGGGACATTGTTCTTTAGTTCTCTCTCATGGTGGGAGATGTAATCCACAAACAGTCAATCAGGACCGTACATATGAACATTTCACGTCAATGTTCTCAGAGATACCTCATTAACCAGGCAGTAAGTGAAGGGTCAAAACAAAAGAGCTTCCCATACAGGGACACTGTCGGGCATTCGGGTAGGTGCTACAGCAACACACCTCTCCCCTTCTCCTATTCCCCGCAGGTTTCCAGGTATAATCATCAGGGCCACACGTTTTTAAAGCCGTGCATTTTACAATGTATCAAAATCCTTTAACAATTATTGTTACGTTTGTGTACAACTTTATTAATATTATCTTGGAGCTATCGTAAATACTTTCATCTGCAAATCAAGCCAGCACCACACTAAGTTACTGCAGGATGAACGATCTCTGTGGTTGGATAATGGTTCATTCAATACCTAACATACGATTATGGTTGGACAACTGTGTTTAAATATCTGTTCATCGAACCCACAGAAATATAGGTAGGACTATTAATAAAATGACAGTGAATGTAGGGCTCATTTGCATATATTTGATGGCATTTTGTGAGTTTTGGGGAATAACAAACTAGAATATGTGTATGTAAGACATGGATTTTATTTGACTTATGACATGTAGAAGTTACACCTTAACATGAAATCATTCAATCAATTTGAATTACTCCTTTTTATTTTTTACTACAACCTTACTAGATATGTGTGTATGTAAATATGTATGTAAATAAATGATAAGGAAGTGTAGAATGTTGTGTTCCCTAAGCTGATGTGGTTAAGGTTGGGCAGGTTTTATTTTCACTTTCATGTTTATTTTACTTAGAAAAGAAAAAGCTGTTCAAACCTTAACATTTATGTGATATCTATGTACATGTTTAATACAATATTTGCATAACTAAAAGGTTATTATTTCAATTTCCGGGTATTCGTCAAACTTGAAAACTACCCTACGTGCATTCCAAGCTATAAAGAAAAAGAAACTCTGACCTTGAATTGTTTAAAGGGACATTATAGTCACCAGTGAAACTACGTGTATACATGACCCTATAGTGGGCCCCTCATGCCTAGATAAATATAGTAAAAATCTTACTGTATTCAAGCCAGAAGCTGTAAATCTGCATGCTGTTAGACTCAGGAAAAACAAGCAGTTTGCTGACATGTGATAGCCTGATCCAATCACAGTGCTTCCCCATAGGATTGGCTGAGACTGACAAAGAGGCAGATCAGGGGCAGAGCCAGCATGATTCAAACACAGCCCTGGCCAATCAGCATCTCCTTATAGAGATGAATTGAATCAATGAATCTCTATGAGGAAAGTCCAGTGTCTGCATGCGGTGGGAGGAGATACTGAATCACAGGTTGCTCGTGCACAGCAGATCTGAGTGGATGGAGGCATATTATGCCTCCATCAACTCAGAAGTCCCTCTGGTTCACTCTGAGTGACTGCAGCTGGAGGTGCTCCTAGCTTTGAATGGGAACACTGTATTTTCCCTGAAAATACAGTGTTTACATGAGAAAGGCTGCAGGGAGCTATAGTTCTCACCTGAACAACATCATTAAGCTGAAGTTGTTCAGGTGACTATAGTGTCCCTTTAATAATTTAAATAACTTGTGATGAAGTATGTGTGCCTTCCGAGCACGAAGAGTGATCCATAAAGTAAAATATATTTATTCTGGAGGAGGAATTAAAATTATAGTAAATTATGATCGAAAACTAACTCTTTATAAAAGGTACCATTGTACACTGTTTATACCATTGTACACCTTCCACAAATCAAAAGTGTTTGTGGGATGCTATGATAATGATATGATAATTACTAAAGGGTCCTGGGGTCCTAGGGTCATTTTCAACCTTGATGCATATGAAAGAAGCTTCATCGTTTATAATGACCTTAAAGAGACACAATAGCTTATTGTAGTTGTTCTGTTGAGTATAGTCATTCCCTGCAGACTAAACACTCTAAACACTATCTTTTCAGAAAAAGACAGTGTTTACATTACAGTCCAGCTACACCTCCAGTGGCAACTCCCCAGATAGCCACTAGAGGTGCTTCCTGGATCAATGCACGCTTTGCATGGAGAGTTTGAACTTTCCTTATAGAAATGAACGCAACACAGGAAAAAGGTGAGTAAATCACCTTTCTAACCCTTTCTAAGGTAGGCTGATCCCCTAAACAGTAGTTTTAGAACTATAGTGGTAGGAATAAACATTTGTGTTCCTGACACTATAATGTCCCTTTAATAATTTTGGTTCTACTTTTAAAAGGATTCAATATTTTGGGATAAATATATATATATATAAAAAAAAGAATTCAAAATATTAAAATCTTTGAAAAATCAAATATAAAATATCAATTTATTAAAGAACAAAAAAATATTAGCTCATTTGAAATATGAATCCAAAATATTAAGTTTAATTAACACTATAGGGTCAGGAACACAAACATCTATTCCTGACCCTATCGTGTTAAAACCACCATCTAGCCCCTGCTCCCTCTCCCCTTTTCCCACTAAGTATGGTAAAATCTTACCTTTATTCCAGTGTGCTGCTGCTGGCTCTACCCCTATCTGTTTGCTTGGCTCACATCATCAGAAGTGTTGATCAAAGCCAATCACAATGCTTCCCCGTAGGAAAGCATTGGATTGGCTGAGACTGTCAAGGAGGCAGATTAGGGGCAGAGCCAGCACAAGCCAAACACACGAACACAGACATGCCAAACAGAATCTCCTCACAGATATGCATTGAATCAATGCATCTTTATGGGGAAAGTCCAGTGTCTCCATGCAGAAGGAAGCACATCTAGCAGTCATCTGAGGAGTGGCTAGTGGAGGTATCCCTAGGCTGTAATGTAAACACTGCCTTTTCTCTGAAATGACAGTGTTTACTGCAAAAAGGCTGCAGGGATAGACTATACTCACCAGAACAAATGGAATAAGCTGCAAAACAGGGTTTTGTAGCAAATCTGGCATTGTAGAAAAATGGTCAGGGAATGGTCAATTTTAAGCCAAACAAAATTTACAAATTTTTTCGAACGTGTTAATTTTGACTTAAAATGTGAAATTCTCTGGTCAATTTATCAGCTCTCCATTTCTAGAGAGCAACTCTGTGACGGGTCCCCTGTGCCCTGACTGAGCACACCCGTCTGAACTGCTTCTTCCCACCGCCAATCCACAGATGTCACCGTTCACGAAGACTCAGTCAGCTAACACCCCTCCCCCAAGAACAGCAGACACACACATCTTGAGGGTAGAACAGAAACTAATGTTTATTAGACACGCCCAGGTATTTGTATACAAGTAAACTCATTAGTAAACACACAAAGTATTGGAACAGCAACCAATCAAACTGGGCCTAAACAAACAGCCAATCACACGAAGCCTATTAATAGCCAACAGGAGACACCATCACAGAACACCTACTTTGCATACACACGAAAACATTATGCAGTAGGTAAAGGGATTAACCCCTTAAAGACAAGACTTCGGGAATAAAAGGGAATCATGACGGAATATTACGTCATGTGTCCTTGAGGGGTTAACACACAGTCAACAACAGGTGACTCAGCTCCCTGAGTCACAAAGGGGAGAGTCCCAACCCCCACCCATGTGGTCACCATCTTGTCTCTCCATGTTGAGGCTAAGCCTAAGTCTGTGCGGTCTAAATGGCCGCACCCCACCAGAGCCCACCCAAACAAAGGAGCCCTTGATGCCCAAGTGACGGCATACCAGCATTCCCTCACAAACTCCATATTCTAAAAAAATTTCTAGAAAATTACCAGTCACTGTTTAAACCTAAATTGATCAATTTGGACACACAGGAGCCAGGGCTGCCATCAGAAATGTTGGGACCCCTAACACAGCTCAAAGTCTGGGCCCCCAGGCCCACGCCCGAGCCTGCCCACACAGCCTGAGCCCGAGTCTCCCCACAAAGATGCAGTGTGTTTTTAAAGTGGATGCAGAGAGTGTGTGTGTAGTGAATGCAGTGCGTTTGAGTATTGGATAAAGCTAAATTCTCATATGTTGTAGAACTTCAACACTCATAATGCTTTCCATGCCTTTAAAATGACAAAGCATCATGGAAACCGTAGTTTTATAACATCTTGGGATCTATATTTTGGGCACCCCTGGTATAGAGGATACAGTATGTGCAAAGTGGATGGAGTGCGTGTGTGTAGTGGATGCAGAGTGTGTGAGTATATATGTGGGAAGGATAGGGGTTGCATTCTGTGGATTTTTATTTTTTTAATCATTAATTTATTAATTTCTTTCCTCCTACGTACCTTGTATTTATTACTGGCATTTTATGTGGCCAGAGTGAGTGGTCCGGTGACATAGTGCAGGCTGCCAAATGCTGTGTAGTGAAGCGGGGGCTAAGCCAACATAATCTTCATCTTGCGGCAGCTCCTCTCTCCAACTCTCCAGTCTGAGTGTTGTGCGGAGCGTTGCCATGGTAATCGGCATCAACACTCTGATGGCTGAGGACTTACAAGAGTAGGAATGAGCATCTGGAAGATAAAGATGGCGTGTGCCGGGCCACCTCTTCATTCTACAAATTGTCGACGGCCTGCAGGGGCAAGAATAATTTTTTGGACTGCCTTCTAGCACAAAGGTGGCCAAAATGTAGATCCCCATCTTTCGTACAAGTCCAGAATGCTTTGCTAGCTGGGGATCCACAAATTGCCCATCTTTGCACGGTTGTAGTTAGTACTGAGCAGTGTTTGTGTGTTTGAATGTAAGCATGTTTTTATATGGAGTATGTGTGTGAATGTAGGCTTTTGAATGCAGGCGTTTGCATACATTTGTGTATACACTGCCAGACACAGATACACACTGATACACATACAGATTCACAGACACTCACACATACGCACACTGTCACATACACAGAGATACGCAGACTGGCACATACGCACACTGCCACACAGATACACAAACTGGCACATACAGGCAGATATGCAGACAGACATCCGTTTGGTAATTAGTAGGTTAGTTTTACTACGTTAGTGGGATTAGTGTGACAGGGTTAGGAGGAGTTAGTAGGACCATTTGTAATAGCTGCCATTTGTAAGAGCTGGCAGGGAGATCCATTGATCTCCCTGCTGGTTCAAGGAAGGGGGCCAGATCAGAGGAAATTCTCACATGAAACCCAGGATGGGGGGGGCACCTTTACCAACCCCCCTACCTCCCACACACACATCATGCGGCAAACGACACCTATTTCGGGCTATTGTCGGATTCGGCGCAGCAAGGGAGGAGTACACCCTCAATGTGCCGTATCTTTTGATAGCCCAAAATAATAAGCAAAAGTAGACCTCCAGGACCGCTGGGCCCATTACAACCGTCATGGTTGTCACCCCCTGATGGTGGCCCTGACAGGAGCAAGCGATGATTACAGTCTTACTCAGATGAGTTGACAAACTAAAGAAGAGGTGGCCAAACGTTAGATACTAAAATGTTGTAGAATTACATTCCCCTAGTCACAGTGTTATGCCAATCTTAAAATGAAAACCTTTTGCTATAGAAATAGTTACTTTTTATATATCTTAAAAACACCAAGTCTAATACAGTGGGAAAGATAATAAGACTGTGGCAACCATAAAGAAGATGTGTAAAATTCAATTTGGAGATGTGTGTCCTTTAAGAGAACAACTGAAGGTCGTTGCGAGAACTAAGGGACAACGATTGTTGCTTTTCTAATAAGACATATAAATCTCGTTAGATTTTGAATATTTTGTGCTGAGCATTTTATGTCAAACTGAATTTTGTTTAAAAAAAAGACAATTATAAAACTGCTTTTCTAAGTTTTCTTTACACCTCTGTTTTCTTTAACGCTAACCTCTAGTGACAATATTTCACCGTAGTATTTCTAGTACGTGCTACAGTTTCAAAATCAAAACAAGGAAAAAGTAGGTAGTCTGAAACCTTCCCTTTATTTTTCTCATACAGAGCTATATTGTTATAACCTAGTTTTATAGTTTTATAGTTATGGACACTGCTTTGACATAAGCAGGAATGTCCCAGATTTCCTCAGTAATTATATATAGACTGGCTTCACTGTGTCTCGCTGCTTCGCTACCCTTTACGTCAGATATTTCTCTCCTACCAGGAAAACTGAAAGAGAATTTGGCACTTAGCCTTCTTATTGACGTCTAGATGATCTCTGCGACTGTTCTGCACAGTTTGGGGCTGTATAAACTGCACATTACCCTACGTGTTCTAGTGACCTCCCTGTCTGTTTATCCTTCCGTGAGCTGATGGGAACAGAATTTTTTAAAGGGAATTTCAGCTGACTAGTTAGTTGTGTCTAGCACAAAGGAATTTCTTAATACACAAGTAACCCTTGTTAAATTACAACTTCCCCGAATCTTTACCAGCCTACCTGATCCTGGAAAGGAACACAATATATTTTAATATTCAGTAATAAAGGACGTTGGTTTACTGAGTTATGGAAAATCAAATACTATTACAGTGATATTTTACAGTGGGTTCTCATTAAAAAAAAAATCTTTTGAGCCTATTCCAGTTATCAAACATTTCTGGGTCAATCAGCATTATAAACTAGCAAGTTAAATTTACATTTTATCTGCTGCTGTCTAAAATAGCTGCAAGTACACTTAATGCGGAGAGGAATTTCGGCTCTGCCGAATCATTTTTTTCCAAAGATAGAAAAAAATTTTGGGACACAAGAAATTCATTCGATTTGGGAACCAAATTAGAAGAACAGAGTGAAAAGGTGTGAAAATTAGCTAATAAGTGTGCTACAAAATACAAAGATAATATAACATATTTTGCAATGCACCGCTCAGTTCAGTTAGTTCATAATTCAGGTATACTTGGGAAATTTCAGTTTGGGCCAAGTCTACGGAATATGGAGCCTATTAAAGAGAGAAAGGGATAAACGGCCTTGGTACGCTGTGATAAACTCACGAGGAACTAACAGAATGTACACCTAATTCAGGAGAAAATTGTGCAAACCAAACTCTAACTCAAGGGAAGCTACTGAAAATTCAGAACTAACTAACGTGAGCTCATCACTCATTGCCGAGGAACCCCCTCAACTTACGGTAAACTAGTGAAGAGAAACTGCTAAATAAGAGGAAACTAATTAAAACCAACCAATAACTCAGGATAAACTACTGAAAACCACCCACTAACTCAGGATTATCTACTGAAAATTTACCGCTAACTCTGGGGTAACTAATGATAACAATAACTAATTCAAGGGAGACTAGTGAAAATTCCCCGCAAGTGCTGGGAAACTTGGGAGAACTCATTGAGAAACGCACGGAATATTCTAAATTACTTGGCATAATCCCAGAAAAACTAGTGAGAACTCAATGCTACCTTTTGGGGAGACTAGGGGACATCTTGCCTTCAACTCAAAGGAGAACATGCATGGATCAAGGAGAACTAAGGGAAATGTACTGTAAAGCTGCAGGAAGCTGTGCAGAACTCTCCGCCAACTCAGAGAAAACTATGGAAAAATCATAACAAAGTCAGAAAAACTCAGAAAATAGAGAGAATTAATGGCCGTTTCCTGGAACACTAGATTGAGAGTACCACTTATTTAAAGGAAACTAGGAAAAGTGAGTTGACTTGCTGCATGTCAGAGAGATGCTTCCTACCAGTGTATCCTGAGATACCCTTTCATGTCACTCTGTTCCTTCCCCATCCTTCCCCATGTGTATTACGACATGTCATGATAAAAGGAGGCTTTGGGCTCAGAAACCTTTCCAAGCCATTTAGTAACAAAAAAAATCCCGGAACAATTCTGAGGTGAAGGGACAGTTGTGAGAAAAACAGCAGAAAATGCTGATGGTTTCCATTGTGATGGCTCATAATTTAGCACTTTGTCACAGAAATTTGCTTCACTCCTTCCAGGTAAAATAGTTGAGTCTTGCCTTGATAAACATTTGTTGACAAGAACAATTCTTAAAAAAACAACAACTCTAAAGTCTTTAAGTGGGCAGGATTTAACTTTACATCAAATCTATCTATCTATCTATCTATGTATCTATCTATCTATCTACCTACCTATCTGCCTGTCTGCCTGTCTGTCTGTCTGTCTCTCTGCCTGTCTGTATATCTTGCCATCATAATATAATTGATATTTGGAATGTTAAACACTTTTCATGGTTTACTGTTATTACATGACACATTTAGTGTTGGTGTCAGACGTAATGTAACCACCACTGAATTCAAAATCCTTACCCAAAATGTTATTATGTTATTTTCACAGGATCAACAGCTGATCAAAAAATTTAGAGTGCAATTCATTTTTCCTTTTTCAGAAATCTTTTTAACTGTATTTGTGCTGGACTGGTTGCCGTAGAATACACACTGAGTGGAAGTTGCCTCCTCAAGAAGTGATTAATGCAGTTTGAAGATCCCTACAGTTACAATATCCTGGGCAGGAAATATCTGTTATACTATGTACTGCCGCTAACGCGTTCTCTTACAAAGAGACAACCTTTCTCTCATACATATGCAATAGCTTCTGGTATAGCAGCAGACATAATAATTATTTGCTTCAGCTCAGAGAAATTCTTTGAGCAAGAACAGCTGCTACATAGAACAAGGGTGGTTTAAATTAATGTAATTCTGACTAATTAAAAGTCTATAAAAGCCTAATTAAAATAACCAAGTCCAAACTCCATTAAATTAGTCTGCCAAGCATCATTCAGACCAGAACAGATACTATTTAGCACATATCACGTTAGTTACTTTTAGTGACCTGGGCCATAGGAAATCTTTCCCCTAGTGAGAATGAAGTGTTGAGCATTGGGGCTTCCATTCAGGAAGTGTTAGAACATTATCACATGCCCAATTCCAAAGTCAGTCTGTTGCTAATCCATGCCAATTTGTTGCAATCCCGGTGTCACTCCTGTCTGAAAGGTTAGGGTAGCAATACTGGCATTTCCTACCTTTGGATATTAAGGCTAGAATTTAAGGGTTCACATTGAACCTCTCTCGATACCCCAGTGACAGGACAGGACTTGATCCCCTGACACAATAAGTGGATATAACTCTTTAAACTCTGGTCCACCATGGCAACATATGATAAGTTAAACACGAGGAGCAGAAAACATTATTTATATAACTCTGATTTTGCAATATATTCTAGATTAGACATGGACTTTTGAGACATATCCTCTTCCACAACATGGTGGTTTGTCTCGTATCATATAGTTGGAAACAGGGGCGTACCTAGAGCATTTGGCACCCGGGGCGGAGCCAGAGTGTGGCACTCCCCCCCCCCCATAATAAAAATGTAAGAAAACACCCACAATTTTTTCAATAACATTTATTTCACAAATTTGTAAACTGTATATCAACTTGAAAAAAATGGAACTATGAAAAATAAATTAATCCACCCCTCCTAATTAGTACCCCCCCATAATTAATCCACCCCCATAATTAATACACTCCCCCATAATTAATATACACCCCCCATAATTAATACACCCCCCATAATTAATATACACCTACACCCCATAATTAATCCACCCATAATTAAATCCACCCCCATAATGAATACACTCCCATAATTAATAAATTAATCCACCACCCCATAATTAATCCACCACCCCATAATTAATACATACTCCATTCCATAATTAATCCACATTAATCCACCATAATCCACCCCCCATAATTAATACATCCCCAATAATTAATCCACCCCATAATTAATACACCCCAATAATTAATCCATAACCCCCATAATTCACCCCCCATATTAATGCACCCCATAATTAATACACCCCCACCCCATAATTAATCCACCCCATAATTAATACACCCCCTTTTAATTAATTTAATAACATCACATAAATTACTACTCACGTTTTGATGATGCCTTCCCTCCGAGGCCGACCACTGGATCCTTGCGCTGAAGATCCGTGAAGGCGGACTGACGGCGGCGCTGCGTACGGCGTCATCACTCTGCGTCCCGCAAGACTCCTCCCCCTTCTCAAAGGTGCTGCCGCTGTGGCTGTGCGCAGCGTAATGATTGGGGCCGGGGGGGTGACACATGACACTGGAAGTCACGGCACCCCCCTAGTCAGTGGCACCCAGGGCGGGCCGCCCCCCATGCCCCCCTGCCCCCCCTTTAGTACGCCACTGGTTGGAAATATCCTGTTGAGCTGCCGCACCTTTGGAAAGACAAGAGTGTCTCTAATAATTGGCCCACTACGATGAACCGTGTGACAACGGATCAATCAAGAAATGTGTGTATCTGCAGTCATACAAATACTGTAGAACAAACCTAGATGATAAAGTAACAGAATTGCACAAATAAGTCCACCTGTGTAAGGTTTGTCCTGGAATCCAGAATGTTGATTGAAATACCAAAATGTTGTTTTGTGTAAGGTTTGGTAATATTGAAACAACATTCTCTGTTTAATATTGAAACAACATATTACACAGTATGTGATACATATAAATTGGTTGCTTCTGGATCGTCAATATTTGTCATGTTATCCAGAAAGCTTCTTTCAGAATTGATCTATTGTTATTATTAATAGATGAGATGGGCAAACCTCACTCATTAATCTTATGATGAAACATCTCTATGTCAACCTCTTGTGGGATGATCTCCTTATTTGATTAAGAAGCCCTCTGTACTTTAACGAATAAGAGAGCATGCAAAGTGGATGCATGAAAAATGAAAAGACATAAACCAAGCAGTGTTTTTAATTCACTTTCATCTGGCTCCTTACTCAAATGTGAAGATCATCCCTTAAGAGTTTAGCATGAAAAGGTTTCATCAGAAGATCGATGAACGATGTCTGGTCGACACATCTAATCATAATAACAAGAGAATGCGGTGGCTGGTGACATGGGCTGCATGATAGTATCAACGTTCTAATTTGTAGTCAACACATCAACATGAAATGAGATCTGTGTAGAAATATGTATCAATTTCCATGATGTATTCCTCCGTCTTTATTGTCTAGCAACCTTCAAGAGTAAAGGGAAGATCATTTCGGTAAAGGTCAGATATGAACCCAAGACTTAGGCCATAAATAGAAACCCAGCCCTAGTTAATTTTATACTTCTCATTTTACTGGCGACTACTTCCACAAAATTAAACTGACACGTGTCTCTTAATCCCCATATTTTAGGAAGTTCAAGACAGAAATAAAATAACAAAAAGAGAAACTCAATTTTTGGACTAAGATTGTCCCAGCATCAAAACCACGCAAGGGGGAAACACGTCTTCACCCTCCTGAAAGTAATCTGTGCAATGATTATCACAATTGGGGAGGAGGACATATATTAAGTTTCAATGGGAGGCATCTACTGACCAGATGGAATTGAAAAAAAATATTCAGAATAAACTGTTTGTGAAAAAGGTTTAATGACCATTCTGTCTAATGTTTTCCTTCTTGTACTTTAACCGACAAACATAAAAAAACGATTATAATTGTGATACACTGAACCATCGTAAATTAAATGGGCACAGAAAATAACATGTTAAAAGAAGTAGAAGATGTTATTATAAAATTTATTTTAGTTTGAAATAAAATGTTTATTCATATTATTATATTCCGAGATGTACTAATCTTTAAATGGTTAGGATACACTTAATAGCGGGTATCATTGGGTTTTATCGCTCTTGAATTCCTATTTTGTGTTCCCTGTAAACAGGTTTTATGTAGAAAGTTTTAAGCCTTGGACAGATTTAATCACTGATATAAAATATACAATGTAACATAGCACGTTGATAAAACAGCATCAAGTTTATCCACATTCCTATTTCTGTTCATTGTAAACAGCAAGACAGTAACAAACATACAAAATCCCATTTGAAGAAATGTTTTAGTTTACGTTTCCAGTTAAACAAGACCATATACAGGGTCATTCACTAAGCCACTAATTGCCAGAAATTCACCAAGGAAAATAGTAATTGAGTGTATTTCTAACTTGATTATTTTAGCCTGAGATTTACATTTCCCTGGGGAGTCCCCAACATTTCACAGCTGAGTGAATAACTCTGAATGTCTTTTCCAAGAATACTGCACCAACATTTATCTATCAGGCCTGTGGCTAGCAAATAACGGTGATGGAGTCTTGGGCTGGAGTAGTTCTGTCCATTCTGTGCATAGTTATAATGATATATCAATATATTAGAACTCTCCACAGGTGTAAGCAAACACTCCAAGCTCCATAACATAAAAATCCAAAGAAAAGAGTTACATACGCACTATCACAAATCTCTAGGCTCATTTAAATAACTGGAAGTTTTTTTAACATCACTCCGATGACCATTTTAAGCTCACCTGCCACGTCAAAGCAAAACCTCTTAGGTGAGTCCTACACTAACAATCCACCTTACTGTCTTCCGCTAAAAGGTAAAATCTTTAATTATAGTAAATCTCCCCCTCTTATAATATTGTAAAGCGCTATGGAATCTGTTGGCGCTATATAAATGGCAATAATAATATTGAGACAGAAAGCGCATTTTTCTAAACCCTTTAACCTTTAAGTCAGGTGAGCTTACACTTAAACAGCTTTCAAACACTTAGAATTCTTCCCTGGCCCCTGCCAGTTTGACTTCTTATAATTTTGGGGTACCAGGGCACTCCTTGCACTACAACTACTACATCGTTGTGAAGTGGTTATGGTGCTAGTAGTGTTTTTTAAGGTTTGCTTAAGATATTTTAGCTTGTAATAGTTAACGAAGCTATAAAGGTGCAATGAAACATCATTTAGTAAAGCCTGGGGTTTTTGGATATCTTATTTTGGGCACATTTATAAGAATTACGTGTTTCAATGCTTGGCTACACATTCTCTTTTGGGTTATGTTACAGAACAGCAAGGAAGACACAGCTATCACACATTGACTACCAGAAGGTGTGTGATCATGTGGTGAAGAGATGTCAGCGAGCAGGGGAGGGCTGGCAGCCTTAGGCCTGGGGGGCAAAACCAGTCAAGTGGCCCATTACACCACCAAATCAGTGCAATGGTGCCCACCTTTTCCTGGTTTTATAACGGATATTGATGTTATGCTAATCAGTAGCTCTTTGCCATACCCGCTTCTTCACGTGTAAGGGAAGCATGTTGTGTTTCTGTGTGTGTAGGGATGCATTGTGTTTTTCTGTGTATGTATAGGGATGCATTGTGTGTGTGTGTGCGCGTAGTGTCCTCTCCTCCCTGTGTCCTCCTCACCTCCCCCTCCCTGTGTTCTCGTCACCACCCACCCTCCCTGTGTTCTTCTCAGTCCCCCCCTTCTCCTCATCTCCCCTTTTTCTCACTCTTACTCTCCCCCCTCCTCCTTGTGTTCTTCTTACTCCCCCCTTGTTCT
>OW240915.1:14931032-14948253 GCA_933207985.1 Pelobates cultripes | reverse complement strand
AGGTCATTGAATCCACGGGAAGCGCCTGGAGTCCTCTAGCTGGGCTGCAGGTATCTGTGTGCTGCTTACAGCCACAGCTTCTATTTCCCAGTTAATGCTGCTGAATATTGCTTTCCATTAAATAAACTCTTGGATTTAAATCTCCTGCAGCCATCCTTCACTCTCCTCCTCCTCCATTTTTAGTTAATGGATCTGCAACGTTATTTTTGTGTAAGCAATGATGATCAATCAGAAAGGCATTTTATGTATTTTATTGACATGTCAGAATAATGGCAAAGGCTCGCCAATAAGCAACAGAAAGTGCCTTGTCTGCAATTCATGGATGCGTTGAGTGGCGCCGGCTATGACATGGAGAAAGTAACGTGTAATGGGGCAGCGGCACCTTCACATGCATCAGCACGGAGAGAGGAATAATTTCACTCTTAAAAACCTAGAATTACCTAGTGTTCCCTCACTAAACTGGGAACTGGGGGAAAAAAATACAGATTTGTGCATGGTGGAAAAACGTGTTTGCATCAAACTGCTACAATAAAAAAAGTGGGAATTTCAGTAACCGATAGAGGGGGAAAACAGAAGGAACGATTAAAAGGAAAAGCAATACTAAATATATTTATATATTATATATTTAATAAGTCACAAATCAAAATGATGAATTGTTTTGGAAAAGAATCTCAAAGTCTAGAAAATTGACACGAGACAAGTGCGTTTTTAACACATAATAGAAAAGTGGGAAAAACTCAGCAATTTCATTTTGGGAAAAGCCCAAATCCAATGCATTTGGTGTCAGATAAGAATGAATTGTCCCATCTCACCTGGACTCTTTATACCGGTCATGGAGCTTTAGTTCTTGATTAATGCTCCTTGCTTGTTCTTTTCTCATGGCAGATTTATACCTGTCCTGGGCTTGTTTAACAATTCTAAAGATGAGCGCACGCGTATGATTTACAATTGAAATTGATGCTTTAAATTATGCAAATTCAATAAAACAAGAATTTGTCAAATTAATAATTGTATTCGTTTATGTATTTATTTTTCATGTAATGTGTATTTAATGTGTATTATATAAAAATTGCACTCAGTGACCTAATGCAAAAAACAATCTAAAAGCGGATATATTTATTGGGTCAAATAACCGAGTGAATTCAGTAGTGCTTTGATTTAATGCAATGCTGTGTTTTAGGTCTGGTGTATTATCGGCTAAATGTTACATAAGTTACTATATCTAGACCAACAATGACTAACCTTGTCACTGCCGCAGTGCCGGTAGTTACTTTGTGGCGGTCGGATACTGTTTGTGGCGGTTCAAAATACATTTAAAGTATTGTGCCAAAATTATTTTAATCCAGCTATTATTGCATAAAATGTTTAATTCATGTTGGATTCTCATCGAAAGCCTGAAAATTCACGACTTTAGCAATAACCTTGTGTAAGGCACAACACTAATTTCTTTGCTTATACTGACATAGAAATAAAAAGGAAAACAGTATATTGTGACAACGAAAGACTCTGCAAAGTTCATTTAAGTAAAAAAAAAAAAAAAAGTATCATTGGGTCATCCAAAATGCTATTTTAAAACCGAGTCAAGGCCAGCTTGCAGATTTATATTTATCCCGCAGTATCACGTAACTATCAAAGTTAAACTTGTCTCCATCCCCTGTGTGAGCGAGTTTTTCTGACAGCCCGGGTTTTATTTCGGAACGTGGTGTATCAAAGTTTGCACAAAGTCTGACTGTTTCTTATCATTTTGTGAATTAACGCCAATCTTCAGTCAGTTCAAGTTTTCAAATCTTCTCTCGTATTGTAAAACATGACTCAAACTTGACGCAGTGGGGATTATGCTACTGAAAATGATTAGATATAAAACAGTCAAAGCTACCTTAACGAAGAAATGAAAAAAAAATATTATTGTCTGCAATCTACTGAGAAAATACCAACAAAACCACCTAAAATGTATAAACTGCTTCGTGCTATGAAAAACGTGCTATAGCTGTAAAAGACATCCCTTCCCGACCTGGCCCCATCCAGGGCTAGGTAACCTTTGGCACTCCAGATATTGTGCACTACATCTCCCATAATGCTCTAACAACCATAACACTGGCAAAGCATCAGGGTAAATGTAGTTCAGAAAATTTATAGTGCAGTAGGTTGCCTCCCCAATCTAATCTAATACATTAACCTGGTTACTGCAGCACCATCGACAAGGCTGCAAAGCGAGGTCCACTGGCGCATGTCCAGTCCTATACATTAAGTGTGAAGGTAAAAAAAAAATTAAAAATGGGGACCCAAAACACTTTTGTCAGCAGGTGGAGCACCATTAGACTATATTTAAAAGAAGAAAAACTACCATAACAAGAGGACATAGTCTTAAATTAGAGGGACAAAGGTTTAAAAATAATATCAGGAAGTATTACTTTACTGTGAGGGTAGTGGATGCATGGAATAGCCTTCCAGCTGAAGTGGTAGAGGTTAACACAGTGAAGGAGTTTAAGCATGCGTGGGATAGGCATAAGGCTATCCTAACTATAAGATAAAGCCAGGGACTAATGAAAGTATTTAGAAAATTGGGCAGACTAGATGGGCCGAATGGTTCTTCTCTGCCGTCACATTCTATGTTTCTATGGTTTTATGTTAAGGAAACACATGAAATGTCATTCCATTCACAGCATTCTATGACATGACGCTACTGAACTGTCACATACGGGGTTTTAGATAACAACTGAAAAGATAGAGTACTAAATGGATAATCAGAAATAGTACAGCACAATAATCAGAGGCTCACTACCCATGACACAAACATAATAGAAAACTCAATACAGTGAACAGAGTAATTAAAATGAGTAGTGCAATCTAATATTAAATTATACGTGTGTGCATTAATTAATGAATTCTATAAGTAACCTATGAAAAGGCACATGGATTACACAATAGTACATTTACATATGACCACAAGTATACACAGTGCCAGTTAAGGTCTGCATTGCGATGAATTTGAGACACTTTCCCCTTCGCTCTTATGCTGGTCCTCAGCCACTGCAGAAACAAATTTCTCCAACTGAGCTGAGGACAGTACATGGGGTGACTGAAGAATAAAGTCACCCCATCTTTACTATTAAAAGAGAGAGAACTAATAGAAACATAGAAACATAGACTGTGACGGCAGATAAGAACCATTCGGCCCATCTAGTCTGCCCAATTTTCTAAATACTTTCATTAGTCCCTGGCCTTATCTTATAGCTAGGATAGCCTAATGCCTATCCCACGCATGCTTAAACTCCTTTACTGTGTTAACCTCTACCACTTCAGCTGGAAGGCTATTCCATGCATTCACTACCTGTTCTGTAAAGTAATCCCTGCCTTTACTATGAAAAGTGCTGTTAAGGACAGTTGTGTGAGAAGGAATTAATCTCTTGATAAAGGACACTTTAACCATTAAATCCACTACATCTTAGTGTATTGGTGCATAGACCCTGTCAGCAGTGGTGTATTTAGGATTTGTACTGCCCTAGGCAGGACAGTGCTCGGGCACCCCCCCCCCCAATTTAAATTTCCCCCAACCCTTCCTGTGAAGGCCACACTTTGACTGACAGACGCTCACTCACTGACAGACGCTCACTCACTGACAGATGCATACACTCATTGACAGACACACACTCTCATATACACTGACAAACAATGACATACACGCGCTCACTGATTTGACACACTGATAGACAGACATGCACTTACTCAGGCACACGCACTGACTGACACATACACACTGACTGACAGACACACACTCACTGACAGACTCACACTCACTCAAATTCACTGACACACACATTCACTGACACACACACTCAAATTCACTGACACACACACTCACTGACAGATACACACACTCACTCAAATTCACTGACACACACATTCACTGACACACACTCACTCACATTCACTGACACACACATTCACTCACACTAACAGACACACACTCACATTCACACACATTTCCCCACACACGGAATTATTATTATTTTTTTAAAATTTAAATCCACCCAGCCTCCCTACGTTTGGGATAGCTGGGTGGATTTTTCACCTGGGGTCCAGTGGGGCTGGTGGGCAGGAAGGCGGATGGATGTGCAGCTTTCAGCAAGGGAGCACTTTCCCCTGAGCTCTCTGCTCAGCTCCCTCGCACGCCGCAGAGTGATACCGGTAGCCGGAATATGACGTCATATTCTGGCTCCCGGCATTATTGCGGGTCGCGCGAGGGAGCTCAGGGGAAAATACTCCCTTGCTGCCAGCCCGAGAAACAACCGGCTGCTGCCCTGGGGGAGCCCAAAGGTGGCCAGGTGGCCAGCTCTTGGGCTTCCAAAAAACGAGGCAAACAAGGTATTTGCCTGGGCATTTGGAGGCTGCGAATTTTTGCCGCCCCCTGGAAATTGCCGCCCAAGGCAAATGCCTTGTTTGCCTTGCGGTAGACACATCCCTGCCTGTCAGTCTAACAGTCTGACAATTGTAAATATTGACATTTCTCGGGAACAGCGATGTTTACATTTGTTAGTCAGAATATCTCAAGTAGCTCTCAATCAGACATCCACTAGGGGCACTTCCTTCTTCTTCTTATCATTGGCATGTATACAATGCAATGTGATGAGATGTCCAGGCTCTGGTGTTATGGCTGAAAAGGAACACTATAATGTCAAGAATACAAAAATGTATTCCTAACACTATAGTAAGATCACTATTTGGACCCCCAGGCCCCTCTGTTTCCTTTAAAAGTTGAGATTACTCACCTTATTTCTAGCGCCAAGTGATCGTCTCCTTGGCTGAGCTCATCAAATGTGATAATCTGAGCTAATCCAAGGCTATTGCGCATGTGCGGCAAAATGCCATAATTTGATAATCAGCATCTCCTCATAGAGAAACATTGAATCAATTTATCTCTATGAGGAAAGTTCAGCACGAACCATCTCAGTGACTGCCACTAGAGGTGGTACTGTGAATGCTTACATTAGAAAGCCAGCAGGGGCAGGCTATACACACCAGAACAACTACATTAAGCTGTGGCTGTTCTGATGAAAACAGTGTCCTTTTAATGCTGTTTGGTGGAGTAAAAGTACATAATAGTTGTGTGTTTTTTCTCCTCTGTCATTATATTTTTCTACAAATATTCAGCTTGAAAATTCTTAGAACAACAGATACAAGAATTGCTCTTTAACCTTCGAGGAGTGGAAGCACTGTTTTACAGAATAATGAAAAAACTAAAACGGGTTTTATAACATGTCTCAGATCAGTGCACTCCGGGTTGGAAAGGGTTAATTTCATGGGTCACACTTCACATAACGCGGCAGGTGCAGCTCTCAACACGGAATTATCTGTCACTTTCGTAAGTAAGTATAGATTAAAGAACGTATTCTATGTTTTAGCAATATTTCATAATATTCAAAACAGATCACCAATTTGTATACTGCAGAGCTAAGATTTTGAGTTTTTGACTGAAAAAAAAACCCCACACAGCTGTTGTCAGTGGAAAAAAAAATGTATATTGTGCCAAACCTTAATATACATTATGTGGTTCATTCACCAAACACCGAATTCAAGGAAACAAATCCAAGTAACAAAATCCAGAACTAAATAGCCGAGCTCGGACGGTAGCCCTACCGTGTTATTTAGGCAGCTATGACGTTGATCACAATCCTGTGTATGTTCTCATTTAATAGTTTCTGTACAAGAGCCAATAAAGCTTGTTTGTTTTTAACACAATTACAATCCATACTGAGGGTAGTGGTGTTGGGGAGACAGGCTTGGAGTCTATGGTGAGGCCTAATAGAAATCAGTTGTTGGGGGATTCCATTATAAGAGGTGTGGAGATGGACAATGGTGGTCTTGTGAGGTGTCTTCCAGGAGCAACTGCTCACAGAGACAGGAGACGTATCTGTAATATTGTTAAGCAAGCAAAGCAGGAAGGGGAATTGGATGTACTTGTCCATCTAGGGACAAATGACTTGGCTTGCAATGAGGTTTCAGAGGTTAAGGAAGTGTTTTTGCCAATGATATACGGCAGGTTGCTTCCACACTGTCATTCTCTGAAGTTCTGCCTGTGCATAACACTCAGAACGACAGGCGGATGCGTATTAGGGACTTTAATTTGTGGCTTGGTGAATGGTGTCGGGAGCAAGGATTTGGCTTCATTTCTCATGGTAGCTCTGTTTGGAATGGAAATAAACTGTACAAAAAAATATGGTTTGCATCTTTCTCAAAAGGGAACAAATGTTCTCAGTGAGCAGTTCAGAGGTTTTGCTAGGATATATTTAAACTGGGGGAGGGGGCAAAAGGGTGATAAAACATCAATCCAATTGTCCCCCAAAACAAGGACAGAAGGTGCCTGTAGCAAGTGTGTTAAAAAATGATAAGCTTAGAGTCATGTCTACAAATGTTCAAGGTTTAGGGAATAAGATCCATGAACTTGTGGCAATAATGGCAACTGATAGTGTAGATTTAGTCGCTGTTACTGAGACATGGTATAATGAGAAAAATGACTGGGACATAGCAATACCAGGGTACTCTTTATATAGAAAAAACAGGGAAGGCAAGAAAGGGGGAGAGGTGTGCCCTGTATGTGAAGGATAGCATAAAATCTAGCATAATAAAAGTTAGTGAGGCGAACATAGAGTCCGTTTGGGTTACATTAGAATTTGGTAATCACACAGTAACTCATGTAGGTGTGATTTATAGGCCCCCAGGACAAATTGAAGAGTTAGATAATCTACTAGTTGAGGAAATAGCTAAAATGACAATGAAGGGGGAAGTTATCATCATGGGTGACTTTAATCTTCCTGATGTGAATTGGAAAACAAAAATAGCTGCTTGTGCCAGAAGCACACATATTCTAAACTCCCTACTGGGATTGTCTCTAAAACAAGTCGTTGAGGCCATACTAGATTTAGTGTTAACAAATGGAGATTTGGTATCAGATATTACTGTAGGTGAAAGTTTAGGATCCAGTGATCATCAGTCAGTGTGGTTTAATATAAGAACAGTGACTGTCACACCACACAAAAACAAAAGTTTTAGACTTTAGAAAAACAGACTTTTCTAAAATTAGAATATGGGTAGAGGAGTCATTATCAGACTGGAGCAATTTAAATGGAGTCCAAGAGAAATGGGATTATTTAAAAGTTGCACTACTGGAGGCAACAGAAAATTGCATTAGGCTTGTCAGTAAAAGCAAAAAATTCAAGAAACCACTGTGGTACTCCGCAGATGTGGCCAAAATAGTAAAAAACTAAAATTTAGCATTTAGTAATTATAAAAAAAACCAGAGTGAGGAAAACAGAATGATCTATAAGATTAGGCAGAAAGAGGCTAAGCAAGTTATAAGAGCTTCCAAATCACACAAAGAAGAGAAAATAGCACAGTCAGTAAAAAAGGGGGACAAAACTTTTTTTAGATATATAAATGAGAAAAGAAAAGTAAAACAAGGATTAGTTGGATTAAAAACAAAATAAGGAATGTGACAGACCCATCTGTCTGGATTATAACTGCTTTGTTCGTCTGTTTTGCCGTTTTCATGAATTTCCCCGTTCGTATGCTTTGTTTAAGGGAATGTCGGTTTTGTCGAACGGAACTACCGAACGGACGGCCACCCAGAAGAGAAGTGTGCTGCTGGTTAACCTATTGATCCCAATTAGAACGTTGCGGTTAACCACAGACACTTCTCAATTAAAAACCGAATGCCGGGTGGTCGTCGTTCGTATGTCGACCACGAGGCGGCGGCCATTTTGTCCATGCGAACGACCAGCGGTGTTCAACGATTATTTCATGGATCGGAAAACGGACACTTTTTCAGCCGAACACCGCTGAAGCCGTCGACCTCCCCTTCTCAATCGACAAAAGCATGCGAATGACAGCCGTTCGGGAGATTCAACCACACGAATGGACTTAACCCAGATAGCCGTCCCATGGAGTCAATCGCATACCGAAGAACTGAAAGAGACTTTGACTCCATGGCGATTGAACTGTGCGAATGGGATCTGAGCGCTATTCTCCAATAATGTGCCCTCAGATCCAGGCTATCTGGGGATATGCAAGACTGATGTAAAATGTTCAGCAGTTATTAAGTTATGGATTTTTGTGTGTTTTTGTAACTTGTATCTAAAATGGCGATTGCCTCTGCTCGGGGAGATAATTGAATTACTTCCCAATTATCCCCCGAGCAGAGGGGAGGGAACTGTACTGCATGCTGGGAATATTGTGGGGATGTATGTCCAGAATGTCCCCATGTCCCTCTGTGATTTCAGTCTCCCATTTGGTCCCCTAGGGGAGTGTCCACCAAGTGGGAGACCTGCATAAATACCGGGCAGGTAGCCCACAGTAAACCAGTTCGTGTTTTACCCTCAAAGCGGAGCTTGGTCTCGTTATTGGGGGGATTTGGATACCA
This sequence comes from Pelobates cultripes, assembly GCA_933207985.1. Lineage (NCBI taxonomy): Eukaryota > Metazoa > Chordata > Amphibia > Anura > Pelobatidae > Pelobates > Pelobates cultripes. Next base: position 14,939,837 of record OW240915.1, on the reverse strand, counting down.
GCGGCGAGAGACTGCTGATTTGGATTATTTGCCGCTTGGGAGAGATTGTCGTTCGGTTACTGATTGCCGTTCGTGGATTTGCGGCTCGTGAAGGGAATTCACCGTACAGGTACCGTTCGGGAGTTTGGAGTGTTCCCTGGCTGGCGGTTCGCATGGTTTTACTATACCCGCTACCCGACCCCATTAGTGCGAACGGGGAATACTCGCTAAACGGCGGTTTGTACATTTCAGTGCCGTAGGTACCGTAACAAGGAAGATATGTAGAAGAGGTTAAAGGTCTAGCTGACTGCCTCAATGAATATTTTTGTTCGGTATTTACAGATGAAAATGAAGGAAAGGGACCTCATTTAAGGAAAAGGATAAATTAGTCATTTATTACACGTGAGTTTACAGAGGAAGATGTTCTATTTCAACTGTCAAAAGTAAAGACAAATAAGTGGATGGGACCTGATGGAATACACCCAAAGCTGTTAAAAGAGCTTAGTGGTGTACTAGCAAAACCATTAACAGATTTATTTAACCATTTATTGTTAACAGGAGTAGTCCCAGAAGATTGGAAGTTAGCGAATGTTGTGCCCATTCACAAGAAAGGTAATAGGGAGGAGTCGGCCAAACTATAGGCCAGTAAGCCTTGCTTCAGTAGTAGTGGAAAGTGGTGGAAACCATGTTAAAGGATAGGATTGTTGAACATCCACAAACACATGGATTTCAAGATCAGAGACAACATGGGTTTACTTCAGGGAGATCATGCCAAACTAATCTTATTGATTTTTTTGATTGGGTAGCTAAAATTATAGATCAGGGTGGTGCAGTAGACATTGCTAACCTAAATTTCAGTAAGGCTTTTGACACTGTTGCACATAGAAGGCTTACCAATAAACTGCAATCTTTAAGTTTGGATTCCAATATTGTTGAATGGGTAAGGCAGTGGCTGAGTGACAGTCAACAGAGGGTTGTAGTCAATGAAGTATATTCGAAGCTTGGGCTTGTCACCAGTGGGGTACCTCAGGGATCTGTACTTGAACCTATTCTCTTTAATATTTTTATTAGTGATATTTCAGAAGGTCTTGATGGTAAGGTATGTCTTTTTGCTGATGATACTAAGATATGTAACAGGGTTGATGTTCCAGGAGGGATAAGCCAAATGGCAAATGATTTAGGTAAACTAGAAAAATGGTCAGAGTTGTGGCAACTGACATTTAATGTGGATAAGTGCAAGATAATGTATCTTGGACGTAAAAACCCAAGGGCAGAGTACAGAATATTTGATAGAGTCCTAACCTCAACATCTGAAGAAAGGAATTTAGGGGTGATTATTTCAGATGACTTAACTGCTATGTTTATAAAAAAAATGGGTTAACCCTTGCTGGACCTGGCACCCAGACCACTTCATTAAGCTGAAGTGGTCTGGGTGCCTAGAGTGGTCCTTTAAAGGTAGGCAGACAATGTAATAGAGCAGCAGGAAATGCTAGCAGAATGCTTGGTTGTATAGGGAGAGGTATTAGCAGTAGAGAGAGGGAAGTGCTCATGCCATTGTGCAGAACACTGGTGAGATCAGAGCTCTCCCTCCCCGGTCCGCAGGCACTGTGCGGGTAGCCGGCAGGGAGGGAGTGAGAGAGGACCCGGAGCTCAGCCTGCAGCTCCTCCAGGTCCTACTCTCGCGAGCACGGAGCTAGAGTTCACCTCACCACTGGGACCACCAGGGAATTCCCACAAGACCACCAGGGATCGAAATATGTCCCCCCTCCTCCCAGTAAAGGTAAGAAGGGAGGGGGGACATAAATACATTTATTTTAGTTAATTTTTTTTTAAAAGCCTCCCTACCCTCCTTCCCGCCATACACACACTACCCCCATACACACACTGCCCCACAAACACTGCCCCTATACACACACACAACACACACTGCCCCCCATATACACACACACTACACACACAGCCCCCATACACACACTACACACTCTGCCCCACAAACACTGCCCCCATACACACACTACACACACTGCCCCACAAACACTGCCCCCATGCACACACTACACACACTGCCCCACAAACACTGCCCCCATACACACACTACACACACTGCCCCACAAACACTGCCCCCATACACACACTACACACACTGCCCCACAAACACTGCCCCCATGCACACACTACACACACTGCCCCACAAACACTGCCCCCATGCACACACACACACACTGCCCCACAAACACTGTCCCCATACACACACTACACACACTGCCCCACAAACACTGCCCCCATACACACACTGCACACACTGCCCCACAAACACTGCCCCCATACACACACTGCACACACTGCCGCACAAACACTGTCCCCCATACACACACTACACACACTGCCCCACAAACACTGTCCCCCATACACACACTACACACACTGCCCCACAAACACTGCCCTCGCACACACACTACACACACTGCCCCACAAACACTGCCCCCATACACATACTACACACACTGTCCCCATACACACACTGCCCCACAAACACTCTGCCCGTTAACACACACACTGCAACCCTGACATACACTGCTGCCCTCACGCACTCGCACACACACTTCACCGCTCACACACACACACACACACACTGCAACCCTGACATACACTGCTGCCCTCACGCACTCGCACACACACTTCACCGCTCACACACACACACACACACTGCACCTTTCACACACATTTCACCCCTAACACATACCACTGCTCCTATGCCCTATATCCCAGCAGACCCCAGGTAAGTTGTCAAACTGTTCTTAAACGGTTTGACTACTTACTCTGGGATGGGATCTTGGCACTACTGGCGCCATAACTACTACACTGAGCTGTAGTGGTTATTGTGCCTGGATTATTTCTTTAAATAATCTACAAGTGCCCCTCCCGAGATCAGGCTCTGGATCCGCCACTGAACAGAACAGTGCTGTTTTGTACATTATTTGTACAACTACAGCTTAATGTAAATGTTCTGGTGAGTATAGTCAGCCCCTGCAGGGTTTTTGTAGTAAACACTGTTTTTGCTCCATCCTCTGCATGCAGACACTGAACTTTCCTCATAGAGATGCATTGATTCAATGTATCTCTATGAGGAGATGCTAACTGGCCAGGCTAGCGGGTGGCTCCACCCCTGCACGCCTTCATGGCAATCTCAGCCAATCCAACGCTTTGTTATAGGAAAGCATTGTGATTGGCCGAGATAATCATTTCTAGCCTTTCTGCTGTTTTAGGTGGAATATGTGTCCAATAATTCTCAAATTCTCAAAGTGTTCTTTATAAGTATTATTCATTAACCATTTATTCACCATATAGTTGTTTGTATGGATCATATAATACTAAACTGTAATCATATTTCTTATAAGATGGCTTTTTTAGCAATAAAATTAAATTTTTATACTGTTTCAATAGAACTAAAATGCTGCATCCCCTCTTTTGTTGTGTATCTCAATACTTTTCTTGTCGTGTCTCACTTTAAACCCAGCATCAGAAATGCCTGTAGGCATTTGATCATGTTAATCATGTTAATGGGGCACTCTAAACACCGTAACCACTACAGTACTTTGAAGCGGTTGAGGGGCTATTAACAAAAGGAGGTAATAGTTTCCTGATGCCTAGAAGTGCCAAAGTTAATATTCAAGAGGTTTTCACTTTCCATGGAGCAGTTTACAGTAAGTAATGTTTCCATGTAAATATTTGACCACAGAAATAAAACAGTTTAACACAGAAAAAACTGATGGTGATACAATGTTTTAAATGTTCACTGGCATGAAACATTATATCTCCTTTCTGCAGTGCAGAGCAAATAAGAATTTCTTGCAAACAAGGTTTGCTGTCTAAACAACCACCGACCAGGTCTGAAACAACTGTACTTCCTTTATTTACAAAACAGAATTTCATTTCACAAGACAAAGTTGCATGGAATGTTTTAGGTCTAAGCCTAACAAATTAAAAAAAAAACTTAAAGATTTTTCTTTACAACCGCTAAAATAAGCAAAACCTTTTTATTGCAAAAATTCTGGAGAATGGCTGTTGGTTAATTTACTTCTAGCGCACAGTGAGAGAGGAACTAGACAGACAGACAGGCAGTAAACGTAACATGGGAAAGTTCTAACAGGAAAATGTATTGTGTTTTTAATGCCGCAGAGAAATTATTCACAGAAACTACAGAATGGATAATGAACTGGAAATGCCATGAGAATTGTTCCTTTTCAAGATCTACTGCACTCGTCTTCTGATACTACAATAAAGGTCACATTAAATGGCAGCGAGACTAACGTTAAAAAACAGGTAGTGAAGGCGCTCATTATATGCATGGATCTGATCAGCTCGGAGGGAATAAATCTCACAGATCTGGTAAATAGAAACCCAGGTGCTGCATCACAGGCAAATGTAGAAAACGCTGGAAGGGACATTCCAGGAACCATACGTACAAACATACAAAATGTATGGAATCCTGGAATGACCTCCCGAGATGCGTGCGCTTGTTAATAAGTGTATGATAGTGGGAGAAAGGTATTTTGGAGAAGTAATGTTAACTCCTAAACTTCCAAATAAAAATTGTAGAGTAAACAGTAGACTAAGGAACAACCTAACAGAATAAAAAAAGGACACAATTGGAAAACAAACGAATAACATAAATACCAAGATTGAATGACAAAATCCGATGCATCAAAGAACAGTTTGACATAAAAGACGAATGCAAATTATGTAATAACTGAACCGCAACTGTCTACCCTTTTTTTTTTCTGTACCCCTACTCCAAAATCAAAACCTTTATAAATAAAGAATTTATAAAAAAAAAAAAATTGTAGAGTAACATGAATATATAACATGAAAACACAGGATAAACCAGCAACGTCACAACACACGCCAGTTGTCATTGGTGGTGCAGGAGTCAATGTCCCTTAGTTGTGCACAGATCGGTCATAATGCTCCGTCGTGCTGTTCAGGTCACCCTTAAGGACGCGAGCAGGGCAAGTCTCTGTGAGTGAACAAGAGAGGGCAGGTAACTGTTGCCTGGGGGCAAGAAGAAACAATTGTCAATTGTCATTTTTATTCTTTTGTAGATACCTCTGTCTTGCATCAGTTACTAGTGATTTTTCTTTGGCTAGATCTTTCTTAATAGTCATACTTACCGCTATCACCGTCAAATCAGATCCTTCTCACAGAGAAGCACTGAGGACACAAGGAGTGCATGCGTCAATCTCCGTGATCTGTCAATCCAATGTTTCCCTGTGAGATTGAATCTTTGTTACTCTGGAGCCACTGGTGGCTGTCTGTCTAACAGCTACTAGTAGACATGTAAACTGTAAAATGTAAACCGTGCCTTTTCTGAGAAATCACTTTGTTAAGATAAAAATTAGGTGTTAGCATGTCTTAGCTGTAAAACCTAATAATCTTACATAAGATTATAGAGGGCATGCCATTTCTAGGACTGGGACAAATTATATAGGCTCACAATTTCCACTTACCACAAGCCACTGGCGAGTAGAAATTTATCCCAGGTGAGGTGAGTGTGCCATGGACATTCTTGGGATGCAGTGGCAAGTAGCTTTTATAGCCTGGTAAAGTCAAAGTAAAGTAGGACCTAAAATATGAAGCCCTGGAGGGATAGTGGGATTTATAAATAATATCTCAATTGCACATTGATCCGTACGCAAAGATACCCTCGATTCCATACACACAATGACAACCTAATTGCTCTTGTGGCAGAGACAGCTTTCACATTACAACAGTCCAACACAGCACAGACAAACTGAGCAATGGTAGGATGTGACTTTCACCACGCTCTGTCGGAAAGCAAGATGTGAAAGCTGTCTCTGCAACCAACACACAGAGACAGCTCGCTCCTCGTTGTGCATACCAAAGAGGATCTTCCATATCAACTCAAGTGCTGCCCCCTGCTGGTGCCAGATTATTGTCTAGCACCTTCTATAGGATTTACTTGTGTCATTCCACTATGTGTCTTCATTTCTTTTAGGAATGATCCCTCCTCATCCGCCCCTGCAGAATCCTTGTATCAACAAGCACACTACAAACAAAGCTAAACTTATAAAATAAGCATATCGGAAGACAGAACCTTTCAAACAATTACCTAAAATTACCTCTTTGCTAGAAATGCTAATTTTCTTTAACGTTCTTTTTGGATCAGCTCCAGAGCAGTTGCACATCTCCTTAGCATGTCGATTTAAGTGCTGCTTGAACAGGTGTGACTCTGTACTCACCGAGTTCAGAATATTTCCATTCCTGGGCAAGATGCCATTTTTTCGTACTTTGTCTAAACTCCTAATATAGATTTTATTATGACAAGGTGCAAGATGTCATGTTACAGGCTCTCAAATCTTTTCCGCTAGAAGCCGTTCAAACCTTGCGTTATTCTCTCTGATTTTATTAGGGGCTGGTTTGTGCCACCCTGGATGGGGTGCGTGCTGGCACAGTGCTATTAAATAACTGACCTCCATGCAACTACTTGCTTTACGTGTGTACTACGCAGGCCAGATCACCCACTGAATGTTACATTAATGTTTCAAATTAAGCTAGTTCTAGTTAAAAGATCAAGTTCAGAATTATTTTTTTTTAAAAGCAACCCGTACATTAGGCTATTTTTACTTTTTATGTTCCAGGAAGGTTGCATTTTATAACAGGTAGGTGTTCACCATTAGTTACTCTCACCTATGCATTCTCCGGTCACTGAACATGATTAGAATTCTAATTGCTTTGTTATTGGGGAAACACAAAGTAGTCACTCAGGACAACAGATCCAGTTTTAGATGTGTTAGTGTTATTCGATTTATCCTTGCAGTCCTTATTTTAAAAATAAAGATTTCTTGTAAGCAGGTCCTGGGTTGCAGGATGCCCCTTTCTATTGGGCACATGGGTAATTTGAATCTATGTAAATTAGCAATGAGATAAAGTGTTAAGTTGTAGCTGTAGGTTTATTTATGACCTGTCTAGAATTGCCCCAGTGGAGATTTATTAGTTGTATACATTCAACGTGACATTCTACAACTTCTCTACACCTACTGCATCATCTACAAGTAATCATCCCTTTGATGCATGTTTTCTGCATAAATAAAATGTACCTCACCTTATCTCTCGAAACCAACACGATACAAAGGGCAGACTTTCCTGCAGCAGTGAACTCCCGTGAAAATATATACATGAACGACACCATGCACAAGTGAAGGGAATCGGCACACATGCTGCTAATTATGATTTCAAGTTAATGATGGGCTAAAACAGCAGATTTATGGATATAAATATAAGCTTTACTGATAGAAAATCCATGTATAATTGTACGTCAAAGAGCAGGGATAGGAACATCAATGTTTTGCTGTAAAGAAACAAAATTAAAACACAATAAAAAAGAAAATCTTTGTAATTTTCTGTGTTAAACATGGATTCATTGTAGCGGATGGCACTGGACTGTCCTGAGAATTGCATAGGTTTTAACTGCATTCGTCTAAATGGCAGGTTATATGTGTATAAATGTATTGTATTCGTCTGATTGTTCGGTAGAATCATTCTAACAAATAAGGGAATGAAACTACCGAACAGTCAGACCTCCCCGGTGAGGTGTGCCTTCAATTACCCGTTGCAACATTGTTGCGAACGGGTAATTGACAAGCTGAGCAGTAGTCCTTTGTTCTTGGGGGTGGCCGCCATTCGGGAAAGCCATTTTAAAACTCCCGAACAGCGGTGTTTTGCCATCGAGTGTCTGGAACTCAAATCGGACACTCGACTAGGCGAACACCGCTGAGACCTCGACAAGCCCGGTCCGTTCGGTTCCAAACTACCGAACGGCCCCTCGTTCGGTAGACAGAAACAACCGAACAAGGGGATTCCGGAGAACCTTCCCTAGTCTCTGTAACTGGAGGCTTTCATGTTATTTATTCCCTTGTTCCAGGACCGACCGCAGGGCCCCATCGCATGGAACCCAATTCGGCTATTCTTTCCAGCGCGGTCGGTCATTTTATTCCCTCCATAAATTTCCCGAACCCCTGGTCATTGAAGTGGTCTGGGTGCAATGCCTCGGTCAGTTTAGCCCTGCAATTGTAATTATGGAGAAACTGCAATAATTACCTTGCACGGTTAACTCCACCTCTAGTGGCTGTCTCCCACAAAGCTACTACAGATGCTTCCGGGTTGTTAGGCGACTTTTGGTCACCTAACTGACGGTGGACGTCCTCATGCTATGCATGAGGACATCCAGCGTCAGCTAAAGCCCCATTGGAAAGCATTGTTTTAATGCTTTCCTTTGGGGTTGTCCTAATATGAACACGACCCTCGCATGCGCATTAGGTCATCAACGCCAGGGGAGGCGCAAAGGCAAAGCCTGACGGCAATGGATTCAGTTTAGTTACAAAAGGGTTTTTAACTCTTTCAACACCACAGGGGGGGAGAGGCGCGAGCAAGGATGGCAATATAGGCTAGGCCTACAGTTTTGTAATCCTAGCCTGTAGCTTTCCTTTAAAGTGTTAAAATCCAGCATGGAGTGTCCTTATAAATGCTGGTAGTAGATTTCCTTTAATCAGTGTTGTGTGTACAGTAAATAAAACACAGAAATCTAGGGATCAGAGACTTACAAAGCATGTGGTACTGTCCCATCAGAAGATAAAGAACAGACTGTTTCCAGCAGAACATAACGCACTGTGTCGTGATGGTAATTAGCCAGTCAATGGGCAATGCTAATGAAGATGAGAAAGCTAGAGATATAAGAGAGAGTACACAAAACAAATAAAAGGAGTAAATCATGAAACTGGTACAACATGAACTGCATGAAACAGGATC
>OW240915.1:14886091-14930932 GCA_933207985.1 Pelobates cultripes | reverse complement strand
AAACATTACAACGCGTGACAAAATGTTTTTGTAATAAACTGATAGAAACCAAAAGAATTTCCTCTATTTGTATTCTAGTAATAAACAGAATAATTAAAGGTGCACTTGAAGCACTAAACTGCTGCAATTTGTTGTAGTGGTTATGGTGTTCAGAGTTTTGGGTGCAGTATGTCCATTTTTTTTTAGAAAAAAACAATAGAGCGTTCATGGTACCCAAAGCACAGTATCTCATAATTCACTGAGATAATCTGTCAGTCTGTTTCAATTCCTCATTAATTGTCCAAAATTGGATGGCAGTGATAATCTGTGAATGTAGCTATAATCTGCAGTGATTTGGCCCATCTAGTCTGCCCAATTTTCTTAATACTTTAATTAGTCCCTGGCCTTATCTTATAGTTAGGCTAGCCTTATGCCTATCCCACGCATGCTTAAACTCCTTTACTGTGTTAACCTCTACCACTTCAGCTGGAAGCCTATTCCATGCATCCACTACCCTCTTAGTAAAGTAATACTTCCTGATATTATTTTTAAACCTTTGTCCCTCTAATTTAAGACTATGTCCTCTTGTTGTGGTAGTTTTTCTTCTTTTAAATATAGTCTCCTCCTTTACTGTGTTGATTACCTTTATGTATTTAAATGTTTCTATCATATCCCCCCTGTCTCGTCTTTCCTCCAAGCTATACATGTTAAGATCCTTTAACCTTTCCTGGTAAGTTTTATCCCGCAATCCATGAACCAGTTTAGTAGCCCTTCTCTGAACCCTCTCTAAGGTATCAATATCCTTCTGGAGATACGGTCTCCAGCACTGTGTACAATACTCCAAGTGAGGTCTCACCAGTGTTCCGTACAAAGGCATGAGCACTTCTCTCTTCTAAAATGGAAGACTGACACCACCATTACTATGCGCTGGCCATTGCGCCGGTCAGTTAGCAGAGAAGGAGCATAGAGAGGAGAGACACAAATAATATTTTGATTTCGGTGCAGTGTGTGCCCTGGCTGTGCCAGGATTGAACAAGATTGTGAAATGAATTGCTAAACCTGTAACATCCACTATGTTTAAAGGAAAACAGAGCCTCATCACATGAAAAGGTGAGCAGATGTTTTTAATGTTTTATTGTGTAATTTGCAAAAAAGGGACATTTCCCCTTCCAATCAATCAATATACACACAAACAATGCATGACTTATGTCCATGATATCAATAATTCAGTTGGTAGGAATACATAGGGGCGTATTCACTAAACAGCGATGGTAGTGAAGTGAAAACTACTTCGCATATTTCAGGTCACAGTTGCGGAATTGAACAATTCCCCGTTCACCGTCACTCACTGTATAGTGAACAGATCTCATTGTCATGTAGAAAATGTTAAGACTACTATCTTGTCAGTCACACTGTAGGTGTACTCTGCAAAAATAACAACATTTAAACACGGGTTCACTCCAGACTTTCCATAAATAAGTGACACCCACGCTATACGTTCCGTGTTTATAAATAACGCTCATGTGACTCTGGGGCATTTTATGATCTAAAAATAGACGGATGAGAATTGGCTGTCAAGGTTTTCCTCCATTTTACAGCAGTTGTTAAAGCAAATCTTTGATTTATAACTTAATACTGTGTAACAGAAAGCAGCAGTGGCGAAAGCTGGCAATCGAGTCTGGTGGACACAATTTTCCTGCAAACTCTTGTTAAACTGTTAATACCATCTCTTCCAACATGTCCGTCGTCCTTCAACTGTGCATTTGTGTCCTGGTGCCCAATAAAATATTAAATAATGCAGATTTTAGCAACCTATCTAGCATAATTTGCATGCAACATGGCGGTCCTGTTGCCTTTGATCTGTTTATCAAATATTGCAATAAATGCATTCCTACTTATTACATTGTTATTATTATTTTGTTTATTTAGTAACTACATACCTGAATCTATATCTCCTGTTGGCGTTGTGTTGGGTGTTGCATTCTTTCAGTGATGACCTTGTATCAATGTCAAGGTCAATTTAACGTTGCAGTTGTACCAATTAACAAACAGTACAGAGTGCAATAATATTTATGAATCGTTAAATAATAAATTGATTTTGAAAGTAGAATGGAGTTGAAAAGTACTGGACTAAAAATAAAACTGATTAATTATGTTTACCCCGGTGGGAGAGTACATTTTTGAAAGAAGTCGTGGGGTCAGATGAGTTGGGTTGTAAATGAATTGTGAGGAGGCAGAAGTGTGCTGGGGTCTGGAAGAAGGCTGAACTACGGATTGTCAGTGGGCGTTTGTGAATAGGTGAATAGCTTTGTGAATAGCATAATAGGTTTGTGAAAGTTACTGAGAATGGTGGCTGATTAGCTATGGTGAGGGAGTTTACGCCATTTAACATAATCAGGAGGCATCGCATGGGGGAAGGAGTAATGTAAGAGTTAAGGAGGTGAGAAAGTATTGCATATGAAGCATTTACGAGCACATTACACCCTCTATTATTTTCTGCTTCCCACCAGAGTGAATTATCCTGATCTCTACCTATATATAAAAATACCATATGCCTGCACGCCAGTAGAAAATGTCTTAAGGGCCCGGTGCAATAGCTGAAAATGATAGCACTATAAAGGACTTTTTAAGGGTGAATAAATATAACATAACTTTTATTCAGGTTATTTGCCAATAAAACCGATCAACGTTTCAATTCAAGATATGAACTTTCATTAGAACAATAAGAAAAGCGTGTATACAATGTTTAAATTGTTTAAATAGTGACACAGTGATTATCAAACACATTGCACATGGGTACTCACCACCTCTGACCCCAAGATTGCTGCCCGCAGCGGTCTCCTGTGCACGGGCAAAACTGACCCGGTACTGTTCAGTATGTATCATTACACCGCTGGCTCCTGTCTATGCGTTCCAGCTTGTTGCCGTGGGGATCGCTGGAACGCACATACGAAGTGCAAGGAGTTTGCATGGGTCTCGCTGTAGTCGGAAACTTTCGGGTTACCATGGCAATATAGGACGCGTCACAGGCAGCAAGCAGAGCCGTAGGGGGGATACTTCACCCCTATTCCAGAGGTGGTTGTATCATCCACATGCTAAACAAGGGTTTAATAAATAAAAAATTAATCTACACATGTAAAGTCCAAAGTTTAAAAACAATGCATTGTTCAACGGGGTAGTGACATTACAAATAAATATGTGAATATAGCTCTCTGAATCAATTCACATAATGATGGTCTAAATACTGTTTTTCTATACAGTGTATGGGGCCTGGAAGCTGAACCTTATACTGAATGCATGAAAGAATTCTGTGATTCGCTGATTGGATACTAGTCTTGTGGCCATGTTGCAAATACCATAAAGGCAACAAAGTATACATTTCAATATAATCAAGGATTGCAATATTGTTTACTCGCCAAATGGTTGGAAAAAAAAAAAAAAGAAAACCCTAGAGTACTATATCGGTGTCAAGAACCAACCATAATATGTGCAAGAACAGAAGTGTCTTAAAGGAGAAGTAGGTGTTTTCCAGAAGGAGGTCCCAGGAGACAGGTGGGATACCAGAAACATGTGCCCCACTCCCTCTCCTATATAAGCATGCTCAGACCTTCTATCTTTGCTCAATATTCTGTCCTCCAGAGTCCTATCAAGTTGTTCCCTGTTCCGGTCTGCTTATCTGATATGCGACCTCTGGCTTGTGCTACGTTTATGATCCTTCACTGCCTGAACCAACTCTTTTGCCTTTCTGACTTTGTCTCTGCCTTATCCTTGTCCGTACTTCGTTTTGAGCAACTAAAGTTTTGAACAACTAAACTGCATATTGGGCTCTATCTACTAAATCGTGACAAAAAAATTGCGGCTGATTTCCGTGGGAGCCTTTATGAGTGCGGTAAAACTCTTTTTTTCTTTAATTCCACCTGAGCTAAGTCCCTGCCACCTTTAACAGTCTCTCTCATTGTCTTGCATAAAAGAGCTTTGAATGTCACTCTGTGCATGTACACCACGACTAGTGTTTTTCACTGAATGGAGGTACTAGTAAGGTACCCAATCACATAGTCACTTTGTGTGAATCACAATTGAGGGAAAGTACACCGCAAGCTCATGATAAGCCACACTTATTACATTCTCACATATGTTTTTGCTGTTGATACACAAGAAGGCAAAAAAACCCAGTCCGAAGGGCTTCCAATTGGTCAACAATCTTGGAAAAAATTCCCCCCAGAATGGCAGTCAGATCTCTTCTTGGATCAAGCAGCTATTACCCCACTAATTTAAAAATGATATCCCTGTATGTTATGTTTTTGGAAGTATTTATCAAATTGCTATTTAAACATCTGTATGGACTCTGATAAAACCACCTCTTCAGGCAGAGAATTCCATATCCTTATTATTCTTACTGTAAAGAAAACTTTCCTTTGCCTTAGACTAAATCTCTTATATAAATAAACTTATACTGCTTTAAACACCCATACACTTACAGAAGCACTTGGCATATTGTCATGAAGTCCATGATCCTGGCACGCTTGACACGCCCCTTTAATGACAGGCAGGATGTATGTACCTCTAAGAACACAGGCAAGCCCACCCATCAGCCCTGTCCCACCCACTCCATCCCCTATCCCGATATCTGACCTGCCAAAGGTAGCAGGTCTTCACTGAAACTGCTGCCAAGTGGTAAACTACTTATCATATAAAGATTGCCAGGCATGTCCTGGTATAGTGAAACCTCACTGAGGAGGCTGCAAATCTCGGAAATTTGCTGCAAATTCGGTTACTTCAAAGATGAGCTAATGTTTATTTAATTCCTCATCTACAACTTGCATTAACACAGCTGTCATGCCATTGGCACTACAAGGATTAATGACATGACAAGAATGACGCACATGCTATAACTTCCTTTGGCGCCAACTTTCAGAAAAACGGGTTGGGAAGATTGCTGTTCGTCTTGTTGGTGTCAATATTTCGCACGGTTAGTTTGTTGCAAAACGCTTCCTTGATAACTTGTTTGAATTTGAAAGCTGCTGTTAGTAAGTCCTGCCAATGGGGTTCCAAAGTCTGTGCTACTGTACCTAGGCAACAATCACACACTGGAAACATTCCAAAAACAAGGCTTTAAAACATACGGAGACCGCAAGCTCGATAATATAACCAGAGATAAGTTCAATGCTGCCACATGAATAGCAATTCTCACACTGACATTGATGTGAAAGTGTTATTCAATTAACAGAGATAAACGTATCTCTGGCCATATAGACTCAAAAGGGTTAACTATCTCACTATCTCTGCTTGTAAAACTACATTTCTAGTGGCTGTCTACCAGACAGCCACTAGAGGGACTTCCGGGTTGTTAGGCGACTTTTACGCATGGAGATGTCCAGCGTCTCCCAAAACACCATAGGAAAGCATTATACATGCTTTTCTATGGGGAAATCCCTAATGTGAGCGCAGCCTTTGCCGGGTATGTGCATAGGTCTCTCCTACTGGCTGACATCGGAGCCCAAGACTGAGTTAAGTGACAGAAGGTTTTTCTTTAACCCTTTCTGCACTTTGGGTGGGGGTCACCAGATAGCAGGGCACTATAGGGAGCTTTGTACGAGTAAAACAACATTGTTTTCCTGGCACTATAGTTTCCCTTTAAAGGAACACTCCAGTCACCAAAACCACTTTGTGTCAATAAAGTAGTTATGATACCCAGAGTCTCCCAACACTTTCCTACTTTGTGCTAAACTATTTTGGAAAGGCTCTAGGTGCCTGAAGTGGAGAACGCCCAGACACTGATCTGACATTCTCTCCTGTAATGCTTGAAAGATCCGTAGTATTTTCTCAAACAGCAGTGATGGTCTGAGAGCGTCAGCCTATTACTGGCACTCCAAGTGAGTCGTGTTTAAAAAAAAAAAAATCCCTGCTGCTCAAGCAAATGCTACTGAATTTTCCATTTTCAATAAAAGAGATAAATCCAGACCGACGTCTGTAGTAAATTGTTTTTACAATAGTTTAATTAATTATGTGTGCTGAGCCTAAACCTGGCTCCTACGATGCTAATAAGCCCATTTTAAACTGGACTGGAATAAAAGGCACCATTTTTAATTTCAACACATCAAATGGCTTTGAAATGTTGTCATGCCAATCGGATATTATACGGACCAGCTTTCATTAACCCTTTCATGATAGAAGTAGCCACTACAGTATTGATATTTATTTTTCTAAATCCTGTGTTTTTAAACCACTGGGAAAAGGCCACCAAAAAATGTAGTGGGAACGAGTACACTGTATTTATTATGCCTACTACTACCCACAACAAGCTGTTTACTGTATCATCACTACCTTCCTCCGTGCATTGGAGTTCTCTTTGCTACCGGAACATCTAATTAAAACGTAACTCTAAGCACCATAACCACTTATTCCTACTGAAGCTGTTATGGTGCACAATCCCTGTGTGTGCAGCATCTTTTTAAAAATAGTTTATTCCGGAGATAAATACTTTCTTTCTGTGTGTGCAGGGTGTTTCAGTCAGAGGGAACATTCTCTTCCTGGAACTGCAATATCAGTTTCGTGCAAGTTTTGCATTTGATGTCACGGTACACAGCACAAAAGAAGGCCGACGCTTTAGACGGGCTGCCCATTGCTGGGTGAGTTAAATTCAGAACCCGGCAATTTAGCTCTTAAACTCCCAAATAACATGACCTCTGTCCCTCCTAGGTGCAGAGTGAAAAAACACACATATACTGTTTGTAATTTATGTCCCATCGATGTGAGTGTAAGAAGGTACCTGCCCTTGCAGAACTACGATTCCTATCATGCTCAGTGACATTCTGGCTGAGACTAATGGGAGATGAAATATACATCTGATGTAATAGGGTAGTGAGACAATCACTTCTTAAGTAGCGTATGTGGAATAAAACTCCTATCAACCTCATCCAGCAGTTGGCAGAGCCTTATAAATTGTTCAGTTCACAATTGCTTTATTTAGCAAGTCACAGTTTTAATAGAAAAAATAAATTTTTTAAAATGGCACTTGAACTAATACCCCCTTAAATATGATTTCTTTTTATAGAAATCTATACATCGCAATAAAACCATCCATCCATCCATCATGAAAAGACGTTACATTGAAATTAGTTCTTAATGCTTCTTTATGAAATTGAGAATTTTCAATAGAATTGGGCATTCGTTATCGGATGAACACGTTTTTGGCAATTTGTCCATTCTCCTGAAACAAATAGAAATTACAACGAATGAAATGAAGACCGAACTGCTTGTTTTAGTTTATTTCAAAGGGAGCTAACAGCTCATGGGTCCCTCCTCGCAATATTTTAAAAAGGAAGTGGTGGGGAGCTATGCCGCTCCCTAAATCTCCCTCCATGCTCTCACCCATCCTATAGGAGTCAATATGATTCCATATCAGTATACGGGAGGTTAAATCCCTGCTGTTCCGCATGTAGGGACATGTCTACTAAACAGTGAGCAGCCACTGGATCATAAGAAAAGATTAGCGACTGGGCAGCTATTGCTGCCTACTTCCTAATCTGATAAAAGAGGACCTGGCACCAATGGTGGGGCATCTATTTAAATAACAGGGGGTAGGACATAGTGTCCCCCATGTCCCCACCCTGCCCACAAGTGCCCCTCTCTAGCCGCCCTTATTTACTAATAAGTATTTTTTACTTAGTATCACTAAGTAAAGAAAAGGAATGGCTTTTCCTAATTTTGGTTTATCAGCTTTTTAGTAGATAGCTCCCTGATCCTTGTAGGCTTGCCATAGGGATACTAATAAGGCATTATCTACTAAACAACTCCCTGATTTGGTACCCTTAAATATGGCAATCCCACAAGGGTACCAACTTAGGGAGTTATCTACTAAAAGGCTGCAAGATGCAGCCACGGCCCACGACACGGATCAGAATTCCATTTATCCGAATAAAATTCTTAAACTAAAATAATGGCCGAATTCCCCCCCCAAAAAAAGAAATCCAAAAACAAGTAAAAACGGATGAAATTCGGTTTGGACGCAACTACGTTTTTTTCAATCCAAATGTATTCAGATAAAATAAACAATTTGGCGGCGCCCAAGTCTAATACTCAACGTTAACATGGAAGCAAGTGCTTTGTAAAAACGCGTAGATCGTATTAAGTTGGACAGGCTGGTAGTGCAACCAATAAAAGGTGAGTTTTAAGAGTCCAGGAAATATTTGTGCAAGTTTTAGTAATTGCTGATTTTTTTTTTAATAATTAAACATTTAAAAAAATATATAAATTTTTTGCACAGAGAGTTTCCCTTAAAAGACTACTAGCTTGAACAGTTGTTTTGAATCGGATAACCGTATATAATCACTATCAGAATGACACAGTGATTATTTATTTATGAAAAGATATATTTTCCTTGTCATATAAATGTACCGTGTTACATAATTTAAGTCGGTGCACTATAAGAAAGAAAGGCAGAAGCAAGTCGAGTTAGATTTCACAATCGTACAAGATTGTTTCTTTCATAAACGGCTGATTAAACATTAAAAAACTAAATACAAAATACATGTAATTCTATATTTAATAAAGAGGATATAGACTGGCTGCAGCGAATGCAGGGTCACCTGGGACTAAACTTTGTTTCTCATTGTGTAAACACTGGTATGTCGTCAATCAGAATAATAGCTGGTTATTAAGAAGGCTTTAGTGCTGCTAACTTGGCACAGACAGTAGTTGCCCGGCATTTGCTTGTCATCGTGTTCTGTTGTAAGGAAGTTTGTGTACAGAAGGATCCAGTCTCACATGGGCTGCTGTGCCTGCCATGTGACCAATTACACGCTGTGTGTAAGGCGGTCTTGTGCGCAGTCACAATTATTTGTGGGTGAGGTTTTTTTCGTGTCCTCATGCTTCATGCGGAGACATAGCATGCGTCTGAGTCACTTAATGTCAGTCAGAGATCAGCGACTCCACCAAGCTATGAGATAGAGAGAAAAAAATGAAACTTCAGCCAGATTAGCATAGGCAACTTTCTGCACAGCCAGCATCACAGAAAGGGGTTTATTCACTAAACCCCAAATTGCAAACATTAGGCTAAAAGCGGTAACTATTTGGTTTGAAGTAATTATCAGATAAAGCAAAGTTTAAAGGGACACTATAGGCTCCCAGACCATTTCTTCTCATTAAAGTGTTACTGTGCCCCTTAGTCCTGCAATGTACATTTTTAAACTGACTTTGAATTTACTTTTTACTACTGACAAGTAATTATTTAGTGAATCAACCCCGGATGTTCTCTTAAAACCAACATCTAATAATATCTTCATATTACAAAACAGGAATATTTATAGAAATGTAACATACAAATTGAGCAAGTCAATTAGCCCTTTACAGTAAGGTATTTGGACAATCTCATTATATTGTGACAGCCGCACCTTACGAGAGGAGGGAGTTAATAAAACAAGTGATTTGTTTTTGTAACATAATGTACTCTCAATTAACTCAGATAGTTAACACTTTCATTACCAGAGTCGGCTGGAGTTGCAGCTCCAGCAGTGAAACTGTTAATCGACAATTCCTTCCCAATTTCTAGCAAAGACTCCAGGGGAATGTAGTTTAGTAGCAGCTGGAGAGCAACCTGTTAATTTTCAGTAATTGAAACCTTTTGTTCTGTAAACTGCTGGTTTGTTAAACAAGGTGACCAGCAGCGTTGTGTAATTAGCAGAGGTTTCGGGGTGCAGTGCTCATGGTTAATGCTGATTCTAGACATTTTTCATAAAGCTGGGACTTTATTTGCTCACAGTGTATTCTGTTACATTTACGGCATAAAGTTTGTACTATTTATAACAATGCCAGATTTTGGATTTTAGTCAAAATAACATACTAATATGACGAAAAACGTCTCTAAGTTTTAACTCATATCAGTAGCTGCTGATGATCCAAAAGACAATGTAAAAAAAAAAAAAAAGACACACACATGAAACCAGTTTTATATTTAAGTGTTCTTGCATAGCAAGACCACTTAATGTTATCTCACATATATATTCTTATTCTCATTATAGCAAAATTTGCCACCCTAACTCCTCCCACAGTTTTTACACTACATAGACAAAGATTTACCAAAACGTGCAGATTGTTCCCGATCGGATTGCTATTACTTTGTGGAACGTTTCGCCGAATGGTTCACGGAATATCGTCGTTTTTGTGGCGCAATTTGTCCCATAGGAATGAATGGCAAAGCTAGAGTGGGAGCTGGCAAAAGCTGAAAAATCAGGACATGATTTCTAAACTGCCACCACTCCCTTATTTTCAGGCCCACCTACACAAATCTTATATCAAAACGTTCAGCTATCTCTGCTGCCACTAAACATGTCAACGGCTAAACCATAGTCCTGATAGTTTTCACAATATAATCATTTGTTTGCAACTAACGCCGTCCATTGACTTTCATTGAAACTTCACTCTGCAAAGCTCAAATTTGAAGTGCAATTTCTAAACTGCGACTGTGCCTTCATTTTTAATACTTCAGAGACATACTATGCATCAAAATGTAGGTCTGGGTCTTGTGATTCTCACAATATAAAGCTCTTCACTGTAGGAGTTATAGTTTTTAAGATACGACCGTTTGAAGATGGCAACCACCAAAATACTCTGACCTGTCAATGCTGCAGCAGCAAGTGATGTCATAGACAGGGCCTTTTGAACACCTGCTAATGTTTTTATAAATGTATGGTTTAATGTAACTGTGCAACAACGTTGAAATTAAATGTGCTATATAAATGATAACAGTTACTCCGCCCACTCCAGTTGTAGACTACTGGTGGAGGCAAGAACACTTCACACAATTTCTTAATTTCTTAAAATCTGAAAGTTCTATTATAATGTCCATCAGATATAATCGGTTCTACAAACTGTTATTAAATTGACAGATAAGGCAATATAAGCAGCTTGGTGGATTGGTTATGTTGCCAATAGTCCCTGGGTGCTGTCTTCTGGTTCTTTGGCAAACTTCCATACTAGATGCTGACAACTACAATTCCCATCATACACTGCCAGCCAGTGGCAAAACTTGGGCTCTTCCCAGCACCCAGAGACTGCCACCTCCTCAACCTATTGAAAACATATAAATCACACTTCCCTGTTATCATTGTAAATTGTGTTCAATCTGAAAAATGGAGAGTGGCTGAGGGTACTGCATGTGGGGTAGCCATCACTCCCAGCCGAGCAGTGCTAAAAATCAACACTAATTATGCAGATGTTTGAATGAATTATGCATTCATTCTCGGGACAAGAATATAATTTTGCCTCTTTATAAATCACTGGTAAGACCCCATATTGAATATGCTGTGCAATTTTGGGCACCTGTTCTAAAGAAGGATATTATGGCAGTAGAAAAAGTGCAGAGGCGGGCTACAAAATTAATAAAAGGAATGGAACATATCGGCTATGAAGAAAGGTTAACAAATTTAAACCTATTTAGTTTAGAAAAACGTCGCCTGAGAGGGGATATGATAACATTATACAAATATATTCGGGGCCAATACAAACCATTGTGTGGAAATCTATTCACAAACCGGACTTTACATAGGACACGAGGCCATGAGTTTAGACTGGAAGAAAGAAGATTTCGTCTAAGGCAAAGGAAAGGTTTTTTTACTGTAAGAACAATCAGGATGTGGAATTCTCTGCCTGAGGAAGTGGTTTTATCAGAGTCCATACAGATGTTCAAACGGCTACTAGATGCATACTTGCAAGAACAGAATATTCAAGGATATAATCTTTCAATGTAGGGTAATAACTGCTTGATCCAAGGATAAATCTGACTGCCATTCTGGGGTCAAGAAGGAATTTTTTTCCTAGTTTGTTGCAAAATTGTGCTTCAAACTGGGTTTTTTTTGCCTTCTTTTGGATCAACAGCAAAAAACAAATGTGAGGTAGGCTGAACTTGATGGACGCAAGTCTCTTTTCAGCTATGGAACTATGTAACTATGATGTGTAAATTAACAAGGAGAGCGGGGTCCCTTTAAATAGCACTATCAATAATGATGGTGAGGTCCCTTCAATAAGCAGGTCTGTATGAACAAACTGATACTTTAGTATATTTACTAAACCAGGAATTAGTTGATAAATTAGCACAAGAAATGAAATCTCTAGTCCAAAATATCTGAATTGGAAAATAAAAGAAAATCAATTTTAAATTCAAATTTGCTTAAAATTCTTTATTTTGCTGACTAAAGCTAGTGCTGGAGTGCATTCTCCCCTAGCTCCAAATCGGCGGACAGGAAAGCGGGTGGTAGGGTTGGCAGGCACAGCGGAGGCGGGCAGCGAGGGATCTCTGATCTTCCTGCTCAGCTCCCTCACATGTCTCTCAGTGATGCCGGGGGCGGAGTGACGTCATATTCTGGCTCCGGCAGCACTGTGAGGCTCGCGAGGAAGCTGAGCAGAGAGAGAGCTCAGGGGAGAGTGCTCCCTCACCGCCCGCCTCAATTATCAGCAAATGCCAGCCTCTGGGGGATACTGAGGTGGCCAGCTGGCCAGTTCCTGGGCCCCCACGACAAGAGGCTGGCAGATTTTACCTTTTAGCTGATAACAATATGGGGAGTTGTTAGCGTAGAACTCACCTAAGAGGTTTTGCCTTGACGGGGCAGGTGAGCTTACTCTTAAATGGCTATTGGAGTGATACTATAAAGCCTCCAGTTTATTTAAGTGTGCGTATGGATTTGGGATAGTGGGCATGTCATTTTTAATTTCGATCTATGTATTTGGGCTGATATATATTGTAGTCGTTGCTGCCACCCACTATAAATTGGACTTTAAAGGACCACTATAGTGCCAGGAAAATATACTTGTTTTCCTGGCACTATAGTGCCTTGAGGGTGTCCCCACCCTCAGGGTCCCCCTCCCTCCGGGCTCTGGGGAGAGGAAGGGGTTAAACACTTACCTTTCTCCAGCACCGGGCGGGGAGCTTTCCTCCTCCTCTCCTTCTTCCTAGCGACGTCATCGGCTGAATGCGCAGCAGGAGCCGCGCGCGCATTCAGCCAGTCTCATAGGAAAGCATTCATAATGCTTTCCTATGGACGCTGGCGTCTTCTCACTGTGATTTTCACACAGCCACTAGAGGCTTTAGAGGCTGGATTAACCCTGAGTGTAAACAGCAGTTTCAGAGAAACTGCTATGTTTATAAAAAAAAAAAAAGGGTTAATCCTATCTGGACCTGGCACCCAGACCACTTCATTAAGCTGAAGTGGTCTGGGTGCCTATAGTGGTCCTTTAAGCTCAGGGTTAAATTGTGTGTGTTAATAAATGTTTCGCTGAATGCTGCACCCTCGGCCTGCCTCCATAGCCACACAGCCTCACTCCAGTATTGCGATTGCCTTAGCTGTGTATATACATTTATAAAGGAAGTCTTTCTGGCATGAGGGGGCGTGGCTAAGGGCTCAGGCTTATGGTGCTACATCTTGTAAAACGTCTAATTCTTTTGTGTAAAAGCTATAAAGATTTGAGCGTGCAAAAAATACAGCATATTAATTAGACCAAAATCTATCAAATGCATTAAAGTAGTATTGGTCCCTGGAGTGTCCCTATAACTGTGTTGCCTGTTTGCAGGAATCCAGAGACTGGATGAGACTGATCAGATTTACAGTCCACTGGTGAAGATTTATCCAGATAAAAAAACCAGAGGCAAAACTTTGTATTAGTTGTTTATCAGATTTGCATTTTTTTAATTTAAAGTTTGTCAAAATAATATTTTTTTTCCTTGCATCATGTGAATAAAATGTCCAACATCTGGTGCAGATTAGTAAACAAAGAGTTGCACACACCCACATCCCATGTGAAATGAGACTAGAAGTAAAACAAGGAAGTGCCGAATTTAATATCTATTACAATGTGTCCCTTTTAACTCGTTCCTCTCCTCTATCCTAAATGTAAGCGTCTCTGCAACAAATTGCGCTACTTAAATGCAAAAGACTGGGATTTCAATTCTAGATGCTGACAATTCCCAGCATACACTGCGAGCCAATGGGCTCATCGCGTTCTGCATATAAAAGGGTGTTTCTGAGTGCTCTGCATACGCAGGAGTGCATTTTATGGGAGTCAGTGCATGCGCAGAGCAAGCTGATTGGACACCAAAAGCCACTCTCTATGCAGAAGATGGAAGAGACTGATTTTTGCGCATGCGCATAGACTTTTGGCTTGTTATTTTAGACTGAGCAGGTATTTGCAAAAGTCTTTGTTTGAGCTTCAACTGCGATCTTAAAAATGTGATGAACAAATCCAGTCTGGCTATTTGCTCATTAATGTCTGCAGATTCTGCTATTAACCATAAACAAATAGTAGGTCAAAGTATAGCATTTTGGCTGCATATGAAATGCTGGACTGGAAATGGAAATGTACCAGAATTTGTTTAACCAAGAACTGAACGGCCAGTGTGAACAGCCAATCCTGGTGCTTCCATAGTAGTGATGTCCCGAACGGTTCGCCGAACATATGCGGTACATTTTGACCCTGTACCTCACAGTCAGCAGACACATTCCAGCCAATCAACAGCAGACCCTCCCACCTACTGGACAGCTCACTAAGAATGCAGCTTCACAATGAATGTAAAATGGATGCTGTCCAGGAGATGGGAGGGTTTGGGAGGGAGGGTCTGCTGCTGATTGGTTGGAATGTGTCTGCTGACTGTGAGGTACAGGGTCAAAGTTTACTCAATGATGACATAGGGGGTGGACCGAACAGTGCATATGTTCGCCATCCGCGGCAAACCGTTCGGCGAACCGTTCGGGACATCACTATTCCATAGATTTCTGGAGGAGATTTGCATAATGTGCCATAAACCATAACACCGCATCCTGAGTAGCCCATTCTTCACTTGATTGCAATTTTCTTCATTCATAAAAATCAATCAATAGAGCCATCTGGTCAATACAAGTGCATGTGGCTGCATTCATGGTTCTTTCATGAATTGTCAAGGACGTTGGGTTTGCTCATACACAGTTGAGTGTGGAATGGTCAAACATCACTCCATTAATTTTTCTTTTTTTTAAACAGTCTTTTTCTCTGCAGACCAGCTGTAAAATGAGTTCTTAATTATTCCCATGAATCCTGTAATACAGGCTGGGTTATTGCATTAATTACACCTCCCTCCTGTAATAAAAATTGTAAAGAACAGAAAAAAAATGGATAGCACTCCATAAATACACTCTATGCGTTATAGATTCAGACTGATATAATATTGCTTTTAATTGTACATAGAATTAATGAGCCTATTGGAAATATCACTCCGAATGGAGTAATTTCTCCAACTGAGCAACTTTAACATTTTGTTGTATTTTAGATTTAATTTTAATTTATTTATTGACTTTAAAAAAAAAATTCTCAATGCTTAGGGTTGGGAAGTTTGAAAACACTGTCATTGTGGTTTGAAACATGTTTGCATTATTGCCCTGCAGCCTTTTCCTTATCTGATCGACTGCTCTTGACTCTTTACAAAGGAAGTGATAAGGCAACTTCAGCAAAATACACTAGCTGGCAATGGGAACAAAAATAACCTCTATTGCAAAACTGCATTCATGTAGCAAAACAAAAGTGTCAAAATTAGACAAGGAAAAGAGTAAAACAAGGATGCTTACAATGAAAGTGATTTTATTGCAGCCATTTTATAATTGCCTGCATATTTCTAATGAGATGTTAAACTTTTTAAAAAATAATCTGGACTATGAAAGAGCATATACAGCTGTGCAACTTTTCTGACAGTAACAATTGAATAGCTTTTTTCTAAGAAGTGCAGTGAAGGTAGGTGTAAAATCAGCACAGTCATATTCTTATCTTAAAATGTCCTGAATGCTCAAAAACGGACCTCTTCCCATGATTCCTTGTCTGTGCATACTGGTATTAGCCATACGCTGGGAATCATGGGACATTTTACATTTGCATCGGATGCCAAGCTGTGCCAGCAGGCTTGTATTTAATAATGTAAATATCATTCAAAATGAACTATTTATTAGGAACCTAAAAGTAAAAGTGATAGCTAATTTAAGGGATTTTTAAAATGTGCATTAACCTCAGAAATGACAGTTCCTCTTCAAACAAGAGTATAACCTACTTCATGGGGATTTTTGAGATTGAATATTTATTTTCAATGTATCAAAGAGTTACTGAAAATGCTGTACCTTTTCTGTGATTATTAGTGGTGATGGTTTCCACAATATATTACTTTTGCGACGTCGCTGCAGTTTTTTCTTTTGTGTTACTTTTTTGTGTAGTATGTTTCCTGTATTAAAATATCCACCTTGTTGTACCAAAAAGGCCTTCTATTTTCGAATGTCGTTTAACTCCGTCTCCACTTTAATCTTGGTGTAGCAAGATGTATAATATTCTCAGAATATCCGAAGGTCTGATTTCATGTTCGTATCATGTTTGTTCTTATTTTAGAGTTCTTTTAAAAAAAACGACAACTTAAACTTATGCTTATTGGTTGTGTTTGATTAGCATTACATTTTAAATGACAATAATATAGAAAGCACAATTGTCAGGTGACTAGAAACCGATAGCAAGGACACATCGCAATCTCAAAACATGGTTTTAACATTCTATGGGTGCCCTTGGTAGGAAATGAGATAACAAACCAGGCCTGTTCTTTTGAGATAGAGAATGGGAAGACTCATTGAGCCATTTTTCTTTGCTTTGTTTTTCTCAAGACTTGTTGCCTAATTCCAATTACTGGGAAAGTCAGGACTATTGTGTTACAACAGGCAAATAAATAAAGTTAGTTCCTACTGGGGGACATGATGATTGTCGGTTAAAAAAATTAACTTAGTTAAACTCAGCAGACGTGAAGCGTCATCCTCTTGGCTGCCATCTTGTCAATGCAATTCCTGACAGCTTGGCATGCCAGGAATCGGTTCTCAATCTTTGTTACCATTACATTCTCACACATGTATTGCATGATAAGAGGCCTATGAATCCACCAATCAGTGAGATTAACAGTAATTATACAGGTTTTGCTTTAATTTGATTTTTTTTTCTTTTAGTTTATGCCTGTATACTGATCACATATTCTAAACTACAAGAACCCAAAAAGTGAGAACTTCTTATGGATCTTATTATATATGTGTAATGTTATCATGTTTTGTTAATAAAGAGCGGTTATTAAACTCTACACTGGGTGTCATTGGGGAATCGTCTTGTGGTAAGGGAAGCCAAAAGCCTTGACATTTTAGGATGGATCAAATACATTTGTCAAATAACAGTGCAGATCGTAGACAAAACATTTACTGATCAAACGACCAAAATAATAATATCCCCAGCCTACAGAAACAGACATTATAAAAAAAAAACTGGGTTTTAAAAGTGAATTTTTGCACAATTTTTTTTTTATTGTATTGTTTATAATGATATAATTGGAATTTCAAGAATTGAACAAACAAAAATGTGTAAAGGATAAGTTAATGTGTATTAAGTGACTCTAGGTTTATTTATGTATAAAATATTTTACCAGGATGGATACATTGAGATTTCTCTTGTTTTCAAGTATGTCCTGGGTCCGCAAAACATTGCATTGATACAATAGGATACAATATTACAAAAATACAATATACAAACTATATACACACACACACATAAATAAATTTAACACAGAACAGGTAATAAATATATTTAACCATGACAGGTGCATTCTGTATTGAGGTATATTGCCATAGATCTCTTAAAAGATTTTAGATTGAATGAAGATTTGACTGCGTCCCTGAGATTATTCCATAATTGTGGTGCTCTGTAGGAAAATGAGGATCGAGCCACTTTATTTTTGTATTGCGTTATGCTGTCGTGCTGGTACTGGATCGGAGGTTATAGGAGGTGGGAACAGCCGGGGAGAGCATTCTAATCAGGTAGGGTGGGAGCTTCCCAGAAAAGCTCCAAGAAATGGTTTAAGAACTCATCATAAAAATGATACGATTGAGACTTGAGTTTTTATGTCACATCTCATCCTACAATGACCCGCGCTGGTCCTTGAATTATTATTAATGGATACGTAAAGCAGACCTGTCATGTTTATTCTTTCTAGTTTAGGCCCACGGGTCCTTATAATTATACTCCCCTACTTGTCTGGTCTGATCACACAGAAGCGCTACTGTAGCTCAAATTGCTGAAAGACTTTTGCTGGCCATGATAGAAAGGTGTCAGAACACGCAGTGTATGGGGCTGCATGGCTACAGAACGGCTAAGGTGTGCATGATGACCCCTGGATGGGTCATTTATAAAAGTGAGAATTTCTAAATTTAAAAAATGCACAAGCTCAGCACAGCACACTGAAGTGAAATAAAAAAAAAAAAATAAGAAGAAAAAGTATCTTAACGTATCCACTTCCAAACAACTAGTGAAGGTAGAAATATGAAATAATACTTTGTTTCTCCTTTTTCACTAAATGAAATCGGAGACTGCGATCGTTTTAATTCCTGGCTGGCTTCATTTCCTGCTTCAGCTGGTGCTGCGTTCCAGAGTGTATCTGAGGTCTTTCCAGCTTCGTACAAGATGTTTCGCTGCCATCGCTGCGAGAGTTGCATACGGCGCTGCACGCACGTGAACCATGACATCATTTTCTGTTCTGTAGCACAAAAGAATGTTCAGCTCATCACATCACTCTGCTGGCAAATGCAATAGCCGTTCTTATCCTGCGTTCATCCTACAATCTGCCTGTGGGCTCAGCACTTACCAAGAGCTAACCCTTTAATAACCAAAAGTTCAGAAACACAATGCAATGATTAGACTGCATGTCTGAGATGTGGGTCTCTACTTATCTGTGGGTCTCTCTGTCAGTCCATCTAATTTATCTTTCCACCATGTGTCACATTGTCTATCTGTCCATCTAATGCATCTTCTCCATCATGTACCACATTGCCTGTCTCTCTGCCATCTAATGCATCTTCTCCATCATGTGTCACATTGCCTGTCTGTCTGTCCATCTAATGCATCTTCTACATCATGTACCACATTGCCTGTCTGTCTGTCCGTCCATCTAGTGCCTCTTCTCCTTCATGTGTCACATTGCCTGTCTGTCTGTCCATCTAATGCATCTTCTTCATCATGTGTCACATTGCCTGTCTGTCTGTCCATCTAATGCATCTTCTCCATCATGTACCACATTGCCTGTCTGTCCATCTAATGCATCTTCTCCATCCTGTGTCACATTGCCTGTCTGTCTGTCCGTCTAATGCATCTTCTCCATCATGTGTCACATTGCCTGTTTGTCTGTCCATCTAATGCATCTTCTCCATCATTTGTCATGTTGTCTGTCAGTTCATCTAATGCATCTTCTCCATCATGTGTCATATTGTCTGTCAGTCTGTCTATCTGAATGATCTATCCGTAGTTTATCCGTGTATTCCCTATTAATCAGTAAGATATGTCTGTAATCTTCATTTAGAGAATGCTATGTTTTTTAATAGAACTCCAGGACAGACAGGAAATTAGATAATCAGCTTAATTTGCTAATCAGAATTAGTTCTTGCTATAAAGTATATTCTGATGGTTAGAGATAAAATACAACATGTAATATGGTCAGGATTAATCAGAGTTAGGGATGTGCATGGGCAAAGAATTCGGTTTGGTTCCGAAATTCAGGTAAGTAAAAAAAATGACCAATGGCATTCGGTTCTGCACTTCGGAACTGCCGAACATTGTCACTTTCGGGAACTTCAGCACTTCGGACATTCGTAAGCATTCGAATGGCATGAAATTCCTATGAATGTACATTCGGAACGAAACAAATTACACATGTCTACAATTGGCTAAGGATGTTTGTCCGATGCAGTCATGCACTGTAGAGTCTGCGCAAGACTGAATGGGACAAACATCCCATGTCAGGTGGCGAAAGAGCAAAGTACATACTCTTGCAGCACTGCTCCCGCACACATGCTTCAGGGTTCGCTGGCAGCCGCGATGTGACACGTACAGGATATGACGTCATTGCACAAAAAGAATTAGCTAATTGGTCAAGATTCCTGTCATCATTCCCATAATTTGGCCAAGACAGACATGTGTTAAGTCCCGTGACCCCCCTGAGTTAGTAAGCTATACATTACTACCTGCCATATTTTATTTTGTACTTTTTGTAATAATAAAGAAGATATATTTTTCCTATACCTTTCTATTGACTTTGAAGACAGCAAGGAATGTGTGCAAAGTTTGTTGAATTGGCTGTTCCACCAAACATGGGACTGTTTGTGAGGTCTAAAAAAAAAAAAAAATGTATTTAATTTAGAAATTCAGATTGCACACACACTTCTATCCTGGAACTGAGGGACTCCATCTTAGATCTGCTACTTTCTGTCCTTCAAGGAAATACATGTTTGGGGAGAAACAATGTGCCTGGAGTCCCCTGGCGCCATCCCTTCATACAATGTTAAAAAAGGGCCCCTGCTACAAGTCAATCACCAGGAGCGAAACAGAGCCGGAGTGGAGGCACAAGGCCGAATGGCACAGAGATATAGGTAGGACACTCACACAAGACGAATGGCACTGCATCCACACAAACCACAAGGGACTCACAACATGCACCTCCCACATAGAGACCTCACGTAAATTAATATACAGATGGTATATGGTGCCTTCACGGCTTAAGAAAATATACCCCGACACAAGTGACAGATGCTGGAGATGCCTGACACAGGAAGGGACTATGCTCCACATCTGGTGGACATGTGATCTAGTTCAACCATACTGGAAGCAAATATCAGGGCTAATACAGGGAGCCACAGGGTGCATACTAGACCATAAAGCAGAAACATTTCTACTCCAACTCCTACCCACAGGCACGCCACACTGTATCACCAATCTCATATTCCTAACATTAACTGCAGCCTCCACATTATTAGAAAAACAGTTGAAAACCCCAAGGGTCCCATCCATAGCGGAGGTAGAAACGATGGTTACGACAACATTAGAATACGAAGGAATAATGTGGAACAAAACAAAAATGGGCAAGGGAAACGCCACAGCGAGAGCACTTTGGGCAACATATGCAGAAGGCCGAGACCCTAGCAATTCACAAGGGGCCATCGAAAGGGACAATACAGAATCAAATAAACAACACAAATCAAACTAACAAGGACATACAAGTTAACTTGTTATCCCAGTTATCCCTCCCCACCAGATACCCATTCCTACAGGTAGACAATAGGGGCACGAGCATACCCACCAACACAAGCACAATCTGGAAACAGATTAACCCTGGTAAAAGAAAAAGCAAAACCCACGAAGGGAAAGGACGAGCTAACCTCCCACATTCCCCCCGAGTGGAGATCAAGGCCACACAGCTCCAGAGCAGGGACCAGGGATGGGAGACAGGGTATCCCGAAGGACACAAGGTTCCCTAGAACGTTCAGGGAGGGCCGGAGAGCCATGGCAGGAGGGGAGAAAGATTCACTGCATGTACGATATACAACCAACACAGGGTAAAGGGGTACGAAAGTGGAGGGCCTCCTGACAAACCTCTTAAAACCTCTGCTAGCACTGACATACATCCCACCGTGTACCCACCCCTCTTGTCTTCTGTACCCCATCCCCATCCCAACACGATAAGAGGATGCAAATGTATCCATGAGCAAAAACTATGGAGATCATGAAAATATGATGAATCGAATGTGATGACACTTGCATGCTCCCCATCCCCTTTTTCCTTTCTGTACCCCAAAATCAATAAAAATTGTCAAATTAAAAAAAAAAAGGGCCCCTGGACACCTACAGCCCGGCCTTCACTGGAGGTGTGGCTAAAGCAGAGATTACACACTTCCTCTAGCCATACTGATAAATATCAGCAAAGGATGCTGTGATAGGCTGAAAGCAGTCAGCTGACACTCTTAGCCAATCACAGTCACCCATTGCTGCTTATGTAAATGCTTCCTCATTCGCCCAGGCAGCACAGAGGCTGCTGGGACTCTTGTTTAACATTAAGAATGTTAAAATACTGAATAAAAGGATTGCACCTGGGAACTCCAGACACTATAACTACTTCAATTAGATGAAGCTGTTGCAATGCCTA
Source organism: Pelobates cultripes (assembly GCA_933207985.1). Lineage (NCBI taxonomy): Eukaryota > Metazoa > Chordata > Amphibia > Anura > Pelobatidae > Pelobates > Pelobates cultripes. The sequence goes on along the minus strand of OW240915.1, from coordinate 14,908,959 downwards.
CAACTACAGTGTCCATTTAACGCATTATGTCCTGGATTGCGATGTCAGTTGCTAAATCTTTAAAAGAAAATAGACTATCAAAGGTTTATTCACTGGTATCATTTCTATAGCAGTGACTGTTCTCCTTTAAGGGAAGTTAAAATGGGTCTGACTGTGTTACCCAGTGTAAAAAATACAAAAGAATAGTGTGTTACCAAGGCGCTTAGTACGATATACAGTAAATATGAACAGCAGCTACCACTTTAAATAGGGACTCTCCACCCTATAAATAAACATAGAACATAAAGTGGACACTCAATGAGGAATTGGCAGAAAACCACCCCTGGTGTGCAAGTGGAGCGCTCAAATTGTAATACACTCACCCATATAGGTATATATACAAATGTATATGCAAACTTCAGAGATAGCATGTCTAGAACAAATATAAATACAAAAAAAAGATGGTGCAAATAACGTCACAAGATAGGTATAATAGTAAAGTGGTCTATATGAATTCACTCACATGACTCTGAGCCCTCTAGGATAGGCTCAGATCACAACAGCGGATGTGTACTTCTGGCGACACCAAACCCAAGAACGACTCTCTACCCGTCAGTAGATCCCTTGCATGGAAGAGGAACACAGGGGAGAAAAAAGAATCCTAGTGTAGCATGTCTCAATAATGGAGAATAAATGCACAATATTGGCTTCTCACCTGTTAAGGAGCCTTACACCTGGCTCCCAGTATACAGGTGTATGTGCCTTTAAGAAATAATTACATTGAGTATTAACACTGTGATACAACAGGTCATTTGAGAACACCAACACATGTGCTGATTACAATATGTTTTTTTCATTTCCTCTCTTTTTTTAACGATGTGAGGTATGGTTACATTTATTGGATTCCACTATGGGCGCTTGCCCACTTCTGTAATGGACTCTCTTGGGAAAAGTTGTCGGCGTAAAGACACGCCTCCTTTTTTGACGCGGCATGGACCATGTGAGCCGCCGTCAAACCGGAAGTAGACCGACAACCCGCGAGAATAGAAACATCTACAACTACTACGAAAAGGATTGGACAATTGGATTATTAGTGCACGAATCATGAGCAAGACCATGGTATTTAAACCACAAGCAGCAGTCAATACAACACCGATTGAGAAAGCTGTTTTAACACAGCGAAACCTGTCTCGGCTGGAAGATAAGAGAATTTTTACTCTTGATATATATTTTATTCACATATATATTTTTTTATTATATTTATATAATTTTGTTTATTTTTATTTGTATACTATTTACATATTAAATTCATTTTTAATTTAACACTCATCTTCCATTTCTGCTGCTAAAGAAGGGTGGTAGCCTCCTTAAAGGCACATACACCTGTATACTGGGAGCCAGGTGTAAGGCTCCTTAACAGGTGAGAAGCCAATATTGTGCATTTATTCTCCATTATTGAGACATGCTACACTAGGATTCTTTTTTCTCCCCTGTGTTCCTCTTCCATGCAAGGGATCTACTGACGGGTAGAGAGTCGTTCTTGGGTTTGGTGTCGCCAGAAGTACACATCCGCTGTTGTGATCTGAGCCTATCCTAGAGGGCTCAGAGTCATGTGAGTGAATTCATATAGACCACTTTACTATTATACCTATCTTGTGACGTTATTTGCACCATCTTTTTTTTTGTATTTATATTTGTTCTAGACACGCTATCTCTGAAGTTTGCATATACATTTGTATATATACCTATATGGGTGAGTGTAATACAATTTGAGCGCTCCACTTGCACACCAGGGGTGGTTTTCTGCCAATTCCTCATTGAGTGTCCACTTTATGTTCTGTGTTACCCAGTGTGCTTACACTGACAGCTCGACAAGTTACACACACACACACACACTCAGGAAGGGCTGCTGTAATCTATCACCCCGTCTCACGATTAAACCTGACACAATGATCACAGCTCAGCAGCCGCTGCAAGACAGCTTAATTGACATTCATACAGTTACTTCCTATATCAGAGAATGCAAAGCTAAGCTGAATGGCAGTTTAATGTAATCTATAATGTTCCAAATCAGAATGTACGCCTTCCTTTGCAGGGAATACATAGAACAATGAAGCATTGAGTCCGAGTGTTCACATAGTGTAATGCAATCCAACGAGTCTCCACTTTTCCTTCCTGAGGAAGAGGGCTGGGTGTGACATGGAGGTGGCAAATGGAACAGTTGAGCTGATTATGTCATATTAACCTTTAATGATATGAGCTGGCTCCGGCACGATTTATCAAATTGTTCACCTTATAAGGCTGAGGACGAATGCAGCCTTTAACTGTTAAAGGGACAGTCGCAGCCAGAATAAAATATTTTAAAGGGACACTATAGTCATCAGAACCACTATAGCGTAATGTAGTGGTTGTGGGGTGTATAGCATGTCTCTGCAGGACTTTTAATGTAAACACTGCCTCTTCAGACATATATAAGGATGAGGGAAGGTTAAAGGCAAGCTATGGGGCAAATGAATGCTCGATTTAATGTGTTATATTGGCAAAGAATTTAAATTATGCAAAACAAAAACAAATGGCAGTTCCTGCAAGATTGAGAAAATTGCCAAAGATCCACTCGCGCATGAGATGCCACGGGAGTCATACTGATTATAGACCTTAACTTAATATTTTTGGATAAGCTTTCCAATTAATTTAATATTTTTGTATAAACGTTTACAATGATGTTTCCAAAAAATTAGTAAAATATCAAAAATACATCATATATACAAAATAAATCCATACATAAAAAAATTATCAAAATATTAAAATTTTTTGTCAAAACAGTAGATCGTTTTAAAAGTTTATCCAAAAATGTTAAATCTTTTAAACAGTTTATCCAAAAACTATTATATCGAGGCCATGGTTAGATGTCTGTTACCATATTTCAATAAAATTCCAAAGCGGTGTCTAAGAGCTATTCATTAGGATTCCATCCGTATGAAAACTCAAAAGTAACACTGCCTCATTAAATTCAAATTCAAACAATGGATGGAGCAAAACAGCAACATTTACCTAAAGATCATTTAAAAAGGACTACACAAGAAGAGAACGCATTTTGTTCTCCATTTCTTATGACAGGTCAGCAAAAATTCAGCTTTTCACTAGCACGGAATTTATTCGCCATTTTATTGATCCCGTTTACTTGTTTTGGAGAATGCCTATTTATTTTCCTCATTCACACGTCCTTTTGTTCCTACAATGGCCATCACAGTCTGCCACACGCTCAGAGGATAATTGTTGCGCGGGGTCCGTCAGAACAAGAACAGCATTTATTCATTGTTCCTGCGTTTTCTACTTGCACTGCAGCTGCCGTACTTTGTACTTTTTGGGTACGAGTGCAACATAACTGCGGTGATTGCCAAGAAACTCTGCCAAAAAATTGTGTATGTAGCAGCTAAGCACATCCAGATGTTGGTTTTGTGTTTACGTCTTACATAATTTATTTTCACTGGAATTGCTGGAATACAAACAGACTTTCTAGAGATGTTACCGATCATTAAATAAGAAGGATATATCTACAGTAATCTCAACCAAGCCTCTGCAATCCATATGTTACAGTTAAGGTAGGTCGGGGTAGATGACAGGTAGCTATACAGCTGTTTGTCGAGCATCATTTAACACAATGTCACCATGAAACTGCAAAGCATTGTAGGAGTCACAGATTCAGGATTTTGGCTGCCATGACACAGACTATGCAAGCGGATGATGAAAACTAGGGTGACATTGCATCGGTGTTATAGGCAAATTCTCCACATGGCTAGTTTGCTTCTGTGCTCGTTTTGATTGCGATCATTTTATTTGGAACTTCTCCGAGTAGGGTGATGTGTGTTGCTCTCCTGAGCCCAATTAAATATGCGGTTTGTTCTGCGCCTTCACATTGTAGCAAAATGTGAATAATATGATGCGAACAATAAGACTGGTACGCTACATTTATAATTTATTTTAATTATTTATGCAATATTAATCATCAAGCCTCTTTTAGATATTGCTCTATCATAGACCTCATTTTATGAGTACAGACTATTTTCCTCCCTACATTCATGGTGTGTGTGCGCAGGGCCGGACTGGGAGAAAAATTCGGCCCGGGCATTTTTTTAACACAGCGGCCCACTAAAAAGGGGGCGGGGCAGAGGAGGTGTGTTTTGTCATCACCAATGACAAACACGCCTCCTCTCAAAGTGAGCATGTTGGTTCAATGCTCTTCCAGGGCAGACCATGCGCAGAGCTCTACTGAAGAGCTCTTGCATGAGAAAAAAGTCCTGTATTTGTTCTGCACAGTGCAAGCAAATTTAATAACATGCTTGCACTGTGTTTCCTTGCAACTTGTCTCTGGTGTCTATAAATGGATACCAGGAGATAAAAGGCCAGGAAAGAGTATTGTGCATGTATTTGGAGCCTGCTTGTGGTATTGCGTGTGTGTAGAGTGAGCTGGTCGTGGTGTGGTATTGTGTAATAAGGTCAGTTTTAGTCGTGTTGTGTTTGTGGTGTAATGTGATGCATATGTGGCTATGGGCTGTAGAGAATGTGTGTATTGGGGATATAGCAAGTGTGTGCATACAGGCTATAGTGTGTGTGTGTTTAGGGGTGTAGTATGTGTTTGCTTACAAGGAATCTAGTGTGTGTATAGGGGATCCAGAGTGTGTATGTTAAAGGACCACTATAGTGCCAGGAAAACATACTCGCATTTATAATGCTTTCTTATGGACCCTTGCGTGCTCTCACTGTGATTTTCATAGTGAAAAGCACGCAAGCACCTCTAGCGGCTGTCAATGAGACAGCTGCTAGAGGCTTTGGGGGAAGGCTTAACCCATTGATAAACATAGCAGTTTCTCTGAAACTGCTATGTTTATAAAACAATGGGTTAACCCTAGAAGGACCTGGCACCAAGACCACTTCATTAAGCTGAAGTGGTCTGGGTGGCTAATGTGGTCCTTTAAGAGTGTAGTGTGTGTGTGTGTGTGTAGATATATATATATATATATATTTGGAAGTATTGTGTATGTGTGTGGTGCAGTGTGTTGGGGGGGTTCTGTGTGTATGTGAGAGGTGCGGTGTGTGAGAGTGCCGTGTGTGTGTGATGTGTGTGAGAGTGCCGTGTGTGAGTGATGGGTGTGAGAGTGCTGTGTGTCAGTGATGGATGTGAGAGTGCTGTGTGAGAGTGCTGTGTGTCAGTGATGGATGTGAGAGTGCTGTGTGAGAGTGCTGTGTGTCAGTGATGGATGTGAGAGTGCTGTGTGAGAGTGTGCTGTGTGAGAGAGTGCTCTGAGAGTGCTGTGTGTGTGTGAGTGCTCTGTGAGAGTGCTGTGAGTGTGATGGGTGTGAGAGTGCTGTGTGAGTGTGATGGGTGTGAGAGTGCTGTGTGAGAGAGTGCTGTGTGTGAGAGTGCTGTGTGTGATGGGTGTGAGAGTGCTGTGTGTGATGGGTGTGAGAGTGCTGTGAGAGAGTGCTGTGTGTGATGGGTGTGAGAGAGTGCTGTATAAATGTTATTGTGTGTGTGTAGGGGGGGGTAAATAAAAAAACAGACACTATGTTCCCCCCCCCCTCCCTTCTTACCTTTAGCCTGGGAGGGGGGGTCCGGCACGCTGGAAGGCAGGGTGGTGGGGTTCCCTGGTGGTCCTCGTGGGTGAGTGAACTCTAGCCCGTGAGGCTAGAGTTCACTCTCGCGAGATCCGGTCGTTGCCATGGCAATGCGCCGGATCTCGCGAGAGGAACCCGGCGGAGCTGCAAATTAGAGCTCCGCCGGGTCCTCTCTCCAGGCTGGCTGGCTCCCTCCCTCTCCCCCTCCCCGCCGGCGGCCGCATGTGGGCCGGTGAGGGAGATCTTTGATCTCCCTACCGGCCCGTTGTGGCAAACAGCAGGGCCGGCGCTAGGAGAGTGCCGGCCCTGCAAAGACCGGCAGGGGAGATCCTGGGACCTCCCCTGCCGGCCTCAGCCCACGGCCACCGCGGCCCACCGGGCATTTGCCCGGTGTGCCCTATGGCCAGTCCGGGCCTGTGTGTGCGGATAGTAATAAGGCCATAGTAATAGCATGCGCTAAGTGTATCTAAGAATGAGTAAAAGTGCGAGACTCTGCGTTTATGTGTTCATTGCTTCTTATGGGCAGAGACTTTATTTAGGACACTATTTGTTCCAAAACAACTTTAGTTTAATGAAGCAGTTTTAGTGTATAGAACATGCCCCTGCAGTCTCATTGCTCAATACTCTGCCATTTAGGAGTTAAATCACTTTGTTTATGCAGCCCTAGTCACACCTCCCTGCACGTAACTTACACAGCCTTACTAAACACTTCCTGTAAAGAGACATCTAATGTTTATACTTCCTTTATTGCAACTATGGTTTAAGGTAGAATTTCTTATCTCCTGCTCTGTTAATAGCTTGCTAGAACCTTAAGGAGCCTGGTGTGTGATTAAAGTTCATTTTTCAGAGCAGGAGATAAAAACTTTTAGAGCAACTTACATCTGATTAAAAATAAAAATAAAACAGTTTTTTTGTGCAGGCTGTTTAATTTACAGCCAGGGGAGATGTTACTAGGGCTGCATGAACACAAATAAAAGAGATTTAACTCCTAAATGGCAGAGAATTTAGCAGTGAGACTGCAGGTGCATGATCTATACACTAAAACTGCTTCATTAAGCTAAAGTTTTTTAATGCTTACAGTATTAAAACAAGTTTAGCTCCCTGTACCCCGGCTGGGTACCTCTGTCAAGAATCGCTTCCTAGCTGAAACAGGGGGAAAACCGCAGCGCTTCTGCCCCCAGTCGCCGTGGCTTAACTGGGGTCTTCTAACCTCTCTGTCCTGGAGCCGTATAGGGGACTAGCTCTATCCACTCCCAGGGACTGGACGACACTCAGTCCTGGGAGCTCTAGTCCTTACAAGGACTTTCCTCGCTGAATCCTCCCCGCTGGAACAAGCTGGAACAGTGATTAGCCCTTTCCCCTCCCAGTAACCAGACAACACATAGTTCTGGGAGTACAAGCTGGAATGTTTTCATCTGGCCAGATGGCCTGCTTTTATACAATTTCAAACACAGTTAAGCACGCCCCTGACAATCTCACACAAACAGGATAATCCCTCACCTGGACCTGAGAGGGAACTACAACAAAACCCACAAAATACCCCCAAAGCACATACAAATCCCACAAAAGTTACATCTCCTGAAAACCCCCGATTTGGGTGATTAGATGTGCAGACCTCCTCGCTGCTTCCTAGTAATCCTTGAGTACTATAAGCACCGCACCGGACACCACAACCACAGTAGTCCCCAATTCCAGCGTTACAGCTTGGTTGGGGTCTCGCTGTCCTCCACCCATCCAGGACCCAAGACCAGGATCTAGCTTCCAGTGGGTAGACCTCTTCTAGTCCAGAGAGTAGAGCAGGGTGCTCTTACAAGAGCAAGTGATCATAACCCAGGGTAGTATAGTGATAAAGCAATTCCCATAGTAGATACAGCTGTTTCCCCCTACACATGAGAGGAGACTCTATGTTGAAGATAAGCAGGAACTCTTTAAAGGACCACTATAGTGCCAGGAAAACATACTCGTTTTCCTGGCACTATAGTGCTCTGAGGGTGCCCCCACCCTCAGGGACCACCTCCCGCCAGGCTCTGGGGAGAGGAAGGGGTTAAAATCTTACCGTTCTCCAGCGTCGGGCGGGGAGCTCTCCTCCTCCTCTCCGCCTCTTCTCCTCCTCTTCGGCTGAATGCGCATGTGCGGCAGGAGCTGCGCGCGCATTCAGCCAGTCTCATAGGAAAGCATTTATAATGCTTTCCTATGGACGCTTGCGTCTTCTCACTGTGATTTTCAAGAGACAGCCATTGGAGGCTGGATTAACCTATTTATAAACATAGCAGTTTCTCTGAAACTGCTGTGTTTATAAAAAAAATGGGTTAACCCTAGCTGGACCAGGCACACAGACCACTTCATTAAGCTGAAGTGGTCTGGGTGCCTAGAGTGGTCCTTTAATGGCAGCCACAAGTGGCCTTATATGGAGGGGTTTCCTAATACATATTCCAGGGGCATTCCCCACTGGACCTGAGAGGAGACTATGACAAAGTACACACTGTAATGACATTGGCTCTCAGGTCCAGGACACTCCCACAGAAAATAGGATTCTCTCTCCTCTGTGCCTGAGAGATAATGGAGTCAGGAACTGTACTAAACTCAATTACCTTCAGGCACAGAAAACATAACATAGTACCCCCAAAACACATGGAAACCCCAGAAAAGTCAAAACCCCTGATAGCCCTGATCTGGGGGACCAACATGTCCAAAAAATCTCCCAGATCAGTTCAGGGGTTTGGGTTTTTCATGGAAGTCATAGTTTTGACCGACCGTGCACATGGTCCTATGCCCAAAATAGTTCCAGGGAATTAGGGCTAACGGTCGGTCTCTCTTTCTGGAGTATAAAAGTACATAAATCACATACGTTTTTAAAGGGCTCATAGACTTTTGGCAAGAGGCTGGCCAGCAGGCCCCTCCAAGAGCCTGCGGCGAGGTTACTTTCGCCATATAGGTGTATACTGTTTTGACATATTCAGAAATCGACACGTGATGGCCTAAAGAAGTTGGGGTTAGTAAGTCACAGCTTTGACTTGGTATCACCTATGTGTTATCGCCAGTGTTTTTAGAATATCCTGGGAGGTACATTTTCCTTCTGTTATGGGTAAATGCAGATATTACAAGTTTTAGAATGAAATGTTGTATTTCTTAAACTGTGTCTTTAAGAGATATTGCAAACTGACAAGGTGTTAGAAATGAAACATATTGTTTTTCATAGATGTTTCTTTAACCGCTTAAGGACCAAACTTCTGGAATAAAAGGGAATCATGACATGTCACACACGTCATGTGTCCTTAAGGGGTTAAGCAATAACCTCAATGCATAATATGTTTACGCCATTTTGTCCCAGACGAATTACAATAACAATAATGCATAAACAAGCTTCAAGGCTCTTTCAGTACGTAATATACTGTGGTAACCTTAGTAGATACTTTAAGATGCCATCTTGAACTAAGTCAGGAAAATTCCATGACGTATACACCCATTAGTTATGGCCTTGTATTTTTGCCAAGGTAAGGGAGGTCCTAAAATGAAAAAAGTAAAAAAGTTAAATTTTCATATATGAACTACGGTAACTCTAAAATAGAGACACCTAAGATATAAATAGGTGTACTTTTAAATGTTAAGACACAGAGGAGAGACTTGGAGACAGACGCTGCTCCATCTTAAAAATGACAGAGAGGCTGACATGATGACATGTTCAGAAGGGTATGTTAACCTATTAATGATATTTGCAAGCATTTAGTTTAATCTTATAAACTCTGCTATAATGGATTTTATATGTCTATATATTTAAGACAAAACTTTATTGCCTCCAAGACAATCCTTATTTTATATTGTATTCTCAATTATTTATATATGTTAAATAGGGGATCTCTTACACTAACTATATAAAATTATGGCTAAGATATCTGTATGGTTAGCCCTGCTAAGTTCTATGCTTTAAGACATTATAGTGGTAAATAAGGGAACCAGCCGCGGTTACACTTCATGATAACTTTGCTGGGGGTTGGTTGTAGATGTCAATGGAGGGCTTTTCAACTCATGCCCAGAAGTGGGCTTTTTCATGACTTTATCTATCTATATGCAGTTTCACCACATGTTTTATAAACAAGATGACACAAACTGACACCTTTTATTTTTCCTGCATCAGACTCCAAGCAGTGGCGGATCCAGGGGGGAGTCACCGAGGCAATTGCTCCCTCTCCCCCCCAAAAGATAGTACTGTGCTCCCTCTCCCTTGCCTTCCCTCCGCTCTCCCCTGTAGGGCCGGCGCTATGCAAGCGCCAGCCCTACCATGTTCCTTCACATAGCACAGCCACAGCAACACTCCGAATCTCGCGAGAGTGAACTCTAGCCTGAGCTGCAGGCTTGTAGCCCATGGATCAGCGCAGCTAGGCGAGTGGGCCTTAACAGATCCAGGAGGTAGGCATAACAGCCAAAGGAAGTTGAGTAGCAGCTAGCAAGCCGGGTGGGGCATAACTATGATAGGAGTATTTATACCGGCCATTTTGTGAAGTGGCCATCTTAACTAAACTTACCTGTCAGTTGTCCTCCCACCCTCCTTGACTTTGGTTAGGTTATATGATTTTCCAGTTTTTTCACAGTGGCGGGGAATGGCCAGGTTAAATCGGGGGGTAGATGGAGGAGGAAGTGGGCATCCTGAGGTACAGTGTGGATTAGGCAGTGTTACACTTGGTTGGTAAGTTGAAGCCACTCGGTGGCTCTGAACCTGGGGATGTAGCAGTGTCTTGGTACACCCCTACAATTTAAATCTGGTGGAAATGTGGTCATATTGGAGGCCAGTTTCTGTGTTAATATGTTAATTAGATTGTTATTTATTGTTATTATTGTGTGGTCATTGCCAGGGGTATATTATGTATATGGGGGGGTGTTGGCTTTAATAATATTTGTTGGCAATTTTGTTATTCCTTAATTAATTAATTAATAAAACTGTGGACTAATATTTCCAACAGAGTTCCAACTCTTGCAAGAGTGAACTCTAGCCCTGGAGCTGCGGATTAGAATTCACTCTCACCACTGCGACCACCAGGGATTCCCCACGGACCACCAGGGATCGAGAAATGTCCCCCCTCCTCCCTCAGTAAAGGTAAGAAGGGGGGGGGACAAAAATGTATATTTGTTTCTTAAAATATTTTTTTAGTTTATAAAAAAAGCCCCGCTACCCTCCTTAACACACATTCACACATTTCCCCCCCATACACACTCTGTCCGAAACACACACACACATACACTGCCCCCACACACACATATGTAGCCCCCATACACAAATTGCCCCACACACCCTACACATTCACACACTACACTCCCCCACACACACACTGAACCTTTCACACACACACACTGCACCCCTCACACATTGAACCACTCACACACACCACTACTCCTATGCCCTACTACAGCCACATATCCCAGCAGACTCCAGGTAAGTTGTCAAGCTGTATACCTCTCACACACTACACCCCTCATACACATACACACTGTACCCCTCACACACACTGAACCCTTCACTTCTGGCACCATAACCACTACAGTGAGTAGTGAGTGCAGGCAATACAGTATTTATGTCCGTAAAACAATAAAAAGTTTCTTCCATACTGCCCTTTCCCTATATCTTTTATATCAAACATATTGCACTAAAGTGACTGTAAATTAGCTTTTAAAAAACCAAGAAGACTTTTAGTAAGGTTAGAGTTTTAACGGCTTGTTGCAACAGGAAACCTTAATTTAACACAATAAAATTGTCACTTTGTAAATGCTTCATATTTAATAGCATTGTTTGTCATAACGTGACAAATCAGAGCAGCAGTGAATTTGACACGATACGTCTCAGTCTGACACTTTGTATTCTGTATTCCTGTAGCATCATTTCACTCATTGCCCTGTGCCCACTGGCCATTATTAAGAGGCCCGGTTTTCCGTTTTAGTCATTGTGTACATCGGCTAGCAGAGAGGTAGCCAACAGGTTGCTGCTCAGCTGTTGTAATATATCGTGATCTCCAGCCAGCCTGTGTCAAGCCAAACGCTGAATAACAATCATCTGAGATACACTTTAACAGCAGACACATTCCTTTCTGGGCTCCGAACCACCAGTATACTCACAGACAGGAAAGGACCCATGTACAGAGCTGAACACTATGCTGGGGCTTTATAAATTACAACAAATAGTTTATTTTAAAAGTTCTAATTAATGTACTCATTAACATTAATAAAGAGACATTTGGAGATTAGTCCTAAATATGCAAATACAGACAATGCAACCTCTGTATTATAAAACCACAAGAAAGAAGATTGGCCCCCAATAAATCTGACAAAAGAGCTAACCAATAGAAATCTAGATGGACATTTAGAGCAGGTCTGTTACACTTTAGTGGGACTTTGATCTCCTTGCACTTTCCTGGTAGGTCAGCTGTCTGTCAGGTTAATTTATAACTACAATCACACATAGAAGCCAGCACCGCTTACATGCTCACTACAACTCCCGGCAAGCACAGCCACCCTAATGATGGCTCATCAGTTGGCATTCAGCCAATGAGTGCTAGCCAAATATGGACAGAATTGCCTATGTGCAAGTGTAATTTCAACAACAGCAATATATCGAGAGAGGGCCTGGGCCACGGGTGACGAAAGAGTCTCGGTTTTGGTCAAACAACTAGAAAAAAGCTTAATAGTGATATTCTGGCAATGGGGCTGGTTATGGTGTTTAGAGTACTCCATAATCTATAATAATGATGTGTGCAATCTGTTTATGGAGTCTATTATCCTGTTGAAATACGCATGCCCGAGTTCGGTGGGACAGCCCCGATTATCCTGTCCGTTGTCTCGAATTCAGGGAATTATACCCAACAAGCATAGCATGAGTGCATCATTACAGACGCTTGCGCTATGTTCCGGGTGCTAGGATGCTGCAGAAAGCACTGAAACAGTGCTCCCTACGCCGTCTGCGTGATATGGGCTGATCTGGCAAGATTGGCAGGCAGTCTGGTGTACATTCACACCAGGTTGATTTTTCTGGGAAGGTCTCCCCTTTTGGGCGTAGCCAGTAATGCGATCACATCACTGGCCCACCACCTTTACCCCTTCCCACTGATGCCCCAAATCCTGGAATGCCAAAGTTGGGAGGTATTAATACGTTAATTTGGGGTTTTTATAAATAAAACTACTTGTAAGTTACATTGCTACCAAACTACAACTGCTACAAATACCTGGACTGCCCATAATGGAGGAATTTGCACAGCTCTCTCATAGTAAACTGTAGAAGGAACAAGAATAGCCGAGCCTCTTCCTACTTTGGTGAGAGCTCACTGCAAATCCTGTTGGAACTTTTCTTATTTTTATTCTGCCTTTTTTAATATATTGCTTTAAAAAGTGAGGGCGGTATCGCCAGTCTGCAGTGTCCATTTAATATGATGATATTCTTAGTGGTCTGTAAATATGTAGCACAAATTTAAAAATAATGACTGCCTATAACTGCTTACTATTAAAATATTTTAAGAGACAGAAAATATAAAAAAATATCTTCTAAAAAATATTTTTGAATATGTGTCACCCATTTACCAATCCTCTAATCTTCCAGAATGTTTATGCAGAGAGACTGATTGCACATAGATCCTTGAACTTTGGAACGCCACCTGAATTGACACAGCCACATGAACACCGGTAATATATTCATATTCCCTAGGAATGAATACAAAAAAAACAAAAAAAAAAACTTTCACTGCTTCAGATATTTAGTTATTTACATAGTGACTTTCATAGTCTCATTTCGGTTTTGAAATATGGAAATAAACAAAAATTATCACCAACTAAATCCCCCCAAAACTCTTTTTTTTTTAATTCTCTATATTCTGCAGTTTTTGCATTCAGTGAGTGTTCGAATTTTGTAAAGTTTGTAAAGGTGTGTGAACCCCTAGGCTCAAGTACCACTAACATGACACATGGCCCCTTCAGAGGGACCTAATTCAAATAGGATATTAAACTACAAAAGGTGCAATTGTAAAGTTGAGTGAAGATTTTATGACAGTTGTCCTTTAAGAATGGTTTGACACTTTGCTCTCTCAGTCAGATCAAAGTAAAAATTCATACTCATGCCAACTCAAACCTTGTGAGGACATTATTCATTGGTTGAGTGTGTCAGCTGACGGATATAGTGGCTACAGTGCTTAGACTGTCCATTTAAAAGAATGATAAATCATTAGTCCTGTCATCATGTTCTAAGTAGCATTTAAATTAATTACATTTTATAGAAAAAGCATTTGGAATGTAAATGAGAAGCGCGGAAAAAATGAGACAGTTTATAAATGGATTAAATAATGAATGTAAAGCCATAAAAGGTACGGTGAAAAAAATACCTAATCAATTTAATCTTTTTTTCTGTTGAATATATCGGTTTCTGTTTTTTACAGTTAAGTAACAAAAGATGAAAAAAATGTTACAGGCAGCCTCCCCGTCCCTCTATTATTATTATTATTATTGGCATTCATATAGCGCCAACAGATACCGTAGCACTTTACAATATTTTGAGAGGGGGGGAATGTAACTATAAATAGAACAATTACAAAAAAAACTTACAGGAACGATAGGTTGAATAGGACCCTGCTCAAACAAGCTTACAGTCTATAGGAGGTGGGGTGTAAGACACGTTAGGACAGGAAATAGCAATCAAATATTGTAAAGCGCTACGGAATATGTTGGTGCTATATACATAGCAATAATAATAATAATAATACTGGGTCTTCTATGGAAATATTTATACGTTGATGTATTGCCATAATTGACGTTAAATAAACTTATTTCAAACAAAAATAATTTCATTTCCATAGAAACATTTTATCATTTGTCACGAGTCAATAATCTCCCCGTATGAGAAATAAAAGGCAGCAATTAGTCCTGAAAGGATTATATTCCAATTATAGATTCGGTTTACTGTTAACTAAAATATCTAATTAGGTAACTTTATCTCTTGGTAGAGTCTCACTAAATATAGAATGACATTTCTTGATGAAAAACACATTCTCGTGACTTTAGTTTTAAGTCCATCTCACAAAGAATGCATAAGGGGATGTACTGCTATGATTTCATACCGAGATCCCAGGATCTGAGATTTACTCATGGATGCTTAAAAAAAAAAAAGCAATGATCGCTGTAGTGGTTGTGGTTCTGGGAGTGCGGGAGTGGCGTCCTCTCATTGCAAGCAGTCAAGCTGTTTTAGAACGGTTAGACTTCTTACCTTGGGTTCCGCCTCGTGCAAATTCCTGCATGCACTACTTGCGACAGAGAGCTTTAAGCTCAAAAACAAATCCAAAATGATCTGACTATACACAAGGGGATACCATAAGCACTACAGCGACCTTTAAAATATTACTTACAAAATATATTAAAAATTTTTTAATGGAACCTATATTTACCATCAGTTATACTATGTTCTTAACTAAATTAAATTCCTAGAAATGTAACACTATAAAAAAGAAAAATACTATTTGTTAACATGAAGACTTAAAAAGAAACCCGTGACTGTCTGTACTTTATTTTACTGCCAAGACGCACCATCCCCCATTGAAGATATTCGAATGCTTTCAACAATTAATAATGCTTTCATTCTCATACACTTAAAATGATTAATTAAACAATGCATTATTGGCCCACTTGTTTTATTATACTTTATATTATACATACATACAGTATACATTCGATCTTTTAATTAACTATCCTTCCCCTCCTATCCATGTATTCTAGAACTATGCGTGAATTCAAAGGGGAGAGATCCAACAAGGCAAAACCGGTGATATTTCGGGTGCAAAATGCGAAGACAGTCTGGTGGTTTCCATGGTGATTGTTAGAAATAGCACCTGTTTGTTTCTTGATAAATCTCTCCCAAGATGTCATAACAATGCAGAACCCATGCCATTCAATGTAGCAGAGGGGCAGTATGGGTCACTGCATGATGAGATATCAGAGTAATGAATGAATCATAGCACTTTCCTATATTCATTCATAAGGGAGTGGAGCGGTGTTCCCTATTCACTGAATGTGCCTTCTGTGGGATCGCTATGTGCACAAACGATATCATATCTCTGAGTTTGTCATTAGCCTTCCCACAGGAGCACAGAAAGGGAGCATAATGGCTCATAGGTTAGACAAGGATCCCCGTAACCATGAATTTGCTTGGTCCCATTCACCATCCCTATGTGAAGAATGAAGGGGGGGGGGTTGCCTAGGGACCCTTGGGATCTTAATCCTTCTCTGAAAGGGAGTACTTCTATGAAGCTTTGCTCCCTCCGCTAGCTGATTCTGTGGTCGCATGAAAGACCATCTAGAATGAGTGAACTTTGACTTTTTTATACCGAGGAAGTTAAAAGGTCTCAAAGATAGCAGACGAAGAGCACAGGAATATTTGAGAAGGTGAATGAGGGGCTTTGAACAAGAAAGGAGAGAGCTATACTTTTGGTTAAAATCATCAGGGATATATTAAAGGTTCACTCCAGACCCCAAAAGCACTTCAGCTTGTGAAAAGCTTTATGTGTGAAGAGTGTGTCCTCTTTTTTAATTTTACAAAATGCGTAGATGTCAAAAGAAATTGGCACTTTTATAAATTAATGCCGCTACACTCCCTTGGGTGTCAATCACACACCCGGCCCTGTTACTTCCTGGTTTGTTTAGCTCAGTGAAACTAAACTTGCCCAGAGCACATTATTATTTATAGAGGGCCAGCAAATTCCATAGGGCTGTACAATGCCTTGCAAAGATTTAATGGGAAGTCTGTGATTGGAGAGCAACAGAAAGTCTGGGCGGGGTTAGAAGGGGAGGGCTTGTAAAGGCTGCAGACAAAAGATTTGCAGCTTTTGCAAACTGTTTTTTAGATATAATTCCAATGAAAAAATACATAATTAAATGCAGTATTTGATTGAGTGTATATCCAGGAAAGAGTGTAGGTTTTTTTGGACAGTGGACTGTCTTTAATGAAGAAGACTTTAGGAAAGCCTGGGGGAATAGCTAATGGTTTTACAAATAGATTTCAGGGGGGGAGCCTTTAAAAGAAAAGATACTGGGGGATCAAAAGCTTATGGGAGAAGAAGAACAGAAAATTGTTGAAATTTAAAATTTTGGGAGAGAATGAGAAATAAAGTGATGGATATTAGAGAAATAGAAAAATTAAAATGGTGACAAAAGAGAACAGAAGGGTAGATGCACGTCTAAGAGTATTCAGGAAACAGAGGAGGAAAAAGTGGGGAAAAAAACAGGACAAAAAAACCTGTTGGAACGGCCAGAAGTGTTTTTGCTCTGGGATTCCATGTAGCGTTTTCCCACCATTTAGTCACACGTACCACGCAGTGCCACTAAGACCTCTTTGGGACAGTTTAAGTTGTGGCATTTACCTACTATACTGCGAGCACACTACTTTATTACTAAGCTGGAAACATTCGTACAAAGAGAAATACAAGCTGTAAGAAAATGGCTACAGTGAGGTGAGATGGACACATTTTCACACTCTGCTATTTTGATCTGACATTTTCCAAATCCCTGCAGTTTGCTGTTTAGTGAATAAACCCAGGATGTATTTAAAGAAATGCAATGGGTATAATTACCCCTCCTCCCAATTAATAGCCAAGCTGCAGGCTGCTGCCAAGATTAACTCCTTTCACTGTCTCCACTCAACGCCCAAACATCGAAAAATTATACTTTTGCATGGTGAAAGAATATGAGTTTCGGCCAAGCCACTTCATATGAAATCTAACAAAATTTCAAGACGGACAAATTTAGACAGTACGGCAGTTCATTTCATCTGAATAGTGATAACGAAAAAAAAAAAAAAAAAATTTGGAAAAACTAACCAGGCAAACCAAAAGGGTGTGAAAATTGGCCAATAACTCTAATGAAAAAAAAAAATTATATATATACATACACAGATCAAGTGAGAAAAAGTAACCAGGAGTAGCAGTAAAATAAATAAACAGATAAATGATATGATATGACCCAGTTCTCCATGGCCTTGTCCCCAAAGAAGGTGCTTTTGGCGGTGGACAGGGGTCATCATGCACATTCTGACCAGTCTGCGGTTTTGCAGCCCATGTGCAGAATACTGTGATGCAGTGTCTGTTCTGACACCTTTCTATCATGGCTGGCATTAAGTTTTTCATCAATTAGAGCTACAGTAGATCTTCTCTGCAATCGGACCAGACGGGCTCGCCATCGCTCCCAATGTGTAACAATGAGCCTTGGGCACCCATGAACCTGACGCCAGTTTACCAGTTGGCCTTCCTTGCACCAATTTTGATAGGTACTAACCACTGCATACCAGGAACACCCCACAAGACTTGTCATTTTGGAGATACTCTGACCCACTAGACTAGCCATCACCATTTGACCCATGTTAAAGTCACTCACACTTTTTCGCTTGTCCATTTTTCCTGCTTCCAACACATGCAATTCAACAACAGACTGTTCACTTGCTGCCTACTATATCCCACCCATTTACAAGTGCCCTTGTAATAATATAAATCAATGTTATTCACTTTATCTGTCAGTGGTTTTCATGTTGTGTCTGATCACTGTAGGGATGTTTTATATTTTTGCCCATTATGTTGTGCAATTTACAAATCACGATATGAGAAACAGTGCTCTTCAGTAATAGTGGATTTTTTTTTGTGTTATATTTTCTTATTTTTGTTAGTGGGGATTTTAAGATTGTAAGCTTATTTGGGCTCTATTCCCCTATTGCTCCGTATTCCATACATGTTTTGTTAGAATTAAGTATGTGCCTTGTTTAACTATTGTACAGCGCTGAGGAATAGGTTGGCGCTATGTAAATAATTGTAAGTAGAACATTTCCATTAACTATTCATCAAGTCTGGTATGTCTTTACACACTTTTGTTTATATATACACTATATTACACTCGAACTTTTGTTCCCCTTCACTCATGTTTGTCATTCTAGTTAGTGACATTGTGTACACACAGTATCCATTGGGGAACAAAAGTCCAATTACAGTATAGATACTGTTCCATTCACCCCATGGCTTGGAATAGATATTTATTTCCAAGTACACAAAATATATACACATGTACTGTATATTTATCCAGGGCAGTGTCTGGTTGCATCTAAACATTATGGGTATTTACATTGGTGGGCATGAATTGGGACCACAGAGTTTAATTTTATGGTCCGTGTGGCTTGTGGCAAGTGGCAAACCATCAGCCACAAACATTTATAATGAAGATTTTGAGGTGTGTATGGTGACTCTGTATGAAAACACTTGCCGGGGTGATGAAAGAAGTCCCCAGTTATAGCTACATTGCATAAAATGTGTGTTATTAAAATGTGTATTTTTATATGAATTAAGGTATCTTTTAATAGCATCAATGAGCTAAAACGCTACTCTTATAACGTTTGTGTGTGTGTGTGTGTGTCTGTGTGTGTGTCTGTGTGTGTGTCTGTGTACATATGTAAATAATCAGTGTTTTTCTCACTCCCACAATCCCTGCCGGCTAGAAGCTCCCATTAGAGCAACATAATCAGCCCATTGTGATACAAGCTGTGTGTACGCTTTGTATTTTATTCCCATGAGTTTTGAGGGCACTTTTTTGCATTTTCACACTAGTGTGAGAGTGTGTAACAGGTGGCCGCAGCACTAGAGATTAAATTCCCACCATCGTCATATTGTTACATTGTAGCATGTTGTATATATAGTCTTACGAAATTTGACTATTTGAACCTTTAAACTTTAATAACAAAAATAAATAAAAACAAACCACAAAATATAATCAGAGGCATACGCAAACAACAATGTGTTTCCAAACCCAGAATGTGTGGTTTTATAAATTAACACATATGTTTAACATATGTGTAAAGGAGAGCTAGTTGCCCCAGTCATCTTTTACTACTTTCACTGTCAAACTCTGGGTAGACAAAGGTGATCTTAATATTACTTGGCTGACAATCGACGTTTCAGTGTCAACAGCGTGTACCTCTGCCCTGAGCGTTCTGCTGCGATCGTATGGCCTGCACAATAAGAAGGAGAGGGAATTCTATTAGCTTAGATCAATGGAATTCCAAACTTCTTCATGTTACAGCCTATGATTCAAATGCTAATGTGTTAAGTGGATTTTGAACTGCTTGAAATGTGGTTGGTTTCCCTGCCTTACAACACTGCGAGCCAGTGACAGATGCATGATTCTGCCTGGGAATTACACTTTAAATGAAGTCTTCTACTGGTGTAAAAGAGTGTAATGTGATGAGATCTGCGTGTCAGCTGACCGCAAACTGGCGTTTATTTGTTATTTAGTGATAAACTGGGAACAAAACGGTGTGTTTGTAGTGGTTTATAAAGAAAAGGAAAGTGATCTATCAGATCTCACATGGGGAGAGAAAGCAGTAAGATTCAATGGAGGTATTTATAAAACAGCTTGATGATCTCTTGTCTGTAGCCTTTTTCCAAGTCCTCCTCTTTTAACCCCGTCCAGACTTTCTGTGGTTGTCCAATCACAGACTTTCCAATGCAGCTCAATGAGAAGTCTTTGGAAGGCATTTGGTCTGGGCAATTGCTGCATCTTGAGTTTAGCTCCACTGAGCTAACCAAACCAGGAAGTAGCAGGACCAGTTGTCTGATTGACAGCCGGGGGGAGGGGGGAGTAAATAGGTTAATTTATAAAAGCACCAATTTCTATTGAAATCTGCACTTTTAGTAAAAGAATTTGAGAAAAAAAAATTTAAAAAGTGGTCACACTCTTCACATAACAAGTAGAGATGTCGCGAACCGTTCGCGAACTTCCCGGTCCGGTCAGCTGCCTTCAACATGGATGCTGTCCAGGAGGTGGGAGGGTCTGGGAGGGAGGGTCTGCTGGAGATTGGCTGGGATGTGTCAGCTGACCGGAGCTCGCCGCGAACGGTTCGTGGCGAACCGCGGCAAGCCGTTCACGGGAAGTTCGCGACATCTCTAATAACAAGCACTTAAGTAAGCTAAAATGCTTTAGGGGCCTAGAGTGTCCCTGTAATTCTAAGCTGCAACTTGAAGTGTTGTTAAATACCATGGGCAGGAAGATGTTAATCATCAAGGGTGTCATTTTTCACTCAGCAAGCTTCAGTGTTTACGCAGAGGACCAAAGATCCTTTCACAATAGCCGCCAAAAGCCTTAATGGGACACCTGTGGACACTAGTTAAACCAGCAGTGAAAGACCCACTGTTAATCCTCACACATTGCAAGAGAAAGGAATTAACTACCTGCTGGCCGGGTGTTTAGCACTAATTGCCATATAGACATGGGTTGGTTATGAACACCTGGTTAGAAGTGCTCAGCAGGTTTTAACACCAGGCTTAATGAATTTCAGCACCCAACATACATAGTGTTATTTACAAAACTCCCAATTTTACCAAATCTAAAACCGCTAATCTGAAAACATGCCAACTTGACTATAGTCACAACTTGACTTTAGCTTTACTTTTGCATTTTTATTTGAATTTAGCACAAATCAAAGTTGACTTGGAGAAGTTTTCCCAATTCTTCTATTTTGAAATATATTTTTGTTTTAGGTTGATTTTAAAGGAACACATCGGGCACCAATATCACCAGTATTACTTTACTACATTTGATAAGTGTTGGTCTCATTTTTTATTTTATTTTTTGCATGCTCAACTCATTTGCATAAAATAAATAAATGTTTTGCAGAATGCAGCACAGTAAGGATTTGAGTAGCTGCTTGCAGTTTCTCTGACTGTCTGCAGCCAGATTGTAAATTAGAACCAGCTCACTCAGTGCTGTTGAGGCTGACACTGTGTACACACTTTTGATAAGGAAGTCATTCTGGCATGCCGGGGGTGTGGCTACTGGTGCAGAATTCTGCAAAACATTTCTTTTTTTTATGCAAAAATTATAAAGATGTGAGCATGCAAAAAATTACAGCAAACTGATAAAGCCAAAATCTATCAAATGCATTCAAGAGTATTGGTGCCTGGAGTGTCCCTTTAATACGGATGCTTGGCACAGCCCTCTCTTGTGATTTAAAAAGCCAAATGCACAAGTAAAATGTATATGGAATAAAAGAAAAATCACGTAGAATAAAATAATTCAGTGGGAACTAGCATTGGCAACCGGAGGCTTATTAAAAATGGTAGTGATATAATTTCATAAGCGATGGAAAGTTTTTAGCTGTCACGGTATTAGTCAGAAAGGGCAGATATTGCTTCCTGTACAGGTGTCAGGAGCATACAGTAACTGTATCCAGGGTTACAGTAATCTACCATATGTTTACAGAAATTTATAACGGGACTTATTTACTTAACAATGAATTGTAGTGAAGTGAAAACTAAAAGATTCAGGCAAAAAAAAAAAAAAAAGCTGATTTGGAAAAATTCTTCAGCTCCGTTATAGTCACAGCGTACCTTTTGCAAGCTAGTTTTATGAATGGGGAGTTACTGATTAGCTGAGCGCGTCAGCTGACCGCTCTCAGCCAATCACCAGCGCCTCTTCATGGTGGCCAGATGCAGTCTTGGGAGACCTGAGGATCGGTACTGAAGGCAACTTTGGTGCTAATCCATCCGAGAACGGTTTAACCCCAGAAGATAAGAGTGCACCTGTGGGCCTCCTGGCACCATAACTACTGCATTTATATGAAGTGGTTTTGGCGCCTAAACTGTCCCTTTAATAAACTCTAAGACTAATTGGAGACTCTGCTTGCAATTACAACTTTAATGCATTGGATAGATTTTGGCCTTATCAATATGCTGTAATTTTTTTTACTGTCTTTATAGTTCTTGCACACAAAAAAAATGTTTTGTTAAATTCTGCGTAATAAGCCTGCCTACTAGACCACGCCCCCTCACTACAGAAAATACTTTATCAAATGTAAACACACAGCTCAGACAATATTACCCCCTTCCCGACCGCAGACGGAAATTTGCTGTCAACCTTGTCCTTCAGTTAAGCACCGTTGATGGAAAATTTCCGTCATTTACTAAAGTTAACCCCAGATCGCCGCGATCGCGGGGTTAACGGTGCTCTGGTCTGCCTCTTTATTAGAGGCAGACTGGGAGCACCCGATCGGGCTGCCCCAGTACCGGTGCTCACTCTGACAGGCTGTCAGAGCGAGCACATGTGCTCAGTATACTCACCTTCCGCCTCCCTGCACTTCCGGGTTCTGTGTGAAGCATGGGCGTCCGCAGGGGGGGGCAAGGGGGGGCACTTGCCCCCCCCTGGATTTTTCAGCTTGTTCTGATATTTTTCGTGTGATTTAAAATGAACTGCAATACCGGCGCCAGCCAGTAGGTGGCGCTGTG
>OW240915.1:14872069-14885991 GCA_933207985.1 Pelobates cultripes | reverse complement strand
GCAGTCTATAGATTAGGGGAATGAGGCTGGGGGGCAGCCTATAGATTAGGGGAATGAGGCTGGGGGGGCAGCCTATAGATTAGGGGAATGAGGCTGGGGGGGGCAGCCTATAGATTAGGGGAATGAGGCTGGGGGGGCAGCCTATAGATTAGGGGAATGAGGCTGGGGGGGCAGCCTATAGATTAGGGGAATGAGGCTAGGGGGGGCAGCCTATAGATTAGGGGAATGAGGCTAGGGGCAGCCTATAGATTAGGGAATGAGGCTAGGGGGGGGCAGCCTATACTAGGGAATGAGGCTAGGGGGGGCAGCCTATAGATTAGGGAAATGAGAAGCCTAGATTAGGGAATGAGCTGGGGCAGCCTATAGATTAGGGAAT
This sequence comes from Pelobates cultripes, assembly GCA_933207985.1. Lineage (NCBI taxonomy): Eukaryota > Metazoa > Chordata > Amphibia > Anura > Pelobatidae > Pelobates > Pelobates cultripes. The sequence continues at coordinate 14,885,615 of OW240915.1, read as the reverse complement.
GAGGCTAAACATAGATTAGGGGAATGAGGGCTGGGGTAAGCCTATAGATTAGGGAATGAGGCTGGGGGCAGCCTATAGATTAGGAAAATGGGGGCAGCCTATAGATTAGGGGAGGGAGGCTGAGTGGGGCAGCAGCCTATAGATTAGGGAATGAGGTTGGGGGCAGCCTACCCATTAGGGAGTGAGGCTGGGGGGGAGGCAGCAGCCCATAGATTAGGGGAGTGAGGCTGGGGGGGCAGCAGCCCATAGATTAGGGGAGTGAGGCTGGGGGGGGGCAGCCTATAGATTAGGGGAATGAGGCTGGGGGGGCAGCCTAAAGCACAAACACACGCCACGTGTATATGTATATATATATATATATATATATATATATATACATACACATACATACACTGCTGTGTGATGTGTGTGTGTGAGGGTGCTGGTAGTGTGCTATGTGGGTGAGGGTGTTTGTGTGTGTGTTTGTGAGGGTGCTGGTAGTGTGCTGTGTGTGTGTGAGGGTGTTTGTGTGTGCGTGTTTGTTCGGGTCCTGTTAGTGTGCTGTGTGTGGGTGTTGTGTGTTTGTGGGTGCTGTGCGAGTGTTGTGTGTGGGTTTTGTGTGTTTGTGAGGATGCTGCTAGTGTGCTGTGTGGGTGCTGTGTGTGCGAGGGTGCTGTATGTGTGTAGGTGCTGTGTGTGTGTGTGGGTGCTGTTTGTGGGCTGTGTGTGCTGTATGTTTGGGTGGAGGAGGGGGCAGATTAGTTAATATCCCCATCCTGCTGCCTTCGTTGGTGGTTCAGAGAGTGAACTCTAGCCCGGGTTCTCTGCTGCCTCCCTCCATGCTGCTGTGGACTGGTGAGGTAGATCTTTGATCTCCCCACCGGCCCATGGAGGCTTAGACCAGAGCCGCCGCTCGGATAGCGCCGGCTCTGCATGAGCCGACCGGGGAGATCCAGAGATCTCCCCTGACGGTCTCAATCCATTGGCGTGCCGCGGGGATTAGGGTGTGCCCAGGCACACCCGACACACCCCGTGCGCACACCTATGGAAGTGAGGGATGGGGAGACAGCCTACATGAAAAGTCAGCAAGGAGCAGGAAGGTAAAGTAAGAGAAGGAGCATAAAGGAGAAGGAACAGAAATGAGCAGGAAGGGACATCAAGGAGCAGAAAGGGTCAGAAATGAGCTGGAAGGGGCAGAAGGAGCACAAACGTAAAGTAGGAGAATGAACAGGAAGGGCCTGCAAGGGGCAGCAAGGAGCCGAAAGGGACAGAAGGAGCACAAAGATAAAGGAGCAGAAAGAATCAGAAGGAGCACAAAGGTAAAGTAGGGGAAGTAGCAGAAAGGGTCTGCAAGGAGCACAAAGGTAAAGTAGAAAAAGGAGCAGAAAGGGTCTGCAAGGAGCAGAAGGGTGCAAAATAAGCAGAAAGGTAAAGGAGCAGAAGGAGCCAAGGATAGAAAACAGTGTCAGAAGAAAAAGAAGACTGTCAAATGAAGGAGAGGAAAAGGAGATTGGAGCAGGAAGGACAAATTAAGTGAACCCTCCACTTTATTCTGGACACCACATCATAAGGCTTTGGTACCTGGGCCTGGCAGGGAAACTCTGGACCTTCTCATCTCCCCAGGTAAAAAAGATTCCAGTGTTAATGTGTTCACTTTTATTTACTGAGTGTCAGGAAGCACAGAGTGCCGTTGGGTAGGGGTGTTGCTGATTGGCTAGAGCGGTCAGCTGGCACTCTAAGCCAATCAGTAGCTCCCCATTCATAAAAAAGTAAAAATATTTTATGAACCGGGAACTAGCGATTGGCTTAGAGCGTCAACTGTCCACTGTAGCCAATCAGCGGCACTCATGCCTGACATCAATCTGCACTTCCTGACACTCTGTTTCAGAAGCCGAATACCACTGAGCGACCTGGAGCGATAATGGCTATGCCCCTTCCCTTTCATGACACTGTCAAAAAGGTACCAAGCATGGATGTCAATACAATTATGCCCCCCCCTGGAAAAATTCCTGCGGACGCCCATGGAAGCGTCTGTATGGACGAGAAAACGTTTAGTTGGATCAGGAGCAGCAAGTACAGGTGCGTTAACAAGAGCAGTTTTTAGTTGCTTGAATGCCCGTTCACACTCTGGGGCCCATACTACTAACTTAGGGAGGTTTTTGCGGGTTAAATCCGTGAGGGGTTTGGCCAGTGTGCTGTAATCGGGCACAAACATCAGATAGTACCCTGCGGTACCTAAGAACGCCAGGACCTGGGTTTTGGTACGGGGGGTTGGTCATTTGGCTATGGCCTCTACCTTGGTGGGTTCTGGCTTTTGCTGGCCACTTCCTACCCGGTGCCCTAAATACTGAACTTCGGCCATCCCTATATGGCACTTACTGGGTTTAAGGGTTAACCCTGCCTCCCTAATGCGGTCTAGTACGGCTCCTATATGGGTCAGATGTTCGTGCCAGGAGCAGCTGAAGATGGCGATATCATCTAGATATGCGCATGCATACTCCTTAAACCCATCCAATAACCTGTCTACCATCCTCTGGAAGGTAGCTGGGGCATTTTTCATCCCGAATGGCATAACCTTAAACTGGTACAGGCCAAATGGGGTGACAAAGGCTGACTTGGGAATAGCGTCTTCTGCTAACGGAATTTGCCAGTACCCCTTACACAGATCTATCGTGGTGAGGTACTGGCCCCTGGCCATTTTGTCTAAGAGCTCGTCTATCCGGGGCATGGGATAAGCGTCTGAGGTCGTTTTGTCATTGAGCCGCCGGTAGTCTACACAGAAACGGGTCGTCCCGTCCCGTTTCGGTACTAGTACTACCGGGGAGGCCCAGGGGCTGTCGGAGTGCTCTATCACTCCTAACTGAAGCATTTCCTCAATTTCCTTGCGCATATTTTCTTTGACGGCTTCAGGTATGCGGTACGGAGTTTGGCGAAGAGGGGTCTGATCTAAGGTTTCCACCTTGTGCGTGGCTAACGGGGTATAGCCGGGTAAATTGGAAAACGTGGCTCCCTTTTCCTGGAGCAACCTTTGTACTTGGGTTCGCTCCTGGGGATTTAATCGCTCTCCTAACTGTACTTCTCCCAGATCTCCGCTCTGGCCCTCTTGGTCTAGGAGATCTGGGAGGGGTATATTATCAAAATCCTCAGTGGCAGGGGCACAGATTGCGGTCACCTCCTCAGTGCGCTCGTGGTACGGCTTAAGCATGTTCACATGTAGCATGCGTTTGCCTCCCACCCCTGTGACCGGGCCGATCACATAGGTGGTGTCACAGATCTGTTCCACCACCTTGTATGGGCCCTGCCAGGAAGCCTGCAGCTTATCTTTGTGGACTGGTCGCAAGATCAGCACTTTTTGCCCTACCTGAAAGCTGCGGTCCCGGGCTCCCCTATCATACCATCTGCGCTGTCGTTGCTGAGCTACCTGGAGATTGTCTCGGACGGTCTGGGTCAGCATCTCCAGGCGTTCTCTGAACTCGAGCACATAGGGTATGATGGGGGTGCCCTCAATGGTCTCTTCTCCCTCCCAGTGTTCCCGTATCAAGTCAAGGGGTCCCCTCACTCTCCTTCCGAATAGCAATTCGAATGGAGAGAATCCGGTGGATTCTTGGGGCACTTCCCGATACGCAAACAGTAAGTGGGGTAAAAACCTTTCCCAGTCCTTCTGGGTGTCCATGAACGTACGGATCATCTGTTTAAGTGTTCCGTTAAACCGTTCACAGAGTCCATTGGACTGGGGGTGATATGCAGAGTTCAGGATTTGCTGTACCCCACATATCTTCCAGAGCTGATGTGTTACCTCAGCGGTAAACTGAGTGCCCCTATCCGAAATAATCTCCCGGGGGAATCCTACCCGGGCGAATATTCGCATCAGGGCCTCGGCTACTGTTTCAGCATGGACATTGGTTAACGCCACTGCCTCTGGGTATCTGGTGGCGTAATCCACCACGGTCAAGACATATTTCTTGCCTGAAGGGCTGTGCTTTGCTAAAGGCCCTATGATGTCTATTGCCACCCTACTGAAGGGTTCCTCAATTATGGGCAGGGACCGGAGCCGTGCTTTGTATCGGTCTCCTCTCTTTCCTACCCTTTGACAGGTATCACAGGTCTGGCAATATCGCCTAACGTCCTGTGAAATACCTGGCCAAAAGAAGTTTTGGGTCAGCCTGTGCTTAGTACGGCTGATCCCTAAGTGCCCAGACAGGGGAATATCATGAGCGATACGTAATAACTCTAACCTATATTTCCGAGGCACTATTAGTTGCTTAACGAGTAAAGGTATAGATCCGGACACTACCTTTTCTGCGTGTCGGTACAGTAGTCCTTTGTCCCAGATATACCTTTCCCCTTCTAATCCTGCCTGATCTCTATCAATACGGTCTTTGTATACCTGTAGGGAGGGGTCTAGGGCCACCTCCGATCCAAACTCTAAGGGGTTAGCCCATGGCATGACAGTGGGCATGGGGGGGTCATTGCTTACCTGAGCCTCAGAGTGGTTGGATGGTGCTGTGGTGCGAGCCTGTTGCCGGGTCACAACCGGATATGCCTCCTGTACGGTGGGCTGTGGAACAAATGCGGACGTCAGCTCCCCCAAGTCGTTGCCCAAAATCACATCAGCTGGCAAGTCCTGCATCATCCCCACATACACGTTCCCGTGCCCCGCTCCCCAATTCAAGTGTACCTTGGCCGTAGGTACTTTGTAAATGGCTCCTCCTGCCACCCGTACCGCAACACAGTTTCCAGTGAGATTGGGTTTGGGTACCAAATGACTTCGGACTAAGGTTAAGGTAGCCCCAGAGTCACGAAGTCCTTTTATCTTTCTCCCCTCAAGGTGCACCTCCTGGCGGTGCCCTTGTCGGTTATCGGAGGCGGCCTGGATGGGGTTCACCTCGTGCAGGGTTCCTAGCGGTTCTTCTAGGGTTGCTCCTGTCTCTGGGATCTGGTATGGTTCGGCCTGTACGCAGTGTATGGCCGCTCTGTTACTCGGTGCTGCGTTATTCCAGCTGGGCCTAGATTGATTACGTGGACAGTCCCTCTGAATGTGCCCTTGTTGATTGCAGGTGTGGCACCTAATTGGCGGACATGCCGAGTACCTGGGGGGGTAGGTATTTTGACTTACCCCATGTCGTGGTTGAGTCATGGGGCCCCCTGCAGTGCTCGCCGGTGCAGAGGTGGATGCTGGTCGGGGTTGTGCGGGCTGATCTCTCCGGTTATCCTGAAATTCATCTGCCAGCTTAGCAGCCTCCTGCAGGGTGTGTGGTTTTCGGTCCCTGATCCAATTTTGTAGGTAGGCAGGGATCCCGTTGAAGAACTGCTCTAGGACCATCAGTTGGAACAGACCCTCCAGCGTGTTAACTTGGGTGGCTTCCAACCACCCCTTTGCAGCTCGCTGTAGCTGATGTGCCCATTCAACATGAGTGTCCTTTGTGGGTTTTTTAATGTCCCGGAACTTCATGCGGTAGGCCTCTGAAGTGATCGCGTACCGGGCTAAAATCGCCTGTTTCACTTTGTTATAGTCCCTACTGTCTTCATCTGGTACTGCCCGGTACGCTTCTGCAGCGCGACCAGATAACCTCCCTGCTAGTAGGGGTACCCGATCCGCCTCGCTGATGTCATGTAGTAAACACAGCCTCTCAAAGTCCTGTAAGTAGTCGTCCACGCCACCGTCGGCCTCTGCATAGCTTTTGAAGGCTTGGTAGGGAATCTTAACTTTCCCTGTGAGAACATTGACCGGTGTCGTGGCTCTTTCTCCTGCTTGCTGATTCCTCTGCACCGTTCCGAGCATGATATATTCCTGTACATCTGCGAAGAGCCTGCTGACCATCTCTGTAGATGGTGGCTCTGGGAATAGAGCCATTCTGATTCTGAATTCTTTTGCAAACTCACTTTGTTCTTCCTCCATTGGAGGTGCTGCAGCAGCTGCTGCTCTGTCTCCTTCCATAAGTTCTGCAATCAGGGTAGCCTTTGCCTTGTTGCTGGCTATTGCTCCCCTTGCCTCAAGCAATTCTTTTAGTGTGCTTCGTTTTAAAAGAGCATAATTCGTTCCCATTCACCGGCTGTTCGCGGGTTTCCACGTGTTCCTGGCTCTGGTTTCATCCGAATGGGTTAACTCCCGAATTGCTGCTCTTTCTCCTCTATTCGTATCAATTTCTGCCGACCGTTGCTTGCTGTGTAGTTTCAATCCCGTCGCTTGCCACCAATTGTAGCGGAGTAGTGGTATTATCCACGGTATCTTCGCTGGTAGACAGGATGAAGCAGGTAAAATGTCGGTAAAATGCAGGTAGCGTAGTTACAATCCTTTTCTCCTAAGAACTAGACGACACATAGCTTGGAGGTTAAAACACTGGCATCTCACAAGGCTGAGTCACACTCTTTAATGAATACAGTTTCCTTTAAGCAGAGACCTCCGCAGGGGGGTCTGCATTCCACACAACACATTTCCCTTAGTCCCAGGCAGGAGGGGGTTGGGTTACAGATAACCATCTCCCGCCTTAGGAGATACCAAGCAGTACACAGAGATACACTTTACATCATATTACATTCAGGGGGGGGGGGAAGGTTACACTTTAAGTGGCTGGTTTGGCCACAGATAGGAATAGCAATGCAGTAATAGCAAGATATATACAAGGACATTCTGTAAGTGGCTAGGTTTGCCACAGGGGTTAAAGGTAGATAGCGCTCCACTGATTTTTATTGAAATAACAAAAGAAAGTGTCTGCTAACTGCAGCTTTATACCAAACAATACACCATATAACAGGGAGCATGCAAGAGCCTTTTTGGGACAAAGAAAAGTGTAACCGCGGCTGGTTCCCTTATTTACCACTATAACGTCTTAAAGCATAGAACTTGGCAGGGCTAACCATACAGATATCTTAGCCATCATTTTATATAGTTAGTGTATGCGATCCTCTATTTAACATATATAAATAATTGAGAATACAATATAAAATAGAGATTGTTTTGGAAGCAATAAAGTTTTGTCTTTTAGATATTTATTATATAAAAATATAAATATAGACATATAAAATCCATATAGCAGAGTTTCTAAGATTAAACTAAATGCTTGAAAATATAATTAATAGGTTAACATACCCTCCTGATCATGTCAGTCTCTCTGTTATTTTAAGATGGAGCAGCGTCTGTCTCCACGTCTCTCCTCTGTGTCTTAACATTTAAAAGTACACCTATTTATACCTTAAGTGTCTCCATTTTAGGGTTACCGTAGTTCATATATGAAAAAGTAACACTTCTTTTACTTTATTCAATTTAGGACCTCCCTTAACTTGGCAAACATACAAGGCCATAACTAAAGGGTGTTGTGACGGAACGCTGGCACTCCGACTGAGTACCTCTGCCAATCGATGCTCCTAGTGCTCGCTGAGGACTCCAAGCACTCCAACCGACACCATCAGCACTGCAGACCCCACTTCCAGCGATGCAACTGCGCCGGGGTCTCTGCTGTCTCCACCCACCCTGGACACAAGGCCAGGATCCAGCTTCCAGTGGGTGAACCTCTCTTTCCTCAGAGAACAGGAACAAGCTCTTAGCAGAACTCAGTGATCATACCCTGGGGAGTATAGTGATTATAGCAATCCCCAGAGTGTATTTCTCCAATCCCCCAAACATGAGCCAAGGCTTAATGCTGGAACAAGACTGATTTACTGGCACACAGAACTCACAATTTATGCAACACAAAACTCCTCCTCTGGGCCAGGCTAGATAACTGAGTTTCTACAATACACAAAGCTCAATTATCTGCTGGCCAGAAACATTACAATTTTTACAGCATTCATAACTTCTAAAATATACATCACAGGGACCCCAAAACATGCAATAACCCCATAAAAAGTATATCCTTGGAACCGGGGGATCTGGGTGAACCACATATCCAAAATTCACCCAGATCCGTTCAGTACTTTGGAAAATACAGTTTAATGCAGATTCTGCAGAACATATACAGGCTAAATGAAAAACAATCACTGTATAATGTGTCCCCTGCTGTATAGTCCAAAACCACTGCACGATGTCTCTGTGCACCAAATACTGGCGAGATGGCACCGTGTTGAAAAGTCCAAACAGTGTCTGTGAGTTAAAATGGCCGCCATCCATTGTTCTCACCATGTGCTTCTGATACAGGAAATGGTGGCCACCCAGTAACTCCACAGTATGTCCCCAGATGGTTCTTAAAGGGCCAGCAGCAGCACAACACAAATCCATTATGCCCAAATCATGTCTTTAAAGGGCAATACATCCCAGGGGCCATAGTCACAGGGCAAGAGGCGGGCAAGCAGTCCTCTCCAGGCACAAGTGGCGAAGGGCACTTCGTCACACATCTTCCCTTTGGGGGGAAGACTAAACAGGTACCTGACCTTCTGCCGGTCAGTACCTAGATTAGTCGGGCAGCCCACCCACAAAGAAAAATACGCAGAGTAACCCCCCACAATAAATGGTACTGGCCTGTAGGTTCAAGTTGGTAGTGGGACAGCGCAGCACTCTCGGTCTCCCTGGTGCAGCTAGGCAAACTGCTGGTGTTGCTTGGGGGGCAGAGGCCAGCGGCGCTCTGCCCTGCTGCCAGCTCTTCCACTGGGGTAACCCGTGGTAAGTCAGGCTCTGATACAGGGGAAAAGGGGGGGCAGAGGCTAACAGAGCTCTGCCCAGATGCCAGCTCTTCTGCTGGGAGGGGGTCAGTGGGTATCGCAGGCTCATCCACTGCCCCCAGGACCCGGTTGGGATGTAGCTGGGGAGGGGAAGTTTCGCTTACCTCCTCCTCCTGGCATCCCTGCGGGGTTGGTTGGGGATCTGGACCGCCGTCCAGCCTCCCTGTAGGACTGGCACAGAGACCGCGGTCCCATCTGCGCCAGTGTGGTTAGGTTTGTCTTCCCCCTCTCCCGGTATCTCTGGCTGCTGTTGGAGGGGGAGGCTGGTTGCCCCCACTCCCCAGGACGCTGGTTGCTGTAAGGTGGAGGGATCGACCATCACCTCCTCCTGGAACTCAGGCCGCCGCTGGGGAGAGAGACCAGTTGTCTCCTCTCCCTGTATATTATACTGCCGCTGGGGACCTGGGCTGACTGCCCAGCATCCCTGTAGGGCTGGCAGAGAGACTTCGGTCCCATCTCAGCTTGCCATCTCTCTGTGTCCCCAGGACAAGTCTATGAGGTCGCCCACCTCCGGCTGCTGTTGGAGAGGGAGGACGGTTGCCTCCCCTCCCCAGGACGCTGGTTGCTGTACGGGGGAGGGATCTACCATCACCTCCTACTGGAACTCAGGCCGCCGCTGGGGAGAGAGACCGGTTGTCTCTTCCCTCTGTACGGTGCACTGCCGCTGGGAAGGGAGGTCGCTGCTCTCCTCTCCCCGTAACTCACTCTGTCGCTGGAGAAGGGGTGTCAATACCCCCAAACTCCACAGTTGGTACTCGTAGTTCCGTGCGTCTTGGTTCTCAGCACTCAACAGGCGCATCACTTGATGGACCACCTCATCTGAAGGGTTTGGGCCAAACCAGACCAGCCGCGCCTTTACATCCTTCATGAAATCAGCACCCTCATAGCACTGTGACAGGCGGATTTGCAATTCACTGGCTGCTGTCCAGGGTCTTGCTAGCTCCATGTTGCTGTAGGTAGGGACGCTGCGCAGAGGCTAGCGTTGCCCTCAATTATAAATCCGTAACTCCACACGTTACCGGTGTCTCTGAGCTGCTGGTCCTCGCACTAGGATGCCATCCCGCCGCTGCCACCAAATGTGACGGAACGCTGGCACTCCGACTGAGTACCTCCGCCAATCGATGCTCCTAGTGCTCGCTAGTGATGTACCGAACGGTTCCCGGCAAACATAGCATGTTCGCGTTCGCCACGGCGGGCGAACATATGCGCGGTTCGACCCGCCCCCTATTCGTCATCATTGAGTAAACTTTGACCCTGTGCCTCACAGTCAGCAGACACATTCCAGCCAATTAGCAGCACAGCCTCCCTAGCAGACCCTCCCACCTACTGGACAGCATCCATTTTAGATTCATTCTCAAGCTGCATGCTTAGTAAGAGGAGGAAAGTGTAGCTGCTGTTCATAAGATAGGGAAAAGCATAGCTAGGTTAGGGATAAGGGTATGCTTTTTTTGGATTTTTTTTTTCTATCTAATGTAAATGCACTTGGTTGTCTGCCACTGCTGCCAGCTTCTGTGTCAGGCTCACAGTGCCCATTTCCCCAGTCAGTGCCACCAATTACATCTGGTGTCACAATAGCTTGGATTTAAAAACAAAAAACTTTTTTCACTGTTATAGATTTAATAGCAGTCAGTTGTCTGCCACTGCTGCCAGCTTCTGTGTCAGGCTCACAGTGCATACTGTGCCCATTTCCCCAGTCAATGCCACCACTTACATCTGGTGTCACAATAACTGAACAAAACAAAACACTTTTTCACTGGCCCGCCAGATTGAATAGCAGTTAGTTATCTTCAAGCAGGTGTGTTACGCTAACAGTGGATACGGTGACCAGTGCCACCAATTAGATCTAGTGACATAAAGCTTGGATTTAATAAAACAAAACACTTTTTTCACTGTTATAGATTGAATAGCAGTCAGTGTCCTTAAAGCGGGTGTGTTACGCTAACAGTGGATACGGTGACCAGTGCCACCAATTAGATCTGGTGTCACAATAGCTTGGATTTAAAAAACAAAAACTCTTTTTTCACTGTTATAGATTGAATAGCAGTTAGTGTCCTTAAAGCGGGTGTGTTACGCTATCAGTGGATACGGTGACCAGTGCCACCAATTAGATCTGGTGACACAAAGCTTGGATTTAAAAACAAAACACTTTTTTCACTGTTATAGATTGAATAGCAGTTAGTGTCCTTAACCCCTTAAGACCGCAGCCAAATGTATAAGTTGTGATCAAAATGTAAACAAAACCTGGCATTTGCGCTATATGTCTGTCCAACCGTAATTCACCTCTTTCATATTAAATGCACACACACTTATTATATATCATTTTATTCAGGGGAAACAGGGCTTTCATTTAACATCAAATATTTAGGTATGGAACATAATTTAATATGGATAAAATATAAAAAAAATGGGAGAAAATAAGATTTTAAAAAAAATTTCTTAGTTCTACGTGACATTTTAACTGTGAATGTCAGAATACTGTTTGCTTTTACTGCAATAAAATACACATATTTGTATTCAGAGATATCTCACGTGTAAAACAGGTTACAGGTTACATGGTGTTTTATGGTGTTTTGGGAAGTTACAGGGTCAAATATAGCGTGTTACATTTTTCATTTTTTTCACATTGAAATTCTCCAGATTGATTACGTTGCCTTTGAGACCATATGGTAGCCCAGGAATAAGAATTACCCCCATGTTGGCATACCATTTGCAAAAGTAGACAACCCAAGGTATTGCAAATGGGGTAAGTCCAGTCTTTTTTAGTAGCCACTTGGTCACAAACACTGGCCAAAGTTAGTGTTAATATTTGAAAATGCAAAAAACTAATTTGAACGCCAATTTTGGCCAGTGTTTGTGACTAAATGGCTACTAAAAAAGACTGAACATACCCCATTTGCAATACCCTGGGTTGTCTACTATTACAAATGGTATGCCATCATGGAGGTAATTTTCATTCCTGGGCTACCGTACGGTCTCAAAGGCAACATAACCAACCTGGCGAATTGTAATGTTAAAAAAAAAAACTGAAACGCAAGCCTTATATTTGACTCTGTAACTTTTGAAAACACCATAAAACCTGTACATGAGGGGTACTGTTATACTCGGGAGACTTCGCTGAACACAAATATTAGTGTTTCAAAACAGTAAAACGTATCACAACAATTATATCGTCAGTGTAAGTGCCATTTGTGTGTGGAAAAAGGCAAAAAATGTCACTGTCACTGACAATATCGTCGTTGTAATACATTTTTATATATACTTAGATCACATATATAATAAATATATATATAATCTAAGTATATACAATTAAATTTTCAACTGTTTCAAACTTTCATTTTTTTTTTTTTCAGACAGCAGGGGGAGTACCTCTCATTACAGGCACTACATCTGCTGGCAATGCCTTGGACGGCTCTGCCGTCCATGTGATCGCGAGGTCCTTGCGATGGCCCATGGGGGCTGAAGAGGGCGGAGGGTGAGTCCCAGGTGAGTCTCCATACCCACGCCGGCGACCGGGTAAGTACATATGATCGCAGGGCGTTCTATGCTGCCCTGCGGCTTTTAGAGCCATCTAAATAAGGAAGGCATAGAGCGCCCTGCGGTCTTAAGGGGTTAAAGTGGGTGTGTCAGCCCTACAGCGTGTACTCTGCCAGTTTACAGTGCCACTCATATCATACCACCAGAATGCCGTCATTGCAGAGCTCTGCAGTGTGGCATTTTTTTTGTGTGTCTGTGTAATGGTATTTACTAATTAATGACTTTACATCATAAAGAAAGCATATTTAGTGTAATGCTTTGGGGGCACCACTAGAGGGAGTGTGTAGGAAGACATGTGCTTCTGGCAGTGACATCACAGGCCAGCCTACTTACACTGAATAAAACCAGATGGAGGAGAAAGCTCTTTTTCTTTGCCCCTTTGCCTGTAACTGACTGAACCTAAGATGTAGTACCAGCTCTGACTTAACCCCAGCCAAAGGGCTGGGGCCTTGTAAGTAATATGTTTGTATTGTAACAGTTAGCAATTGTAATAGCCTTTTGTATAATATTTAGCAACCAATAGTGTTTTGTGTAGTATTGTATTGTATAATTATTGAAATTGACATTCCGCTAGCATCTGTTTATTTATTATAGTTATATTAAATATACATTTAATATTACAACGTTTTGTGTATTTTCTATCCACATATTAGACCATAATACCATGAATTATAAAAATATTAATGTTGTTCCGTATTGCTTAATTATTATGTATTAAGAGATTAATATTCATATTTAGGTCACACCACAACATTTGGCGTAGTCGGCAGGATTATGCTTGAATATTGGGGAAAATATAAATGTTATGCATTTTGCTTAAATCATACTGTAAATTGTCTGTCTGTATACAAATGAATAAATGAATGATGATTTGGTTTTAATGGAATGAATGCAGATAGCAGATAGGGATTAGATATTTGTTTTTTAAGGTATCTCTTGTTGTAGAACATAGTGATGAATTATTGTGTTGCTTGTTACGTTTTACCAACCTTTGGTCATTTTATATATATAAAACAAAAAACTATTTTACTTTTTGTCTGACCATGTGGATTTTAATCCACCATTGACCACATGGTGTGAATGAGTTGAGGCCTAGTTTCATTGTTTGCTTTCATTTGCATAGGAAAAGACTTTTCACTAAACTAGTTCACCAGGTTTTATTGCTAAATTTGACCCTGTTTGTGTACTAATTTACATTTGTTTGGTATTCATGGATTTGTCTAGTTGAAAAGAGATTTGGACAAAATGTATTAAATTAGTAGTTAAGAAAAAGATATGTTTAGTAAAGCAGATTCAGTGAATAATAGATTTATGTGTGCGTATACACAGAATATTAGTATAAATATATATGATTTTGACTCATGAAGGAGAGACCACC